>VDFB02049217.1:17504724-17683483 GCA_007258455.2 Sequoia sempervirens | reverse complement strand
AATTAATAGAAGACCCTAAGGAAGGGGAAGATCTTGATGACCATAATGAAGAAGATAAGGTTTGGGAGCAGCCCTTTGAACAAGAAAATGACCAGGAGTAGTTCTGGAGTGGCTTAGTTTCAGAAGAAAATATCTTCCATGAGAAAGAGAGTATAAATGTCGTGGAAGATGATCAGGAAGAGGTTGTAAGTTCCATTGAAGAAGATGTCATGGTTGCAGAAAGTGAAGAGAAATAACATGAAAGTCTGGTTATAGCAATGGGGTTTGACCAAGCAGAAAAATCCTTCCAAAGTGAATTGGGTGATCTTTTCAATGAAATATGTCAAGGAGATTTCATTTCAGCAGAAATGGGGAAGTTATTTGCAATGAAAAGTTGTAGATACAGGAAAATGGAGAGTCTATAGAAAACCCACTTGGGTTTTTCACAAAAATTGCAAATGTTGAAGCTTTTAAAAGCTATCATTAAGTTTTGAAGCAAAATAAAATGCATTGGTAAATAACCCTTTTCCAATTTCTTGGCCACATACTGAATGTCTAGATTTCTTCATGAAACAACAAAACATTTATGGTTTTCTCCATTTAGGAAAATGCAGAAGGAAATGAAGAATTTTTTCTTTATTAATCAGAATAAAGGCTCGAAGTAAACTCTATTGCTTGAAATCTGAGAGGAGTGAGGTCGATTCAAAGCATACCTGGGGTTGTTGCTCATTTTTTGCAACTTTCAAACTTCTTTTATTTTACCAAAAGCTTCTTTCAAGCTTCTCATGGTAGCTATTAAGAGTGTTCAGAACAACAACAAAAATAAAAAATGAAGCAAAGTTCATTAGAGAAAGCTATAGGCCACAGCCTAAAATAACTGGAGGAGCTCCAAAGAAGTGAAAAATGCATATTTATGTCAAATAAATGCATTTACCTATGTTTTCATACACTTTCCATCAAGGAATCGGCCAACAACTAGTGTCAAAACACCATTTCTAGTGTCAACTCCAAAACACCATGGTGGCAGCATGTCTCTTCCAAAATGCTCGATGGCAAAATGATGGTTTTTTTCCACATTTTTTATCTTTTGATGATTAGGGTTTGACCCTTCTAGATTCTAATGGGTTTTTTATCCCATGTTTTAAAAAATAAAGCTCATGTTAATGCATAATCGAGGTTGAATGGTAAGTTCATGACTTAGGCATTTTATGCCTTAAGTCTAATGCCTTGTTTCAAATATTGCTAAGTGTTTCAAACATGAAACATATGGAGTGTGCCAAGTCGCAGGTCATGCCTTTGACCTTTTGGTCATGAATGCCTTAGTGCCTTGAAGACTTAGAATATTCCTTCCAAGAAGTGTGGAGATTGATCATATAGGCTGAATTTGGGCCTTTATCTTGTTTGCCTTTGAAAATCAGAATGTTGACCATATGTGGCCTTGAAATGCATAATGAGGTAAGAAAAATGATCAAGTGCCTTGGAGTAATTTTAATCTTATTTAATGCTTTTGAAAGCATTTTGACATTTCATTATATTTTTTGCATTTTGTTGCAAAGTATAAAAATATCATTTAAGTGATTTGCTAATCACTTCGATATTATTCATATGCAAATATAATGTAATCTAATATTGATGGTGGGTGCTCTTATTTTTTGCTTTGAAATGTAAAATAACTTGATTAATTGGTGTATTATAAATCACCTAATCAAGTTATTATCTTTAATTCCTTTTTGGAGTCTTGTGTTTTCAAAACACACATATTGCATGGGTCAAAGCTAGGAGAAAAAATGATGACTTGTAGACATGAGGAGAGTGTGGGGGTGAAGCGTTTGACTATTTTGGAGAAACATGTGCTACTTTGGAGGGATTTTTGTCACACATTTGGCATGACTTGAGTCTAAGCTTGACTTTTCACCATTTTAGAGGCCTTTTGGAGTGATTTTGGAAGGTTCTTTTTTGGATTTTGTGCCTCATCCAACCAGAACCTTCTAGATGGGTATGCATGATAGTTGTGTGATCTTTTTGCTTAAGTATATTCATTTTGGGCATTCTGGAGTTAGTTCTTTCTTTCCAGTAGCAGGATAGCTTTGTTTTTTGGAGCTATTTTTCATGGAGTAGTATTGTAACTCAGATGGACTTGTGATACAATGAGCACTTTGAATTAATAAAGTAGAGCACTTTACCTTCTCATTTCACATTTCATGGTATGTTGTTAATGATTGATCAGTTTGTCTTGTGAAAATTTATCTTTCCTTGCAAACTTGTCTCATGTTTAGGCATCTGTTTAGTAGAAAATGTATGTTAATAGGTTATAAGTTGTGTTATTGAATAGTGTTGTTAGTTGTGAAACCTTTGTTTTCCTTCTAAAAGCCCTATTTAGAGACCTCCTTATAAATTACTTATGTAAACTGCATTTGAAAATGAGTTGTGTAAACCAAGTTTTATGATATTGATTTGAACATGATAGGTTGTTATCAGGTTCTAGTTTTTTTTTGGTGTATCACCTTAGATATTTTCAGTATTAGCTTCATTTTCATGCAACTCTTACCCTTTATCTCAGAAATTAGTAGTTAGGTGGCATCAAAAGGGGAAGCCAGCCCATAATCTAGAGGTCTACTTTTGAATAGGACACCCACAACCTGAAAGCAGTCCCATGTTACATCCAAACCTACTAAGTCCATTCACAGCTTGGCACTAGGGTGAAAATTTGGATCACTAACAAGAGCATTATCAGAAGATCATAAAAACCCCCTAGAAGAATGGTGTGTCAAAGGTTGGCACGTGGTTAGAAGGAGAATAATGATTATTCAAAGATTCTGGAAAAGGAACCGGAGAAAAATATGTTGGTATGAAGATTTGCAGACTTTTTGAAGGTTTTTTGTGCTGAGTGAAGTGTGTGTTCAACAAATTTTTGTGTTTTCCACATTTAATGCGCTTAGGGAAAACTCAACAGTGGATAAGTAAAAATTTGTGATTTTTTTTGGTTAATTGTGCATCTGAAATTGTTAGAATGTGCTCTAAGGAATTCTTGAGGCATGCTAAAAGTGTTTCTAAAGGGAATTTGAAGATTGATTTAGGTAATTTGGAAACCCTCTCTTTGTTCGCATAAGGAAAGAAGAAAATTGAAGAAGTATCGCTAAATTTCAAGAAAGCTAAGTAATGGACAGTGGGTTGTGAGGTGCTACCCTCTAAAGTTGAAAAGGGTCGAAGTAGAAGAATACAATCATAGGACAATGAAGGAAATTGAGCTAGGGTTGAGTGAAGTTGAATTACAGAATATAAAAACCCTAGGGATGGATTTGTGGAGTGAATTTCCATGGGTTATAGACAAGGAAGTTATCTTGTTCTTGTTGAACTATTTTAAGGATAGAAACATTTTTTTGGACAATCCCTACTTGATCTCGAAGGATGTAATTGAAGTGATCACTGGATTATGCAGTGTTGGAGAACTCCCTAGAAAGAAAACTGTGAAGTATAAGGATATGGTGGAGTTGACTGGCATTGGCAAAGATTGGAGAGTACTTTTTATTGATACACTTGTTGACTCAGTCATTAGGTATGTTGCATACAGTATCTCATATAAAATTTATTTTAGAAATCGTGAAATCTCAACTTTGGCTATTGTGGTACATATTGCCCACATGATGGTTAAGGAGAATAGACAATTTTATTTATGTAGCTTGTTGCTTAAGAATCTACTTGAAAATTTTTGAATGTAATTGGTTGAGAATCATCCGTTTCATTTCAAATCCATGCTAGTATGTCTAGTGTTTTACTTTCTGAATTCTCTACTAGGAAAAGGTAATGTGATGTGGGAATCTGGTATCCCTATTAGAAAAAAAAATTACAGACATCTAGAGTCTTTGGAAGATAGTGAAAATATGTGCAGATCGTATTTCTCATCCTTGCAAGCAAATCTTTGCTCTGGTATATTTACATCAAGTCAATTTGAAGTGGGCTCTTCCTCTGGAAAAAAGTAAAATGGAAGTTGTTATCAGTGATTCCCCTCTAGAATCGAAAAAGAGAAAGGAAATGTCTGAAGACATCATTGATATTTCAGATGAGAAGAAGAAAGAATCTTTGACTGGTACTGAATCCCCTTATCCTAATGATATCTATTCTATGATAATTAAAGGAAATATGAAGAAGATTGGTGAACTATGGGATGATTCCTTTCCTATTGATAGATTGAAAATTGATGATGCACTGGTAGATTATCTATTCAGAAAGGTATTGATGTATCTATTGTTTCTGATTTCTTGCTAGAAAATCTGATTGAGATTGTTGAAGAAAGGATGTTGCTTGAAGGTCAGGAAGGACGTAAAATGGGAATCTTTGTTGAAAGGATATGCAAAAAGGCTATGTAGATATTGTCTAGATTGATTGAGGAAACTAAGAAGTGTGTTAAAGCAATTTCAGATGTTTACAAGTATTGTCTTTGGTGGCATGTTGATGTAGACAACTTCAGAAGCAGAATTGAAGCCATTGAAGCCGAGGTGAATGAGATTGGAAACAATTGTGATATATTTGAAGATGAAGAAGGGAAGAAAAGGATAAGAGTTGGTGAACTTTAGGCTGAACTAATCATCACACAAAGATGGAGAGATGATGTGACAAAGACCTTCTGGCTTCTTAAAGAAATTGTTGAAGTCCGGTTAGAACATCTTTACAGAAGTCTTGTTGATGTTGAAGATGTTGAAAAAAAATGTTCTGTTGTAGATTGGTCACCCTCTTTTACTCTGTTGGGGTTATTGGAAAGCACATGCACGAAAATGGAGTCTTTTTTTTTTAATTGGAAGAAGTTGTATCTAGTTCTCAAAGAAAGGTACAAGAAGGTGTTCCAAGTGAAGAATGTCATCTTCACTTAATTTTTGTTCGCTTAATTACTCTCGATTGTTGGAAGTTTTGAAGTTTTTGGAAAATATTTTGAAATATTGATGTCACCATGTTTACACTCATTTTTGGCACCCTTTTCCATTGATCTCAAAAGGGGAGAGTGTTGGAATGAAGAGTGTTGGAGATAGTGGAGAGATCATTTTTGTTCACATGTTGCCATCAATGACAAAGGGGGAGATTGTTGGAAAAATGAGTAAAGTTATCTATTTTGTTGTCATTGATGTCACCATGTTAGTAGTATGTTGGCAGTTGGGTTTGGTACTCTTATACTGGTGCTTATCCTCTCTAGTTGTTGATCCGGTATTTTTGTTTCCCATCTGGTATTCTAGTCCCCACTTTTCCACAGTTGACAGTTTCTAATTGTGGTTTTGGGAGACTATTAATGGATGTTAAAGGCATGCATGATTAGGTTATTTCATGTTCTTGTGCTCATACAATGAAGTGACATTACTTTCTTGGTTGTGTTGAAGACTACTCCTAGTGATATGATGTAATGTGCTAAAGATTGTTTTGTGTGTTTGAAAATATTTTGTAAACTATTGAAGCCGACATAATAACGGTTAAAAAAAATTTGAAAATACTTTGTGGATTCGACTAATGATATTATTTATAAATGAAATGCATCTAATTTGGTCAACCTAATTAGTGCTTGTGATGGAGATCGAGTATATATATGAGTATATGACGAACAGTTTGAGAAGTGTGTGCAGTGACATAGACATGGGTGTGTGAATGTGAGTGTGCACGAGTATATGTGTGGAAGTGCAGTGAGTCTATAGAAAGGTGATAGAAGAAATAGTGAAGAAGTAATGAATGTGAAGGTATAATTAGAAACCTACAGAAGTCGTGAGCTATCCAGAACTGTATCAGCACATGTTAGGTGCATCTTTCCAGTTCATTTCGGGATTGTAAAGCCTTACTCTGTTTTGTATAATCTTTCTGTAGTAAGTGAGCCTCTTGTTGGACAATGAGTCCCTTTTTGTAGGCAATGATCCTTTGTACTTGGATAGTGAGCCTCTTTTAAATACCATATAGTGTGAGTTAACCCTCACCGTGGTTTTTCCCTTATTGGGTTTTCCACGTAAAAAACTAGTGTTCATTGTGTTGATTTACTTTTTGTTATATGTGTTCTATGCTCATAATTAATAACAGAATAGTGTGGTTGAAGATTTGATAAGTGATAAATTTTTAAGTTTGAATTTGTGACAACTGATTCACCCCCCTCCTCTCAGTTGTCCTGCACCTGTTTAACAATATTTATACTTGTTTATGCAAAAATTCTCAAAATTACAACACTACGAGATGACATCAAATCTAAGATAATGAAATCCCACCAAGAATTGAATTCAAAATAGTTCCTGGTTAAAGCAAGACTCATATGCTAGTTGTGGCATATGAGTCCTAGTAGCTAAAACTTGGACACAAATTTCTAAGAGTGTCTTGTTTAATGTGCAACTTGAAATCAGGTCCCAAGACCTAGGTGGGACTCATATGCTCAAGGTGGCATGTGAGTGGCATGTGAGTCCCAAATCACTAGATCTGGAGCACATGACCCAAAACATTGAATTATGATTAGTTATTTGATAATTTTTAGGATTATCCATAGAAAGGTGCAGTTAATAAGGTGTGTGGAAGCAAAATAGGACCAATTAAAGCATAAAGAATCCAAATTAATTAAAAAAGCCTTAGATTAGTGTGAAAGTGTAAAGATACACTTTAAAACACCCTAAATAAAGCACAATTAGGTCCATTTAGTTTAAGAGGTCCCTAAACTTAATGTGAATGTGTAAAACACATTACAACACTAAATTAAGGCAACATTAGGCTCAATTTTATATTATTTATTCCCAAATTAAGTGTGAAAAAGAGATACTTTTTTCTACACTATATTTAGCCCCCACTTTAATGAGAGGAGAAACTTGCTTCAAACTCACACTAAAGTAGACATTCAAGAGGGGTCCAAGTGTACCAATGTGAAACACAAAGGAACACACACAAGGTGTACGATATGCAGCATCAAGATACACAAACATAGAATTTCATTGACATAAAGAAGAAAGAAAAATAAAATTAAGAGGGGTGGGTCAAGCCTCAACTATTTTTCCAATGCGATGTGGATCAGATCTAAGTTTTTTGTCCAAAAATGTGTGCTTACTCTGGGGAAATGGAACTTCAGGTTGTTCGTTGGGTGAGTATCCAAAAAGGGTGTCTTTGTGAGAAAGTCATGCCTTTGTACCAGATTCTCACCGTACAATGAGAAAGTCATGCCCACATTTAGGAATCTCATCATACTAACCATACCAAAGCTATACCTCCTGATAACTTTGATAAGATGCCACACAATATGAATGACAAGATTCATGAGGCAAGCAAAAATTTGTATGCTTGACACTCATGAATAAATAAGATGGATTCATAGACAAGCAAAGTTTGTTATGCAAGGTGGCAATATAATAGTTATTGTAAATTCAAAATAGTGTATGGTACATTCAAAGGGGTTTTTCTTAGTTCGTGTAAGGTCTCTTCTTAGGGAAAATTGTGCCTAATTTCACCAGGAGAGGACAAGTCAAAGAAGTATCACGCTCTCGAAGGAAATCAAATCCAATTACACCACCAAGAAAAGGACACATCGCAAGAATAAAGAAAAATTGTATGGTGGAACATGAGTTTCGATGTATGCCCCCACTTTAAAGTGGTTGCTAACACCATTGTTGTGAGAAATTTCTTTAAAGTAGAAGAAGATATGAGAGCTTACTCAAAAATCCCTATGCCAAGTCATATGTTCCCGAATGAAACTACATCATGGATAAGGAGTTGTCCCCAAAATGTTTAGCTAACATAGAAAGAAAAGTATGTCACATGCGAGCTAACTTAAGGCATGTCGTCTACATCCCAAGCTTGCTCCTATATATACATGGAAGGCAGTCAACTATCCAAAATAAATAATGATAAGTGTCATACGAGGACAAGGCTAACCTAACCCCTTTCCGCCACTTAGTGCAAGACAAGGATGAGCTGAGATGACTGACGAGAAACATGCTAGAGTGAAAACCAATATCAATTAGAGGAATTAGGTGTCTCGACATAAGGAAGAGCACCACACTCCTTAAGATGTTGAATTTTGTTACCCAAAGTTTTACGTTCATTAGTAGAATGACCACATGAACTCTTTGATATACAAAAAATGAACTCTTGTAGTAGAATTTCTTTCATGTTCTTCGAGGGAGAGATATCAAATGATCTTGGAGGAGTCTTGACAAGATACTCTCTTAATCAATAGTAGAATATGTCTCTTTATTTTGTGACAAAGATCTATCTTTCTTAGTACAAGGTGCCATACTTACACAAGACTCTTTAGATTGCAAGATTTTGTACTTTTCTTTAAAGGAAGGTGTAAAATCTAATAGATTCAAATCATTAGTGTTTTGCATGATGACATTGACATTAAGTGAATATTTTTTTTATTCTTTCATTTCTTTCGAAGTACAATAACCAAGACCACTAGTGTCTATCAATTTAGGATGCACTAAAGTTAAAGTAGGACCAAAAACATTAGATATGTCATCCTCCATCATCCCACAGTAAGACCAATTTCGTGTGAAGTAAGGATATCCATGGCTTCACTCCATGAATGCAGTCCCTTCGATTGTACATAAATTCTTAAAGTTTCCCTTTGACAATAAAATCTTCACCATCCATCATAGTGGCTTTAACCCTTTGTCTTCCCATGTAAACTTTTCATCAGATTTCTTTTGGCCCGACCCTATAGAACCTATCAAACCATGAGAAGACTTCTTTTTCAAATCCTATCAAAAGTTCAAGGAAAGGAAAATAGCAGAATTATCCCTCTGAAACATGCCTCTTCCCACCACTGAGTGTACCATCCTTGATGAAACCATGATTGAACCTAAAGAAATTCTAATTAATCAAGACCAACCTAAGATAGAACCTTCATCTACTTCCTAAAAAAGATGATGTGACAACGAAAACAATCCCTTCGCACCTCCTAAAGTAAAACAAGTTTACAAGGTTAAAGAGAAAGTGGTTGAACAACCTCCCATGGTTCCTTTTGTTTCTCCCCTTAGGGAAGAAAAGAAACCTATGGTTGATCAACCCACTCCTACATAAACACAACTTGAAAATAGAACTAAAATAAATAGAGGTGCTAGAGAGCATAGGTGTAGACATCATGCCCTTGCTTGCAGGTTACATGAAGAAATAAATAAAGAAAATCAAGATCTAAACTTGACTGAATCAATGCATGATAAGCCTCCCCCTTTGCCGAAACAAAATGATCCTATAATGCAACCACTACAAGATTTGAACCCTTCTTTAAACATTATCATTCGACCTCCTGTTGTGATCAATTTAGATGATGATGAGGAGATTACTAAAATTGATGAGGAAGTGCATAATGAATTGAATACATTATTTTCCTCTTCTATGAGCTTAAATGAAAATTCTCCTAAGAAGAGTGTTGAACCTGGTGATGGCCCTAGTTTGGCACTTGCCATTGTCCCTTTGGCTAGTTGTCTGCCTTTGGTCTTCAATAAACATGATTGGGATGCAAATGACCCACTTTAGGTTGACACACATGTTCCTTACTAGTTTATTTACATTATGTTTTTTTCTTTTTTTTGATTTCATGTGTGTAATGTGATCCCCCGTGATGTTCTATTTGATGTATCTCTCTTTTTGTGACATTCCTCTATTTGTACCTTCATTCTTTTATATGTCATAATTTTTTAATTTTTTTCCTTTTATCTTTTCATTTGTCTTGTATTTTCCTTTTGGGGATGATGCAAGGCATCAAGACATTGATATCTCTTCCATGTTGACCCGAAAGGATTTTCTTTGTTTTCACTCTCTTTGTGTCATTCTTCCAGTTCTATGAGTATTTGGGGAATGATGATAGTTTTGAGCTCTCTATAAACATTGTAGCAAGAACATACTGACCCCAAATCCATGGATCCCTTATGTGTTTGGAGTTTCATTTTCAGGGAAATCCCTCTCTTTTCTTTTGCATGATGCAACTTTATTTGGAAACATATGACTTGCAATAGGGATTTCCAAGTTAGCTCTCATGTCTTCTTTATTCTTAGCATTTATCATTTGATACTTTAAAGTAATTGCTCAAAGCATGGTGTTTAGCAATTTCTTTAAAGTGGGGGCATACATTGGCATTCTTTCGCATTTTTATTTTTCATGTTTCATGGTGTAGTCTTCTTACATTATGCAATGTGTCTTTCACTTTGTGGTGACATCAAGTGTGATGTCCTTCAAGAGCATGATCTATCTTAGCATATTATATTCCTCTTAGTTGCTTGATGTGACACACTACATCCCCTAAGTTGTGAATCTTCTATTCTTTGATTGGTCCTCTCTTGGAGACATTAGGCACAATGTCCCGTAAGTTAAGAAATCATATGAACTAAGCAACACTCCTTTGAACGTTTCTTATTGTTGCATTTACATTTTTAGTTATATGGCCATCTTGCATAACACACTTTGCATGTGTGTGGAGCCATCTTTTTTGTTCATGAGTTCCAAGCATATGAAGCTTTTCTTGCCTCATGAAGCTCAAAGTTCAATTTTTACATGGTTCCTTATCAAAGTTATTAGGAGGTATAACTTTGGTATGGTGTTATAGGAAGCCAAACGAGGGAATGAATTTCCCTTAGCCACTCATGCATGAGTGTGAGTGCATAGAGGTTTTGTGTGTATGTGTCTCACCTCTTTCAGATCCTCACCCAGTGGGCAGCTTGAAGTTTTGATGCCTCAGAGTGAGCATGCATGTTTCAAACAAATAGCCTAGATTTGATCCACATTGTGCTAGAAAAATAGCTGAAGCCTGATCCATCCACCCCTTTTTGTTTTATTTTTATTTTCTATTTGTCTTTGGCAGTGTATGCATGTTCCAAGTTGACAATTCTCTTTATATCATTTTCCATGTGTGTTCTTTTGTGCCTATGTTGGTTTGTCATGGGATCTTGATCTTGGGGGCTTGATCACCCCTCTTGATCATTGTCATCCTATCTTACCAACATTGATGCATGCACTTGGACCCCTATTGATGTGTGCTTGTCTACTTTAGTGTGAGTTTGAAGCAAGTTCATCCTCTCACTAAAGTGGGGGCTAAATGTGGTAATGGAAAAAGTATCCCTTTTACTTTTCCTTGCTTATTTGGGCCCTCCTTGTAAAATTGAGCTTATTGTTGCCTCGATTCAGTGTTGTAATGTGTTTGAAACATTCACATTAAGTCTTGGGCCCTTGCAAACTAATGAACTTAAATGGTGCCTTACTAAAGTGTTGTAACACACTTTCACACTTTTCTAAGGTTTTATTAATTAACTGAACCTAATAAACCTCTTTTTAACCAAAATGTACCTTAATCACACCTTATTTAGGGTGTTTTAAAGTGTTGTAACACACTTTCACACTTTTCTAGGCTTTTCATAAATAATTGGGCTTCTTTATGCTTTAATTGGCCTTATTTTGCATCCACAATCCTCATTTAATACATCTTTTCAAGGATAATCCTGACACAAATCGACATCCAATCATAATTCAAGTGTTTTTAGGTTGTGTGACCTAGATTTAGTGATTTGGGACTCATACGCCACTTTGGGCGTATGAGTCCCACCTAGGGTTTTGGGTCCCGATCCTAATTTTACACCTTTCTAAGCATTTTTGAAATTGGTCCCATAAATTATGCCTAATGTGACTCATACGCCACCTTGGGTGTATAAGTCTCTTGTGGCCCAAAGTCAAAATTAATTCAAATTCTTGGCAAGATTTTATCCTCTTAGATCTGAAGTCGGCTTCTAGTGTTGTAATTTTGGGAATTTTTGTATAATTAAGTATAAATACAAGTTTCTTTCACTCATTTTACACATAACAAGTTGAATGAGCATCCTTATAGAAAAGTTAATTTCACAAGAGCATTCAAGTGTTTACAAGAACATTCAAGAGTCTTCAAGAGCATATTATCAAGAACTTTAAAGCATTATTCAAGTATCAAGCATCATGTCAAAGTCTTCATGCATCATGTTTGTTTTTGAGCTAACAATTGTGATGTAGGGTTTCATGATTCAAGTTAGCATGTTTCATTCAAGATCTATCCTATTCAAGCAAGATTCAAGGTCTACATCCATTAGATCCATTTCATACATGTTTGCAACACTTCATTGCTATGGTTTGGTGAGTTACATTATCATATTTTTTTCATTCATCATTCTCCATTCCTATTTCATTTCATATCAAGGTTTGATTACCAAAACGAGGTTCGACCAAGGAAAACCCCTTTCCACTAACAAAACAACATTTTCCCCTCTTTAGTGTGTCATTTGCAGGTTTAGATT
The DNA here is from genome assembly GCA_007258455.2 of Sequoia sempervirens. Taxonomy (NCBI): domain Eukaryota; kingdom Viridiplantae; phylum Streptophyta; class Pinopsida; order Cupressales; family Cupressaceae; genus Sequoia; species Sequoia sempervirens. The sequence goes on along the minus strand of VDFB02049217.1, from coordinate 17,671,247 downwards.
TAAGATACATTAAGGAGCAAGTTTGGAGAAATTTGTCAAAGTTGTTACCTTGCATTGGAGATACTTGAAGGACTTCTACAGGTTGCAAATTAGGATTTTAGATCCGGAAATTAGTTGGGAAGCACAAAGCAGACCTTGAAGACTAGATTCAGAATTTGAAGTTTTAGAAAACCCTAACTGGACTGATACGCCAATTCTACTGTATGAGTCTTAGTTTAGGTCAATATTTAGGTTTTTGTAGTTTTTGAATACCCATTTTCCAGATTCTTGATTTTGCACAGAAACCCAGATTTGGGACTAATTCACCCAGCCTAACATATGACTCCTAGCCAGTATTGAAGTCACTTTTTTTTAGTATTTTAGGGCTCCATCAATTAATCTTTAGATTTACATGTGCACACATTTCATCTTGCAGCTTTCTTATTGTTTTACATACTTTTCTATGTCATTTAGTGAAAGATTGCATCATATTAGGGTTGAGCATTACATCTTGCATTGCATTTGTCTTTCCAAGCCCTAATTTGGTGGTGAACCCCTCATTAGTTTACAATCATTCCCTATGATAGCACTATTGCAAGATCTCTTCCCCCTTTCTCCATTGGATCGAGATCCCTAGGGTTATCCTTGAATGAGATAATTGCAAAGTGGGTTTTCTCTATGTCCTAAACTATACGAAAGCATATCCCCCATTTTCAGTTGTTTCACCGTCAAAAATGGAGCTCCCTCTATTATATGTTCTTGATCATATTAATGGTAACATTGTAATAGGCTTTATGGTTGACCCTTTGAGCCACGTGAACATCATTACAGAGGACAATCTTTTTATCAACAACTTACATAAGGATAAATATGATGAATCGTAGGCTACCCTTCACATGCATGATGGGTTTTTATTGCACCTATAGGTTATATTTATATTTCAATCCTAGTAGAACCTAAGACTTTGGAAGTCTCATTTATTATGATTCCTGAGTTTGACTTGTTTAGAGTGAGGCTAGGCATTCCATGGCTAGCCTCCATGAATACAGTCACTTCGCTATTCCATAAATTTCTAGTTTCCCCACGAGGTATTGTGCATACTGTCTAGGATACTAGATATAAACCATGGGTATTGTGTGTGGGCTTCTCCCTTGGCAACTTTTGGCCTACCCCAATTGGACCCTTGCCTCCCAAGGGAGATATTTTGTATAGAGCTTATATCAAATACAAGACTAGGGGCTCAATTTTGAAGGGTGGTTTCCCCCCATTTCCTTATGTTGTTTCTCTAGATTCCTATTTGTGTACATAGCAACAAGCTTCATCTTCCACCCCTCCAAAGGGGAAGGACAAGCTTGCTCTTTCCCTAGGGCCTTCTACTTCCTCCTCTTCTTCTATGTCATCTTTTGCTTCTTCTTTCTAGCCTTTGGTGGTGTCTTCTATTCCTCCTAACGTGTCTAGCATAGGAAAAGGAAAGGCACCCATGGTGCAAAAATCAAAGCATCAACTCTTTTAACTTCTTGTTTTACCCATTGTTCCTTAACCCACCTTGTATGGCAAGGGGAAGCATTCTCATTAGGTTGTTCTTGTTTCTCCACCTCTATGGCCTCCACCTATTCCTACACCTACTAACAAGGTAGGGAAATAAAAGAGGCCCGTTGCTAAGGTGTGTGTCTCTATCTCTTCTTTTGTGCCTCCTCCTCCTACTCCTCCTCAAGAGTCCACCCTTCCACTGGTGATAGTTGTGGAGGATGGTCCTATGGTAGAGCAGGATCCCTCAACCTCTTCTCAAGTTCCATCTTCTAGTGCCCACAACTAACATAACCAACTTGCATGTGAACGTAAGTACCAAAAAAAAGGCTTTGGCTAAGGAGAATGTTGCCCTATAGAAGAACAGTTATGGAGGAGCTCGTTGTTTTTGTTTATGCTCTTTATTCTTCTATTGTTGCTCCTACTTTTGTCTTTTCGATTACTTCAATTCTCATCGCCTTTTTTCTTCTTCTAGCTTCATCAATGGATCTTGATGAAGCCCACACCAAAAGGGTGTAATTTTTCACCATTCCGTTGAAAAAACCTCCCCTTCTGCTTCTCTCCCTAATATTCCTCCTTTCTCACAACTCATGAACATTCCTTACACAAAGGTATTGTTATTTTTGGCTCTATCTCTTTCTTCTTTTGCTTTTGCTTCATCTGTGGGGATATCACATCCTCTAATGAAGCACAAGTTAGAGGATTACCTCACTTCAAGTGATGGTCATAAGAAATTTTCATAGTCTCTTAGGTCTTCTTCTACTCTGGCCTATGTCATCCTTGTCATGGAGGTGGCCCCCACATCCCTAGAGTTTGTCACTTCCCCTCTTCCTAAGGATGGAACTAACTCTCAGATGTCTTGTCATCCTCCTGTTCAATTGTAACATACTACTCTTGAAAAGTGCATGTTTAATTTGTTAGAGGACATTATGACTCTATCCTCGATCTTTGCTAGGTCGATGAAATTAGTCTCACAAGAGCTCAGTGATGAAGACCTCGAGGGGCCCTCTTCCTTAGCTCTTATTGCAGGTGAGACAGTTGGTGCTGCTCTAGTTATCTCTCTCATGTAGGCTCATCTTCCCCCCATATAATGATCTAGATTGGGAGTAGGACAACCTGTTGGTTGAGTCAAATTAGAGTAGTACCTTCTTATTCATCTTTATAATAGATTTGTGTGATTGTTTGTGTTCCCCTGTACTTGTCTATATATATGTTTGTGATCTCGCTTGGAGGACCCTTGCTACCCTTGTAGGTGCTTTGATACAAGAGAGAAAATCTATCATATACTTCTTTTATTTGTCTCATCATTCTTCTATTTTTTGTAAATGTTTTCTTTTCACATTGGGGATGATGCAAAGTGGGGGAATTTAGGCCTTGTTGATGGTGTTTTCTGCACAGCAACAACTCAGATAGAATGTAATATTCTATCTCTCTTGAAAGGTAATTTTCAACAAGTTACTAAAAATCACCCCAAGGTCTCTCGGGTGTCAGGTCTTGACAATGCATAAAATAACTCAGATAATATGTGAAAATGCTGGTAATCACAAGGGGCCTTACAAATGAACAATGCTGGAAGTGAATTTTCATTAGATGCAACAATATGGTGATACTTTCAATCCTAAAACTAACCCAGATTCAAAATAAACAGCAAAAGAGATAAGGGTTTAGAGAAATTTCTAAATCTAAACCATTTCTAAGACTAACAATGCAAATGATAAACACTTGAAATGGACCGATCCCAACGAAACCAATCTCTGCTCGACCAAGATTAATCTGCAATCTTACATAAATAGTGCAATCTTCTAAGGTTTTAAAGATTTTTAGATCATAAAAATTCACCCAAGACAACTGAATTGCAGTTGAAATGAATAAATCTCCATAATAGAACCAAGCACAATGAATATAAAGGTCCAGGCTAACTTTACAAAGCAACTAACAATCAGCTAGCTGCAAAAAGTATGGACTAGGGATTGCTGCAAACACTTCAAACATTAAATCATGAACATCATTAAATCAAATCTAAATCTAAATCTAATAACCATGAGCAATTTTAAAAAATAGAATCATAAGAACCATGCAAGATAAGTCAACACAAAAGAGATCACCAGAAAATCACAATGCCTTCAATTGTATTGAATCACCAAACTCCAGCAACAATTCCAATGTTTTGTTACATCACTTGCTCAAAAATTGACTAGCTTCTACCTCTACTCTACTGCTAAATTCGCTCTTTATCGAATCTTCTCCTAATCTCTCTCCTTTACAAATGAGGCACAAATGCCATTTATAGAAAACCCCAAACAAGTCGGCCTAATTAGATTTTACAATAATAACGGGCCCCAAAATAGGTCGGCCAGGAGAATTTTAAAATAGGACAAGATTTGGATTAAATGCATGAATATTATCCATGTCGGCCCACGATCTCCAGCAAGATCAGATTCACGTGTCTTCTAGAAATTCTTCCAGCTGTAGACAGTTTTGGCACGGATTCTTAGGCAGGTCCCATTTTTAAAATTTAAATTGAACACTTCCAGATTTCCCTCTTTTGGCACAAATCCATATGCAAGTCCCCCTTTTAATATTTGTTTAGTCCTGAAAAACAGATATCATCATTAATGGCCCCACATGTCCAAATTAAATTTCGAATAAAATTTTGACCTTTTCTAAAAAAACTTACATTTTTATAAGGAAACTTTCCACTTTCAGAATTTTTTCCACTTTTAGAAATTTTATTTTCAAAATCCTTTTCAAGAAATTTTCACTTCGAGCATTTAAAAAATCCCATTTTTGAAAAAAATATTTTTGGAAAAAAAAATCAAAGTTTCCAGAAAATCCAGAAAAAACCGACCAGACCGGATTTCCGCAAATGACATAAAACTCCAGACTTTTGGCACATTCTGGAAAACCGACAGAATTCGGGAAAATCTGGGTCAGGCGAAAAATCCCGAATGCAAGCAAAAACCCGGACTTCGCTCGGATCCAGAATTTTCATGGAAATTGGGAAAATCCAGATGGAGCGAAAAATCCCAGACTGGACTAAAAACCTGGATTTTTGCACAAAGCTAGACTTTAAGCAGAATCTGGGAAAATCCGAACAAACCAAAAAATCCCGGATTGGGGTAAAAACCTAGATTTTGCTTAGAGCCGGACTTTAAGCAGAATCTGGGAAAATTCAGACGGACCGGAAAATCCCGAATTGGGGTAAAAACCCAGATTTTGCTCATAACTTAGTTTTTCGAAGCACAACTCGGGGGAAGGACTGGGACAAGCAAGATGAACATCTAAGGACCTCTGAAGGCAATGAAATCAATAAAATTAAGGGGCCAAAAGACACCAAAAGCTAGAGCAAAAAGAGGGTCCCCACTTTCAGTGGGGCGTGTGTGCAAAACTGCACAACAAGCCTCTTCCATGCTGACCCGTTTTTTATTTTTTCTTTGTGTTCATGTGCTCTTCTTCACATTCTAATACATTTGGGTGTGGTGATAGTTCATATATATACTATATTATACTTATCTATCTATATCTATGAGCATTTATGACCTTAAATATTTAGATCCTCATGTTCTCTTGATTTCTTTGTCTCTTCTTTTCTTCTTTATGATGTTGTGGTTTCTATGTGTTTTCCCTCATGTGACAACATCCCATGAATACATCTCACTATGTATTTCATTCCACATAATCTCTTATCTTTCTTTCTCCGTAGAATGACATGTTCTCTTTTGCATAGCACACATCATTCTAAGAGGGGACTATCATATATGATTAATTTTTAAAAGTTTCAAAAGTTTCAAAAGGATTCCTTGATATCTTATGTCTCATCATCTAGCTTGGGGGAAACCTGACTAGATTTGTCTTGTCTTTTTTGTGACTATCCTGCAATGTAGTTTGTAGCAACCATGAGCCTATACGCTTGTCATATGGACTCTAGCCATGCTATCCATACCTATTAGCATCGTCTTTATTTGATCAAATTGTCTTGTCTTATCTATGAATTTTTTTATCATTTCTATTATCTTTTTCTTTTTCACCTAACATGTTTTTCTATAACCAACATGTTCATGGTGAGATTGCAGTTGGATTTGTAGGATTGAAGACCCATGTCCTCTTTGCATTTCGATAAAACCCCTTCCACGTCAAGGTATATCAAATCAAAGGTCTACCTCCTCTCCATCTTTGGTGTATTCTCTTCAATCTCTTTCTACTTTAGCTCACACATGCTTAGATACATATGCTTGCTAAATTGGGGGTAAAATATTATGATGTAAAATTGCACTCTTATGCAATTTCCCACAACATCACCCTTTAATTTAGCTTAATAAGTTGATAATGCAAAAAAATTCCTTTTAATTCTTCATTTTCATCCCTACCCTATCGTTTGAGTTGATATAGAATATTCTATATCATATAGTAGTTGGCTATGAAAGAAACCACCTAATATTTAAAAGCTTTAATGAAAGAAATTTTGAAATTCAAAATGATAGAAAAAATATATTCTACAAAAGGATACACATGCACAATATGTGTACATAAATTACAACAAAATCTCATTGGTTATATAAGCCCGGGTGAGACATAAGACAACATATAAGATTATAACTTTGTCTTAATCTTATGACTTGGAACATAAAATGAAATCACTATAACTAAATTTAAGCAAACTAATGTAAATAGGACCTAGATGGTGAGCCAATTAAATAAAATCCTATCATTGCATTATTAGTCTTATTGTTAGCATACTTGTTGTCTTTGCATTCTTTATGTCTCATCTTATCACTTTCTTTATCTATATTTCTATATCATTGTCTATTTGGTTGTTCGTGGAGGTGGAAACATCAAAATGGAGGTTTGACTACGGAAATCCCTAAAAAGTAGACCCAACATTTTCTCATTTTCCTATATGTAGGTTTTATGGACATGAGGAGCTTATGAGAGGTTGGTTCTACCATGAGTTAAATATATTTTCCTTCTACTAATCATTTTTCTTATAGTTAATTTATCTATCATTTTAAGTATTCTTCTTGTTGTACTTCTTTTCATTTTATACATTTCCAACATTTTGTTTAGTTATTTAAAACCATCAGACTTTAGTATTTAGGTTGTTAGTAGGTCTCTAGTGTTTTTGGAAATAGACTCTACTTCTAGTCCATATGAGACGCCTGTGTGTTGCGCTATTGTCCATGGTCTATGCTTTCATCCTCTAGTCGAGATCTTGTCAGTCTATTCTCAAGAGCTCTAAGGTTTGTTCACATGACTTCTAAATTATTCTATCATAAAATAACCAAAAAACCCAAAAGCATAGTTTAGTCTTTCCTTTATCTGTCACCCCATCACTTGAGATTTTTGTCATTGAGGTAACCTAGAGCCATTTGTCTCCTATAAACTCTTCCCTTTCCTAGAGACTCGAGAGTAGCAGATCCTCTCTATTACACTGTGATTTTTTGTGTTTATTGTATTTGCATCAAAACTGAAATTTACATCATTAGCCTAGTTAGACCATTGTATATCATCCCTAAATTCATCCTAGATTTGGTCAAGGGTTGGTTGACTCACATTTCAAGTTGTAAGTCAATCACATACCTTGTCCAAGTCCATCAAACCCCCACAATCATACCAATTCCATATCCCCACATTTAATGAAATTAGAAAAGGGTTCACGCCAAACCCTAAAGAGTGTAAATCTCCAAAGGTTAGTTTCCCCTTTTTTCTACATATCAAGTACTTATGCCAACACTTGTACGATCTACAAAAGTTGGTTTAACAACTATAGAATAAAAATGCATGACAAATTATTAATGATTCTATATGATGGATAAAGTGATGACCTAAATATTTTATTATGCTAACATATGGTAGGCTAGGCAAAAAGAGATTCAACAATTGTATAATTATATGGTACAATTATATAAAGGTTTGAGCTAAAAAGCATTTTGAGGTCTTGGGGGAGAAGTATCTAAAACTAATGAAATAATAGTTAATATTTAAGTTCCTAGGCCTTTTGGATGTGATAGTAGGGTCAAATTTGACCAAAAATATTCTAAATTTTGGATGTAATATGCACCTTCTAACTTGAAACTCTTGCATATCTACCCTTCAATGTCCATTTTAAACAAATCAAAAGGATAAAATGAATTTTTAAACACCTTCAACTCAATTTTGAGCTCATATTTGCTCCAACATGCTCCAAAATATATCTATAATGCTAAAAATAAAAAATAGATATTCTCAAATCTGATATTTCTATCAAATTTTCTTATTCTCCAAGTCATCATTCAATGCAAGAAGATCATGCACTCATTTTTTAAGAAAATACAAGATCTACAACCTAGGTCTCTTAAAAAGACTAACAAGAAACAATCTTACAAACTCTAATACCATATAAGAGTTGATATAGAATATTCTATATCATACAAGATTTGGCTATGAAAGAAAACATCTAATATTTAAGAGCTTTAATGAAAGAAAAATTGAAATTCAATATGATAGAAAAATATATTCTACAAAAGGCTACACATGCACAATATATGTACATAAATTACAACAAAATTCCCTTGGTTATATAAGCCCAGGTGAGACATAAGATAACATAAGATTATGGCTTTTGTCTTAATCTTATGACTTGGGACATAAAATGAAATCACTATAACTAAATTTAAGTAAACTAATGTAAATAGGACCTAGATGGTGAACCAATTAAATAACATCCCATCATTTTGCACATATAAAAAAGAAAAATATAACCTAAAGACAAGGAAATTAAAGAAACCTACAATACATATAAACATTTTCCACAACATGAAGAAGTATAATGCAAAGATTATATGTAATGAAGTAATAAAGACTAACAAGAAACAATCTTGCAAGATACCATAGAAGAGTTGATATGGAATATTCTATATCATACAAGATTTGACTATGAAAGAAACCACCTAAGATTTAAGAGCTTTAATGAAAGCACAATTGAGATTCAATATGATAGAAAAATTCTATTCTATAAAACGATAAAAATACACAATAGGTATGCATGAATTACATCAAAATCTTCTTGGTTATAGAAACCCATGAAACATAAAACAACATAAGATTATGACATTTGTTTCAATCTTATGACTTCGAACATAAAATAAAATTGCTACAAATAAATTTAAGTAAATTAATATGAATAAGACCTAAATGATGAATGAATTAAATAACATATCCCATTAATTTACACATAAAAAAGAAAAATATTACCTGAAAACAAGGAAATTAAAGAAACCTGCAATAAATATAGAGATTTCCTACACCATAAAGAAATATAACACAGATGATATGTCAATGAAATAATAAAGACAGGAACATATAGACCAAACCAAAACCAAATCAGACCAAAACTCTAATAAAACCTTTGTAATTTTTTTCCTATAGATCGCTCTCAAATGTCAAAATTTCCTTATTTTTTGTTAAAACCCTCACTACCAGCATGTTCATGAATTTTGCTTGCAAAAGTTTCTTCTATTTGATCAAAACCGGACAAAAGTAATTATGGAATCCAGAAATCAGTATTTATAACGGCCACTCTGAATCATGAAGCTGGTGTGGAATCCGAATAGCCGTATACGAAAGAAACTAATAATATCGATGTTGAATTAATGTCTCAGTGTGTATAATCATGTCAACGATATGATCCCATATCTCTGTTATAAGCAATACATTGTGGACAACTCGGCATATAATACAAATGACTACACGTTTAAAGAAACAGTAAATCAATTCGTATAATTATGAAGTACGTCTTGTCACATGCAAAACTGAAAACATCTTTTTGCATGGTGGAGTCGAACACACAGAAGTCGTGACTTTTATATAGAGGTCTCATACGTTTCCCAACATCCTGGTTTTTAATGGATTGTAATCAGGATGAAAATTTTGCCGATAGAACAATTAAACTCTTCAAAGAACCACACACAAAAATTTGTACATATTTACATTAGATAGTTTCTCTATTGCTCGATGAGGAGGTTGCCAGATTACTTAATCTAGAAGGAACGCTTGACATGATGCAGATGGAGTGTCTGTGAACATTCCCAATCATTGGTGTAGCTGTTGAAAACTTTGAGTAACTTGATTGATCTATCCCTCGCTTGCTCAGAGCATCCCACCTGCACTAACAACAGTAACTTGTCAAAGGCTCCTGCATGCAACGCTTCCCAAATGGCTCCGTCATCCGAGGAGTTCTGGCAAATATTCCACAGGACAGAGATCGCCGATTCGGTTGCTGAGTTGGAGATTCTCAACATCTTCTTAACAACCACCGGTAGAGTTAAAGCATGTGCAGAGGCAGCAAATCGGCCCTCCGTGCAATGACAGAGGATGTCCAGCGCCAACAGTGCCTTTTCACAAGTGCTCTGATCTCCGTCTACAAGTGTCTCCACCACCAAAGGAACAACCCCCGACTCCACGAGTTTGCTCTGGTACCTTTTCCCCAGGGCAATATGGTATATGATGGCCAGGCTTGATTTTGTTGCCGTTGGGCATATGGGCTCTCTCAGTAGCTGCACCAACCCCTCTGCTAATCCTTCTCTTTTTCCTATCATGTCTACGCTTGATTTATCTATGGAAACCAATTCGCGAAGGAGCACAACAGCGCTGTTCTTTGCCTCTGGATTGCCCTCTCGGAGATTCCACACAAGGCAATCGATGGCGTCGGACAAGACAAGCGAACTCAGGGCCTCGGGAGTCAAGGGCAAAGTCAGAGTCAGAGCCGCCAGAGCCTCTTCACAAATCTCTACAGACTGTTGTGACCGATTCAGAGCCTTTGCGCTGTGCCCGGCAAAAACGGCTGCGAGAACAGAGGATGCATTTGAGGAGGCGATGCATTTTTTATTCCTGTCGCTTTCCTTGCCCAGTCGGACCAGCTTGCGTATGGATTCCTTCTTGCCGGACGAAATCTCTGCCAGAATTGCATTCAGGTGGGCGAGATCGAGAGGTGCCCTGGGCGTAGGTATTCTGTCGACTCCTCGCCCACTGTTGGCCACACACCACTCCTGAATAATTCGACGGAGAGTGTGATTCGGGATTGTCTCTTGAGTATGCAGAATCTGATTCGTGACAGGGCAGACATTGTTGCCGGCATCTAACCAGGTCTCAATGCTGTGGCGATCGTAAGTAAGGCCGGTGCAGAGAGTGACAGGATCCTTCATCAGCTCCAGCGAGATGGGGCATCTCAGATAGCTCGGCACTGTCACCTCAACATCCATTCCCTTCATTCTCACAATACCCAAATCCACTTTCCCTGTTTAAAATGTTTGTTTCATTCAAGTTTTCATGGTGCGCTCTATCTCTTGCTCACTCTCCCTATATATACGAAGGACAAAAGACCCGAGCGTGAAAAGTGTGAACAAACGGCATCGCCATAGTGGAAATAAAATTGAACGCGTGGCACAGGAAATTCACCGTTCAAAGACGCCCAATCAATGCTAGCGTAACGACTGGATCGTCGTCGATGAATATAGCATATACATTGAACGTTGAATTATTGACTTGGACCCTAGACCACGAATTCTGTTTGAATTTGACAGAATGAAATTCCGTAGGAGACGTTTGGAGTCTAAAAGTAGGCGTCAATTTTGTGCCCCACTATAATTTAGCCGGTAAGAAGCTGAAAACATCTCCAATTTCCCGCGAGCAAATATACAATTCATTAAAAATATGTGATTGTTCACCAATAAATTTGACATCTTGTAATCATATATATATACACCACCTTCCGTTTCTACAATTTTTGATATATATATGTAATTAAAAATGGTGATGGGTAAATTTTTTAGTTGAAGGTCTCAAATTCGCAGACTCGAATAGTTATTCAGACTGAAACATCTTCGACCAAAAACCAAAAACTGATTGGATAAATTTTAAAAGTGATATCCTGAGAGACGTGTTAGTGGAAATTTTGAACTGTTCTATTCAAACCGTTTAAACTACAGTCAATATTTTTTTTGCATAGATCGGTGACCCTTCGTCGAAGGTTGCTTTGACGTAGCTTTCTACTTAAACAATGACCGCCAGTGGCAAAAGTCCAGTTCGTACTTTTCAAATCAAAGATTGCCGCGTCGTGTGGGTTAAGACATAGAAAACTGAGCTTGATTTTATACGGCAGGACAGATTGACGCGGTTAAGAGTACCTAGGAAGTCGTAAAACTTGGATCAATGTATTTATACCTTCGGAAAAATTCAGTTATTTTGGGTTAACGTGTGTACGACGAAACTGCCATTTTTCTTCTGTTTTCATTTGGTATTAAAGCTTACCAATAACAGTTAAAAGACTAAGACGTACCAGCACAGTCAAACAGCCAAAACAAACCCAGCTGTTGACGGCCATAACAAACAAACGAGAGCCATCTTATATTATAGTGAAATTTGGATATCCATGTGAAATGGTGCATTCCATTTTCATATATATATATATATATCTTCTATTTATTAAATTTTTTTTTTTTTAGATTCAAACATTCATTTTTTATAGTGATATTCTTTTATTATTTTTAATTAATTTTGCAACGTGTAAGATCAGTTTTGTATCATGTAGAATTTGATCTAAAATTTAGACTTTCGAAAACTTTAAATGTTTGTCAATTGTCGTTCATTTTATTCTTGTCATGAGTTGATTTGGTAAATATTTATGTGATTGTTTACTATGTCTTTGTATTTAAAGACCTTCAATGTGCATTCACCATCATTAATTATTTATTGAAAATTTTAAAAATTATAAGAATAATCATTCTACGAATACTTCACTTTAAAGCACTAAAAGGAACCTAATTTTTCATCTTTTCAATCTAATAAAGAGGATCAACCTAGAAGAACTTAGTCCTTGTAATTTGACAATTCTTCGAAGTAAAAAAATAGATATCACAAATCATTGATCTAAAGTGAATAGAAGAGAAATTGTTGAATTAAAAGATAGAAGTATGCTTTGTGTTAGATTAATTTGTATAATGCTTCATAATCCATAGTCATGAAATTGACCTAGGAGCAGTTGTAGTTTTACACAAAATCCTAGACAACTACCATATATCATCTTCTAAGCTTAATGCCTTTTGCTTAAAAAAAAATATATATATCATCTTCCTTTTAACATAAGAGAGTAGAATTTGCATATTTTATTAGGTTATCTTCATCATTCAATATTCTAAGAGCTAAGTATCTATATCCATATGCACTTAATTTCATAGAATAGTATTGATTTAAATAGTTTATCATACGCAAATTCATTTTCTTTAATCTAAGGTAATTTATGTCAATTTGATCATAGTAATTTAATTGTCCTAGATTAGGGAAATATTATTTTCTTTTATATTTTTGGTGATACTATAAGATTTTACACAACTTTATGGTCGTGCTTTACTTTAGGGTTGTTAGGTCTATATTTTTTGCTACATCTTTTTAGATTTGATTATGGTTTGATTTCTCTTTCAAATTTATACTTTATAATTATATCTTTTTTAAAAGTTTATGCCTTGCCAACCCTTAGATTCACCTCTAGGGTTCTATTTTTAGATTAATTTTCATTATTATTTATTCTTCTTTTCAAATATGATTATATTTTGGATCCACTATTATTTACTTATAATTGATAGATCCATCAATGAAAGGAAAATAACATATTCCACTTTTTAACCTTATTAGAACATAAAAATTAATAGTTTTAGTATTGAACAAATTCAATCAATTATATTGAAAAACTACCAAGAATTTAAATATGATGTAAAAAGTGAAAATATGGATGGTGTGGTCTGCAAATATCGAGAGGGGAGGGGGTGGCTATGGGGGAAATACTTATGAAAAATTCATAGGTCGGCCAAATAATCAATAGGCAATCATATGACCTAAACTTTTTCTCAATTTTGAGAACTAAAACTAAATCCCTTCCCACCCATATTAAACAATTTTTGTTTGATAAAAATTTTCTTTCTATACATAATATGCCAGATTAAATAAGAAGAAATTGTGTTGGCGCCTAGTAGGTTCTTGAGAATCATAGTGGGTGGGGTGGGCATGTTACTCATTTTCTAATACTCTTCCCCCCTCCATGATACTAGTCGAGCCGACGGATCGCCCTATATCTATATAGCAGGATGCCATGACTCTGGCTATAACTGTGTGTCCACTTCTCTAAAGATTCAATCTCATTTTTTATAAATTAAGAGAATTTTATTTTTGGTTTAAATTTTTCCTTTAAATAATGATGTTCATATTATTTGATAGTGAGTGACATTTTACTATAATGCATAAATTTATTGGAAATAAAATATTTCCAAGATTTCTTAGAATTAGATTATCAATTCCAATATCTACTACATAGACATTTTTTATCAAATATTTTATTTATTATTATTTAATTGATACTTATAGAAATTTATATCTACATTTTATTGTATGTAATTTTCTATGTCTATTTATTGAAATTATTATTTTTTAAATAAATACATTGATGTGAAGTATAGTCATTTTTTAACTTAATTTGTTATCTTTTGGTGTCTCGAAGAAAGGTATTTTTTAAAAAAAACATACCCTTCTTGTGTATAAAATAAATAAAAATATAATATGAATATTATAATATATTTTTTAAATGTCAATTCTAAAATTATGTAAACATAAAATATTATCTCTAGGTGAATTCATTTGACCTTGGTGCACATGATGTAAAGAAAATTTTGGAAAATAAAATTATAACATGTGGATAGGAGAAGAAGAGGCTACCATATAAGTAATTTTAATTGTAACAAACTTTTTCCAAAGGATTTTGATTGAATTTGTTACTAATCAAAAGAGGTTGATTCAACTATGAACCATATAAAGACGCATAATTTAGATCAATTATTTATACCAAGTCAATTTTTCATTGATAGATTCGTGACATCAATCTTTAATGAAAAAACCTTGGTTTAATCAAAATTTTCCTTCGATCCCACAACATCTGTCATGCCTTATGTATCAAATTCTATCAACATTGATAAATATTTTATTTTCTAAGTAGAAGTCCTAATGCCAAAATAATAGGTGAGCCCTTTCTTTTATCGGCAAGCACATAAGGATCATTGATCAAAGTATATTTAATCAAATGACATTACATAGAACAATGTCCTACCATGTTGCACCATATGCTACCACATGAATGCTACTAGGTTCAATCAAATATGTTTTGATTGAACATATGTTGGATTAATCCTAAATGAATGCAGATGGAGTGTCTGTGAACATTCCCAATCATTTGTGTAGGTGTTGAAAACTTTTAGCAACTTGATTGATTTATCCCGCGTTTCCTCAGAGCATCCCACCTGCACTAACAACAGCAACTTGTCAAAGGCGCCTGCATGCAACGCTTCCCAAACGGTTCCGCCATCCGAGGAATTCTGGTAAATATTCCACAGGACAGAGATCGCCAATTCAGTTGCTAAGTTGGAGATTCGCAACATCTTCTTAACAACCACCGGTACAGTTAAAGCATGCGTAGAGGCAGCCAATCGGCCCTCTGTGCAACAACAGAGGATGTCCAGCGCCAACAGTGCTTTTTCACAAATGCTCTGCTCTCCGTCTACAAGTGTCTCCACCACCAAAGGAACAGCCCCCGCCTCCACAAGCTTGGTCCGGTATCTTTGCCCCAGGGCAACGTGGTATATGATGGCCAGGCTTGATTTTGCTGCCATTGGGCATATGGGCTCTCTCAGTAGTTGCACCAATCCCTCTGCTAATCCTTCTCTTTTTCCTATCATGTCCCTGTATTTTTCTACGGAAACCAATGCACGAAGAAATACAACAGCGCTGTTCTTTACCTCCGGATTGCCCTCTCGGAGATTCCACACAAGGCAATCGATGGCGTCGGACAAGACAAGCGAACTCAGGGCCTCGGGAGTCAAGGGCAAAGTCAGAGTCAGAGCCGCCAGAGCCTCTTCACAAATCTCTACAGACTGTTGTGATCGATTCAAAGCCTTTGCGCTGTGCCCGGCAAAAACGGCTGCGAGAACAGAGGATGCATTTGAGGAGGCGATGCATTTTTTGTTCCTGTCGCTTTCCTTGCCCAGTCGGACCAGCTTGCGTATGGATTCCTTCTTGCCGGCCGAAACCTCTGCCAGAATTGCATTCAGGTGGGCGAGATCTAGAGGTGCCCTGGGCGTAGGAATTCTGTCCACTCCTCGCCCACTGTTGGCCACACACCACTCCTGAATAATTCGACGGAGTGTGTGATTCGGGATTGTGTCTTGAGTATGCAGAATCTGATTTGTGACGGGGCAAACATTATTGCCGGCATCTAACCAGGTCTCAATGCTATGGCGATCGTAAGTAAAGCCTGTGCAGAGAGTGACAGGATCCTTCATCAGCTTCAACGATATGGGGCATTGCAGATAGCTCGGCACTGTCACCTCAACATCCATTCCCTTCATTCTCTCTATACCCAAATCCAAATTCTCTGTTTAAAATGTTCGTTTCATTCAAGTTTTCATTGTGCACTCACTCTCCCTATATATACGAAGGACAAAAGACCCGAGCGCGAAAAGTGTGAACAAACGGTATCGCCATATTGGAAATAAAATTGAACGGGTGGCACAGGAAATTCACCGTTCAAAAGACGCCCAATCAATGCTAGCGTAACGACTGGACCATCGTCGATGAAAATGGCAACTACATTGAACGTTGAATAATTGACTTGAACCCTAGATCACGAATTCTGTTTGAATTTGACAGAATGCAATTCCGTAGGAGACGTTTACAGAACAAAAAAGTAGACGTCAATTTTGTGCCTCGTTAAGCTGAAAACATCTTTTTAGATTCAATTGTGTATATTTTTCAATAGATTTTTTCGGATCACACTCAGTAATCCATTATAAAAAAATATTGATAATTTCTGTGAATAATCAACAAATATACAATTCACTAAAAATATGTGAATATTCACCAATAAATTTGACCTCTTCTAATCATATAAATATATACTACAAAATTTTATATATAATAATCTGAAAATGGTGATGGGTAAATTTTTTAGTTGAAGGTTTCAAATTCGCAGACTTGTTTAGTTATTCAGACTGAAACATCTTCGACCAAAAACCAAAAACTGATTGGATAAATTTTAAAAGCGATATCCTGAAAGACGGGTTAGTGGAAATTTTGAACTATTTTATTCAAACCGTCTAAACTACCGTCAATATTTTTTTACGAAATATCGGTGACCCTTCGTCTAAGTTTGGTTTGACGTAGCTTTCTACTTAAACAATGACCGCCAGTGGCAAAAGTCCACCTCGTACCGTTTAAATCAAAGATTGGCGCGTCGTGTGGGTTAAGACATAGAAAACTGAGCTTGATTTTATACGAGCAGAACGCGGTTTAGAGTACGAAGTCGTAAAACTTTGATCAATGTGTTTATACCCTCGGAAAAAATCGGTTATTTTGGGTTAACGTGTGTGCGACAAAAACTGTCATTTTTCTTCTGGTTTCTTTTGGGATTAAGACACAGAAAACTAAGCTTGATTTTATACGAGCAGGCAGATTGACGCGGTTTAGAGATCGAAGTCGTAAAACTTAGATCAATGTATTTGTAGCCTCGGAAAAATTCAGTTATTTTGGGTTAACGTGTGTGCGACGAAATCTGTCATACTTTTCTTCTGTTTTCTTTTGGGATTAAAGCTTACCAATAACAGTTATAAGACTAAGACGTGTTAGCACAGTCAAACAGCCAAAACAAACCCAGCTGTTGACGGCCATAACAAATAAAAGAGAGC
This sequence comes from Sequoia sempervirens, assembly GCA_007258455.2. Taxonomy (NCBI): domain Eukaryota; kingdom Viridiplantae; phylum Streptophyta; class Pinopsida; order Cupressales; family Cupressaceae; genus Sequoia; species Sequoia sempervirens. Next base: position 17,653,986 of record VDFB02049217.1, on the reverse strand, counting down.
CAGTTTATATTAGGGTGAAATTTGCATATTCATGTGAAATGGTGTATTAGTTGTGCACCCTAATTTGGCGCTTCTAATTATCTCATGTGAACATTTCAAATCAATCTCAATTTTTGACAGCAGCTTACTTGGCAAGTCCCTTTCTTATAACTTTCATTTGAGGGTTACATTATCAAATATGATGTCACATCAGCATGCTTTTTGTCAAGGTGTCCAAAAAGGACAAAAAAAAAAGTGAAACCAATACTAGTGCATTCACATCATGGGTAGTTGAGCGCTATGTGGCATCACATGATTGGTTGCTTTTTAAATCAAAGGAATACATTTTGTTTAATTATGGGTAGTCAAGTCGCAACTATTGGGCATTATATAAACAACTACTATCACAACTATTGGGCATTATTTTATTTTTACCTTTTATTTTCTTTTCTATATTCAAATATTTATTTTTCATAGTGATATTTCTTTTGTTTTTAGTTAATTTTGCAACGTGTACAATCATTTTTGTATCGTATAGAATTTGGTCTAAAATTTAGACTTTCAAAATCATTAAATGTTTATCAATTGTCATCTATTTAATTCATGTCATGAGTCGATTTGATACACATTTGTGTGATTGCTTACCATGTCTTTGTATTTAAAGACCTTCAATGTTCATTCACCATCATTTATTATTTATTGAAAATTCTACACATTATAAGGATAATCATTCCAAGAATACTTCACTTTAAAGTACTAAAAGAAACCTAATTTTCCATCTTTTTATTTTAAGAAATTTGCACATGACTAAAAAATATTATCTTCAACCATTTCATGACCATAAAGTCAATCTAATAAAGAAGATCAACTTAAAAGAACTTAGCCCTTGTAATCTAGAAATTCCTCAAAGTAAGTAAATAGAAGAAAATTTGGCGAATTAAATAATAGAAGTATGCATTGCATTATTAGATAAAATTTGTATAATGCTTCATGATCCATAGTAATGAAATTGACTTGGGATCAGTTGTAGCTTTAAACAAAATCCTCGACAACCAGCATATATCTATATTCTCTCTCTTTTTAACATAAGAGTAGAATTTGCATATTTTATTAGGTTATCATCATCATTCAATATTCTAAGAGCTAAGTGCCTCTATCCTTATACACTTAATTTCATAGAATAATATTGATATTCATAATTTATCATACTCAAATTCATTTTCTTTAATATAAGGTAATTTATGTCAATTTGATCATAGTTATTTAATTATTCTAGATTAAGATTAGAGAAATAGTATTTTCTTTTACATTTTTGGTGACACTAATATTTTACATAACATTATGGTTTTTCTTTAGGGTTTTTAGGTCTATGATTTTTTTTCTACATCTTATTTTTAGATTTGATTATGGATTGATTTCTCCTTCAAATTTACACTTTAATTATATATTTATTTAGGGTTTATGTCTTATTGATAGCTCGGCTTTCTTAACCCTACCCACCCCTTAGATTCACCTCTAGGGTTTTACTTTTAGATCAATTTTCATTACTATTCATTCTTCATTTCAAATGTTATATTATATTTATTGAAAAACCAATTCTAAGATCTATGTACACATAAAATATTATCTCTAGGTGATTTTATTTGACTTTGATGCACATGATGTAAAGCCTATTTTGGAAAATAAAATTACATGTGGATAGAAGAAGTAGGTGCTACCATATAAGTAACATTAATTGAAGCAAGTCTTATCTAGGCTTTGATTGAACTTGTCACTAATCAAAAGAGGTTGGTTCAACTATGATCTGTAGGAGTTTATGGTGAAATCCTCAACACCCCAGGATCAACTGCAAGACAAAATAACTTCCACAAGAGAGATGGTAGAAATATCATGCTATGATTAAGGATGCAAGAATGTCAAAATAGTAGCCACAATAAATATGGCAATGTATATATGAAGCCTTGTTTATATAGGAAAGATTGTTAATCCTATCACATGAGACAACTAACTCATAACAACCTAGGACACAAGCATTAAATAAATGTCAACTATCTATAAGATAAGTGACAACTAATGTTTAACTAGAAATATTCCTCCCTAGAGCCTAAGTGGACTTAACAATGTAAATAGGACCTAGAGATAAGACTAGATAGGAAAAATAACTATTTACACCAACACCCCCCTTAAGTACAACTTAGGGAGTACTTATGTAAATGAAACAAAGATGGGTTTCAGGTACGAGGCCATGTTAGGTACCTATATACAAATGAAAATAAAATCTCACACAAATAAAGAAAAGGAGAAAATCTAGTGGGGAAAAACTCCTCCCCAAAAGAGAGAAAACAATACAATAAATCTCCCCATGAAAAATGAGAGGACAACACCTCATTTGAGGAAAAGACGTCCCATAAGAGAGACAAAGACGAGATCATTCAACCCCCCCAATGAAAAAATATTTCAAAAATCCAATCAATATCCCTCCATACGAAGGATGACAGAGAGACCATATGTATAGCCCACCCATAATGAGATAACTTGTTGCAAAGAAGCACTAGGACACTTGTGGAGTAAAACCATAATCCTTAATTAGGAAAGGAAAGGAAAGATAAATCTAATGCTAGAAACCATATTAGAGTCACTCAAGGACTCAAGTCAGAATCATCATAAAGCAACAACAGACTTGATGCGAAGGAACACTAGGAAACTCACAAAGTAGCACAACCTTGGAATCTATGAAGCAACAGTCAATTGACAAATGACCTGGAACTGAAACAAAGTCTAAAGATCAAAATTGCACCCTCCCAACTGTCAAAACATCCAAGTAATCTCCAACACGCCCTTTGGGGTAAAACTAAAATAAGAATCAGTTCCTAAGATAGATATAGAAAAAAGTATTTAGATTGTAATGTAGAGATCCTTAATACCTTTCCAATGCTATGTAAGAATCATGAAAATTGAATATTGTAGAAAAAAGTTATGAGATCGAGAGCCATAAAACAAGAGCTAACTTCAACCAATATAATAAATGCTGCAAAACAAAAAATATATATACAAAATAACCTACACCATTACAAAATTGATGAAACCAACTTTTTCACAATATCTCATTAAAAAAAAATTGCCTCTTCCAGATTGCAAGTTATAGTGATTTGAAAAAAAGGCCTATTTGGCCCTCCAAGAAATAAAACTAGGGACCAATGGCTTAAAATATTGGCCCCCAATTGCACAATATGATCGCTACCTACACATAGTGTTAAAAAATAGCACCACCAGCTAGTGGTGGTGTCGTTGGGGGCTGACGAAACGGGAGCAATGAACAAAGGTCACGCCGCCTAGGCTTAGCCCCTCCTGCTAAGGCGAGACCACGAACTTAAATCCCATCGAACCAGGTGCTCCAAACATAGTTAGTGGACAAAAGAAACTTCATCGATGGAATTAAAAATATTTCAAAACAAAACTTTATATTTATTAACCTGCCAATTATAATGAATTTGTACCAGCAACTAACAATGACTTGACTGAGTGCAAACCGATGTAGAAGACTGCAAAAATATTATGCCAACAAAGTAGAATATTGATGTAGAAAAGAATATGGGAATGAATATTATAAATTTTGTAGAGACAACGATTGATGATGTCATACTAGAGCCATATAGTATAGCCAACTATGGATTTGTACGACTGATAAAAATTTTTGTCTAAGGCCTTAATAAAAATTGTCAAAAATTGATGAATTGATAGGTTGATCCTTAGGTTTTTGGGCCTCCCAAACATAATGGTGAGGTCAATTTTCACACAAACTACTCCAAAAAATTAGCTACCCCTGGATTTGGCAACTAAAACCCTTCCTTCAAACCTTTGTAGACTTGGAAAAATATATCAATTTTTGATGAAATGAAAGCAAAATTTGACTTTCTCTGATTCCTTGGATTCAATGGAAAGGTTTTCAAGACCCCAACTCACATGTAGCAAAATTTTCATGCTAAGATTGGTCTGAAAGATCTAGGAAGAATTTTGCAGCACTAAAGCTCTGATACCATGTAGGAGTTTATGGTGAACTCTTTAATACCCCAGGATCACTTGCAAGACAAAATAACTTCCACAAGAGAGATGGTAGAAATATCATGTTATGATTAAGGATGCAAGAATTCCAAAATAGTTTCCATAATGAATATGGCAATGTACATAATATGAAGCCTTTCTTATATAGGCAAGGTTGTTAATCCTATCACATGAGACAACTAACTCATAACAACCTAGGACACAAGCATTAAATAAATTCCGTCTAGATAAGATAAGTGACAACTAATGCTTAACTACCTAAAGATTCCTTCCTAGGACCTAAGTGGACTTAACAATGTAAATAGGACCTAGATAAGACTAGGTAGGAAAAATACCTATTTACACTGACATGATCCATGTATAAAGACACATAATTTAGATCAAGTATTTCTAATGATTGACTTGAAAATTAAGGTTTTTCATTGATGGCCTAGTAGCATCAATCATAAATGAAAAACCTTGATTTAATCAGCCTTTTTCCTTCAATCCTAGAACCTCCATTATGTCTTATACATAAAATTATAACACATTGAGAGATTTTATATCTGTAAGTAGAAGTACTAATGCTAAAATAATAGGCAAGCCCTTTTTGTTATAGGAAAGAACATAAGGATCATTGATCAAAGTATATTTAATCAAATGACATGTTTGATTGAACGATGTCCTACCATGGTGCACCATGTGCTACCACATGAATTCTACTAGGTTCAATCAAATATGTTTTAATTGAACATATGTTGGACCAATTCTACATAATTTTAATCATGCTTCAATTTAGTATTTTCTTTTTTTACCAAAGTGGGACTAGCATTGGTGCTTTCACCCGCATATTAGGGTTTGAAATTAAATTTCTTGATCTTTGTTCCATTCATACTCACCCAACCTTTTTTTTGTTTCATTCTTACATCTTGTATCATATATCCTTATACTCCATTGTTCTTGGCCTATATTCATGCATACCTTATAGGCTTTGAGATCTTCTCACACCTTATTTGCTTTGATTTCCTTATCCTTGATTATCTAATGTATTTCTATTACATATGTGCCTTATACGAAGGGGTCATTTTGTTTTGTTTGTGAACTTTCTTCCTTCATAGAATTTGGTATTGCTTATCCTTCTATTTTAGACACACTCACTTCAATTATAAAATTTGGCTCTCATATTTATTTTATTTATCCTATGACTTGTCATCATGATAAGTATAGACATAATGAGTATTTAATGTATGCTAGTGATACACCTAGTGTGATGGTAATTAATATGGTATAATTGCAAGCTTCACTTACTTGTAACATTATTGCACCTTATCTCAATATTCCTTATGCATGTCATGATGCTTCTATTCCCATAGAACTATGATCTTTTGATATACACAAACTTCTTTTATATATAATGGTGCATTTCATTATTGTAGTCTCAAAAATTGTACTCCGTTCTTGGAGATAGTACAATTTCACACTTAGTTTGGACCTATTTTAGTAACCTTGCATTCCAAACATTTAAATAATCATTAATAGGCCTCTAAGACCCTTTATTATGTATCCCAAGGCTTATTTCGATTGAAATCCTGACAAATTCAACAAATACATTTAATTTTCTAACGCCTCGACATTTCCTCGGCCCAAAAACCTAGGGTGGGACTCATATGCCACCTTGGGCATGTGAGTCCCCCTAGGTGGGACCCATATTTCACCTCGAGTGTATGAGTCTCGTTTGGCCCTTTTTTAGGGTTTGAGTGGGAAATTAAGATTTTTAATTCAAATTTTTGGTAAATGTCAACATTTGGGATCTAATAAATGGTAAATTAGATAGGATTCCTATAAAACTAAGATTTTGAATCATTATTTCACCAAGAACTTTTAAGCAAACAGAGTCTCATCTAGATTTAGGGCTTTCAAGAGAGATTTTAAAGCATTCAAGAGAAATGGGAAAGCAAAGTTGACGTCTTGGAGCAACATTATAGTGTTTTTTTAGGTCTTCAATCTCACTTTCATTTCAAGATCTAGCATTGTCAAGGATTGATGATGGTTACCTATGGAGAATCATGATGGATTCCAGGATGGGGAGATGCAACTAGCAATTGAACCAAGCCTAATGACTTGTTTCCTAAGTGATTCTATATTCCATTATATCTCTAATTTCTTCCTAAAGGAAGGTACATGCATTCTTATGGCTTATTAGGGTGATTAGAGATCTCCCAAATTGAGTCATAATCATTATCATGTTTCACTCATGCATCCTATTCTAGCACATTAGAGTAGGGTTTCATTGCATTCTAGATCACTTAATCTTAGGAACATTTTAGATTAGGATCTTCACATACGTTTTCATTTCAGATCTATTCTTTCTATCAAGGTTTGATTACCAAGTAGGGGTTTGATTGAGGAAAACCCCCATAAGAAAATCAACAGAACATTTTTTTTGTAGATTTTTAACAAGTTCAAACTCGAAAGAAAAGTTTGCAAGCATAGGAAGGAAGTGCAAAGATAGGAGAACAGTTTCAGATCGATCCCACTTTTTCAAAAAGATCGAATGGGACTAAATCACCACCTTGAGCATATGAGTCCTCGTATACCACTTTGACTAGTTTTTTGTAGATCCTGGTTTGCCACTGGAAGATTCCAAATTTAGCCCAAAAACCCTAGACTGGGGCTAAATCGCTCAGTCTAGCATATGAGTCCCAATGCACATCAAGAACAACAATTTTTCAAAGTTTTCAAGACTTTATTAGTCTTCATTTCTCCAAGTACTATGTTTATCCTCAGTTTATTATTTTGATTTTAAGTTTCAAATTCTAGGTCACATAGCTAGTTTTGCATTTTGCTTTCATTTCCTTATTTCTTAGCATTTTCTCAGTGGTGAACCCCCTTTTTAATCACACCTAAGGAAACCCTCATAATAGCTAAAAACCCCTTTCCCTCAATTGAGTCATCTTGGTTGAGGGATCTCTAGGGTTTCCTAATGAAATAAGAGTGAAATAGGTCCTAACCCCCTAGTTTCATCTCTCAAAAGGAAAAACCCTATTTTCTTTGGTTCATTTTGGTGAACTCGACCTTCAAACCCTTTATTTCTAATTTATAGTTCATTAAAGTCCTATATTTAGCTTACATTAAAATTGCATTAGATCTTGTATTAGTCAATTTGCATTTAGGGATTCTTGCATTAGTGAAAAGTACATATAGGTTGCATTTTTGCATCTTAAATCATTCAATTTCATTGAAATTATGTAATTAAAAATAGTCAAGTCAATATACAAGCTAGAAACCTTAGAATCAAATCAAAATTTACTGAAATTGGTGTAAAAACCCTAATTCGGAACTCATTCACCCACCTAGGTGATTTAGTCCCTCTACAAGTTATTTTTCTTGATTCCTTGGAATTCTGTGTTGACTGCTTTCACTATCCAAATCTACTAAAAACCTTAATTGGGACTCATTTGACCCTTTGGGTGATTTAGTCCTATACCAAACCTAAACTTGCATTTTATAACAATAAAAACTTTGTTTCTATGTTTTTATTTGTTGTTATTAGATCTCTATTTTAGTTGGTTGAGTTTATGTTTCATTCATTTTGTTAGATCTAGCTTAATTTGGTCTCATTTCAACTACATATTTCAATTGTGGATAGAATTAGATTATTGCACTTTTTTCAACTTTCTCACATTAGTTTAGATTACATTTGGCATTCATAAGAAAACAAAAAAAACTAAAAAACACAAAAACCAAAAAAATGTTATCAACTGATGAAACCCTTGGAGAAAGCATAGTTAGTTGAATATGTCAAATCTCTTTTTCCAAGTTAACCATGCCCTAGTAGCATTGTTGGCTCAAAAAGATGAAGATAATAAAGAGCATCCCATATATTACATTAGTAGGACAATGATTGATTACAAAACTCAATACACCACTCTAAAGAAAACATCTCTTCAATAAAACAGACTTATCAGGGCGCTTAGCCAAATGGGTAATGTTATTAATTGAGTTTGACCTTAAATTTTTCTTACAAAAAGAAAATAAGGTACAAGCCTTGACTGACCATTTAGCTGAAGAACCTTCACCATTAGCATCATATAACATTGACTCGTCTGGTGACGATAATCTATTGACAATCAAAGTTGATACATGGGAGCTATATTTTGATGGCTCTAAGTGTAGAACTGGCTATGAGGCAAGAGTTATACTAGTTTCACCTTCAGGAAACTCTATCCCCTTATCTTACTGCTTAAACTTCCTATGCATAAACAACACAATAGAGTATGAAGCTTTAATTGTTGAAATATGTGCTACTTTAACCCTGGGAGTTCAAAATATTAAGATATATTGTGATTCGTAATTAGTCATTAAATAAATAAACGGATCGTATCAAGCGAAACATGACAAATTATCAAAATATAAGGATATCACAATGACTCTTAGAAAAATTTGATTCATATACCATTGATAACATCCCATGAAAAGATAATCGACATGCAGATGTAATGGAAAGTGCAACTTCCCTTATATCTCCTCAAGATCCTTCAAAAGACTTCACATTCCTTGTCCATACAATTATTCAACCATCAATAGAAGATAAGGTCAAAGAAGTTTTATCAACCACCATGGAAAGCTCTAGTGAATGGTATACACCAATTTTTAATTATTTGAAAGAAGGTACCTTTTCTAAGCCGACAACTAAGAATATTTGAGCTTGTCTTCGAAAAATCGCATCTAGATATATAATCCTTGCAGACGTGTTGTATACAAGGTCCTTTGATGGTCTTTTTCTTAGATGCCTTAAACAATCCGAAATCCCCATAGCACTTACGAAATCCCATGTGGGTGCTTGTGGAGGTCATTTTGGAGGAAGTTCATTAGTTCAAAAGTTAATTTGCATAGGTTACTATTGGAGACATATCATGGAACAAGATTGTTTTGAATATGTTAAGAAATGACACAAATGTCAAGTACATAGTAATTTGATTCATGCTTCTACCTCTGAGCTTTGTGCCCAAGTTCCTGTTTGGTCATTCTCGATACGGGGTTAGGATCTTATTGGAAAAATATCACCACCTTCTTCCACTAGACATACATTTATAATACTGTAATAGATTACTTCACAAAATGGGTAGAAGTCGTTCCCCTTCATTCAACAACTGTTGATGTAATATATCATTTCAGATTGGAACACATTATTGCTCACTTTGGACTGCCTTCCACATTGGTTCCAAACAATGGGACACCATTTAAGAATAATGATGTGAAGAAGTTCTTAGAAACATTTAACATCCAATATCATTTTTCAACACCCTACTACCCACAATCTAATGGTCAAGTTGAATCAACTAATAATACTCTTGATAAAATCTTAAGAAAAATAGTAAGCAAACATAATAAGGATTGGAAAATGCAATTAACATACGTGTTATGGGCTTATTGTACTAGCATTAGAAGATCAATCAGAAATACTCCTTATAACCCTTTTTATGGTACCGAGGTGATAATTCCCTTAGAGTTAGAGATCCCTTCATTAAGAAACACTCTTCAAGGACTTATTGATGATAATACTTATAAAGAACAACGATTACATCAGCTTGAACTACTTGATGAACAACGTATCAACACTCTTGAACATCTCCAAGCTTACTCTAGATGAATGCAACATAGTTACAATGATCATGTCATCCCTCATTCATTTAATAAAGGTGATTTGGTGTTATTTGAGAATCAATGTAATGTCAATTCCTCCCTGACTGAAAAAGAAAACTTCAGTCCTAATAGGTTAGGACCTTACATAATTGATGAAAGTTATGGGTCTAGAGCATACACGTTAACAAAAATGGATGGTACACCTATGAAAGAGCCTATTAATGTCATGCATTTTTGTTGGTACTATGCCTAACCTTCTTGAATAGTGTGAGTGATAAAGCAATGATGTTACAGTTAGTAGATCATGGTATTCTATATTCTCTTGCATTGCTTCGTTCTTGACAAACAATCATTTTTGTGTCCTGAATCTTAAAGTAATTATTCAAATCAGTTTTAGGTTGTTACTTTAGGTTTCATACTATTCAAGATAATCTTATATGTTGTGTTAGATTAGATTAGATCTTAAAGTAATTATTCAAATCAATCTCAGGTTGTTACTTTAGGTTTCATACTATTCAAGCTAATCTTATATGTTGTGTTAGATTAGATCCTTATATGCATTTAATGTTCTATAGTTAGATCATAGGTGCATTTGATTTTAACATAACATACTCAATCATAATGTTGCATCTAAAAGAAACTAAGATAGTTTTAATTAGATCACATAAAACATGTTAGATCATGGAGATATTTGTTAAATAGTCTTACAAAGATTATTTGATAAATCACATTTTCATCTAACTCAAACACATAAACATAAACAACCAAACATAAATGATCATATATATATAGCAAATATTTTTAAGTACATATCATCAAAGATACAATGCTACTATGGTCTAAGACTACCAGATCCCTCAAGACTTGGTGATCGCCTCTATTGAGAGATGGTAGTATGTGATTGTGATCTACCTAGGGATCCTAGTGTATCATGTAGTCCCTATACTTTCCTGAAATCCCTAGCATCCCATACGATGACCTTCATGTGCTCTTGATCTATGCAGTCTCTCTGTGCCTACAATTTGACAACCTCTCCTTGTAGTCTTTTGAGCTCCACTAGATCTAGTGATGACTGAAGCTCATCATAAGCAGCCTGTAGTGTTGATAGCTCACCCATAGCTCGATTGGAATGCCTAGTGGTGCTCTCATATGCTCCTCTCAACCTCACGAAAGGATTGAATAGCTTTGGATGCTGCTCCACGGTCGGTGGGGGAATATAGTCTGTGTCGACAACCTCGTATGTGGGAAAAGGAGGAATGATATTTGCAGTTTACCATCGGTAGAGATCCTATAACTCTCTCACAGACCCTACAAGATGGAAATCATAAGGATAATCAGTACACATCATGACATATATATATACGTGAAAAACAATAACATGAACATAATTATAAAAGAATAAGCGTAAACATAAATAATGCATCGTCACCTAGGTCTCCTATATGCTATGTAGGAGGTATAGAAGATGCGCTACCCTCCCCATGCTCATAAGTATGAGCATGCACTACATTTGATGACTATGATTTGGTAACCCGAGTAGGAACTAGATCTCTCCACTTGGGGTCAACTAAACCCTCACCTATTGTATCACTTCCATCACTCATCAGTTGGATCTCCTTCTCCTCCTCATCATCGTTATCCTCCTCCTCCTCCTCATTGTCTAAGTCTTCCTCCTTGTCGTAACCCTCCTCTACCTCATCTGCAAATAAGTCTAAAGCCCTAATCTCCTCGCCTATCTCCTCCTCATCTTGTGATTTGGAATAGGTCATGCATAGCCTATAGGATGATCCATAGGAAAGAATAGAGATGGTCATGCTACAACCAACCACTCCTCATAAGAATTTATAGAACCAATTTCATCAACATAAACTAGAGATTGGGGTCATGTTGAGATCCTCATTGTCTAAATCATTAGATACAACATCATCGACTGTGATTTGTCTCGTATCTCCAGCCCTACGGGCACTCTGCACTGATTGTCTATTAAATGGACTTGCTACTAGGGGTATCTGTATCTATCCAAATTGTCTCATGAAATGATCATAGTAGAAAGGTATCATTATGTAATTGTGCTTTCCCAAAAAAAATTGGTCCCTTTGCATCCTAGTCAACTGGTGGGTGTCATCTCACCACCAAGGTATGAGTTGGCTAGGTCTCAATAGGATCTCCTCCTAATCAAGATGATTGAATCTAACTCTCTAGTATAGAAAATCTCCATACTATCATGCTTGCCTAATTGGATAACTAAAGGAGCATGGGTATCCCATGGCACCTACAGTAGGATATCTTGTTGGTCTAGTACATGTGATATTCTCTAGGCATGAAACATGTAGTAGTGTACAATGCACCATACAGTCCACCTCCTGATAGGTGAACCATCCCAACTCATAATAGAGATGTGCTAGTATACTATGAACCCATGTGTAGATGCTCCTGTGTTGCTCCATCTCTTGTATCATGTGCACTAGTCCTCCATCTAGGTGTGCTCCCTGGCCATCTAGAACTAGTTATAATGTTGTGGTAAACATCATGATCTGCCTAAGGAGTGGCGATCATGCATACAGTAGCCACTTTAGCTCAACACGTGGCCCCAAGATCCTCTCCTAAATCAGACCTCCAAGGCAATACTAAATATCTGCTCTCATCTCTCGGTAGGATCGATCCTCTACAAAATGTATTGTCTCACCTCAGACAAGAACTCGAAGAATGTGATGCACATCCTCTAGAGTGATAGTTATCTCCCCGGTGGCTAGATGAAAGGTGCAGGTATTTGCATCCCATCTCTCTACTATTTCCATCAACATGGCATCATGGTATCTCATGGGAGGCATGAGATACGCCCAGTATATAGTTGTTGCATGTAATGTCTCTACATTTCCTCCTCTGAAAGCATTGTAACTAGGTTTAATAAGCAATAGAACAACCTTTCATTGAGATGCTATCATGATCAAGGAGGAACCTAATAAAAAAGAAAAAATATCACATATAAGAATTCTAAAATCCTAAATCTATACATCAAAAATCAAATAGTATGCTAAAGTTTCTCTAGGGTGATTTTTCTAATGATCCTAGACACTTTATTCCTTTTCTAGGAAACTTTGTAGCAAAGTGGGAGACTTTGTGAAAAAAGGGATGCTTTGTGACTTCCTTTTCCAAGGTTCTAAATCTATCTAAAAATATGTAAAAACATAAAATAAATGCATAAAAATAAAGCTAAGGTCGAGAAGAATCCACTCACCGTATGTTGCAAATCACCCCACACCACCTCGTCATGTAGGCTCTCAAGTCTCAGAGGTGCGTATGGTCATACACTTGGCATCGTTAATCACTCTCCACTAAAATCAATCTACAAAAAGGTAAAAGACAAAATGATCACAAACTACTTAACTTTTTACTCTTATATACTTTTAAATTAGGTCATTTACATGTTAAGGTAAATAAAGTACTTTTTTATTCAAATTGGCATATTTGGGACTAGAGAACTTAGTTTTCAACAATGTTTGTTGCATTGGATTCATAATTCTGCTCCCAGTCTCATCAAATGTCTATCACTATGTGGTATGGTACTTTGAAATACCCTATGGTATGACTTATGCAATTCAATGTGGTTAGACTACTACCTTGATTCAACCTCCATAAAGCAAGCGAAATCAAGGGGGGCATACATCTACCCTCGAATTTTATTTCTTGAAGAAGTTAGATAAGAGGATTTTTTAACGATTAACGAAGTGGTTTTGCAAGATGTGGTTCCTAACGTTGTGGTTTTGTAGATGACTACAATGTGGGATTCATTCTCCCATGTTTGCAAATGAATCCATATAAGTATCCTTTTTATAAAGTTTACAATTTGAATTCCATTAGCTTGCATATGCACCTAGAGTCATATGGGTGCTAAAGTGGGGGCTAAATGTAGTGCCAAAAAATATACTCCCTTCTTGGAGATAGTATAATTTACACTTAGTTTGGACCTATTTTAGTACCCCTGCATTCCTACCCTTTAAATCATCATTAATAGGCCCCTAAGACCCTTTATTATTGATACCAAGACTTATTTCGATTGAAATCCTGACAAATTCAACAAATAAATTTATTTTTCTAACACCCTGACACTTCCTCGACCCGAAAAACTAGGGTGGGACTCATACGCCACCTTGGGAATATGAGTCCCCCTAGGTGGGACCCATATGCCACCTCAGGCGTATGAGTCCCATTTCGCCCCTTTTTAGGATTTGAGCAGGAAATTAAGGTTTTAACTCAAATTTCTGGTAAATGTTAGCATTTAGGATATAATAAATGGTAAATTAGATAGGATTCCTATAAAACTAAGATTTTGAATCATTATTTCACCAAGAATTTTCAAGAAGAAGAGTATCATCTAGATTTAGAGCTTTCAAGAGATATTTTCAAGCATTCAAGAGCAAGGGGCAAGAAAATTTAAGTCTTGGAGTAGTATTATAGTAGTTTTTTTGAAGCTCTTCAAGCTCACTTTCATTTCAACATCTAACATTTTCAAGGATTGATGATGGTTTCCTATGGAGAATCATGATGGATTATAGGTTGGGGAGATGCAACTAGCCATTGAACCAAGCCTAATGACTTGTTTCCTAAGTGATTCCATCTTCCATTATCTCTCTACTTTCTACCTAAAGGAAGGTACATGTATTTTTATGGCTTATTAGAGTGATTAGAGATCTCCCAAAGTGAATCATCATCATTATCATGTTCCATTGATGCATCCTATCCTAGCACATTAGAGTAGGGTTTCATTGCATTCTAGATCTCTTAATCTTAGGCACATTTAAGATTAGGATCTTCACATACATTTCCATTTTAGGTCTATTCTTTCTATCAAGGTTTGATTACCAACTAGGGGTTTGACCGATTAGGTAAACCCCCCATAAGAAAATCAACACAACATTTAGTTTTGTAGATTTTTAATAGGTTCATACGTGGAAGTGAAGTTTGGAAGACATAGGAAGGAAGTGCAAAGATAGGAGAATAGTTTTGGATCTTTCTTTTTCGGAAAGTCCGAACGGGAGTAAATCGCCACTAGGTGTATGAGTCCTGGTATACCACTTTTACCAGTTTTTTGTAGATCCTGGTTTGTCATTGGAAGATTCTAGATTCAGCCTAGAAACCCTAGACTGGGACTAAATCACCCAGTCTGGCATGTGAGTCCCAATGCACATCAAGAATAGCAATTTTTAGAGTTTTCAGGCCTTGCTTAGTCATCTTCATTTCTCCAAGTACTCCTTTGGTTATCCTCGGTTTATTATTCTGATTTTAAGTTTCATTTTCTAGGTCTCATAGCTAGATTTGTATTTTTCTTCTATTTCCTTCTTTCTAAGAATTTTCTTAGTGGTGAACCCCCTTTTTAATCACAACTAAGGAAACCCTTGTAATAGCTAAAAATCCCCTTCCCTCAATTAATTCATCTTGGTTGGGGGATCTCTAGGGTTTCCTAATGAACTAAGAGTGAAATAGGTCCTAACCCCCTAGTCCCATCTTCCAAAAGGTGGAACCCTATTTTATTTTGTTCAATTATGCTCATTATTCTACATCTTATGTCAACCCCACAATTAAATATTTTCACATAATAATACCTCCTATGATGATGACATACATATTTATGATATATCTATTTATCTCTCATGTGGGAACTATTGATGTTGTAAGCATGCAATGTTAAAGAAAATAAATAAGATTTTGAAATATAAAAAATGTGGTTACCTTAGGTTGAGTTTCCAAAGCCTAGGGTTAATTTCATCATTTCTAGGATTTCATTAGGATGGAAATCAACAAGGTGCGTAGATTGACTTACAACCTCCAAGGTGAGTCAATCAAAACTGGATCTAATCCTTTTGAGTTTTAGGAATGAATTAGAAAGTATTTGGAGTGATTTCCCTAATTAGACTATATGACCTAATATGTAAAATGCAAAATACCAAAGACAAACAGATGGAAACAGTGATTTGCAAGTGGATGTGGAAAGTGCAAATTGATGTGTACCTATCCCCAAAATTCAGATTTAGCATACCAATAGGGACTCAGTCACCTAGGGGTGAATGGGTCTTTGATTGGGGTTCCTAAAACTGTTTTTACAATTCTCTGGTGCTAGATCTGAGTTCCTAATTCCTAGTTGTAAAATTGTCAAAATGTCATCAATGATTTCTGTAATTGAGTTTTTCGTGGTTTGACAACTTTGATGACAAAAAATGAAAAAATTAACAATTTTCCTTCAATCTTCCTTTGATCATTTCTAAACATGCAATCTACACATTCAAAGAGAGAGAAAATGTTGTGCGTCATATAGGGGCTTGCCTCAGTAAAACCCTGTGTAAGTGTTTCCACTTCCACAATGGCAATGTCAATGATAAAAATGGTAATTGAAAGGAAGGAATTATGAATGAACACAAAGCTACAACTCACCACTCTTCAATGGCTTCCTTGAAGGACTAAAGTCATAACCATAACCTAAAGGATTTGGATCTTTCTTTTCTTGAATGCTTGAATTCTTAAATGTTTTAGAGACCTACAACAAGGGTTAGCCTTCACAAAACATGAATATGAACACACATAAACTCACATAGAATCTAACATGATGTTAGATCTTGAATTTCTATAATAGTACTTTGAAATGCTTCTCTTGACTTGCTCTTGATGATAGTATTTTCTCAATTGTATGCCTTAGTGCTAGATTGTTAGATTCTTGTTAGATTTAAAATGATAAAATAACTAGGTATTTATAGGTGTTTATCCAATTTCTTGAAAATTAGATCCCAAAAGTTGACACTTCATATTTAAACTTTGGATTTTAAAATGTCACCAACAACATATTTAAATTTGGGTCCTAGCTAAGGAGGGGGACCCATTCACCTGTGGGCGAATGGGTCCTGGCTTGAATTTCTAGGACACTCGAAGTTAGGGGTAATTTAATGATTGGATGTATTTATTCAATGTTTGTCCTCCATCAGAAAATAGTAAAAATTAGGCTTCATAATCCATAATTTGGAAATTTAGAAGCTTAATTAAGTCCAATAAATTAGGGGGACAAAACAATAGTGGAATTGTTAAGGTATACAATTTTCTACACTAGAGATTTAAAACTTGATTAAAATCAAACTACTCTAACATGCAAAAATCCCTCCTATTAAAGTGTTCTTGATAAGATTTATTATTTTTGTTGCTCATTTCAGCAACATCTACTTTCTCAAATCAATTTCAAGATTAGTAAAGATAAGTGTCTAATCTTAATTTATAGATTTAGAGGTTGAGGTTGAGGATGAGGATGAGATGTAATGGATTAGGATAGGATGATTATTATTAGTTAGTTGCTACATGATTAATATTTATTACATTTATTTATTTATTTATCTATTTATCTTTATTAGTTAACTTCTTTGATTTTTTATTTTTCCTTTTGGAAGATTTATTAGTTTTTTTTGGGTGCTTAGTTAATGAAATATTTTTATTTGGTTTGATTTTATTATTCATTAGATTAATTAATGATTTTTTAGTTAAATATGTATTTAATTTATTAATTTTGGGAATTCACAAACAATGGAATTATTTTTAAAATTAACTAAATAATAAGATTATTTAATTAATTTGATTTGATCAAATGGATTAATTGGTGGTTTTAATTAAGGTTAGATGAATTATATTCCTTTTTAGAGATAGGTGTTTCCCAAAGAGTTTTTTGAAGCACTAATCAAGGTATAATTATATACATTGTAGTAAGGGTCCATGGGTAAGCTTGTGGTAAGCGGATGAAATGGTGTAACTTGATGCCCCTAAGTGTGTAGAGTACTTATATATTAGAGAGGTATTTACTATCATGCATTCTACCTATTAATAGGTTTTTATCATGATGCTTGTCCAAGTAGCCATATAAATAGTTTTTACCAAAGGATAAATATTTTTTTTATTGTTTGAGTTGTTAGAAATAATGCCTACAAATAGAGTTACATCATGGTGATTTCCCCAACAAACAATATAAATTGCTTTTTTTTAGAGGTAATTTTTTCTCTTTATAATTTTTTCATTTAAAAAAAATTGTTATCAAACATGATCACTAAACACAATTTTTCATCACTGTAATTCCCTAAAGGTGCTACAAAAATGGTTTTCAACAAAGGGTGATTTTTTTTATTTTATTTTTGTTTTTGTTTTTGTTTTTTTTTTTTTTTTATGGAATAGAAGTAGCCTTTCAAGGATAAAATTGATTAAGATGCATGTCATTCATTGTTTCTTCATGTTCCTAGCCTTGAGGTGTAGTTGTCCTATTTTCTCCTAAGCCATATTTTTCTACAATGATATAGGAGACTAACTAATTAGGATTAAAAGATTCTTTACTTTCCATATATCCTTATTTGTGTTTCTCTATTTTTTCTTAAGGGCCAAGTAATTGATTTCTAAGTATTCTCTATAGAGACATTTCCTATACTAATATTTTCGGTAAGCCTTCAAGTGATCCAAAGCTACAAGGAAATTTTCTTCTAGGATTTATTATTCATGTAGGAATAAAATATGATATTCCTTCTCACAGGATGAGATGCTACAATGATATGCACATGGAGGGAAGTTCAACCTCAATCAAGAAGATGGCCTCAATACCATAGACCAATGAATATGGACTAGATCTTATGGGTGTACCAATATTTGTACGATATTCCCAAAGGATGGGGTGGAGTTGCAAGTGCTAGTTTTGGCGAGAATCCTTGATGATAAATCCTTGAGAATATTTCCCTAAGGGTAGTAGTGAGAGGGTTCTTTTTGTTTGATATGGAATTTATTATTGAGGGACTATACTTTGTGCTTCTTACAAGATTGGCTATTATTGGAAATGATAGAACTAAGAATACCATATTGATCTATATGATATGATTGATGATGAATTTAATTTTTTCTTTCCAATCACATAAGTGAGAGGAATGTCTTATATAGACTTAGTGAAGTATTCATTGGTGGTTATAATTTTCTTATGGCTATTAGAGGAGGATTGGTTTATCTTATCGATGAGGTTGAGTACCCATCTAACTAAAGTCCAAGAAGTAATTATGGGATACAAAGACTATGAAGGTCCATAAATTAATTTTCTATGCATTTGATAAAAAAAGAATTTACTTATTTATTGATAGGAATCACACTCTATGATTGGATAGTAGTATCCAGTTTTGAACAATTCCTTTGTGAGGGTAATAGTGTTCCACAAATACAATTATGGAGTTTACCAAGTTCTAAATTAGCTTGTTTAAATTAAGGCATCACAATAATTAACCATTGTAATCTCTACAATAGAGGATACTAAAGAAACCTACAAATGCTCTTATTTATTATATTTATTTTCTAAATTTGTAAAACATTTCCATGAAAAATTCATCTAATACTTGAGACTTTATATTAATATTTGAAGTTTAAAGCACTAAAATTAATATATAATGTCTTGATAAATGATAATGTGTTTTGATAATTATTCTCAAAATATAATAATATATTATTATTGATTATGGTGTGTAGTGTAGAAAAATGTATCCCTTTACATTTTCACACTTGTTTGGGACCTTGTGAATTAAATGGACTTAATTGTGCCTTATTTAGGGTGTTGTAAAGTGTTTCCTTACACTTTCACAGTAATCTAGGGTTTTATTAATTAATTGGGCTTCTTTATGCTTTGATTGGCCTTATTTTATATCCACAAGCCTTAATTAATGTATCTTTCTAAGGATAATCCCAACATAAACCAACATCCAATCATAATTCATGTGATTTTGGATTGTATGGCCCAAATTTAGTGATCTGGGACTCATACACACCTTGGGCATATGGGTCCCACCTAGGTTTCGAGGCCCTAATCTAGATTTCGCATTAATCTAAGCTTTTCTTGAAAAATGTGTCCCAAGGTTAGCCTAATGGGACTCATACACCACTTTTGATGTATGAGTCCCACTTAGCTTAGACCTAAATTTAATTCAAATTATTGGTATGATTTTATTCTCCTGGATCTAATGTCAGCTTGTAGTGTTGTAATTTCAAGGAATTTGGCACAAACAAGTATAAATACAAGGTTATTTCACTCATTTTCTCATAACAAGCTTAAAAGTCACCTAACAACTTAAGTACTCTTGCATTATAGAAAATTGGTGATTTCAAGAGTCTACAAGAGCATTCAAGAGAATTCAATAACTGATTATAAATTTTTTTAGAGCATTATTCATGTATCAAGCATCATGTCAAAGTCATCATGCATCATGTTTATTTTTGAGCTAACATTTGTGATGTAGGGTTTCATGATTCAAGCAAGCATTCAAGTCAAGATCTATACCATTCAATAAAGAGTCAAGATCCACATTCATGCTAGCCATTTCATACATGTTTGTGGCACTTTATTCCTAGGGTTTGGTGAGTTACAACATTACATATTTTTTAATTCATTATTCATGCATTCCATTTTATTTCATTACAAGGTTTGATTACCAAAATGAGGTTTGACCAAGGCAAACCCATTTCCTCTAACAAAACAAAAAATTTCCCTCTCTTAGTGTGTGATTTGCATATCTAGGTTGAAGATACATTGAAGGGAAAGATTGGAAGAAGTCGTCAATTTTTCAAAGTTGTCACCTTGTTTATAAGATCACTAAAAGACACCTAGAGAGCATAATTTAGCAGTTCAGATCCAGAAAATTAGGTCGAGAAGAAAGAGCGAAGATTGAAGAGTAGATTCAAGTCTTGACCCTCCCAAAAGGTTGATCAGGACTGGTATGCCACTTTTGGAAAATGAGTCCCAGTATAGTGAATTTTCTAGATTTCAGGAGTTTCAAACTTATCATTGCCAGATTTCTATTTCTACCCAAAAACCCTAATCTGGGACTAAATCGCCCAGTCTGGTGAATGAGTCCCAATGTGCATTAAATTTATAATTTCCAACATTTCAGGTCTTCATTCAAGCTTCTACGGGTTTCTAGGTGCACCTCTGTATTTTCTTAGCTTAATGTTCTATTTTGCATGCATTTCTAGGTCATTTATTTAGAGTTTGCACATCATCAGGTTTTTCATTAGGTTTTGCATGTTACTCATCTTTTCAAGACCTAGCTTGGTGGTGAACCCCTCCTTATTCATTAATCATACCCTAGTACACCTTATTGCAGATCTCCTTCTCTCATTCTATTCTTGGATTGATATCACTAAGGTATCCTTGGGTGAAACTTGAAGGAAATAGGCCCTCACCCCTTTTGTGTGTGTTCCATCTCCTAAAAGATAGAGAACAATACCCTTATTTTCAAGGTTTCATTTTTGTGAACCTGCATTTAGAACACCTTATTTTTTATTTGGATTGCATCATAGTCCTGGATCCATTTTGCATTAACTTTACATTAGGGTTTGCATTAGTTAATTTGCATCTAGGGTTTCTAAATCTTACATTAGTGAAAGTGCATATAAGTTGTAGTTTTACATATTGTACATCATTGAATTTCATTTGAAATATGTATGTGCACTTAGTCTAGACATCATCGAAAATAGAAAACATAACATTCACACATAATTTTCTAAAAATGGTGCAAAAACCCTAATTTGGGACTCATATGCCCCTCTGGGAAATTTAGTCCCAATACAAGCAGTTTTCCCTAATTTTTGGGTATTTTGTGGTGATTGTTATTCACTGTTTAAATCCCTAAAAGACCCTAATTGGGACTCATATGCGCCTCTGGGTGATTTAGTCTCGTTTCATATTTTAAACTACATTTTACCACATTACAAACTCTATTTTTGTGTTTCAATTTATTGTTATTACATTTTTATTTCAATTAATAGAATTTATGCTACATTCACTTCATTTCATCTAGCTTAAATTCATTTGAATCAAAATTATAGAATATCATTAATATTCAATTAGTAGCATCTTACATTTTCTTGATTGTCTCTTGTATAAGCTTTTATACCTGGTGTCCTATTGCTAATACTATATTGAGATGTAGTTCGAGACTCATGTCATACCATAATAGCACAATCATCGTGGATCTTGGGTTATCTATCTCTTTCACTCCTAGTGCTAACATCAATTGATTTGGTATGGACCATACCCTTGACAACTCTTTGCCTTCAAGTAGTTTGACAAATGTTGAAACCATGGTTGCTAGTATTCTGAAGAAAACATAATCCAAATCCATGAAGACTTAGCAAACCTACAACATCAAGTGAGAATTGAAAACATTTCAACCACTGCTATCCCTATCATAGATAACATACATTATATGATTGAGAGTGAAGACGGAATAGAACTTGCATGTAACATAGTTTAGATTTTTGGAAAACACCTTACCTCAACAACTAGTTGTTCTTTACCTTCAAATAATGTACAAAGTCAAGGAGGAACTCAAATTCCTCCTAAAATAATTTCCCCTATTCCTACCTATACCAATCCTCAAGTTACAACAACGATGCAACCTACTAGTAATATCATCCCTACCTTGGGTATTTCCGCTAGCATTCCTAGTACCTTTGTGGCATCACATATCATATCCCCTACCACATTACCACCCATAAGCATTCCATTCACTTTTCCCTCGAACACATACACACCTCCACTTTATTCACCTCCATCTCAAAATGCAAAAAATGACATTGTCATAAATCAACTTTTGCAAACTATTTCATCTCTTCAAAAACAAGTTTCCACCATAAACCAAAATAAAAAATGCCCGACCTACATATTATGTCAAAAGCAATCCCTTCTCCTTAGAGATATTGAGAACACTGATGCCACAAGGTATAGAGGTGCCTAGATTTGAGAAATATGGGGTGAAAGGAGATCCTTCTAACCATGTTTCCACTTATACCACCTTATGTAGTGACTTTATTCTTCAGGATAATATCTTGGTTAATATTTTCCCTCGATCCTTGAAAGATACCTCCCTAGATTGGTTTTCCTCACTACAAAACAACTCAATTCGTTCATTCAATGAACTTGTTGAGGCATTTATAAACCATTTCCAAGTGCATATGACTCCTAAGATGATGTTAGCTGATTTGATGAGATGTAAGAAAAAAGATGATGAAAAGATTATTGACTTTATTTCATGCTACCAATCACTTTATTCCAAAATTGATGTAAAGATTCTCGACCCTCACCTTCAATTGATGTTCATTGAAAACTTACAAACTAAGATACAAGATAAGCTTACCATGATGAATTTTCACTCCTTCATACACTTGTGTGTTTCCCTTCGTGATTATCAAAACTCGGTTAGTAGTCATGACACAAAATCCACCTCTAGTCGACCTAAGAAATTTGAATCTGCAAACCAAAACAATTATCAACCTTTTATAAAATATAATAAAGGATTTCTTTAACTTAATCCCCCTCAACAAACAACTCAACATGTTGATGCCCAATTAGTAGCTGCTATAAGGAAGCCAACTCCTTTCACATTTGGGGATCTGGCTAGGCAATTGACTCCTTTACTCGATACCCTCCATAACATAATGTTGCCACTTTTGGAACATAAATGATCTTGCCTCCCATTAAAAATCTCGATCCTAATAAGCCTTTACCTTTGAATTTTAGATCCAATTCCCATTTTCCATTATCACCAATAAAATGGACACGATACAAAACTTTGTAAGCATCTTAAACATCTTGTGCAAGACCTCATTGATTCCAGTCGTCTTTCAATTGGAGATGTTAATGATCAAGGAAATAAGTCTGTTGCCCCTCCCAACCAAAACTTGCAAATCTTTACAAACCCTATGCCAAAAAATAATATTTCATTTATCAAAACTAGTGAAACTACAAAGAATGATGTGATGAATTTTGACATGGAAGATGACAACATGGATACTATTGAACAAGATCCTATGGATACTAGTCCTATGAATATGGGTATTGTTGATGCCTAAAATTGCTAGGAAAACAACCATATGGGAAACTCAGTTAATGGGGAACCAATTGCACTAAACTAAGTAACCTACGGGTTTTTTAAAGAAGTCAGCTCCTTCCGTATTTTGGGGATTTGGAATGGGAAAAGGAAGCATATATATAAAACAAATATCTAATCTAAAGAGATGCACCAAGAGTTAAGTATGGGCACAATAAATTTTCCTTTCAAATGAGATTTAAGAGCCCATTCAACAATCTGCATGTCTGGAAATAACAAAAACCATAGATGAAAAACCAAAGGAGTTTATCAAATAACATAATACAACTTCCATACACATTTATTGAACAAGAAGAGTTCAAAACATTATCTAAATTAGAAAATTTATATTGAAATTATAGAAGTCTTGGAGATAAACTACTAAGTACAAGAAACAACATAGTATAATGTCTTTTTTATTAATTAAGAAATAGAGAGGCCAAATAGTATGGCATAGTCTGTGAATCTTAATACAATAATAAAAAATAATACAAAAAGGCCTATAGTATTTACACTTCTTTTTGTGAGTTTCAAACCCTTTTTCCAAGATCCGAAGTAGTATATATAGATCACCCACTACCAAAGAGCCAGTAAATGAAAATATTCCAGGAATGAGCAATGATGTCCGTCGCAATGATTCCCCAAGGCCATTACAATAGAAAAGATTTTGAAACATAGTATGCAATCACCTTTGAATAAGATGCACCCCTCTACAAATGATGAATGTGGTCACAATGTGGAAGCAGCAGAATTCCCATGAGGACACGTGTTTCCCACCCACAGAGTTGGTTAGGACACATGGTGAAAGGGTGGGGCTTCATATTCATTCCTGCCTTCCTTGCAATCAAATTCCCTATGAAGAGGACACATGGAGAAGTCTTTGTTTCAAGCGCTGAATGTGGGGTCCGCCAAAAGGTTTCCCTCATACTGATGCAACATGGCACATGGGTGGAGTTCAGAGGAAGAGCAAAGGAAAGAGGGTTCTCAAAGACTTGCGTTGCTGACATGTGGTGAGAGGACAAGGCTCGATAAAGAAGCAAGGGAAGAAAACCTTCCAAGGAGCGTGCAACAGACACGTGAAGAAAGTGGGTGAAGGTGCTTCAAAAGGGGCCCAAAGATATTCAAATACGTGAGGCGCAGGAAGGGGCCAATGAAAAATAAACCATGACCACTCGGAGGAAGCTTTAAGGATTTTAATCCACAACTTTTGGTGACTATCAGGAGCATTTCACTTGTGGAATGAGAACCCAAAATTTTTGGTGTGAAGACCAAAGCCTTATCCATTGGGATATGATCAGAGCTTTGAAAGCATGGTCTATAGAGGTAGCCAGTCAGCCTCATATGGCATTGATAAGGTGTGAAAATTCTCTTGCATCTCATGCAGATCGATTATTTCTTTGAAGGGAAGCTCCATGGAGATCTCAGTTCTTGACACGAGTTGAAAGAGAAGCCATGCTATCTGATGGGCGACACCTTCTATGTCTGTAGCCATGGGAGGTTGACTGAAATCTTGAAATGCAAATAAATCTTGCTACTTTTCCTTGATCTTTGTTGCGATATATTCCGCCGTGGCCACCAAATCATCAGAGAGAAAAGGGGAAGGCAAGCCCATTTGAGTCAAATGGGAGAATTGCATCCACATTTTGTTCATAGTTTGACTCAGTGTTGTTGAGTAATTGCTAGCCTAGAGGACATGACAATGGATGAATTCCCTCACCTTCCTGGCAACCAACCTCTAATCTTCAATCCCTGCGTTCACCATCGCGTACAATTTTTCCAACAACTTGTCTGCCTCAGGCACCTTTTTTGCAATGAATTGTGGAACCTGCTCCATTGTTCCATGCACCTCCTTGCTTAAACCTACCACCTTCAACATGAATTAGAGCACCAGATCAAGATTCAAATAGAAATACTTGACTCTCTCCTAGTAGGAGATATATAATTGTTGGGCTACTAAAAGGAGATCTGACTGAGGAGTAGGGGGTTGGGGAGGATTTTTCAAAAGACCAATTTCCATATCCTTTGAACCGACATCCTACATCGCTCTTCAATTCTATTTTCTGTGGTGGAGAGTCATTCCTATAGATTCCTTAACTCGGCAAGAAATTGTTCCTTAGCCTAGCCTTGGGTTGTGGATTCTTTTTCCAGGGAGAGCTTTACTTCTTGGATCTCCTTCTCAAACTGAGCTTGTCGGTCTTGGAACTCCTTGTCTTTTTGTTGCATTTCCTACTTCAATTGAGCTCGTTGATCCCGAAGCTCTTCATTCTTCTGTTGCATTTCTCCCTCTTCTTGATCCAACCGGTCTTGTAACTCCTATTTTTTTACTATAGTCTGGCAACTAAGTTGGGATCCAGGGACTGGAACTTTACAAGCTCCTCCTGTAGTTTGGCCTTTTCTGCTTGCACTTGTTGAGTCATTCATGCAATTTCAACATCCTTAGCTTTTTCCTTTTTCAGTAGGGTCTCCAAACTTTCCTTCATGTTCTTGAGCTCCCCTTATTTTTTAGTTGGTGACTATGCTTGAGAAATTCGGTAGTCACCACTTGTTGGGTTTCCTCCATCAACTCAACTTTGTCTTGCGGTTGGGCTGATGTAGATCGATCCCTACAGCATGGATCGTATATTCCTTGGGTTGCATCTCCCCTTGTAGTTAGATAGTGTTTGGAGTCATGGTTGCAAAATGCAACGACCCCTCAACTTCATTGAAAATGGTCTACATGCATGGCTCTGTAGGCTTTGATGCATCTTTTTATTTTCTCTTCTGGACCTTGATAGCCCATGCTACTTTAGTTCTATTTATTTGCCCCATAAATTTTGTTGGCCATTTAATTAATTCACTGGTGAAGGGCGCATCAGGAGGAAGAGAAAAATGGAACAAGATATTTGTGGTCCCGAATGATGTCTTCTTTGGTAGAGAGACCATTAATAGGGAGAATGGGGGTATGTTATGCCAAGGTCCAGTTTGGGAAGCAACGGAAGGACTCTTAGGGAGCGGTGGTGGTAGCGGAGATGTAGAGGATACCAACTGTTGGGAAAGATGATTCAGAGCCGATGTGATGGTAGCAAAATGTGTAGCAATGGAGGTTCTGGACTGGGCTCAAACAAAAGGTGGAATAGACTACGGGGAAGTAAAAGTTGCTTGTTCATTTTGGGAGAATTGGGAGAAACCTCCCACGAGTGTGGAAGCAGAAAAGAGAAGGCCAATGCTCGAAGTAATGGGAGACATAAAGTATCATGGGTAACCAAATATTTTGAAGTGAGAAGAGAAGGAGAGAAAGATACCTAAGGTGTAGAGGACTTTGATCCTTGGCTCGTTGCAGGCTCTTGTGAGCTTTCTCCCAGAGTTGCATTAATGCACGACCTCTTCTCAGGTGGAGAATTGTCCACCTCTATGACCTCCTGAGACTTTTGGGCTATCTTGAGTCTCTTCACAACCCATGTACATGGTAGTGAGGCCTTCGAATATGATGCAATCACTTACATGCTCAGTGGAGCTTTGTCGGGTTGTTCTACCACTTTTCCAGTTCTTTGTGTTTGGGAATTTTTTGCCTCTTTTCTCTTAATTATTTCCCTCACTTCCTCTAGATCTACATCATCATCATCACTTGCATAGGTATCATCATTCCCTCTATTCCATAGATCATCAAATCTGATATCCATTTCTAGCTTCTAGAATGGGGCATCAAGGCATCTGATCTCTTGACGATAAATCCAAAACTATGCAATTTTATCGTTACTCCATAGGTATTTCTTGACCAATTTATTATGAAGGGTGGCCCCAATTTTTCACTTGTCATTAGGCTTGTCCAACGGAAAATAG
The DNA here is from genome assembly GCA_007258455.2 of Sequoia sempervirens. Lineage (NCBI taxonomy): Eukaryota > Viridiplantae > Streptophyta > Pinopsida > Cupressales > Cupressaceae > Sequoia > Sequoia sempervirens. The sequence continues at coordinate 17,626,588 of VDFB02049217.1, read as the reverse complement.
AAAGATAGCCATGGAAGCCTCCTATCCTTAGTAGGAACATAGGCCAGGTCTACAAATAAATCATCTTTGTCCCTTGAATGCGGATTCCACCGAGCTTCCCAATAGGGTCGGGAACTATGTGTCACCTTAATGTTCAAACCCATTAAGTCATTATCAAGATTATAATCCCATTTGTCACAAATTAACACCAGCCCAGATGAGCCTGTTTTTCCTCTAGCAGACTATGTGTTTGCTTCTTTTACATTATTACTGTACCAAAGCTCAAAGGGTATTTTAAAAAACCTTTGTTATTTTTTCCTCCACAAAACTTGACATCAATAATCACCAGTTATTGAAACAACTCAAGAGCCAACACCATGTTTTTAATGCATACTATGAACCGGAATAGTTCCTCGGTAAAACCATGTAGCCTAATGAAAGTAAAATCCTCCCCAATGAACTAGTCATAAGGAGGGATAAAATTATGCATCCACCCTATTTTCTTGGTAGAAAGTCGATAGCCCTCACCATCCTTACTAAAATATAGCAAAATCGGAGCTAGGAAACACTCAAAAAATGCATAGTAATCATAAGTTGCAAAAAGGAGGGGAGTCCACACAGAAACCGGATTTCTTACCCCATTTTCATCAAACATAGCCAAACCCATATGGTTTCTACAGAAGTCAAGATTCTGGTGTAAAAACATGTGACCAAGGAGAGAAGAAAACATGAACCTATGTTATGTGTTGTATTCCTTGAATTGGCTCAACATCTCCCATACAATGACCTTTGCAAAGTCATACCAAAATAAAGAATGTTGTTTTCTCAACTAAAAACCCAAACCCATTTGAAATTTGTAAACATCCCTATCACTATCCATGCCACAAACAAAATCCATCATAGAGAAGGCGTCCTGCAAGTCCAAGTTGAAAGTATTGTGCACAACTAAAAACTATGATGGCTTTATTGCATCTCCCCTGGGCCTTTTTGTTTCTTGGTTATAAAAGTCTAGAGCATGTTTTTTAGTCCTCTAAAAATCTTCTGCACCTTCTATAGTGAATGTCTCCATTCTTTCTACTCTGAAGCCCCTTCCAGTAGGGATGCATAGCATACTCCTAATAGCATCCATGTTGATTACAACCCTCAATTTTCAGCCTTCAATGGTGTCAGTATCTGAGTTGAAATGCTAAGTGCACTTGTGAACTAATTTTTGGCAGTGGTGTACAAAAGGAACCATATATTGTGGGAGACCACAGAACCATTGCTTGTATGCCAAGGATTCTTAGTTATCAGTCTTTTTCATTCTCTCGTAGGCTACTTCCGTAAGAATCTTAGGGTTATTTTTGAGTGTAGGGTCATGAATATTATCCCATTCTTCCACTATCAGGGCCTTGTCCCTGTGATTACTCTTCTCTACGGCCCACATGTGTGGCCATTTTGGCTTTGCAAGCATCCCAGGTGAGGTGTAAGAGATGTCATCAAGGATATTGGCCATTAGCATTGCTAACATGGCATCAAATAAGCTTTGAATCACCTCTCCTTGTGCTTCCATTTGAGGATTTTGGGCCATATCAGGAATTTGTAAGCCTTTGCGACACTCAACTTCTCTGCAACTCGCCTGGGTTCTTTTCAGAAAATTGTGCACTCAAAACTTCTTCACAATGATTTGCATACTCAAAAATATTCAGTATTATTCTTTTGCATGCAACACTTAGCCTTTCCTTATTCAGGATTTGGAAACAATAGTTGTTTCAAGCAATAAATTCATCATGTACTGCCAACTCTTTCATGCATGCAAAATGAATTTCCACTCCTTTTCAAAAGACAATAGTTCATAATGACAATTAGTCATCATGACCTATGGTACCATCCCTTAGGAAATTGAGCCACAAATTGAAGGCTTATGAGACCATTCACATGCTTTTAAATTAATAACTTGAAAAGAATGATTAAGAAAGAAGGTGCAATAATTACACTAAAAGATTTGAGTTCATCCTTGGAGACTGAAAAATCTTTCATAGCGTGACACCTAGCACTTGATTGTGTGGACTATTACTTGTGCCTACCACCATTTTAAGTTGATTAATTAATTCTTCTTAACTTGCACACAATAATTCATACACAACAAATGCAACTTGGTGAGATTTTTGAGTTTGTTCTCAGTGGGATTTTTGAGTTTTCTCTTGATTATCATCATGCTTATCACATGCATTGTACCCTAGCTACGTCTATAAATAGACTTAAGGGTATCAACAGAATTTTCATTTGTAATTGGGATGAATTTGCATTTGGTAATTTGGAATAGAGATAGGCGCAATGAATACTCCTTTTAGGCTAACCAACAATAGGTCTCAAGAAAATTTCCTTGGGGAAATTTCTAGTGGGTGCTTGAAACACATGACGAAGAATAAGAATTCTCTAGCAATAATTGTGATGAAATGGGTACTGGGGAGGGATTTTCTAGAGTAAGAGGACAAGTATAGAGTAAAAATTAACATTTTCTCTCACTTTGTTGCATCTTTTCTTGACATATAGGTGCCCAATCAAATGATACTGTGACTCACCATTGAAATCTTCCTAAAGTGCTACCTCAAAGGCCTTAGAAAAGTTGTGATGAATTTCACGTATGGTCTTGGTCTTCCTACAATAAGTGATCTCCACTGACACATTGAAGAAGATGCAGTGGTGCCCTGGATGTCATTCTTGAGTGGATTTAGCATTATGACGATTGGAGAACACCACGAAAGGGTTTCTCATGTTTGCCACTTCCTATTGACATGCTACAATGTAGTACTTTTCTAAGATGTGGAGTGGTATACCGAATTCAAAAACCTAGTTTTTCCTCCACCGCTTGCCATTGTTGTCGTTGATGCTCCTTTTGTTGTTCCAGATGTTGTTAATGTGGTTGTTCCTAATGTTTTTGATGCGAATGTTGCCCCAGTCTAAGAATGAACTATTTTCTCCTATTTTTCTATATATGCCTCAGAAGGCTTTTAATACATATACTCAAAAAGTTGCTTAGTATATATATACTTGAAAAGTATGGCCTAAGAGCCATTTTGCATTATAATGTTCCAAAGTATATATTACCGTATAATGAATATAAAGCTCCTTTTGTCAAATTTTTTCCTCTCTTGCTTTTCTCTGATTCTTGCATTATGGATTATGTTTAACAAATACTAGACCAAACAAAACAAAAAATTTACATAATTACATATTTACACTGGCAAAAATTATTAATGAAGCTAATTAAACAATTTGAGGTGAATTTCATTGATTGGAATTCCCAATGCTTTTTTCTCCATATTTTCTAATTCAAATGCATTATGTTGCTTGCATTGAATAATGTGAAAAGGGCCTTCCCATAGGCTATCAAACTTTTCATGTAGGTCAGGCTTCTCAGCTCTTTCAATGAACTTTAGCACTAAGTCTCCACATTTAAGACCTTGTTCAAAGGTTTTCTTGTCGAACCACCTCTTAACCACTTGTTGATAGTTAGACATGGCTATCAGGGCTTTTCTATGTTTCTCTTACACCTCCAACAACTTAGCCAACTAGACCTCCATGGCTCCATTTTGTTCAACTTCTAGAGACTTGAACAACTACAATGTGAGAATTTCCATAGATATAGGCAATAGCTCTTCCTTCCCGTATACCAGCTCGTATAGTGAAGTCTTCAAGACTTTCTTGGGGGTTATTTAATCTACTCAAAGCATTGTTTTAAGGTTTTGATGCCACTCTCTTTGATACTCTAAACCGATTCTTTTAATGAGTCAGACTAAATTTTTATTAGTCAACACGGCTAGACCATTTCCTTGTGGGTAATAGTTCAAAGATTTCTTTAGGAATATGTCATTCTTAAGTGCAAATTGACATACCTTTGAACCAGAGAAGGCTTTCGCATTGTCAGAGATGATGGTCTTTGGAAAGCCAAACCTTGTAACTAATTCTTCGAGAAAGTTCACAATCTTCGCCTCTATCGCATTCTTCAAGGGCATGGCCTCAATCCATCTGGTAAAGTAGTATGTAGCTGTAAGGATCCATTTATGTCTTGTGGTGGAAGTGGGATTAATCATCCTGATGAAATCCAATCCTGACTGCATGGAGGGTTCTTCAACCACTAACAGATTTAGAAGCATTGCAGAGTTTTTCCTTCTTCCTATGAAGAATTGGAATTCTTTGCAGGATTTAACCAGAGAGTGTGAGTCATTGAATAATGTAGGCGAGAAGTACCCAACACACATAATTTTGATGACAGTGGTCTTTGTAGAGAAGTCTCCTCCCGCAAGACTGTTGTGAAAAATGTCTAGAATTCTTTTTGCTTTCTCTAAGGTGACACACTATAGTAGAACACCATTAAATTTCCTTCTAAAAAGGAATCCTTTGATGAGCGCATATCTGTTATTCTACAATCTATAAAAAAAATTCTTCTAAGAAGGGAGGCCCTTCAGATATTTCCCAGTCTACATGAATCTCATCTTATCTTCCAACCAATAGCCTTTGGACTCAAATTTGTTTGTCAGAACTAGCTCAGGTTGTTCCTCCTCAGCTACTATTTCTTCTTCATGTTCCAAATACTCGCACAATCCTCTTCTCCGCATGGTCTTCGTGGGCTTGACCTCAATTTCATATTCGAGGATCTTAGTAATATAGTTGGCCCTTTTTCTATGATTTCTCCTTCCATAATGTATTCGTCCACACTGGAATGTGTGACATATACAACCACCTTGTTGCAAGATATGAGGTGTCAAAACTTCTTGAGCCCCTTAACAATGGCGAATGCTTGCCTTTCGACAAAGTTATAGTTCATCTCATAATCCTTTACGGTCTAGGAGTGGAAGGCTACCAAATGTTCTCCCTTTCATTCATCATCCTTCTAGGTCAAAACAATAGTGATATTGGATTTGCTACTGAACACATACATTATGAATGTAAGGAAAATTAGATGTGGAAAACAATTCTCCTAATGTCAATACCTCAGGGAAGAATGCAGATACACTTTAAAATTTACAATTACAGTCCAATTAATATGCACTATGAAGTAGATAACAGAAATAGAGTATTTGACAATCACACAAGAACACCAGATATACGTGGGAAAACCCTTACGGGAGAAAAACCCACCACACCAAGAGAAATCACTTTGTATTACAGTAATGGAGATTACATACAAATGAAAGACTTATCTTTTTGGTGTCTGTTTACAGCAGCATTCACCATGTACAATTTGTTTCAGGAACCTTCACGTTACATTCCACATAATAGAATTCATCCACTAATACAATCACTCAACAATCTGTCGATTCAACCAACCGATTACAATCTGCAATCACAAAGTATATCCATGTCGAATTTTGTCTATAGAACTTCCTCACAGAACTATCACAATGAACCAACTGCTAACGGTTCACATTCAGCTCCTCCTATTCGTCCACGAGATGCCACATCGGAAAGTCTTCCTCGGTCAACAGAATTCGCACTGTGTTGGCATCTCGGTGAGACACTAATAGTGTCTTGCTAATGCCACATAACCTTCATACCGATGTCGCCAAGAGTAACCGTAGCTGCCAAGATGTTCTATCGAGCTTTCAGTGTTACGCCAAAACATTGAGCAGTCCCCCAAACCTATCACTTTTGCTAGGAGATCATAGCGAGTCACCAAAGGTTATACCAAAGTCACAAGTCATATCGAGCTCCATTGAATAGTCGGCAAGACTTACATCTTTCGCCAAGAGAACATACCGAACTTCAAGACTTACCCCGAAGGCTTCAACATAAAGAACTGTCGGTGAGACATGTTACTTTCGCTAAGACATCACACCGAGCTCTAGGACTTACCCCGAAGTGTTCATCCATTGCCAAGAGTTATACTGAAGATCCCAAAAGGTGTTTTTGTCAGTGAGACCTTCAACATTCGCTGAGACGTCTTCCTAGGACCTTTGAGTTACCCCGATAGCCATAGGCTATCAGCAAGACATCCTTTAGTTGCTAAGACGTTTCTCCGAAACCCTTCCAGCTACACCGATGAACAATATTTGAACCTCCGTCAGTGAGACCTTTGCACATCGGTAAGACTTCTTACCGATAGACCATAAGCTACACTGAAGACCACAACAAGTAACATACTATCGGCAAGACTCTAACACTTTGCTGGGACTTCTCACCGAGCTGCTATAAGCTATCTTGAAGCCTATGGTCGTCATGAGTCTCCCCGATTTATGATTGAATGGCCTGTCGGCCAAAGATCTCCCCAAGCACTAAGAGGTCATACCGAACACTCCTTGTCACAGCGATAGCTCCACAGTGAAAGCATTCAACAAGACAGAAACTCGGTCATAGCGACCTGTACAAAACATCATGCTACCAATCTGCTAGTCGGCCAAACATTTGAGCTGTGATACTGACTCTACTCTAATGGAGGTTTTAGCCTGTATTGATTGAGGCATAATTCCAACAATCTCCCACTTGATGAAGATCATACAGGCACCTCCAAAGCACAACATAATTTACTGAAAATGATGGGCACTAGGGCCCATTGAACTGGCACACCACCTGAACTTGTCTGTGCTCACTGGCTTCGTCAATGAATCTGCAACATTCTCCAAAGTATCAACCTTTTCCAAACTAACCTTTCCATCCTCCACCATATCTCATACGAAATGGTACTGTACGTCTATATGTTTCATCCTGGCATGGAAAGGAGGGTTCTTTGCTAGACAAATTGCACTCTGACTGTCACAAAAAATAGTTATTTCCCTTGCATCAAAACCACTATTAGAACACAAATGTTTAACCATACAGCTTCTTTACAAGCATGAGTAGCTACCATGTATTTAGCCTCCATAGTGGTCAAAGTGACTACAGCCTACCGCTTGCTCATCCAACTCATTGCACCACCATTCATCATGAAAATGTATCCACTGGTGGATCTCCTACTGTCAATGTCCCCTGCCCAATCAGAATCAACATAACCACGAATGCTGAGAGTCCTCTGTGATTCAACCAAGTTTCCATGATAACACAAAGCAAAATCTGAAGTCCCCTTCAAATATCTAAACACTCTCTTCACAGCATCCCAATGCGTTCTTCCTGGATTAGCCATAAATCGACTAAGAACTCTCACTGCTTGGGTAATGTCTGGCCTTGTACAAACCATTGCATACATGAGACTGCCAACCACACTAGCATAGGGTACACTAGTCATGTCCTCCATCTCAATAGGATATTTTGGACAGTCCTCAACAGATAGCTTTGTTCCCTACATGACTGGAACCACTAGTTGTTTGCAATCATTCATACAAAATCTCTCAAGAACAATCCTGACATACTTACTCTAACTGAGCCAAAGCTTTCTATTCTTCCTATCCCTAGTTATCTCCATCCCCAGAATATACCTTGTTGCACCAAGATCCTTCATTTCGAACTTAGTAGACAACTGAGACTTAAGATAAAAAATCATTAGCTTTCTATTTCATATGAACAACATATCATCAACATAAAGAGCAATAACAAGAACTTGATCACCTTCAACTTTATAATATACACAGTGATCAGATTTTGATCTCACAAATCCCAAAGACAATACAAAAGTATCAAATTTCTGATACCACATTCTAGGTGACTGCTTTAACCCATACAGAGACTTCTTTTATTTGCATACCAGTTTTTCATTACCTTTCTCAACAAAGTGCTCAGGCTGGGAATATATAGATTTCTTCTTCAAGATCACCATGAAGAAATGTTGTCTTCACATCCATCTGTTCTACCTCTAAGTCATATGTTACTGCAAGTGACAAAAGAAATCTAATGGACGTCAACTTAGCTACAGGAGAAAATATTTCCCCATAATCAATTCCCTCTACCTGGTAATAACCCTTTGCAACCAGTCTTGCCTTATACTTTTCTACACTGCCATCGAGACCAATCTTTTTCTTTAATACCCATTTGCAGCCAACAGTCTTTCTGCCTTTAGGCAAGGGCACCAGACTCCAGGTTTCATTCTTTTCTAATGATGCTATCTCTTCATTCATGGCTTCCAACCAAGAGTGCAATCGGACATTTTAATTTCCTCTTTACAGTCCTAGGCTCATCAGTGCTAGAAATCAAAGCATAGGCACAAGTAGAATCAATCAATGAGAACCCATACCTATCTGGTTGTTTCTTTCTTGGGTTGACCTCCTCACTTGCTGAGGCTAAGGTTCTTCTTCTTCAAAACTTTCAGAACTGCTTGAGCTCTCCTCAGTTTTAGGTACATTTTGAATTTTCAATTCCTCTTTCTCTGGTGTAGGAGGAATTAATGCTACATCCTTATTGTTTTTTGACTTTGTCTCTGACTGCAGATCCAAAGTGGAAGGTTTCAGCTCATGAAATATTACACTTATGTTTTATAAAACCTTCTTTGTATCAGGATTCCAAATCTTGTATCCTTTTATGACAACGCTATAGCCAATAAAAATACATTTGACAACCTTGTTCTCCAATTTAGATCTTTTCACATCCGGCACATGAGCATATGCCTCACAGCCAAAAACATGAACATGTCTTAAAGAGGGATTCTTACCAGACCACGCTTCCAAATGTGTGTTCTCAACAAGAGCAGAATTTGGAGAATGATTAATTAGATAACATGCAGTAGATACAGCCTCAGCCCAAAATTTCTTCTCCAAGCTAGCACTACTAAGCATACTTTGTGCTCTCTCTATCACTATCCTATTGAACCTTTCTACAACTCCATTCTATTGTGGAGTATAAGGTTTAGTCTTGTGTCTTTTAATTCCATGGTCTTTACAGTATCTTTCAAATTCATCAAAACAGAATTCACCACCATTATCAGTCCTTAAGCATTTTATTTTTCTTCCAGTTTGATTTTCTACAAGGTTCTTAAATTCCTTAAATCAACTGAACACTTTTGATTTACTTTTCAAAAAATAAAAAAATGCTCTTCTTGAATAATCATCAATGAACGACACATAGTATCTTGATTTAGACAAAGAAGGAACATCTACTAGACCAAACACATCCGAATGAATATAATCTAGCAAACCAGAAGATTTATGAGGACTGGAATAAAATGAAACACGATGCTGCTTTCCATATATACAGTGTTCACAAAATTCAAATTCAAGATTACATTCTTCGAGACCCTCAACCAAGTTTTTATTCTTCAAGGTTTTTAAACATTTTTCTCCTATGTGGCCTAACCTATAATGCCAAAGCATGGTCTTCTCTGCAAAAAGTTTTACTTCCATAGAGTTTACATAATTAGGGATATTTCCCTCTTTACCTCCATGAGCAGCTTTCAGTGACTTTCCAGAGACACTATTACATTGAACAGCATGTGCATCCAGCTTGTACAGGGTACCAATTCGAGCACCTCTAGCCAATACCATTGAACCTCTAGTCATCTTGCAGCCATTTCCAGAGAACGTAACTTGTACTCCAATATCATTTAGCATACTTACAGAAAGTAAGTTTCGAGCCAGACCTAGTATATGCATTACATTATTGATTCCCTTCACTCTGCCATCAGTGAATTGTATTTTGACTCTTCCACGGCCAAAAATTTGTAAAGTTGAATCACTCACCAAGTACACCTTTCCACCATTGTATTCTTCATACTTTGTGAACCATTCTCTGTGAGATGTCATGTGGAAAGATGCTCTAGAATCAATCAGCCAGACATCATCTGATGCCTGAGTAGCCAAGGTTGCAATGAAGGTGTCACCATCACTATGAGAAGAACCATTATCAGAAGAGCCCTTCTTATTTTTCTCCTCTTTACAATCCTTTTAGACATGACCAGGTTGCCCATAGTTCCAACACTTCACCTTAGACTTCTTTCTAGGAGACTTTGATCTCCCCTCTGATTTCAATTTGGACTTCTTGTCCTTCTTCTTTCCTTTCTCTTTCAGTCTTCCTCTGACAGCAAGAGCCTCCTTCACCATCTCAGAAGATTTCTTTCTCATCTCTTCTAACAACAAAGATGCAACAACATCTTCCATCTTGAAATTCGATGTTGTACTCCCAATAGCCATCACCAAATGATCCCATGAGTCTTACAAAGAACACAACAATAGCATACAACAATCCTCTTCTTCAGTCTTCACACCAACAGATGTCAATTGAGCAATTAGAATATTAAATGCATTCAAATGATCAGCCATAGACCCTCCTTCCTGCATTCTCAAAGAATACACCTTCTTCCTCAGGAACAGTTTATTCACCAAGGACTTCCCCTGATAAATAGACACCAGTCTCTTCCACAAAGAAGAGGCAGTCTTCTCCTCATGCACATTCAGAAGTAGTGAGTCTACCAAACAGAGCCTTATCAGCCCCTTAGACTTCCTATCTGCAAGGTCCCAATCTTCTTGCTTCATGCCTGTAGGTTTCACTCCAGCCACAACAATCCAAAGATCATGATCAACTAAAAGATCCTCCATCTTGAGTTTCCACAACTCAAAGTTGTTGCCATTGAATTTCTCTATTTCAAACTTTCTAGATGTACTAGCCATCTCAACCTGTAATCAGAAATAACAATTTTCTACAAAACTCCCACTGAATAGAATTGACTCAAAAAACCCAACGTACCCACAAGGATAACACAACTGGCCAGGCTCTGATACCACTTGTAAGGAAAATTAGATGTGGAAAACAATTCTCCTAACGTCAATACCTCAGGGAAGAATGCAGATACATTTTAAAATTTACAATTATAGTCCAATTAATATGCACTATGAAGCAGATAACATAAACATAGTATTTGAGAATCACACTAGAACACCAGATATACGTGGGAAAACCCTTACGGGAGAAAAACCCACCACACCAAGAGAAATCACTTTGTATTACAGTAATGGAGATTACATACAAATGAAAGACTTATCTTTCTGGTGTCTATTTATAGCAGCATTCACCATGTACAATTTGTTTCAGGAACCTTCACGTTATAGTCCACATAATAGAATTCATCCACTAATACAATCACTCAACAATCTGTCGATTCAACCAACCGATTACAATCTACAATCACAGAGTATATCCATGGCGAATTCTGTCTATAGAACTTCCTCACATAATTGTCACAATGAACCAACTGCTAACGGTTCACATTTGGCTCCTCCTATTCGTCCATGAGATGCCACATCAAAAATTCTTACTCGGTCAACAGAATTTGCACTGTGTTGGCATCTCAGTGAGACACTAACAATGTCTTGCCAATGCCACATAACCTTCATACCGATGTTGCCAAGAGTAACCATAGCCACCAAGATGTTCTATCGAGCTTTCAGTGTTACGCCAAAACACCAAGTAGTCGCCCAGACCTATCGCTTTCGCCAGGAGATCATAGCGAGTCACCAAAGGTTATACCGAAGCCACAAGTCATATCGAGCTCTATTGAATAGTCGGCAAGACTTACATCTTTCACCAAGAGAACATACCGAACTTCAAGACTTACCCCAAAGGCTTCAACATAAAGCACTGTCAGCGAGACATGTTACTTTCACTAAGACATCACACCGAGCTCTAGGACTTACCCCGAAGTGTTCATCCGTTGCCAAGAGTTATACCGAAGATCCCAAAAGGTGTTTCTGTCAGTGAGACCTTCAACATTCACTGAGACATCTTCTCGGGACCTTTGAGTTACCCCGATAGCCATAGGCTATTGGCAAGACATCCTTCAGTCGCTAAGACGTTTCTTCGAAACCCTTCCAGCTACACCGATGAACAATATTTGAACCTCCATCTGTGAGACCTTTACACATCGGTAAGACTTCTTACCGATAGACCATAAGCTATGCCGAAGACCACAACAAGTAACATACTGTTGGTGATACTCTAACACTTCTCTAGGACTTCTCACTGACCCGCTATAAGCTATCCCGAAGCCTGTGGTCGTCATGATTCTCCCCGATTTACAATATAATGGCATGTCGGCCAAAGATCTCCCTGAGCGCTAAGAGGTCATACCGAACACTCCTTGTCATAGTGATAACTCCACAGTGAAAGCATTCGGCAAGACAGAAACTCGATCACAATGACCTGTACAAAACATCATGCTACCAATCTGCTAGTCGGCCAGACATTTGAGCTGTCATACCAACTTTGCTCCAATGGAGTTCTCAGCCTGTATTGATTGAGGCATAATTCCAACAATGAAGTCCTTTGATAGGTCTGGGTTTACTAGAACATGAGTTGAATAAATCACACCTTTAACCTTCTCAAAGGATTCTCTGGCCTCTTTTATCCATTTAAGCAATTGATCCTTCTTGAGCATTAGGATGATAGGTCTAATTTATCCTGTAAAATCAGAAATTTATTTTCTTCCAAAATTTACCTTTCCTAGGAAGGACTAAACTCCCTTTTTGTTTACTGGTAGGGGAAGCTCCCTAATTTCCTTCACTCACTCCAAATCGATTACAATTCCATATTTAGACACCATGTGTCCCAATATTTTTCGTTGCGGCACTCCAAAAACATATTTTTTTGGGTTCAAGGATACCTCAAACTCCTGGAATTTTTTAAAAACCATTTCTAGATGATCAAAATGATCATATTTAGACTTAGAGAATACGGTTAGATCATCCAAGTATATTAAGATAATCTTATTGATCAATTATCTAAAAGAAATATCCATTGCCCGCTGGGAGGCGGCTCCTGCATTTGAGAGACCGAAGGGAATTCTTAAATAGGAAAACGTTCCCCACTTCGTAGTGAACATCATTTTGTGTCAGTCCTCCTCTTTGACCCAGCTCTAGTTGTAACTGGAGAAGTCGTCCAATAGAGAAAACATTTTTGATCCGACCAACGTTTGCAAGATAGAGTCCATGGAAGGCAAGGGGTAGTGGTCCTTCAAGGATGCTTTGTTTAGATCCCAAAAATCAACACACAGGTGGATGTCTCCATTCTTTTTCTAGAAAGGAGCCAAGTTGGACACCCATGTGTTGTGTTTGATTAAGAAGATGATCTGAGATTGAATTAGCTTTGTTAACTCTTGCGCCATCAATGCCTCAATCTTTGGATTCACTAGTCTTTGCTTCTAGCAGATAGGTTTTACTCCTTCCATCAGTTCTATAGTATGTTAGATGATTTTGAGATCATATCCCTTGAGGTCTTCATATGGCCAACCTACTACTCCTCCATAATTTTCACAAAAATGGATGAGTCATTCTTTATCATGTGTTGCGAGACATCCTTCCCGACCTTAAGTTTCCTTCCATCCCTGACCTGAAGATCTGCATAGTCACTTTTTTCTGCTACAAAATTCCTCTTGTTGTTCCTTGCATCGTCAAAATCAAATAGGTTTTTGAGAGTGACCAGTCCTTTTGGAAGCTTGTTAGATCTCAACTGCATAATTTTCCCTTCATAGGCCTCTGCAATTTTCGGTTGAGCTTATCAACAAATTCTCTTGAATGTTGAATGAATGAGGTTATGTTTTCATCATTTTCGAAGACTTTCCAACTCTAGTCATCATCTGGGATTTATGGTCATACAATCACTCGCACAGAGTGTACGTTGTCAATTAGGCCAAAAACAAGGTCAAATTGAGATCCTATCACCGCCATGTGATCTGCAACTGCATTCTTCTCTCTAGGGACCGTTTGGATATTAAAGGCTTCAAAGCTTTCAATCAGGTCCCAAACTCTATGTCTCTAAGATTTCATGTGGACATTCTTTGTTGTAGAGAGCCCTCTGAATTGATTGACTACTAGCTCAGAGTCTCTAAACACCATTATTTGTTTAACGCCCATCAGCTCTACAAGACTTAGACCTTGCACTAGGCCTTAATATTTAGCTTCATTGTTCGAACATGCAATATAAAAGCAAAAAGACCTGAGGGTTTTTTCATTGGATGGGGACGTAAAAAATATGTCAGCTCCTGCACCAACTTTGCATCTCGCTCCATCAAAATGTAGCATCCACAGCTCTGAGGCTTGACCACCCTCAAATTCCTTCATGAACTTTGGAATCACTTAATCTTCATCATAGATGACATAGGTTCCCAATCCAGTGGCATGATAATTGTTGAAAGGATCAATGTCTATAAATTCACTCAAGAGGACCTCTTCTTGATTAGTTCGATCTCTGGTCACCTTCTCATCCTCTAGTAGCTCAGTACAATACATTTCATCTTTAGGGATAGAGATATGAGTGGTCTCAAAGTTGATCATGGCTTCATTTGCTACATGTTATGAGTGCAATGGTTTAGACACTATCTTCATCTTAGCTCCATGTTTGGTCATGAGGATCAAGTGTGACCAATCTAAGGAAAGATATCCACCTATCTTGGAAGTGAACACCCAGGATAAGTAAAGACTGAACATGGGAGGGAGGTTTATGATCACGGTATCTTGTGGAACTATGATACTAGGGAAGGATAATAGAGTCAAGGGGAGGTTCTTAATGACACCTACGGTTTTGACCTTGTTCCCATCAAGTTGCATAACGCCTTTGTTTAAAGGTTCATAGCTAAGTCCTAAGGATTCAGCTATCTGCTTGGGCATGATTGTGGTACTAGCACCAGAGTCAATCATAGAATTGTGCAACAACTCCTTACCCACAATGAGAGTCAAGAAGAAGGGTTTCAATTTAGGCTTACCTTTACTTTCAATAGAAGCTTCCTCTCCATTTTTTGTGAGTACTTTTTCTTATGATGGTGAATCGATGGCCTTTCCTTGGGAGGATTTCCCTGTTGGATTTATGCTTGCAACTTCCAGTAGGGCCTTCTACAACAATGAATTCTGCTTTGGAATAACTAAGATATCCCAAAGAGATACATTAGAAAATGATTTCTTCAATTGTTCCACCACATTGAATTGCGGTGGATTCAAAGACTTGTGTTCCTTATCCCTTGTTATAACAATCTCCTTATGTGGCAGAGATTGTTGTGCAATTGCGGGGATACTAGGAGCTTGGTCAAGAACACTTTTGGGCAGTGGAGTGACCGATTCACCCGTGAATCTCCTCTTTAAGTGAGTGTTATAATTTGATTGCACTTGTAGGGCCTTTGATGTGGAAACATCATTTGCAAACATTGCCTCTTCTTCTTCCATCCATGAGAAGAGCGCGTGATCAAGAGCTATATCCATTTCTTGTTCCAAGGACATTCCTTGCACTTACACAGTGAGTACCATGTTTTCCATTTGTGGATAGGCATATACATAACCTCCTAAATTTGACACCACGCCTTGATTGCGTTGTTTCGCCACTCTTTGTTGTAGATTTTCGTGTGAACAATTTCTGGGCAGATGTTCTTTGTTGTAGAAGAAGCACCAAGGATTGGTGTTATTGGAAATATTAATTTTCCCCGCTACTAGATCTCTATTCAAACTTGGGTGAGCATTCTATAGTGAAGTAGGCATCGACACTATCTGACTATTTTTTTGAGCCTACGAACTCATGCGTGAGCCTCCTTGGAATTGGTAGGAAGACCTTTTGTCTTGATAATTTTGGTAAGCTAGCTTCAGCGACATGGACTGGTTCTACTTGATGGTAGTTATTTTTTTTGAAGAGTTAGATGTAGAAATAACATTCTGAGGCACGCTCGGATATGCATACATAGATTGGGGAGGAGCAGACACACTGGTAGAAGCTATCTCTTAGGCGGGAATTGACCACTCTACAAATATAGGCATGCGGGCTAAGGTGGTAACTTTTTGGCATCAATTAAATTATTATTTTCCTTAACAGTGACGTTATATGCATCTGGAGAGGTGTTGCCACCAAGGGACTTGATCATCAATAAAATTTCAATGTTGAGAGACTTCAGATAGAACATGAATTCCAAATCTGCAGGTCAATGGATTTCAGGCTGAATCCTTTTCCAAGTCATGAGAAACGAGGCATTAAAGTCAGTCATGGCCTCCTAAGGAGCTCGCTTTATGGTCATCAACTGTTGAAAGAGCAAAGACCAATCTCCATTGTTTGAAAATCACTCATAAAAAGGATCTTCAAGCTAATCCCAGGTACTGATAGTATTGGCTCCCAAAGTGCAGTACCAACCAAGTGCCTTGCCTTTGAAAGAGCTTGCAAGAAATCTCAATGCTACATTTTGATTGGTTACACCATACACCAGACATACGTCTGCCACATCTTGTAGATGTTCAGATGGTGTTTTCGAGCCTTCCCTGGTGAATTTTGGTACAACTTTTAAAGCAGAGGTTGGGATAGGATCCCAAATAGTAGGTGCTATTGGTGCTATGAGAGGGCTTTCAACGTCCCATGTCACATATTTTTTTTTAACAATTAGAAACATGGCTGGTGGGGGGGTCAAGACGTTCACTGGACGGGTTCTTATTCATACTATTACCAGTGGTGGCACTAGTAGGCCAGGGTTTTTCACTGTTTGGGATCTAGTAATAGGTCTATGGATCATACACCCACCTTTGAATTAGATACATTCAAGCGATCTCATTGGGCGTGCCAGAAAAAGAACTATTGATGCCTAAAATTGCTAGGAAAATAGCCTTATGGGAAACTCAGTTAATGGGGGAACAATTGCACTAAACTGAGTAACCTATGGGTTTTTTAAAGAAGCCATCTCCTTTTGTATTTATGGGGTTTAAAAGGAATCAAATATATAAAATAAAGATCTAATCTAAGGTGATGTGCCAAGAGTTAAGTATGGGCATGATAAATCTTCCTTTTAGATGAGATTTAAGGGCATGTTTAGCAATCTGCATGTTCAGAAATAACATAAAGCATAGATGAAAAACCTAAGGAGTTTATCAAATAACATAAAACAACTTCCATACACATTTACTGAACAAGAAGAGTTCAAAATATGATCTAAGTCAGGAAATTTATATTGAAATTATAGAAGTCTTGCAGATAAACTACTAAGTACAAGAAACAACACAGTATAATGTCTTTTTTATTAATTAATAAATAGAGATGTCGAACAGTATGGCATAGTCTATGAATCTTAATACAATAATAAAAAACAATACAAAAAGGCCTATAGTCTTTTCACTTCTTTCTGTGATTTTTCAACCCTTTTTCCAAGAGCTGAAGTAGTATATATAGATCACCCACAGCCAGAGAGCCAGTAACCGAAAATATTCCAGGCACAAGAAATGATGTCTATTGCAATGATTCCCCAAGGCCATTGCAACAAAAAATATTTTGAAACATAGTATGCAGTCGCCTTTGAATAAGATGCGCCCCTCTGCAAATGATGATTATGGTCCCAGTGTGGAAGCAGTAGAATTCCCATGAGGAAATTTGTTTCCCACCCACAAAGTTGGTTAGGACACATGGTAAAAGTGTGGGGCTTCATATTCATTCCTTCCTTCCTTGCGATCAAATTCCCCACAAAGAAGAAACGTGGAGAAGTCTTCATTTCAAGCGCTAACTGTGGGGTCCACCAAAAGGTTTCCCTCAGACTAATGCAACATGGCACATGGGAAGAGATCAGAGGAAGAGCAAAAGAGAGAGTGTTCTCAAAGGCCCACATTTCTGACACATGGCTAGAGGACAAGGCTCAATAGATAAGAAATGGAAGAAAACCTTCTAAGGAGCGCACAACAGACACATGGAGCAAGCAGGAAAAGGCACTTCAACAGGGGCCCAGAGATATTCAAACACATGAGGCACAGGTAGGGGATGATGCAAAATAAACCATGACCACCTAGAGGGAGCTTTAAGGATTTTAATCCATAGTTGCTATTAAAAAGGGTTTAATTGTGTTAATCAAAACTAAACCTCATAAGGTCCAAACTAAAAATCCCCTTGAAATTGCTTTCTCAACTAAAGATATAATTAGAAATGTACCTGATGGTCCTCTTTACATAGTCGACTGAATCAATGACAAGCCCACTAATGGGATATTAACTGATCCTTCCTATGGAGAGAATGTGATCATTGAGGAATTATTAGTTCTACATCAACTCTACCAAGAACATAAGATAAACCAAAAGTAGGGATCAAAACACATAATAGTTTTTCTTTCCCTACAATGGGATCAATCACCCTTCCTTTACAAATAGGACCAAAAAAATTATATCTCTCATTCTCCATCGTATCATTATTGGATCAATTATGTGTGAAGCTTGGTTATACATGGCTACGTTCCATGGAATCCATCTTGTCAGTCGTGCATAAATGCTTAAAGTTTCCCTTTGACAATGAAATTTTCATTGTACACCATAGTGGCTTTAATCATTTTTATTCTCGAGGGAACTTTTCATTAGATTTCTTTTGTCCCGAGCCTATGGAACCTATTAAACCTTGAGAAGATTTATTTTCAAATACTATCAAAATTTTAAGGTAAAATGCATAGTGAAACTTTCCCTTCAAAACATGCCACAAACTATAATTGATCATCCTATCCTTGACAAAACTATGATTGAACCTAAAGACATTTTGAACAACCAATACCAACTTAAGACAGATACTTTTCCTATCTCCTACAAAATACCAAGAGATAACGAACACAATTCCCTCACGCCTCCTAAGATAAAACAAATTTATAAAGCTAAAGAGAAAGTGGTTGAATAGCCTCCTATGGATCCTTTCGTTCCTCCCCTTAGGGAAGAAAAGAAGCCTACGATTGAAAAACCCACTCCTACACAAACACAACTTGAAAATTGTACAAAAAGAAATAGAAATGTAGAGAGTGTAGGTGTAGACATCGTTCCCTTGCTCGAAGGTTAAATGAAGGGAACAACAAAGAAAATCAAAATCCAAACCTAACTACACAATGAGTCTCCCTCTTTGCAACAAAAAGCTCCTATCACAACTATAACAGGAGCTAAATCCTTCTTTGGACATTATCATTTTACCTCCTATTGTGATTAAATTGGATGATGATGACGAAGTTGTTAAAATTGACGAGGAGGTGCATAATGAATTGAATACATTATTTTCCTCTTCTATGAGCTTAAATGATAATTCTCCTAGGAAGAGTGTTGAACTTGATAATGACCCTAGTTCTGCACTTGTTATTGTCCCTTTCACTAGTTTTCCACCTTTTGTATATGATGAACATGATTGGGATGCGGACAAACTGCTAATAGGTTGAATCACATGTGCCTTACTAGTCTTTTGCATTATTTCTTGTTCATGTTTCTTTTATGTGATTTCATGTGTGTAATGTGATCCCCCATATTGTTTTGTTTGATGTACCTCTCTCTTTGTGACATTCCTTTATTTTTACATACATTCTTCTCTATGTCATAAATCCTTTACCTTTTTCTTTGTTTTGTGTATTCCTTTTTTCTTTGTCTTGTGTTTTCCTTTTGGGGATGACACAAGGCGTCGAGACATTCATTTCTCTTCCATGTTGACCCAAAATATTTTCCTTTATCTTTTCATTTGTCTTGTTTTTTCCTTTTGGGGATGATGCAAGGCGTTGAGAAATTCATGTATCTTCCATGTTGACCCAAAGGCTTTTCTTTTTTTCACTCTCTTTGTGTCATTCTTCATATTCCATGAGTATTTGGTGAATGCTGACAGTTTCAATCTCTCTAAAAATACTATAGCAAAGACATACTAACCCCAAATCCGTGGATCCCTTATGTGATTTTGGGATTTCATTTTTGGGGAAACCCTCTTCCCTTTTCATGACGTAGCTTCATTTCGAAACATATGACTTGGCATAGGGTTTTCCAAATAAGCTCTCATGTCCTCTTTATTGTTAGCATTTATCATTTTCTACTTCAAAGTAATTGCTCACAACATGGTGTTTAGCAATTTCTTTAAAGTGGGGGCATACATTGGCATTATTCTTTTGTATTTCATGTTTCATGGTGTAGTCTTCTTACTTCATGTGATGCATCTTTCACTTTGTGGTGACATTGGGTGTGATTTCTGTTAACACAGGGATTTGCACCCGAAGACAAGTTGAAAAACTCCTAAATCCCATGCAACATTGGACTACTCTCAAATTGTGGGTATCTATAATAAGGGTAGACCTGCAGATTATGGGTTGTCTCCCTTTGAATATTTCTTTAAATACTACTAATTCAAATTGGAAAAGGGTAAGAAGGATGATGCAAAAACTAAAAACTAAACTATGAGGTGATTCACCAATTGAAATATGATTTGAACCTACTTTTAAAATCTCACTAGATGACTCAACAAATAAAGCTATACAATCTCACAACTATGTTACTCATGCCTGCAAAAATGATTCTTATGAAAGGCTTTAACTTTTCTGATGTTCATAAAAGGAAAACAACAAAAATTTTCATAATTTTTTATTCAAATTAATGAAAACACTTTCATAGACTTGCACTATGACCTGCTACTCTTTGTACTCAGTGTTGAAGGATTTTGATAAAAATAAAGGATGAGACAATACTTTATCATATAATTCACAATAAACACTAAATTCAAAGAATGATTGAAGAGGAAACAAGCTTTTTATTGAAAAATAGGATATACTTGCATTACAAATCTATAGAACTCATAAGAAATGAGTTACAAAGAATGAATAATCTGCCACAATAGCCACCAAACTAAGAACTAGAGAAAAGAATGAGGAAAGAAGAAGTCTTATACAAAAGGATCCAAGATATGATGTGTTGTCAAAATTTTATCTCTCCTTCAAATCACCATGTGTCTAAAAGAAAACTCCTCCAAGAATGCATAAGGAGTAGTCAATTTGGAAACAACTCCAAAGGGTCATATATAACTGAAAACCCCTTCAAAATAGGGTTGTAACTAAATGAAACAAAGTGTTATGTGCCCCAAATCACTCCTTGATTGAAGCTCCATCAATCTAGATTATTAATTGAAGGTCATCTCTCAATTAAGTGCTCAAACCTCCTAATTTTTCTCCACATGTTCGTTAAATTCTCTCAACCATTTCCAAGATCCATGCAAAGCTTTTTAAAGCTTCAAAACAACTCTCTTTTGACCACTATTTGAAAATTACATTATAAGGCATTTTAAATTGCATTTAATAAATAACATTTATTTATAGTGATTTATTTCATCACTAAAATAATTTTTTACACTTTGTTTCAAATGCAAAAACATAAAAGCAAAATATAATGTAATATCAAAATGACATTTTAAAAAAATAAAAGCATAAGGTATAGAGATATGCCATGCATGGAAAATGTGAATGAAGTTTTAAATAAAAATTAAGGAAAAATGCCTTTTTCTCCATCGTTCCTTTCTAGGGAATTCTAAACCCTAAAATGAATGTAAAACATTCATTTTATTTTAATCCACTTTGTTGCTTGAGAGGAGCGCCGCCATATAGGGAAAACCCTAGATTGAACTTTAGCTAGAAACCTCTATATCATGCACCATTTTTGAAATTTTCCTGAAGATCTTAGGCATGTATCTCATGGTAAGTCTAATTTTGTTTCAAATCTGGCTTTTTATTTCTATTTTGAAGCTCTCTGAGAGATTATTTGGCCATGGACTTGGGAAAATTCTGATGGTTTTTTATTCATATTTTCCTCTATTGACTTCTGTACATTCAATGCCACCATGGGAAACCCCATTTCGATCTTTTTAGAGAGGAAAAATGGGAAGAAATTTGTGGCTTTCTATGAGACTTTCTAGATAGAAACTTAGGTAAGTTTCTTTGCTTTAAATCTGTGTTTTTTTAACTCGAAAACCTCCTTTATTTCAGTTGAAAGATGCTCCATTCGATCCCAAGGAATGTATAGAGGAAAAAGGTTTATTACACATGAGTTTGTGCTTTTCTAAAAACCCTTCATAGTTTAATGGTTGCGGCCTGGAATTTTATTTCTCTGCATTTTTTTGTATGTATTTTTATGTGTATACCTCATGGAGGCCGCACCTGGTCTATTCTTATAAAAACTCAAAATCCTCTCTTACATTTTGAAAGGTTAAGAGAAACTCGAGCTACACTTTCCTTGTCACATTTTTTAGTCTTCATGTATTCTATAGCATAAGTACCTATATATGCCCTATAGATCTCCTTGAGAATTTGATTTGCATTACAAATATGTAATATCACTGTTTAATGAAGAACAAGTAATCAATGGAAAATATTTCTTTATTGCCACTATCACTTATTTCTTAGAGGTCCGCAAACCAAAGCATTGCTTTGAAACTAAATTTCATATGGTTGTAACTGAATATTGATTTTTTAGGCTTTTGATGACTTAACTTATATTATAACAGAGATATTGACTGTATTATTTACTATCAAAATAGTCTCTTGACTGCTCATTGTGACAGTGTTCATCGTGTAGCATTGTGAAGGCCAAAATACTTTGTGAACTTAATATGTATGCCTATTCACTATCATTGAAGAGTTGCATAGATGTCTTCAATTACTTTTTCTTCATACTACTTATGTCATTATTATGAGTTGGGCTCGACCCTTGTGGGAGCCACATTTTCCACCACTCATGTTGTAAATAGATGTAATAGTAACAAAATTTGACCTGTATCTACACATGAAGCAAATAAGTTAGAAAAAATAGTGTTGATGATTTCTTCCTGATGATTTGATCTGGCAGTTTTTCATTCATCTCTCAGATAATGATTAAGCTGATTTAATTTGATAATAACTACAAATCATATATATGTTGATAAGCATGTAATTGGATCTTATGCCCCGAGCTCTAACAAAACATTTCAACAAACTGCAGGTGGATTTGGAATTCGGGAGCAAGAGGAAACATTGAAGACACTGAAGATCAAGCTGAAGAGTAATGAGTCAACCCTACATTAGCCCTTAAGGAAATGACGGGCATGACCTCCTCTTATGTTTCTTTCTTCTTTTAGTTGATCTTTAGATGTATGGTTTACACTTATTGTTGAATCAAATCAACTTAGTCAAACCCATGGCTTGTGTGGGATTACAGAAACATTGCTTTTAATAAATCAATTATTTCATATCATGTTATGAATTGTGTATTCCCATTTGACTTGTTTTTAGTTACACAATAGGAAATAACTAAAATGAAATTGTTTTAAAGCATATGTTTTGTACTCATAATGAATGATATTTCCTACACACTTTGCTCCAGAACTCTAATTATTTTCTGATAATCAACAATGACAAACATTGTAGAAAATAATGTTTGTTTACTTCACTTCTTCGAACGTTTGTTTTCCAAATGAAAAATGTTTGTAGATTTGTTAGGACTATTCAATAGTTCAATTTAAACTATTTGAATTATTATGAGAAATCAATCCTATAAAACTATTTCATTCTGAAAAAAAAGGTTCATTGGATGCCTCAACATCAAAATTTATTATACCCTAGCAAAAAATTTCCCTTTAAAACTTCACTAATTTAAGCAGGAAGCTAAAAATTAGTAACATTTATGGCGACCTCTCAGGGGTGTTTTCCTGCTAAACAAATTAGGCCAATTTCCTTGCTTATCCATTGGGTATGGAGTCCATTTCTCAAAACTTGGTATAGAGTTCATTCACATTCTTGTAACTATTTGATAATTTTCTTTACCTGATTATAGTTCCATGGAGTAGACATGTGTTTTTCATGACACTGAAGTCTCCATTCTATGTTATGAAGGAGAGATGTTAACTTGATTGAGCCATAATCAGTTAGTAGCAAGGTTTTCCTTATTTCCCCCCAAGAAAAACTTAAAGTAAACTAAACCAACTGTGCAAAACAACACTTAGGGTACTAAAACTTTCATCTAAAACCTATTCTATCCTACACTAACTAGCAAAGAATTTTTTCAAACAAAACCGTTTACAGGATGACTGAAGTAGCTTCCCTTTCTTCTCAATATACAATGACTTGCTTTCTTAAGAACAACTAAGAAAAGATGAGACACGGAAAAATGTTCAACAAGATGAAGTACTATCTCTTGAAAGAGGTAAACAAGTCCACCTACCTTTCTAAAAAGATCATATGTATTTTCAATCAAAGGAGGATAAGTAAGTTGAACATACTCTTGTTCGGATACAAACACATCCTTAATATTATCTTTAGTTGTAGCTTCATGTGTGAGTGCATGGTTGATCATTGGTGTTGTATTGGACTCCATTTGGGCTAAATATTTGATTGGAAAGCCCCTTGAAAAGACAAAGCTTGAGCTTTCATTGTTGGTTTCCTTTCTTTCTTTTGTTTTTATATGGTTATTCTGCTTCATGACCAAGTATGAAAGACAATCAGAATGCTTAGAAAAAATAGCATTACCTTCATCTTGCATAATAATTTGCCATGAGACTCCTCCTCCATGGTGAGTGAGCTATCCTCTTCTACTAGGGTAACTAGCAATTCATCAAATCTATCATCTCTTGGAAGGGTCTTAGGAATAGCTAGTACATACTCAAAATCTTCATTATCACTCAAAGAGGTACACTCTAAATAAAGATTTTCTTCCTCAATGAAGGCAGGAAAGTGTTCAAACAATGAAGTATCCTCTTGAAACAAAATTTTAACTGGTATATTAGCTTCCAGTTCTTTTTTACAGAAAAAAGGAAGCTCTTCTAACCAAATAAAATCTTGAAAAAAAGGTTCACAAGGTGTATATTCTCTTGAGAGAATGAACCCCTCTTTATTAGGACCATATTCCTCCTGCTATTTCAGCACCTGTTCAAACTTGTGAACTTTTTGCTCTAGTTCATCATGAGTCTCAACCTCTTCTGATTCTTTTCCATTAAAATTTGAACAAAATTGTTCAATTATGTCCATGCATTCCTTTTCATAAAGCTCAATATTATCTTTCTCATTTACAACATGCTCGAAAACATCAAAGCTCTCACCTTGGAGAAAAGTGTCAGGTTCATTTTTTTGTTCTTCCTCATGGTCCAAGGCTCCATTTTTTTATTGATTGTCATCAATCAGCAACTCACTACTTTGTCTAATGTCTTTTTGTTGTTCTAAAATAGCCCTTAGTGTGAATAGACTCACAACTTTATCATCATGTTGAATGAATGAAGGTAACTCCTCATTCCAAATTGTAGGATGTACTTCATCATTATTCAATTTCACCTTCTCATCCTACTATCCTATGGGCTCAGTTTCACCATCTTGGAGAGATTTCCTTTGTGTTAACTGATAATGCTCCATAGCCAGATGCACTAGATTTGAAGTTCTAGTCTCCTCCATGCTGAGTGAGCCATTTTGATCAAGGATCTTCTCTTTCTTAGGAATAATAGATTGACTTTTCTCAAGAGCTTCTTCAAATTGCTTCCTTTGAACCTCCTCATGTAGTCTGCATTCACATTCTAAGTAATCCTGATTACTTTGCACCCAAGCAAACAACAACTTCCATTTCTACTCCCTAGAAGTTATCTCACATTCAAGACCTCCTTCAAATTGCATCCTTTGTGTCTTCAACTTTTGATCACAAAAATAGGCATGTTCAACCATTTCTTGTTGCTGCATAATGGTCTTTTTTTGCTTCTTGATATCAACCAACATTCTATTCATGTGTGAGAACACCTTACTAATATCATCAATCTTCATACAATTAATATTTTCGCTTAGATCCCACAACATATGGTCAAAATGTTGGATCAAATCCAATACATTTTCGTAAGGGTGTTCTTGAGGATGGTTATGTGAATAATCATACAAGTTGGCATAAAAAACCTCTTCTTGGGGCTGATTTTGATCATATAATGGTTGATATAAAGGTTGAGCAGGAGTGGGAGGGTGGGAAACATGATGAGAAAGCTAGTAACTTGCTATCGCAGGGTCATTTGAAGTAAAACCAGCAAGTTGTTCTGTGTGATATGGCTGATATGAGGGTATATATGAAGGATTTTCATAGAATGGAGGTGGAAAACCATTGTACTGCTGATAACTAGACATTGCAAGAGTAAAACATAAAACATGGCAAGTCTAGACAAGAAACCTCCTTTAACTGTAGGTACCTGGGTTGTTGAAACTAGCTGATATTAAATTGGAGTCGCCATGGTGTCATTTTCATTGTCTCCAAAGGCTAATGATATTGAGAAAAACACCAAATTTCTCCATATTGTGATATTCTCAATGATGCACTGGTTTGCTTCTTCCACACATCTAGTGCTAAAAACACTAGTCTTTTGCTCTTCTACTCACGGAGTCACCAAATGTGCTTCAATAACCTCTTGAAAGGCTTGAAACCTGTTGGTTGCACATCAAAACCAGCAAGAACTTAAAATTTCTAAACTTTCTTGATTTGACAGTCCCACCGAGTGTGCCAAAATTGTTAACACAGGGATTTACACCTGAAGACAAGTTGAAAAACTCCTAAATCCCATGCAACATTAGACTACTCTCAGGCTATGGGTATCCTATAATGAGGGTAGACCTCCAGATTATGGGTTGTCTCCCTTTGAATATTTCTTTAAATACTACTGATTCAAATTGGAAAAGGGTAAGAAGGATGATGCAGAAACTAAAAACTAAACTATGAGGTGATTCACCAACTGAAAAAATGATTTGAAATTGCTTGACTATCTCACAAGATGACTCAACAAAAGAAGCTATACTATTTCACAACTCAACTTCACATGCTTGCAAAAATCATTCCTACGAAGGGATTTGACTTTTCTGATGTTCATAAAAAGGAAAACAATAATGCTTTCACAATTTTTGATCCAATAGATTAAAAACACATTCACAGACCTGCACTATAACATGTCAATCTTTGCATTTAATATTGAAGGACTCTAATAAAATAAAGGGAAACACAATATTTTATCATATAATTCACAATCAACACTAAATTCAAAGAATGATTGAGGAGGAAACAAGATTTTATTGAAAAACAGGAGATACTTGCATTACAAATCTGTAGAACTCATAAAAAATGAGTTACAATGAATGAATAATCTGCCACAACATCCACCAAACTGAGAACTAACTAAAGAAATGAGAGAAAAGAAGACTTATAGAAAAGGCTCCAAAAATTCAAATTTTGAATTATGGCTCCAAGAAATGATGTGTTATCCTTCCTATCCCTAAAATCAGGCATGTAACTAAAAAATAACTCCTCCAAGAATGCATAAAGAGTTGTCAATCTCAAAACAACTTCTTTGGTCATATGTAACTGAAAACCCCTTCAAAATAGGGTTGTAACTGAATGAAACAAAGTGTTATGTGCCCCAAATCACTCCTTGATTGAAGCTCCATCAATCTGGATTCTCAATTGAAGGTCATCTCTCAACAAACCTCATGATTTTTCTCCACATGTTGGCTAAATTCTCTCAACCATTTCCAAGATCCATGCAAATATTTTTAAAGCTTCAAAATAACTCTCTTTTGACCACTATTTGAAAATTACGTTATAAGGAATTTTAAATTGCATTTAATAAATAACATTTATTTATAGTGATTTATTTCATCACTAAAATAAAGTTTTACACTTTGTTTCAAATGCAAAAAAATAAAAGCCAAATATAATGTAATATCAAAATGACATTTTTAAAAAATAAAATCACAAGGCATAGAGATATGTCATGCATGGACAATGTGAATGAAGTTTTAAATAAAACTTAAGGAAAATTTCCTTTTTCTCCATCATGCCTTTCTAAGGGATTCTAAACCCTAAAATGAATGTAAAACATTCATTTTATTTTACTTCACTTTGCTGCTTGAGAGGAGTGCCGCCATATAGGGAAAACCCTAGCTTGAACTTTAGCTAGAAACCTCTGTATCATGTGCCATTTTTGAAACTTTCTTGAAGATTTGAGGCATGTATCTCACGGTAAGTCTAATTTTGTTTCAAATCTGGCTTTTTATTTCTAATTTGATGCTCTCTAAGAACTTATTTGGCCATGGCCTTGGGAAAATTCTGATGGTTTTTTATTCATATTTTCCTCTTTCGAATTTTGTACATTCAATGCCGCCATGGGAAACCCCATTTTGAGCTTTTCAAAGAGGAAAATTGGGAAGAAATCTGTAGGTTTCTATGAGAATTTCCAAATAGAAATTAGGTAAGTTTCTTTGCTTTAAATCTGTGTTTTCTTAACTCTAAAACCTCCTTTATTTAGTTGAAAGATGCTCCATTCGATCCCAAGGAATGTATAGAGGAAAAATGTTTATTACACATGAGTTTGTGCTTTTCTCAAAACCCTTCATAGTTTAATGGTTGTGGCTTGGAATTTTATTTCTCTACATTTTTTTGTATGAATTTTTATGTGTATACCTCATGGAGGCCACAGTTGGTCTATTCTTGTTATAAAACCTCAAACTCCTCTCTTACATTTTGAAAGGTTAAGAGAAACTCGAGCTACACTTTCCTTGTCACATTTATTGGTCTTCATGTATTCTACAACAAAAGGAATGTATATACCCAGTAGATCTCCTTGAGAATTTGATTTGCATTAAAAATCTGTAATATCATTGTTTAATGAAGAAAAAGTAATCAATGGAAAATATTTCTTTATTGCCACTGTCACTTATTTCTTAGAGGTCTCCAAACCAAAGCATTGCTTTGAAACTGAATTTCATATGGTTGTAATTGTATCTTGATTTTTTAGGCTTTTGATGACATAACTCCTATTATAATAGAGATCTTGACTATATTCTTTACTATCAAAATAGTCTCTTAACTGCTCATTGTGACAGTGTTCATCGTGTAGCATTGTGAAGGCCAAAATAATTTGTGAACTTAATATGTATTCCTATTCACTATCATTGAAAAGTTGCATAGATGTCTTTGATTACTTTTTCTTCATACTGCTTATGTCATTATTATTAGTTGGGCTCAACCCTTGTCAAAGCCACATTTTCCATCGCTCATGTTGTAAATAGATGAAATAGTAACAAAATTTGACCTGTATCTACACATGAAGCAAATAAGTTAGAAAAAATAGTGTATTGATGATTTCTTCCTAATGATTTGATCTGGCAATTTTTCATTCATCTCTCAGATAATGATTAAGTTGATTTAATTTAATAATAATTGCAAATCATATATCTGTTGATAAGCATGTAATTGGATCTCATGCCTTGATCTCTAACAAAAAAATTCAACAAATTGCAGGTGCATTTGGAATTCAAGAGCAAGAGGAAACATTGAAGACACTAAAGATCAAGTTAGAGAGTAATGAGTCAACCCTACATCAGCCCTTAAGGCAAAGACATACATGACCTCCTCTTATGTGTATTTCTTCTTTTAGTTGATCTTCAAATGTATGGTTTACACTTATTGTTGAATCAAATCAACTTAGTCAAACCCACGGCTTGTGTGGGATTACAAAAACACTAGTTTTAATAAATTAGTTATTTCATATCATGTTATGAATTATGTATTACCATTTAACTTGTTTTCAGCTACACAATATGAAATAACTAAAATTAAATTGTTTTAAAGCATATTTTTTGTACTCAAAATGAATGATATTGTAAGGAAAGCTATGGTGTGGAAACAACTCTCTTAACTTCAAAACCTCAGGGAAGAATGCAGAGATACTTTTAAATTTTCAATTACAAACCAATTAAGATACACTTGAAAGCAATAACAGAAACAGAGAAATAATCATACACAGATGAACACCAGATTTACGTGGGAAAACCCTTATGGGAGAAAAACCCACCACACCAAGAAAAAACCCCTTTGTATTACAGTAATGAAATTACATATAGAGTACATGCTTCACTCTCTCTGATGTCAATTTACAACAGCATTCACACTGATCAACCTTGCTACAAAACACTCCAATTACAATCCACTCTCAATTTAATTCACATTGATCATACATCAAACTATTCATCCAACTGTTCATACAACCATCGAACCGAACAACATTTGCAATTGCTGAGTATATCCATGACACCCATGGTCTATCGATCTTCCTCTCAGTAACGGCCACAACAGTCCAACTACTAGCAGTTCCCATTCAGCTTCTTTGATTGGTCGTAGACTCACCACGTAGGATAGTCATCACTCGGTCAAAGGCGTTCAACCTGTGTCACATGTTGGTGAGACACTAACCGTGTCTCCCCAATGCCATAAGACCTAATTTTCATCACCGCCAAGAGTCTTCACTATCGGCAAGACGTTATACCGAGTTCAACAAGCTATCGCTCAGACTTCCCCTTGTTGCCAAGACATCATGCCGATATCCATCACATGTATCGCTATTTGGCAAGACCATCGTTATTCGATGAGACATCATATCAATGTTCAAAGGTCACATAGATATCAGCTTTCCATTTGGTGAGACTATCGCTCTTCGGTGAGACATCATACCAAAGTTCCCAAGTCATATCGATGTGAACAGTGTCGGCAAGACTTACCACTATCGCTGAGAGTTCTTACCGAAGCCACAAGTCATACCGAGCACCAAATAGTCGCTAGGAGTCATACCAACAACAGACTACCCCATCGTTGAGACAAACATCCATTGCTAATACTTCATATCGAAGCCTTCAGGTTATCCCGATGACTCCGAGTGTAGCTATCGGCGAGACATTCCATATCGATAAGACTTCATACCGAAGCAAGCCTTTCAGCCAAGGGTCTCCCCGATGACTTCAAATGTAAAACTTTCAGTGAGACTTTCCATATTGGTAAGACTTCATACCGAAGCATATGAGTTACTCTGATGACTCAAGTTTCTATGAATCTCCCCGACACCACTTGTCGCTGAGAGTCTCCCCGATATCCGATAAGAATGGCATGTCGGCCAGACCAACCCACTCGACAGAGGGTTACACCGAACACAACGAGTCACAGCAATAGCTCCAGTCGGCAAGACATCAACAAGGTCTCAGCGACCTTAACATTTCACAAGGTTACTAAACTGCCAGTCGGCCAGACCAAATGAATGTCACACTGACTTGGCTCTTTCAGAGGTTTCAGCCTATGAGATTGAGGCACATAATTCCAACAAACTCCCACTTGACGAAGATCACACAGGCACCTCCAGAGCACAATAAAACTACTGAAATTCATGGGCACTGAGTTCCATTGAATTGGCACACCACCTGAACTTGTTTGTGTTCACTGGCTTCGTCAATGCATCTGCAACATTCTCTAGAGTATCCACTTTTTCTAATGAGACCTTTCCATCCTCCACCATATCCTGTACACAATGATACTGTACATATATATGTTTCGTCCTGGCATGGAAATTAGGATTCTTTGCCAAACAAATATCACTCTGACTGTCACAATAAATAGTTATTTTCCCTGCATCAAAACCAATGTTAGAACACAAACTTCTTAACCAGATTGCTTCTTTACAGGCATGTGTTGTTGCCATGTATTCTGCCTCTGTAGTGGACAAAGCGACTACAGCCTGCCGCTTACTCATCCAACTAACTGCACCACCATTCAACATAAAAGTATATCCATTGGTGGATCTTCTGCTGTCAATGTCCCTGCCCAATCAGAATCCACATAGCCTCGAATGTTGAGAGTCCTCTGTGATTCAACCAAGTTCCCATGGTAACACAAAGCATATTCTAAAGTGCCCTTCAAATATTTGAATACTCTTTTCACAGCATCCCAATGTGCCCTTCCTGGATTAGCCATAAACCGACTGAGTAATCCCACTTCTTGGGAAATGTCTAGCCTTGTACAGACCATTGCATACATTAGACTACCAACTGCACTAGCATAAGGTACACTGGTCATGTCCTCCATCTCAGTAGGAGATTTTGGATAGTCTTCAACAGATAGCTTTGTTCCATGTAAAACTGGAACAACTAGCTGCATGCAATCATTCATACAAAATCCCTCTAGAACAGTCTTAACATACTTCCTCTGACTAAGCCAAAGTTTTCTACTATTCCTATCCCTGGTTATTTCCATTCCCAGAATATACCTTGTTGCACCAAGATCTTTCATTTCGAACTTTGTAGACAACTGAGACTTAAGATTAGAAATCATTAACTTACTATTGCCTATGAACAACATATCATCAACATAGAGAGCAATAATAAGAACTTGATCACTTTCGACTTTGTAATACACTGTCGATTTTTGATCTTTACAAAATCTAATGACAAAACAAAGTGTCAAAATTACGGTACCACATTCTAGAGCTGCTTTAACCCATCTTGATTTATTCAACTTGCAAACCAATCTTTCTTTACCTTTTTCCCTGAAGTGCTCGAGGTTGGGACTATATAAATCTCTTCTCCAAGATCACCATGAAAATGTTGTCTTCACATCCATCGTTGACCTCTAAGTCATGCGGCTTACGCAAGTGACAAAAGAAATCTAATGGATGATGGAAGCAGCTATGGGAGAAAAAAATCTCAATCGATTCCCTCACCTAGGAATAACCCTTAGCGTAAACCTGCATGTATATTTTTTCCTGCGCCATCTAGACCCTATTTTTCTTTTTAAATACCCATTTGCGACCCACAACTTTCTACCTTTAGTAAGACGCCAAACTCAAAGTATCATTCTTTTCTAATGATGTCATTTCTTCATTCATGGCTTCCAACCAAGAGTTTGAATCAGACATTCTAAATGCCTCTTTCACAGTCCTAGGCCCATTAGTGCTAGACATTAAAGCATAGGCACAAGTAGAATCTATCAAAGAGAACCCATACCTATCAGGTTGCTTTCTTTCACGAGTTGACCTCCTCACTTGTTGAGGCTAAGGTTGTTCTTCTTCATTAGAACTCTCAGAACTACTTGAGCTCTCCTCAGTTTCAGGTACATTTTGAATTTTGAATTCCTCTTTATTTGGTGTCGGAGGAATTTCAACTACATCCTTTTTGTTTTATGTTTTTGTCTTTGACTGCAGATCCAAGGTAGAAGGCTTAGCTCATGAAAGATAACACTTCTACTATATAGAACCTTCTCCGTATCGATTCCAAAGCTTGTATCCTTTTATGCCAGCACTACAGCAATAAAAATACATTTGACAACCTTGTTCTCCAATTTAGATATTTTCTCATACGACACATGTGCATATGCCTCATAGCCAAAAACTCGAATGTGTCTTAAAGAGGGATTCTTACCAGACCATGCTTCCAAAGGTGTTTTCTCAACAAGAGCATAATTCGGAGAACGGTTTATCAAGTAACATGTTGTAGCAACTGCCTCAGCCTAGAACTTCTCCTCCAAGCTAGCACTGCTCAGCATACTTCGTGCTCTTTCCATCACTGTCCTGTTGAAGCTTTCTGCAACTCCATTTTGCTGCGGAGTGTAAGGTGTAGTTTTATTTCTTTTAATCCCATGATCTTTATAGTACCTCTCGAAATCATCAGAACAAAATTCACCACCATTATCAGTCCTTAAAAAAATTTATTTTCCTTCTAGTCTAATTTTCTACAAGGTTCTTAAATTCCTTAAACCGACTAAACACTTCTGATTTACTTTTCAAAAAATAAACAAATGTTCTTCTCAAATAATCACCAATGAATGATACATAGTACCTTGACTTAGACAAAGAAGGAACATTCACTGGACCAAAAACATCAGAATGTATATAATCAAGTAAACCCGAAGATTTGTGAGGACTGGAATAAAATGAAACACGGTGTTGTTTACCATATATACAATGTTCACAAAACTCGAATTCGAGGTTACAATCTTCAAGCCCCTCAACCAGGTTTTTATTCTTCAAGGTTTTTACACCTTTCTCTCCAATGTGGCCTAGCCTATGATGCCAGAGCATAGTCTTTTTTGCTGGAAGTTTAACTTCCATAGAATTTACACTATTAGGAATTTCTTCCTCTTTTCCTCCATGAGTAGCTTTATGTGACTTGGTAGAGACACTATTGCTTTGCACAGCATGTGCATCAAGCTTATACAAGGTACATGTTATCACCTAGATTTGCACCAGGTGCAAAATGTAAAATTTGACAATCTAGTGTAACATGGGAAGACCTCCAAAGATGTGGGTTTCTTGTAAGCAAAGGTCAACCTCCGGAGAAGGTCGGCTTCCTTTGGTGTCACTTAACTACTGATCTTGGAAGGAAAAGGGAGAAGGAATGCATAAAATAAAGCTAAATCCTAAGGTGATACACCGAACTAATAAGAACAATGAGATACTCGAGTTACACTTGAGTATTGATGATGGATATGGGACTGCACAACAAGATTTTGTGGATTATGCATACAAACAGGTTCGACATGCACACACTTTCAAGAAGGAAAAATAGACTTTCACAAACTAAAATCTCATGTGCAATTGAGTAAACACAGTTTATAACCTACATGATACCACTTTTGCAAAGAAAGGCATGCTAACATGAAACAAAGCTATAAGAAAAAGAAAGATTTCACTAAGTAGCTTGATGAATCACTTCAAAATGCAGAATACTTCACAAGAACCAGAAGGCAAAAATGAACCATCAATGGTGATCAAGGTAAATTTTATATAACATGTTCCAAAATGAGTTACAAAATTTTGCTAATCCGAGAGAGGACTGTAAAAGTCACAGACTTCAGAAAAGTATCAGAAGAACTCCTTTACAAAGAGGAAAAAATTCCTTATATACAAAAGTGTGTCGGCCCCTAGGGCTTACAAAAATATCTCCCTTCGGGATAAATCTTCCTCAGACCTTTTGATTGAAATTAATGCCTCATTCGATTGCATCCTTGTTGTCCATGTCAATGTGAAAGATCGCCCCTGGAGAAGCCTTCATATCTTTCACAGCTACCGCATTCATTTATGATCCTTGTGTACATCCTCAAACCTCCCTGTCGAGTTGCTTTGAATGCTCCTAAGCTCATAAGAGATACACATTGCTTTTCATCTTGTTAATCCTCCTCTTCCTGGTTAGACTGCCACGGCTCACCCTTAGCTCCCTCAGATTGGTCGACGGATACCACATAGATTCTTTGGGCGATCAAAAGTTCTCTCTGAATAATCGCATGTTGGTGAGACACTAATCGTGTCTCCTCGATGCGATTAAATCTTCCTGTGGTTATCGACATAGCTTGAAACCATCGATGAGAGCTCCTGTCGAGCCCAAATGTCATACCGATATCGCCTCTGTGGTCGCTAAGCAATCGCGTTCGGCCAAACAACATGGCGAACTCTTCTCATCTTCTATCGATGAAAGTATATTGATGTCACCCCGAACGCACTCCACTCCACTGAGCTCCACATGTCTTTCGGTGAGACATCAGCAAGTTGGGAAGACTTCATACCGAGTGTAAAACCTCTTCCTGGAGTCTCCTCAAACTTAATGTTACAAACCATATCAACAAGAGTCTGCTGATGTCACCCCAACGCATTTTGCTCTATCTGAGCTCCAGTTCTTCGTCGAAGGCGTAATCTTGTACTGGGCACGTGATCTTTTCAGTGAGACTTCTATCTGTCGGCAGGACCTTAGTGCAAAGTTTTCAACTCTTGGCAAGCTTAGCTTTCCTTCAGTGAGACCTTAAGCAGTCGGTGATACATTTTTCGGAAGTTTCTTTGCTTTGGCGAGGGCTTATTTCAGTCGGTATTACATTTCTTTATCACCAAGACATCCTAGTGAACTCAATCTCCTACGTCGAGAGCCTTTAGATTCGGGGATACCTTTTTACTTCAATGAGACCCTATAGCGAAGCTCGCTTGCTTTGCTAACGCCGCCTCCTTTTAGTGGGACCACACCCCATCGGTAAGACATGTTGGTGATGATGCCTCCATTCAATGAGGCCCCTTGTTGGTCGGTGAGACATTGGTCTGTTGGTCAGACCTCTCGCTGATCCCTTTATCTTTGGGTGGGCACGAAACATTTCGGGGAGACAAGCCTCATTTTCCAAGACCTTATGGCGAATTTACTTTCTTTTGCCGAGCACAACCTTTCGGCAAGACCCTATGCCAAACTCTGATCATGTCGCCAAGACACCCTCTTGTTGGCCAGACCTCATCCTGATGGCGAGACTTTATGCCAATATCAATTTCTCTCAGCGAGGCCCTTGCCAGTCACCAAGACATCTTGGCGACTTGACCCTCCTTTTGGCGAACTGGGATCTCGTCGGGGTGACTCTCATGTGTTGGCGGGACTTCCTACCGAGCTCTTCGCATTACACCAAAGGCACAAGGAATGTCGACATTACTTTTCATTATCGATGAGACTTCCTACCGAACTTACTTCCCTTCGACAATGTTGCTTCCCTTTAGCGAGACATTGCTCGTCGGTGAGACCTCCTAGCGAAGCCCGCTTACATATACCGAAGGAATCCTTTCGGTGAGACTTCAAGAAGTCACCGAGACTCTATCCCAAAGGAAAAATCTTCCACCGATATTCATATCCTTTTGTCGCCAGGACGATGATCGATGTCTTGCCGATAGGAACCTATAGGTGAATTCCACTCATCGTGACATTCCTAGGGTCTTGTCGATAGGAAAAATAGATGCATATTTAACCAAATGCATTATGGTCGACGAGACCCAGATAATCTCATGCTGATAGGATCCCTAATATGAAGCATACAGACTTGATGGAACCCTTGCTAGTCGGAAAGACATCTGGAAGGTCTTGCCGACTTTCTCCTTAAAGGAAAATTATGTCAAACTTGACTGAGGCCACCTTTCAACTGAACTCCCTTGTTTCACATCAGGGGTATGATTTAATCATGCACAACAATGCATCCATCTGGCCTTCATGAACATCTGAACACAGGTTACCCTACCTGATTGAGCTCGTAGGTGAAAAATGGGTAACAGTACCAACACGAGCACCTCTTGCTAGCACCATAGAGCCTCTAGTCATCTTGCAGCCATTTCCAGAGAATGTGACTTGCACTCCAATATCATTCAGCATACTAACAGAAAGTAAATTTTGAGCCAGACCTAGTATATTCATTACATCATTAATTCCCTTCACTCTTCCATCAGGGAATTAAATTCTGACTCTTCCATGGCCAACTATTTCCAATGATGAATCACTTGCCAAATACACCTTTCCACCATTGTATTTTTCATACTTCATGAACCAGTCTCTATGAGATGTCATGTGGAAAGATGCTCCAGAATCAATCAGCCAGACATCATCTAATGCCTGTGCAACCAAGGTTGCAATGAAAGCATTTGCATCACTCTGAGAAGAATCATTGTCAGAAGAATACTTCTTCTTCTTCTTTTTCTCCTCTTTACAATCCTTTTGGACATGACTAGGTTGCCCACAATTCCAACACTTCACCTTGGACTTCTTGCCAAGAGACTTTGATCTCCCCTCTTATTTCGATTTGGACTTCTTGTCCTTCTTCTTGCCTTTATCTTTTGATCTACCTCTAATAGCAAGAGCCTCCTTCACCATCTCAGAAGATTTTTGTCTCATCTCTTCTGATAACAAAGAAGCAACAACATCTTCCATCTTAAAAGTGGATGTCGTACTCCCAATAGCCATCACCAAGTGATCCCAAGAATCTGGCAAAGAACATAATAACAACATACAACGACCCTCTTCATCAATCTTCACACCCACAGATGTTAACTGTGAAATCAACAAGTTGAATGTGTTCAAATGATCAGCAACGCACCCTCCTTCCTCCATTGTCAAAGAGTACAACTTCTTCCTCAAGAAAAATTTATTCACCAAGGACTTGCCCTGATAAATAGTTGCTAGTATTTTCCACAAGGAAGATGCAGTCTTTTCTTCATGAACATTCAGAAGAACAGAGTCTGCTAAACAGAGCCTTATCATCCCTTTTGATTTTCTATCTGCAAGGTCCCAATCCTCTTGCTTCATACATGTAGGCTTCGTTCTAGACACAGCAATCCAAAGATCATTATCAACCAACAGATCTTCCATTTTAAGTTTCCACAACTCAAAATTGTTGCCATTGAATTTCTCAATTTCAATCTTTCCTAACGTGCTATCCATCTTAACCTATAATTTGAATTACCAAACTTCTACAAGACTCCCACTAAACAGAGATTGACACAAAAAACCCAACATACCCACAAGGATAACACAACTAGCCAGGCTCTGATACCACTTGTAAGGAAACCTATGGTGCGGAAACAACTCTCCTAACGTCAAAACCTCAGGGAAGAATGCAAAGATACTTTTAAATTTTCAATTACAGACCAATTAAGATACACTTGAAAGGAATAACAGAAACAGAGAAATAATCATACACAGATAAACACTAGATTTACATGGGAAAACCCTTATGGGAGAAAAACCCACCACACCAAGAAAAAACCCCTTTGTATTATAGTAATGAAATTACATACAGAGTACGGGCTTCACTCTCTTTGATGTCAATTTACAACAGCATTCACAATGATCAACCTTGCTACATAACACTCCAGTTACAATCCACTCTCAATTTAATTCACACTAATCATACATCAAACTATTCATCCAACTGTTCATACAACCATCAAACCGAACATCTACAATTGCTAAGTATATCCATGATGCCCATGGTCTGTCGATCTTCCTCTCAATAACAGCCGCAACAGTCCAAATTCTAGTGGTTCTCATTCGGCTTCTTTGATTGGTCATAGAATCACCATGTAGGATAGTCATCACTCGGTCAAAGGTGTTCAACATGTGTCGCATGTCGGTGAGACACTAACCGTGTCTCCCCGATGCCACAAGAACTGATTGTCATTATCGCCAAGAGTCTTCACTATCGGCAAGACGTTATACCGAGTTCAACAAGCTATCGCTCAGACTTCCCCTTGTTGCCAAGACATCATGCCGATATCCATCACATGTATCACTATTCGGCAAGACCATCGTTATTCAATGAGACATCATACCGATTTTCAAAGGTCACATAGATATCAACTTTCCATTTGGTGAGACTATCGCTCTTCGGTGAGACATCATACCAAAGTTTCCAAGTCATATCAATGTGAACAGTGTAGGCAAGACTTACCGCTATCACTGAGAGTTCTTACCGAATCCATAAGTCATACTGAGCACCAAACAGTCGCCAGGAGTCATACTGACAATAGACTACCCCATCGCTGAGACAAACATCCATCGCTAATACTTCATACCGAAGCCTTCAAGTTATCCCAATGACTCCGAGTGTAGCTATCGGCGAGACATTCCATATCAATAAGACTTCATACTGAAGCAAGCCTTTCGGCCAAGGGTCTCCCCGATGACTTCAAATGTAAAA
Source organism: Sequoia sempervirens (assembly GCA_007258455.2). Taxonomy (NCBI): domain Eukaryota; kingdom Viridiplantae; phylum Streptophyta; class Pinopsida; order Cupressales; family Cupressaceae; genus Sequoia; species Sequoia sempervirens. Next base: position 17,587,724 of record VDFB02049217.1, on the reverse strand, counting down.
CTTTCAGCGAGACTTTCCATATCGGTAAGACTTCATACCAAAGCATATGAGTTACTCTGATGACTCCAGTCACTATGAATCTCCTTGATACTACTTGTCACCTAGAGTCTCCCCGATATCTGATAAGAATGGCCTGTTGGCCAAACCAACCCACTCGGCAGAGGGTTACACCGAAAACGAGTCACAGCGATAGCTCCAATCGGCAAGACATCAACAAGATCTCGATGACCTTAACATTTCACAAGGTTACTAAACTGCCAATCGGCCAGACCGAATGAATGTCACACCGACTTGGATCTTTCAAAGGTTTCATCTTGTGAGATTGAGGCACATAATTCCAATAGATATTTCCTACACACTTTGCTCTAGAACTATAATTATTTTCTAATAATCAGCAATGACAAACATTGCAGAAAATAATGTTCGTTTACTTCACTTCTCTAAACGTTTGTTTTTGAAATGAAATATGTTTGTAGCTTTGTTAGGACTATTCAATAGTTCAATTTAAATTGTTTGAATGATTATGATAAATCAATTCTAGAAAACTCTTTCCTTCTGAAAACAAAGGTTCATTGGATGTCTCAACATCAAAATTTATTATACCCCAGCAAAAAATTTCCCTTTAAAACTTCACTAATTTAAGCATAAAGCTAAAAAATAGTAACAATGTCCTTCAAGAGCGTGATCTCTCTTAGCATATTATGTTCCTCTTAATGGCTTGATGCAACACATTACATCCCCTAATTTGTGAATCTTCTATTCTTTGATTGGTCCTCTCTTGGAGAAATTAGGCACAATGTTCCCTAAGTTAAGACCTTACATGAACTAAGCAAGACTCCTTTAAATTTTCCTTACACTATTTTTCAATTTACAATTTCAGTTATATGTCCACCTTGCATAATACACTTTTCTTGCATGTGGGGCCATCTTTTTTGTTCATGAGTATCATGCATACGAAGCTTTGCGTGCCTCATAAAGCTCAAAAATAATTAATTTGTGGTGCCTTATCAAAGTTATCAGGAGGTATAGCTTTGTTCTAGTTGTACAGGAAGTTGAACTTATGAATGACTTTCCCATAGCCACTTTCTTGTTTGTGTGAGCGCGTATCGGTTGCATGTGTATGTGTCTCACCTTTTGGATACTCACCCAGTGGATAGCCTAAAGTTTTGTTGCCTCAAAGTGAGCGTGCATTTTTGGATAAACAACTTAGATCTGATTCGTAGCATGCAGGAAAAATAGTCGAAGCTTGATCCACCCCTTTTATTTTCTTTTTTCTTTTTTTTATATCTTTGGTAGTGTATTCTTGTGCCTTGATTGATCTTTGCATCACTTTCATGTGTGTTATTTTGTGCCTATGTTGGTTTTCCATAGGATCTTGATCCTAGGGGATTGTGCAACCCTCTTGATCAATGTTATCCTATCTCACTAGAATTTGTACACTTAGACCCCTCTTGATGTGAGTTTGTCTACTTTAGTGTGATTTTGAAGAAAGTTCCTCCTCTCACCAAGGTGGGGGCTAAATGTAGTGTAGAAAAATGCTTCCCTTTACATTTTCACGCTAGTTTGGGCCCTTGTGAATTAAATGGACTTAATTGTGCCTTATTTAGGGTGTTGTAAAGTGTTTCCTTACACTTTCAAACTAATCTAGGGTTTTATTAATTAATTGGGCTTATTTATACTTTAATTGGCCTTATTTTATATCCACAAGCCTTAATTAATGTATCTGTCTGAGGATAATCCTGACATAAACCAACATCCAATCATAATTCATGTGATTTTGGATTGTATGACCCATATTTAGTGATCTAGGACTCATAAACCACCTTGGAAATATGGGTCCCACCTAGGTTTTGGGGCCCCAATCTGGATTTCACATTAATCTAATCCTTTCTTGAAAATGTGTCCCAAGCTTAGCCTAATGGGACTCATACGCCACTTCTAGTATATTAGTCCTACTTAGCTTTGACCCAAATTAAATTCAAATTCTTGACAGGATTTTATTCTCGTAGATGTAATGTCAGCTTGTAGTGTCGTAATTTCAAGGAATTTGGCTTAAACAAGTATAAATACACAATTATTTCATTCATTTTCTCCTAGTAAGCCTACAAGTCATCTAGCAACTTAAGTATTCATGCATTATAGAAAATTGGTGATTACAAGAGTTTAGAAGAGAATTCAAGAGCATTCAAGAACTAATTATCAAGTGTTTTGGAGCATTATTCAAGTATCAAGCATCATGCATCATGTTTATTTTTGAGCTAACATTTGTGATGTAGGGTTTCATGATTCAAGCAAGCATTCAATTCAAGATCCACATTCATGCTAGATATTTCATACATATTTGTAGCACTTTATTTCTATGGTTTGATGAGTTACAACATTGCATATTTGTTCATTCATCATTCCTCCATTCCATTTGATTTCATTACAAAATTTTATTACCAAAACGTGGTTTGACCAAGGAAAACCCCTTTCCACTAACAAAAAACATTTTCCCCTCTCTTTAGTGTGTGATTTGTAGATCTAGGTTGAAGATACATTGAAAAGAAATATTGGAAGAAGTTGTCAAATTTGTCACCTTGTTTACAAGATCACTAAAAGACACCTACAGAGCAGAATTTAGCAATTCAAATCTAGAAATCAAGTTGAGAAGAAAGAGAAAAAATTGAAGAGTAGATTCACGTCTTAACCCTCTGAAAAGGCTGAGAAGGAATGATACACCAATTTTGGCATATGATTCCTAGTATAGTGAATTTTCTATATTTCAAGAGTTCTATAATTATCATTTCTAGATTTTTGTTCCTACCTAAAAACCCTAATTTGGGACTAAATCACCCAACCTAGCGAATGAGTCCCAGTGTGCATTAAATTCAAAATTTGTAGCATTGCAAGTCTTCATTCAAGCTTCCACAAGTTTCCAAGTGCACCTTTGTGTTTTATCAACTTACTATTCTATTTTTCATGCATTTCTAGGTCATTTATTTAGAGTTTGCACATCATTAGGTTTTGTCATTAGGTTTTGCATGTTACTTGTCTTTCCAAGCCCTATCTTGGTGGTGAACCCCTCCTTAGTCATTAATCATACCCTAGGACACCTTATTGTAGATCTCCTTCTCTCATTCTATCCTTGGATTGAGATCTCTAAGGTATCCTTGAGTGAAACTTGAAGGAAATAGGGCCTCACCCCTTGTGTGTGTGTTTCATCTCCTAAAGGATAGAGAACAATACCCCTATTTTTGAGACTTCATGGTGATTTTAATATAGAATCATTTTGGAAAAATACCTAACCCTTCATGTACTAAGAAAATAGACACCCATAGCCAAGGTTATTGTGAGCTTGTAGCTACAAGACTAGCTATTTATATGTAAAAAAGGGTACCCATAGCCAAAGGAGTAAATTATCACAACTAAAGGAGCTTGTTCTTAAAACCATGATTTCAATCACCAAATTCATCAAAAGCCATAATTTATTCTATGATAAATAAGAGAGAACTCAAAGCATTGACAAATAGAGACAAAGAACTATAACAATTCTTTAGCAAGGGTTGCATATGTCATGATTTTTATCTTCACTTCTCCATTATTTTTATTTTTTATGTATAGTTGGAAAGTTGTATTAGGCTCGTGTACTCTTTAAAGGTTTAATTATAATGAGTTTCCTATCTATGATTTTGTTGAAAAATAATAATCATATTTCTATGTCTTAGCAATGAGTTACTACATGTATCTTAGGTTGTTAAGAGTCTAATTATTTACGGATAAGTTCTAAAGAATTGGTCTATTTATATTCTAAAGAATTTGTGTATCAAGAGAAAGAGATTTTTTACCATCATTTTTATTGTGTTTCTAAATTTATTTATAAGATATTTTATCAATTCAATCAATGTTGTGCAAATGAATGGTTAATATATTTGATTAACACCTAATGAGTAAAGACTTTAGTTCACCCCAATCAAGGGCCCACTTGAGTTAAAACTATAACTCTACTATTAGTATATTTTTCTAGTAATTTTAGTAGCTTTAATCAAATTTACTTCATATAGATAAATAGTTATTTAGAGTAGAAATAGAAAATACCCATAGCATAGTAATCTATTGTTATTAACATAACATATAACATTAGTGATATCTTGTAGAAACTATTGATGATTTTTTTATTGATTAGATTTCATAGAAAAAAATATTTTTGAATGTCAAGATTATTTTTATACAAAACCTCTTAGTAAAACCCCATCATTCCTTAATATGTACATACAATTAAAGTACCATCCAAGAAAATATGTCTCGAGCACATCATAACTAGTGAGTTGCTTGATAAGGGATATCTTGATACATTTAGTAGAGTGCATACTTTCCATTGCACTATATTTACTATTCAATTATGGGATTAGAAATGTTTGGAACCATTGCTAGGGATGGTGCCAAGCTTTAGATTTTCTAGGTTTTTAATATTTTTTCCTAATTTCTTAGTCCACAAATTAAATTTCCAACATATAGGAATATTAGATATTAGACTAAATACCAAATTATCTACTAACATTATGCAAGAAGGAGATTATTAACTTTGACACCACTGCATGTAGTTGAGGAGAGATTTCCTAGGGTGATTTATTCCAATCAATAGAAATCAAGAGATAGAAAACTCAGGTGAAGATATAGAAAGAGGATAGTGAAGTGAACCCATAATTATTAAATCATAGCTATATTAATAAATTGCATTTATTTTTTATCCAAGGTTCCAACAAATTTCCTTTCAAGTCATTATTTATTCTACCTATAGCAAAATCCACAACATCATAATGAGCAAAACAGCAGCAGAACTGCCTCCCAAAACCACAACCTTCCAGATTCAGATCTCTAATTTGGTAGGACACGGTGTTATGAAAATTATTCCCCCTTCTACCTTTCATAATTTCCATGTTCTCACCATAGAATACCTAGACATGTTTTTTTTTTTAGTTTGGTGTACTTTGTAGAAGTTATGATTATACAACTAATGCACATTGACTAAAACTATTCCCATCAACACTCAAGGATATTGACTTGAGATGGTTTATGGTATTGGGAAGAGATGTTGTACCTAACTAGTAGACCATGAAATAAAATTTCCTAAATAAATACAAATATTATTGCAAAGGAAGAGATATGAGAGGAGATGATATTTTTAGAATGACACAAAAGGAGGATGAACCACTGGAGGATCATGTGGAAAGATTTTCATTTTTATTATAGAAATATTAACATAATATGGTATCTCCAAACTTCCTCAAAATAATATTTTTGAGAGGATTTAATGAAGGATGCTTGGACTCCTTATAATTCCTTAGACCTAGTTGGAGGTGGTGACATCTCTCAAGTACCATTCAATGAATTTTCCAAATATACAAAAACTACTCATGCTCAACCATGAATAAATCATATAACCTAATATTATTGTCTACAACAAAAGCAACTATGAGTGTCTCTAAGATGGAGCTCAGTAATATTCTAAGATATCCAAAGCAAGATATTGTCAACCATAAGGAAACATAGTTGGATACATTACATGCAAAGAAGAAATATGAAGAATAAAAAGGATCATTGACTAAAATTTTACCTCATTGTTGTCACAATAAATTGGGATGCAAAAGAAAAAGGGTGACATGTATCATTGAAGATAGGGAAAAAGAGGTTATATTTTAAAATATTAGAAGATGAACATGTCCAAGTATTTTACCAGGAACACCAAAAACCATGGTAGCAAAGGCAAGGTACTCCTTAAGACCCTTTATCTTGTAATGCATCGTTTATGGGTTCCTATTCAATCACTCCTAATTGGTGTAGTGTAAGAAAAAGTATCCCTTTTCACACTTAATTTAGGAATTAATATTAAATAAAAGGACTAAATTATGCCTTAATTTAGTGTTGTAATATTTTTTACATATTCACATTAAGTTTAGGGCCTTATTAAATTAATATGGACTTAATTGTGCCTTATTTTTGGTGTTGTAAAGTGTACCTTTACACTTTCACGCCAATAAAGGGCTTTATTAATTAATTGAGGTTAACTATGAATTAATTGGCCCCTTTAATTCAAATCCAAGCCTAATTAATTGCAATTTCTGAAGGGTAAGACCTAACATTCATCAATGCCATAACATAACAATTAACATTGGAGAATGTGTGTCCTAGGTAAGTGACCTAGGACCCATTCGCCCAAGGGTGAATGGGTCCTCACTTAGGCCTAGGACCTAAATTTCAAATATATTTTTGGTGGTATTTCAATTATTTCAAATGTGTATTCACATGTTGCCTTGTGTTATTTGAATTTTGAGGATTAATGTTAACATATGTATAAATAATAGTTCATTTCACTCTGTTTCACCTAGCAAATCTAAGACTTTCAAGAATCCTAGCAATTTTATGAGAAAGTGTGATCAAGAGCATTTCAAGAGAATTTCAAGGCATTCAAGGGAAGATTTATAGAAGAATTATTGCATCAATCAAGATCCATTATCATGTCAAAGTCATGCATGTTATTTGAGCTAATATGTTGATGTAGTGTTCAAGATCCATTCAAGCATTCAAAGGCATTGTTTCAAGACAAGTTTCATGATCAATATCCACATCCATTGAATCAATCTCATGCAAGTTACCGATCCATATTCCAAGGATCAAACAAAGGTTTGGTGAGTTGTGACATTACATTTGTTCATTCATCATTCCTTCATGCTATTTCATTTCATTATAAGGTTTAATTACCAAAACAAGGTTTGACCAAGGAAAACCCCCATTCACCTAACAAAACAACATTTTTCTCTCTTGATGTGTGTTTGCAAATTTTAGGTGGAATATCTATTGAAGAGAAAAAATTACAAAGTTGTTAAAGTTGCATTTGTTGTCACTATTCTTGTAATTTCATGGAAACTGACCTACAAGATTTATTTATGACTTTATGATTGCGAGATTCAGGAATCTAGGAGTGTAGACACAATAGAAGAAAACCCTAAAACCATTTTTCAAGAGCCCTAGCCAGGACCCATTCGCCATAGGGCGAATGAGTCCTTAGTAAGCTTTGAAAAAACACCTTTGGTGACTGGTACACATCACTTTCCCATTCTGAGATCTAAAATTTAACTTTGGGTTCCATCATAATTGAGCTTAATCTTCTAGATGCACTTTGTAGATTGTAATTTGGTGTTGTTTTTCTATTTTTAATCTTTCTCCCCAAAGTGTTGTTTAATTAGGACCATCGTCCTTGCATAAAAGGGAAATTTGTAGATTCACACCTTGATTTGACTCACCTTAAGGTTGACATTCATTTCATTGTTTGGATATCATTTGCTAAATGAAATTAGAGAAATAGGTCCATCATACCCCTATTTTCCATCATTCCATTTTGATAAACCCTATCTTTCTATGTTTCATTATGGTGAACTCGACCTTTTGATCATTGCAATTTTCTGATCTTGGATTCCATTTTCACCCTAGATTTAGATCTTGCATTCATTTTCATTTCATTTCATTGAATTGAGTCTCACTTAGGGTTGTCTAGTTTTCATTTAAATTTTCATTTCCTTTAAGGGTTTTAGGATTGCATTTTTACATTCTTCAAATTTGAAAAAATACAAAAAATCAGTCATTTTGCATATCATTTACATAGCACTGCATCATATTCACTTGCATTTGAAAATTGAAACAAAATTGCATATCAATTCAGGTCTCTTAGTTTGTCATTTTGTCACATTTTTCACTTGCATTCAACATTAATTACATATACAATTTAAACTGTAACTTGTTGTTTCTGATCAAAATCTAGAAACCACTAAAATCATCTCAGAAATCTATAAAACACTTTTCAAAACCATAACCTATGACCCATTCGCCCTAGAGAAAATGAGTCCCTGATCAAGTTCATTTCCTAATTTTCTAGGCACTAAAACATTAGTTTTTGCATTGTGTTTTCAGTTTATAGATTTTATGTTAAGTGGAATTGATCATATTTAGCTTTATTTGATAAATTTAGTGCATTTTCTTATTTTAAAATTGCATTTAAAATACATCATTTTCAGGTTTTTGCATTGTGTAATTAGAAAATTACTTTGTTTAGAATCTAAAAATTGCATTTACATATTTGCATTGCCCTTTACATTCTAGGTTACTACATTGCATTTCATCTTCTTTCCATTTTGGGTGTGTACCAAGTTTGTGAATTGTGTATGATCTTTACAACTTGGTGTCCTATTAGTAATACTATTGTGAGACATAGTTCGAGACTCATGTCATCCTGCAATACACCATTTGCCATGGATCTTGGTTTCTCCAACTCTTTTACTAATAGTGTTGATAATCAACCCTCTATGAATCATAGCCTTCACACCTCATTTCCAATGACTTGCTTACCTACAACCAATATGCATGATGTTGCTAATATCTCACAAGAAAACATAAGAAGAATGGATGAAGACATAGAACAATTGTAAAATCTTGTGAGTCCTGATGCAGTTCCTATGCTAGCTAACATAAGAAGGTTGCTTAAGAATAAACAAGAATACAATTTTTTTGTAGCCTCACTTACATCCTCAACAAGAACTTCCAAGAGAATGATAATATACATTCCTCGGTCAACTTTATTGATGTTAAAACTCATAATGGCCTAACTAAGAAGTTTCTTGATATTACTTTCTCACAACAAGATATACTTAAACATGCACTCAATGGTCCTCTTTACATAGCTGGAAGAATCAATGACAAGACTACTAATGGGACATTAATTGATCTCATCTGTGTAGAGAACATGATGACTAAATAATTCCTATTTGTGTATGAACTCTATCAAGATACATATGAAACATTGAAAGCATGGACCAAAATGCATAATGGTTTTGTGTGCCCTACGATTGGCTCGATAAATCTCCCTCTAAAGGTTGGACCAAAATAATTAACTATCTCATTCACCACCATCCCATCATCAGACCAATTTCATGTGAAGTTAGGCTATTCATGGCTTTGCTCCATGATTTTCATCTCGTCGGTTGTGCATAAGTGTTTAAAGTTTCCATTTGTCAATGAGATATTTACAGTGTTTCATATTGGTTTTAATCCTATGTCTTCCCATGGGAACTTTTCATTGGATTTCTTTTGGCCCAAGCCTATTGAACCTATTAGACCCCATGAAGACTTATTTTTCAAATCATATCAAAAGTTTAAGGAAAATCATATAGTAGAATTACCCCTTAGAAATATTCCTCAACCCATGATTGAACCACCTATCCTTGAAGAAACCATGATTGAACCAAAAGCCCTTCCAAGTACCCAAGAGCATCCTATTACAAATCCTTCACTCACTTCATATAAGAGACCACGAGATAACCAAACCAATCCTATTGTGCCTCCTAAAGTCAAACAAGTTTACAAAGCTAAAGAGAAAGTGGTTGAACAACCTCCCATGGTTCCTTTTGTTCCTCCATTAAGGGAAGAAAAGAAACCTATGGTTGATAAACCCACTCCTACACAAATGCAATTTGAAAACTACATGAAAATAAATTGAAAGGCTAAAGAGCGTAGGCATAGACATCATGCTATTGCTCAATTTTTGCAAAAAAAAAAGAACAAAAGAACAACATAGAAAATCAAAATCCAAACTTGTCTCCCACAAGGCACGATGCCTCTTCACCCTCATCGCAACATAATAAAACTTCTATGGACATTATCATTAGACCTCCTATCATGATTAATCTAGATGATGACATTGAAATCGCTAAGATTGATGAGGAAGTGCATAATAAGATAAATCTAATGTTTTCCTCTTCTATGAACTTAAATGATAATTCTACTAATAAGAGTGTTGAACTTGGTGCGTGTCCTAGTTCAGCACTTGACATTGTCCCTCTGGCTAGTTGTCCTCCTTCCACATACACTAAACAAGATTGGGATGTGAATGACCTACTATGGGTTGACTCGCATGTTCCTTTACTGGTATTTTTCTTTATTTTATTTTTTATGTTTCTTTTTGCTATTGCATATGTATAATGTGATCCCCTATATTGTTCTATTTGATGTTTCTCTCCCTTCATGTGCATTCTTCTATATGTATCTGCATTCTTCTCTATGTCATAAATATTTTATCTTTTCTCTTGTCTTGTGTTTTCCTTTTGGGGATGACATAAGATATTGAGACATTTATGTCTCTTCCATGTTGACCCGAAAGCTTTTCTTTTTTTTCACTCTTTATGTGCCATTCTTCCTATTCTGCGAGTATTTGGGGAATTATGACATTTCAATGCTTTATAAAAACATTGTAGCAAAGATATACTAACCCTGAATTCATAGATCCCTTATGTTTTTTTGGGGGAAACTCGTTTACATTATGTAGCTTCATTTGGAAACATATTACTTGGCATAGGGCTTTTCGAGTAAGCTATCATGTCTTCTTCTACTTTAAAGTTATTGCTCACAGCAATGGTGTTAGAAATTCCTTTAAAGTGGGGGCATATATCAGTGTCCTCATGTTCTTTGTGTGATTTTCATTATTCTTGTGATGTGTTCTTTTATTGGTGGTGTCATTGGGTTTGACGTCCTCCAAGAGCATGATATTTCTTAGCATATGATTTGCCTCTTAGTGGTGATGCTATGTGTTGCATTCCCTAAGTTGTGAAACTTTTATCTTGGACTTCTCCTCTCTTGGAGACATTAGGAACGATGATCCCTAAGAAGAAGACCTTACATGAAATAAGAAATATCCCTTTGAAAAAAACCATATATAATGTTCATACGTGTTTAGCATAATACAACTTGTCAACCTTGTGAAGCTTCAAACCAAAACGTGTGTGTCACCCTATCATATTTTTCAAAAGGATAGCTTCAATATGGTAAGTGTACAATGAGAGCCAAGAAAGAGGTATGAATTTCTCACTAAGCCACTTTCCTAGGGGCTCACCTAGTGGATGGCCAGAGGTTCCATTAGCCTGGAGTGAGCGTGCACATTGTTTGCATAGCGAACATGGAATTCTACTCGTGAATGAGAAGGAAACATAGTTGTGTTCCACATCACATTCAGAAATTCGAAGCTTGATCCTCCCCCTTCCCTAGACAAACAACTCCATGTTCCACATCATGTTAGGACTGTGTGTATGAAAATCAAATGCGTAAACGAATTAAAAATAACTGTTCAAACACACCAATAGGACATTATATCAAAGCAAAATATAAAGAGTAAAGAAGTGCAAACTCAGTATCTTGCTTCCATTATCGTCCTATTGTCCTCTATCTTTAGTGTTTTTTCCGATTCTAGCTTTGTGTTCTCAGATCGTAGGCTAGGCTCAACAAACTATCTTCCTAAAGAACGAGGTTTTGATATGATGTAGATGCAAGATTAAGCTATGATGATGATTTGAACTAATAAACTTGAAATAAACATGATGCTATGAGATTAAAATGCTAAATGAAATAAATGCAAGAACTCTAATTAATTGCCTATTACCAATGCTTGGATTCACATAGGTATTTATAGAGTTTTTCGAATGATTTTGATTGGCTGTCTTGATTGACGGTTGTGATAATTCTTGGCAGATCGAATGGCTGAAGATAGATGAAATTGAAGAGAAAATAGAAGAAACCTAAAAACAAGATTTTTCTATTTTTATGGAAGAGGAAAAAGAAGAGAAGATAAGAATAAAAGAAAGATTTAAAGCTGATAAATAATTAATTAAAAAAATCAATTATTTATTTGTGGAGGACATTCAGCTTTTCTTAATTAAATAAAATATTTAATTAAGTTTTTAAAAGCAGAAGAAAGGTGGTGATAAGAAAAGAGCTTTAATCATGTTTTATTGAAAAAAGCAGAATATTTCATAATTAAATAAAATATTTAATTATGATATGAGAAGATTGCACAATCAGGTAAAATACCTAATTTTGATTTGGAAAGAAAGCATAAGATATTTTTAATTAAATAAAATTTATTTAATTAAATCACTTTATGAAATTAATTAAATGAAACATTTAATTAATTAGAAGAAGAAATTAAAATAGAAGAAAAGGGATATTTAAATTTAATTAAATCAAAAGATTTAATTTAAATTCAAACAGTGATAATTAATTTAAATAAATAGAATGTATTTATTTAAATAATTAAGTGGGCATATGAAAATAATTAAATAAAATAAATTTATTTAATTATGGAAGAAGAATAAGATGAATGAACAATATAATTAAATTAATTAAATTTAATCATATGTAGAGGATTTTTAGAAAAATAATTAAATAATAAATATTTAATTAATTGCCGATTATAGACATGACCATTTGTATGCGTATACATTTTGCCCCTCTTTGAAGTGATGTGTGAAACGCATTGCTTCAAAGAAAAAAAAAAATTCCCCTGATATGTTTCTGATTTTTGATGTCGATGATGCCCCCTCGAGAGGATAGGTGGGTTGGACAAACACAGGTATTCTCTCGAAATGAAATGAAATGATAAAGGAGGGATAAGTTGAATGATGCAAGAGAGAATGTGGATGAAGGAGATGAAAGGATGCACTATGCTGCAATGAAAGTGAGCAACCATGATGTTTGATATAGCACTAGACGTTATGCACCAAGGTATAAGGACCAAGGTGATGATGTGTCTCATGCCCCAGCATAATACAACCTTGTCTAGACGTATGAGGAAAGAGGCTTAGAGCATTAAAGTCCTAATGCACAAAAGGTATTATGTGACCTTAGATGCAAAGGATAATGCAAAAAGATATTCCAACACACACAAGATATGAATATTAGCTAGAATGATATGGATTTGATACAAATGCAAGATAAAATGATAACACACACAAGCAAGCAAGCAAGCATGCACAAATGATACAAAAACAAACAAGACATTGCCCCCATCAAGCTGTAAACCATTGATTGATTGATTGATTGATGATGATGATAGTGTTGTCATTGTGGGGAGCGGCATGTCCCTAGAGCAACACAAGGATGATGATAATTGATTGATTGGTTGGTTGATTTGGTTTACGACAAGATTAGGATCAAGACCAAAGGATGTGATTGGATAATTTGACAAGATTGATTGACTTGATTGGTATGGATTAATGATTGACTTGCATTTGGATTATTGCTCAGAATGATTTAAGATGATATGATTGATTGGAAGAAACTGTTTGTAATGATATGATGATTGATTGGATGATAGGATGTGATGAATTAAATAGAAGAATTGATGTGATTTGAATGATTTAGGTTGAAGTGATTTGATTAGATAATCAACTGATTAAATTGAAGAATTGATTTGATTGGAATGATTGTGATTGAGTGGATTGGTTGCAATGGGTTTGATGAAGATGATTGATTTGGTGGAATGGTTGAATGATTGGATAGAAGAATTGATGTGATTGAAATGATTTTATTGCTTGGATTTTTGTTATAAAATGAATGATAAAATGAGAATGAATGATGAAATGATAAATGAACCATGAATGGATGCAATGAATCAAATGTCCAAATGTCCTCCACAAAGACTCAAAACTATAGGACAATCGTTAATGCGTTCATTCAGCCTTGCAAAATACTGATGTGAATCCAATATGCAGATATATGCAATGATCTAATGAATATGCAACTATATGTAACTAACTAGTTTGTTGAGCCTGTTATAAGCCTTCTTGAATCATCATGGAACGTTTTGAAATGTTGGAAGTATGTACAAGCATCAGAGGGGAAATTAGCACCAATGATGACCAAAGTACAACTTTCATGAATTTTGATATAGCAAGCGAACACAAGCATCGAAGTATAATTGAACCAAGATGACCTGAGCATTTCTTGCATAAACAGACAAAGATTAACCACCGTTCTGATGCAAATCTGGAACTGCCATCGATGATATTGCTTTGATCGTCATGTCCTATGACATATTTGCATCAGATTGACTGTTAACCTCAAGACAACAGACAAAGAAAAATCATTCTCGTTCCTTGCCACTCTAGTTCAGTACATCATTGAGTGTGCTCCAGAGTAATGATATCAAAAATCAAACAACTTTTGGTCAAACATGTAATACTGTTATTTCATGCATTATTCAGATTTCTGGATCATCCAATAGACAAGGATATGACATCTCGCTGAAAAGTGTTTTCATGATCGGATAAGGTTGTTGTATGAGTTTGTGGTTTGTTTGCATGCTCAGATTCTATGTCATGGTCTAGCTGTTTTGGTATGCTCTGAAAGTTAAGTGCCCCCAGTTGAGTTTTGCCCCGTTTATTGACACAACTTGAGGAAAGGAATATGTACAAACGATCAAGCCATGGTAAGACGTTTTAACCCTCTAGGTAGATGGCGGCAGGATGATGCGATTAATGACCCTAAGATGCGGAAAAAGATGGGAAAAAGGAAAAGTGCAAAACGGGAACTAATAAATGGAGAGGTACAGATAGCGTCTGTTTGCAGATTTTCACTATCCTGTATTTATTGCATTTTTCTGATTTCTTTTGATTTTTTTGTATTTTTCTGTCAATAGACTGCCTGTTTGCCAGGTTTTCACCCTATGACATTCTTTTTGATTTTTGTATTTCTTCAGGACTTTTTCTACTGTTTTTGGATTTCTTCAGGACTTTTTCTGATTTTTTTGGACTTCTTCAGGACTTTTTCTGCTGTTTTTGGATTTCTTCAGGACTTTTTCTGATTTTTTTGGATTTCTTCAGGACTTTTTTTGATTTAAACATAATATTTCTTAAGATGCATACTGTTGATGGGTTCGTCAAATAGGTCTCCTTCTGGCGTTGATAACTTGTATGCTCCCAAGCCGTAGACTGCAATAACCACGTAAGGGCCTAGCCAATTTGGTTCAAATTTTCCTTTCTTTTCTCGGTCTTGTTGATTTCATGGGTTCTCTTTCAGAACTAGATCCCCCACCTGGAAGGTACGTGGCCTTACCTTGTGATTATAGCTGCGAGACATCATCTGCTGGTATGCTTTCAAATGGTTAGCTACTCTTTGTCGATTTTCATCTAGAAGTTCTAACTCTTGTAGTCGGGAAAATTTGTATTCATCCTCTGTTATGAGACCTTTCAGTGATACTCTTAATGAAGGTATTTCTACCTCTAAAGGCAATATGGCTTCTGCTCCATAGACAAGGGCAAAAGGTGTTGCTCCTGTTGGCGTTCGGACACTAGTTCTGTAAGCCCACAAGGCGGGATTGAGTTGAACATGCCAATCCTTCCCTGAGTCATTGACAGTCTTCTTCAAGATCTTTAGTATAGTCTTGTTTGAGGCCTCTGCTTGGCCATTCCCTTGAGGATAGTAAGGCGTGGAATATCTGTGCTGAATATGGAATCTTTCACAAAGTTCATCGACATCCTGATTCTTGAAAGGACGACCATTATCCGTAATAATGGCATTAGGAATACCATATCGACAAATAATGTAGTTGAGTATGAAGGATGAGATTTTTTTTCCAGTGACTTTAGAGAGAGGTACTGCCTCAATCCACTTAGTGAAATATTCTGTCGCTATGATAATGAATTTATGCCCATTTGAAGAGGAAGGATGAATTTTGCCCATGAGATCTAACCCCCATTGAGAGAATGGCCAGGTGGGTGTAAACGAATGAAGTTCTTGTGCAGGAGCATGAATAAGATCCCCATGAATTTGACATTTTGAGCATGTTTTAACAAAAATGAATGATTCCCTTTCCATTGTAGGCCAGTAGTAACCCATTCTAATCAATTTCTTGGATAAGGTTAGTCCACTCGAATGAGTACCACAAATGCCTCCATGAACTTCTTGTAAAGCTTTGTCGGATTCATCACGTTCAAGACATCGGAGTAAAGTACCATCAAGACCACGGCGATAAAGGGTATCAGCAATAAGGGTATATCGAGAGGATTGTCGGATAAAGTTACGTTTTTGGTTGCGGGATAAGTCAGGTGGAAAAGTATTGTCTTTTAGGTAGGCATAAATCTTACCATACCAGGGTGAATCAGATCCTACCAAATGACAGATAATTTGGCTTTCAAGTGTGTCATAGGCAGGTGTAAATAATTGTTCCACCAGAAATTCATAGCGAGTCTATTTTTCTGGGAGTTGTATCAATGAGGCGATCGTAGCCATAGCGTCAGCCGCTTTGTTGTCAATCCTTGGAATTTGTGTGAACTGAATGTCCACAAAGTACTTTTTGAAGTCATCAATCATCTTCTTGTATGGCAACAACTTGTCATCTTTAGTCTAATAGTCATTATTGATTTGATTAATGACTAACTGTGAGTCGCCATAAACTTGTAGCTCGGTAATCCTCCATTCCAATGTTGTCTTTAATCCAGTGATTAGTGCCTCATATTCGGCTATGTTATTGGTGCATGGAAACATTAGCCTATATGACCGAGGAATGGTATGTCCTTGAGGGGTGACAAAGAGAATGCCTGCCCCCGATCCATGTTGAGTAAAAGAACCATCAAAGTATAAGGACCATAACTGCTTAGAGTCTGCCGTGAAAACATCAGCATCTGGAAACTCAATGTGTAAGGGGTGCTCTGTTTGTAGAGGAGCGTCTGCTAGTTGATCCGCAATAACTTGTCCTTTGATTGCTTTGCGATCAACATAGTGGATGTCAAACTCACTCAAAATCATGACCCATTTTGCTAACCTTCCTGTTAGTGATGCTTTACTTAGTAGGTATTTGAGTGGATCAATTTTTGAAACCAGATTGATTGTATGATTTAGCATGTAATGTTGGAATTTCTGTGAAGCAAAGACTACTGCTAAACAAGCCTTCTCAATGAAAGTGTAGTTAAGCTCATGACTTGTTAGTGTTCTGCTAATGTAATAGATTGCACGTTCTTTCCCTTCATGGTCTTCCTGCGCTAATAATGCTCCCAAGGATGTCTCGGTTGCAGCAATATACAGGATCAATGGTTTGTCTGGATTTGGTGGAACGAGAACTGGTGGTTTCATTAGGTACTGCTTGATTTGTTGAAATTCCATTTCACATTTGTCATCCCATCTAAAAGGAACATTTTTATGTAGGAGATATGTGAATGGTAGACTTTTGTCAGCCAATTGTGCAATGAATCTTCTGATGGACTGTAGTCGCCCTTGTAATGACCTCAATTGACTGATGTTCTTTGGAGGAGGCATCTGCATGATTGCCTGAACTTTTGCAGGATCTACTTCAATTCCTTTTTCTGAAACAATATATCCTAGCAGCTTTCCGGATGTGACCCCAAAAACACATTTCTTAGGATTTAGGCGAACTTTGAATTTCTCCAATCTGGTGAATATTTTAGACAGTATTTCCAAGTGTCCTTCTCTGGTGTGTGATTTTTCCAATATGTCATCTACATAATCCTCCATGAATGTGTGCATCATGTCATGAAAGATCGTAGTCATAGCTCTTTGATAAGTAGCCCCAGCATTCTTTAAACCGAAAGGCATGACATTCCAACAATATGTTCCCCACGGACAAGTGAAAGTTGTTTTCTCTTGGTCTTCTGGTGCAATCTTGATTTGGTTGTAACCAGAGAAACCATCCATTAATGAATACATGGTATGGCCAGCTGTCAAATCAACTATAGTGTCAATGCTCGGAAGTGGAAAGTCATCCTTTGGACAAGCTTTGTTAAGGTCTCTGAAATCAGTGCATACTCTTACACGTTTGTCTGGTTTTGCTACTGGTACAATGTTGGAGATCCATTATGCATAGGCAATTGGTCTTATAAAACCTGCATCTAGGAGCTTCTTGAGTTCTTCTTTAACCAGTAGTGCTACATGAGGATTCATCTTTCTAAGCTTTTGTTTTACTGGTTTAACTCCTGGTTTGATAGATAAATGATGCATAATGAGATCGGGATCAAGGCCTGGCATGTCTGCATATGACCAAGCAAAATTAACTTGATTTTCTTTGAGAAAGTTCATGAACTCTGGGATTTCTTTATCTGTCATTGATTCAGCTAGCTGTAAAATCTTTGGATTATCTGTAGTTGCAATATTGATTTCCTTTGTAGGCTCGATCAAGATGGGCGATCGCTCATGATAGTGCTCCGGGAGAGTGTCAAGAGTCCCATCAGCTGGTGCCTTAAAAAGGTTTTCACCATCTGATACGCTCTTTATTTTATCTTTTGCTTGATCTAGTACTGCCATATTCTGGTTTTCACCACTAGATCGTTTTTCTTTATTTTCATTTTTGCAGCTAGGAGACTTGACACTCTCCTGATTAAAGACTTCATACCGAAAATCGCTAGTGGAACAATTATTTACATTATCGGCGGAAAGGAAGTTTATGATAGCTTCGTCATTGGGAAAAATAGGTATATCAATAGGTTCGGTCAGATCCCAGTCAATGAGATCAGGGTGGATTAAAGGTAATATGTCATTTGGTTTTGTGAAATCGGTGATAGTTAGGGTCAAGATAGAGTTATCTGTAGGATCCGAGGTATGAGGTAGGTCAATGATGGTACTATTCTCCTGATAGTCTTGTTCGTTAAAATCTGACTCAGTATCACTAGACTCATAGTTGCGTTGTGGTTCAGATTCTTGTGGTTGGGATCCTAAACCTTCTCCTTTGATTAAAGTGGGTGTATACTTGTGTATGACATCTACCTCTTTGTCCCTCCAAAATTCATCATTGTGGATGGTATCCCATTCATATTCAGCAGAATCTGTATCAGAATTATTTTCTATGACATTCAGGATTGATGCCGAACATGTCTCATTCTTATCGGAACCTTCTTGCAGTGTAAAAACATTACCTTGTGATTGTTTAGATTGGGTAGCATCATAGCCTATTCCAGTTTTATCATATGCAGCAAGCCCTGGAAGATGGATAGGCTCAACTACGCCTTCTTTTCTTTTTCCAAGAGGACCATTGTCATATCCCATCTTTTGCATGATAGAGTATCCTTTCCCATATTGGTCTGTTGGTAAGGTGACATTTAGAACAGTTTCCTCTTCATCCTTATAGAGCCAATCCAGAATTGTTGTATCCTCAAGATCTCCCATGGGAAACTTTTCTTTGACAAATTGTCCATTGAACTTGGTAGTGGGCTCTGTTTGTATTTGTGCTGATGTTGATGCTGCTAATATCTGTTGTTGTGTAATAGAAGGCTTTCCATGTGATCTAGGAGATGTAGGTAGATTAGCAAGACAAAGGGAATATTCCCCAACTCCACTTTCCTTGAACTGCAGTTTCTTGTCAAAGCTTTTGGCTAATTGACTGATTTGTGTATCATGCTTAGGAGAAGTATTAGCAAGTGCTTCTCGATTATTTGGAACCAAAGTATCCTGATGAGCTTTGACATTGGCACAAGTTTGGGTGTTGGAATTATCAGCTGGTATAGTGATTTCCTATCCATCATATGAAAACTTAAGACATTGATGGTAAGTGGATGGAACAGCTTGCATTTCATGGATCCAAGGATGACCCAACAGGATGTTGTACGCAAGATCTCGATCTAAAACTTGACAAAAGGTATTTTTGATAACAGGTCCCACTCTGATTGGTAGCATGATTAGACCTTTTGATGTTCTCTCCTCATCATCATAGGCTTTTATAGTAATCTTCCTTCTAGGATCAATGGAGTCTTCTACAAATCCTAATGCTTGAACCACCTTCAAGGTACATATGTTTAGACCAGCCCCTCCATCTATTAGAACACATTTAACACGGAACTTATGGATCATGACCTCTAAGTACAATGATGAATTGTGGGGATGAGTCATGGAAACATCGTCTTTGTCTGAAAATGAGAGACATGTAGGTGAGGACAAATTTCCTACCATGGCTTGAAATCGATTCACATCCAAATCCGTGGATACAATCGTTTCAAAAAGGGCTTTGTCTAAAATTTCCTTATGTGCAGGGGAAATTTTTAGGAGTTCTAAAATGGAGATTTGAGCCGGAGTTTTTCGAAGTTGGTTGACTAAGTCATATTGATGTTGAGGGAAAGTCTCAGTGGATTTTGAAGAGGTGCCCTTCAAGACAACTTTAGCCTGTGCTCTTGTTGTGACATGCACTTGTCCATTATCTACTTTTTCCTTGATTTTTATAACGTTGACTCGCTCATTATCTGTATAGAGGTGACGGATTACATTGTCATCAATTTGATTCACATTTTTGTCAGAAGACTCTCCCTTTTGATAATTTGGTAGAGGATTGCAAAATTCTTGGTGATCTTCATTGGATTTCTGTTGTCCTTCTACTGTGATAATGCCTTTGTCAATTAGATCTTGAATAGCATGTTTCAAAGCTTGAAATTGGTTTGTACGATGACCTCTGCACCTATGATAGTCACAAAAATAAGCCTCATTCCATGATGGAGGTTTTACACTAGGTTCATAATTGTGTTGCGATGGTAACGTAAGGACATTTTTTTCCATAACCTCTTTGAAAGTTGATTCCAAGGATTGTCCTAGTGGTGTGAAAGTTCTTCTATTGGAGAAGAATGAAAAACGTTGTGGTTTCGTGTTTGAGGTATTCCCTAAAGTGTTGTTGTTGTTGTTTCCCCGGTAGTTTTGGTTGTTGACAGTCCCCTGATTGTTGTGCATTGGAGGGGGATGATTGTTTCCTTGATTCGTGACTGAATTGACATTGTTGTAATTATTGTGTCGAGTCACATTGGGAGCACTTAGAAAAAATGGCTTAGATGCGACATGATTTGCGTCAACAACACCGTCGTTTACAATGTTTTTGTTGCAAGTCCAAAATTTAGATTTGTCTTGATTGTTGTAATGGTTAGATGAGCTAGGGTTGTCCCTATCAAGTTTTATTGTCCCTCTTTTGACCAAAGCACTTTTGATGGTGATGGCATCCTCAATCAATTTCTCAAAGGAAGTTGGACAATGTAGATTTAAATGATAGCTCATTTCTGAGTTGAGGCTATTGATGAAAGTAACCATTTTCTCCTTTTCAGGAACATGTCGTGGGTACCTGGCGAACATTCTCCTCCATCTTTGGAGAAAGGTAGTGAAAGATTCACCGGGTTTTTGTGCAACTTTGCAAATATCAATCATGGTAATTTGGTGTTGAATGTTGTAGGAGTATTGTGTTATGAACAGATTGATCAATTCCTCAAATGTTTGAACAGGAGGTGTAATCTTAGATAGCCATTCCATAGAGTTAACTCCAAGGCTTCGAGGAAATAATCGCAGTAAATAAGTATCCTCGTGGGAAAATTCTAGTGTCATGTTTCGAAAGTCTCTAACATGGTCAATTGGGTCTGATTTCCCATTATAACGATCGAATTTGGGGATTTCACAGTGTTTAGGAAATGGAATCATGTTGAGACTTCTATCAAAAGGATAAGGACATATGTCATCCAAAATGTATTTCTTGGTTGTGGTTCCCCCTCGCAATTCTTTGACTGTTCCTTGGATTTCATTAAGCTTTTGTTCAAAAAGAGCGAATTTAGATGGGGATGGTTCTTCTTCTTTGCTTTTTAATTTCTCAGTATCGAAGTCTTTAGGAAATTTAGCTCCTTGATCTGCCAAGAAAAGAAAGTACTTCTCTTTGTCACGTTGTATAATCTGTTCAAGGATTTTGAGAAACTTGGGGTTTTGTTCCGCCTCTCTAAGTTGAATTTCGTCCTCTTGCTCATCATCACTATCTACGGGAGTTTTGTTCATGTTTTTGTTCTTGTGAACCGGATTTTCTTCTCTATCAGCCATATTGTCGTTACTGAAAAGAGGGTTGCGATTCACACTAAAAAGAGGACTATCACGTTCACCTTCTTCTTGAATGTTGTGGGTGGGAGTTTCTTGTTGAGATGTTTCTCCTGGTTTGTTGTGTTGAGATCTTGTAAAATAGGCATATGTAAGAAATCCTCATATATGATCAAAGGTCACTGAAGGATTTGATTAGGACGTGTTGAATATTCAATTGAAGGTTGTGGTATATTCTCAAACTCAAGAGGTTGACCAAGGTTGTGATGTTGAGATAACGCTAATCTTTGATAGTAAGCTTGGGTAGCCAAAGGTTCTATAGCGTAATCGTCGGTGAATCCTCTAATGTAGTCTTGGTACCTATGGAGAAATGTGCGATAATGGAGCAAGACGTCTCGACTCTTATACAAGAATTCTCTGCGATCTAAAGTCTTTTTGTAACTTAAGTTCGTTTTGGGCTTCTTGATCCTATTGAAAATTGATTTCTTGGTGAACTTGGTTGATTTCCACTTTCTCAACATGGGAGTAAAATCTCAGAGATTCGGGTTTGTGTATAAATTTTGACAGAAACCTAAAAGCGCTATTCTGTTTCCTAAATGCGCTGCAGAAAGAGGTAAATGCGCTGGAGAAAGAGTCCAATGCACTTCAGAATACCTTATATGCGCAGAAACAAAGCACATATGCACAGAAGAATACCCTAAATGCGCTAAAACAGAACACAGATGCGCCAGAACAGAGTTTAAGTGCGCTGTAGTTTTTCCTAGATGCGCTAAAACAGTTTTTCTAAGGACAGTTTTGACCAGTTTTCAGCTGAAATTTTTCATGTTCGTTTTTGGATGATCCTTTATCTGAATTAATATTTTTGAAAGCACAGCAAACAATCTGATTTAAGTTGATTCATAACCAAGCACAGAATAAGACAAGCACAACCTAGGTTAGGCCAGGACAATATCCGCTAGACTCCATGTGGGTTTCCCCAACCGCATATCAGTAGCGTGTGAATCCAGAAGCTTGGCTGCATGGGCTCCCCCTTACAGTGCACTCTCTTCTCAGGCCAACCAATCTTCCAACCCCCATGAAACTCCCATGGCAAGTGTATCACCTCTACTACTGACTGCGAAAGTGTGGAAGGCCACCCAACGCATTGGACTAGCAGATAGAAGGCTGCTTTTGCTTTCAAACAATCAGATGCAGTTTGGGGACCCCTCATTCGAAAGTGGCTATACATGGGCAAGAGATCACCATTAAGGTGGTACCAGCTCGAAGAGGTTAAGCTCAACAAGGCGGCGAGTACAACCTGACCGTATGAGACACATCCCACAAACCCAGGTTTTTCCTTAAGATTTACATTTATATACCATTTGGGGGTAGCTTGGCCTTAGCTCCGTTGCCAGTTTGAGTCGCGTTGGGGTGATGAAATCCCCAAGCAGGCCTAATTTCTAGAGTCAATAACCGTTTCTTTTGCACCCGTGATCTACCGCGCAAAGCCGAGAGTGATACTCAATTATTTATTAGGGTTGCCATCGGGAAAGTGGGTCTGGTTTTCATCACCAGTTTGCGCATAAGTTGCCGCACCTACCACTTTCGCTAATACATGAGTAGACAAGATCATTTTTAAAGGCACCCAAAATCAAAGTGATTTAATCTAAGTGAAGATTTTGCTTCGCCAGCCAGACATGGGGTTCGCTTTTAATCGCGATGACAAAGGCGTGGTGGCTACCCCTAGATTGATTCCATTTTAAAATCAGCCGAAAAATTAAAGAAATTTCCGCTTCACGAAGGCGCCGTGACCTCGTAATCTCGCTAATAATTCGTGATATGAAACTAGCCCCCGGGATACGTAAACGAGACCGATGCGCAACTCTATTACCCAAATGCGCTAAAACAGAATACAAATGTGCCGCTCTATTACCCAGATGCACGAAAACAGAACCTATATGCGCTATTCTAAATGCAAAAAAAAAAAAATAGATTTTCTTAAACATATTTAAATGCGCTAAAGAAAGTCCTATATGCGCTAACTAAATTCTTATATGCGCTGCAAGAATACACGTATGCGCCACTCTGTTTCCCAAATGCGCCGCAGAAATGCCCAGATGTGCCGAAATAGTCTTCAAATGCGCCGAAATACCTGCAAAAATAAAATTTCTGAATCTTCCGGATGCGCTGCCGAATGCCAGAAAACCTGTGAGGAAAACCTGCAAGAAAACCTGCAAGAAAAAAAGTCTAAAATAGGGGCATAGGCCCCACGGTGAGCGCCATTTAATGTGTGTATGAAAATCAGATGCGTAAACGAATTAAAAATAACTGTTCAAACACACCAATAGGACATTATATCAAAGCAAAATATAAAGAGTAAAGAAGTGCAAACTCAGTATCCTGCTTCCATTGTCGTCCTATTGTCCTCTATCTTTAGTGTTTTTGCCGATTCTAGCTTTGTGTTCTCAAATCGTAGGCTAGGCTCAACAAACTGTCTTCCTAAAGAACGAGGTTTTGATATGATGTAGATACAAGATTAAGCTATGATGATGATTTGAACTAATAAACTTGAAATAAACATGATGCTATGAGATTAAAATGCTAAATGAACTAAATGCATGAACTCTAATTAATTGCCTATTACCAATGCTTGATTCACATAGGTATTTATAGAGTTTTTTCAATGATTTTGATCGTCAAGCCTTGATTGATCTGCTACAGATAAATTCCCTCGGCGATCGAATCCAATGAAGATAGATGAAATTGAAGAGAAAAATAGGAAGAAACCTAAAACAAGATTTTTCTATTTTTAAGTGGAAGAGGAAAAGAAGAGAAGATAAGAATAAAAGAAAGATTTAAAGTCGACAAATACTCACACTTAAAAAATCCTAATTATTTATTTATGGATGACATTAAGCTTTTCTTAATTAAATAAAATATTTAATTAAGTTTTTAAAAGCAGAAGAAAGGTGGTGATAAGAAAAGAGCTTTAATCATGTTTTATTGAAAAAAGCAGAATATTTCATAATTAAATAAAATATTTAATTATGATATGAGAAGATTGCACAATCAAGTAAAATACCTAATTTTGATTTGGAAAGAAAACATAAGATATTTTTAATTAAATAAAATTTATTTAATTAAATCACTTTTATGAAATTAATTAAATGAAACATTTAATTAATTAGAAGAAGAAATTAAAATAGAAGAAAAGGGATATTTAAATTTAATTAAATCAAAAGATTTAATTTAAATTCAAACAGTGATAATTAATTTAAATGTAAAATAGAATGTATTTATTTAAATAATGTATATATTAAATTTAAATAAAATAAATTTATTTAATTATGGAAGAAGAATAAGATGAATGAACAATATAATTAAATTAATTAAATTTAATCATATGTAGAGGATTTTAGAAAAATTAATTAAATAATAAATATTTAATTAATTGCCAGGATTATAGACATGACCATTTTTATGCGTATACAAGGACAATCAAAGCTTGATTCGTCTCCCCTTTTCTTCTCTTAGGCTTTAATAGCATATGATTCAGTATCTTTGTCATTGCTACATACATAAGTGTCTTGAATGTCTACTTTAGTGTGAGTTTGACATGGGGTCATACTCTCACTAAAGTGAGGGCTAAATGTAATGTAGGAAAAAGTATCCCTTTTTCACACTTAAATTAATATTAAATAAAAGGACTAAATTATGCCTTAATTTAGTGTTGTAATATGTTTTACATATTCACATTAAGTTTAGGGCCTTATTAAATTAAAATGGACTTAATTGTGCCTTGTTTTTGGTGTTATAATGTGCACCTTTACACTTTCACACTAATGTAGGGATTTATTAATTAATTGAGGTTAATTATGCCTTAATTGGCCCCTTTAATTCAAATCCAAGCCTAATTAATTTTAATTTCTAAAGGGTAAGACCTAAAATTCATCAATGCCATAACATAACACTTAACATTGGAGAATGTATGTCCTAGGTAAGTGACCTAGGACCCATTCGCCCAAGGGCGAATGGGTCCTCACTTAGGCCTATGACCTAAATTTCAAATATGTTTTTGGCAATATTTCAATGATTTCAAATGTGTATTCACATGTCAGCTTGTGTTATTTGAATTTCCTAAATTAATTTTAACATATGTATAAATACGAGGTCATTTCACTATGTTTCACATAGCAAACCTAAGACTTTCAAGAATCCTAGAAATTTTATGAGCAAGTATGATCAAGAGAATTTCAAGAATATTTCAACTCATTCAAGTGCGGATTTATAAAAGAATAATTATAGCAATCAAGATCCATTATCATGTCAAATTCATGCATGTTGTTTGAGCTAATATGTTGATGTAGTGTTTGAGATCCATTCAAGCATTCAAAGGCATTGTTTCAAGACAAGTTTCATGATCAAGATCCAGATCCATTGAAGCCATCTCATGTAAGTTACAGATCCATATTCCAAGGTTCAAACGAAGGTTTGGTGAGTTGTGACATTACATTTTTTCATTCATCATTCCTTCATGCTATTTCATTTCATTACAAGGTTTAATTACCAAAACAGGGTTTGACCAAGGCAAACCCCCATTCACCTAACAAAACAACATTTTTCTCTCTTGATGTGTGTTTGCAAATTTTAGGTGGAAGATCTATTGAAGAGAAAAAAATTCAAAGTTGTCAAGTTGCATTTGTTGTCACCATTCTTGCAATTTCATGAAAATTGACCTACACGATTTATTGTTGGCTTTCCAACTATGAGATTCGGGAATCTAGGAGTTTAGACACAGTAAAAGAAAACCCACAAACCATTTTTCAGGAGCCCTAGCCAAGACCCATTCACCATAGGGTGAAGGAGTCCTTAGAAAGCTTTGAAAAATAACTTTTGGTGACTAGTACAAATCACTTTCCCATTCTCAGATCTGCAATTTAACTTTTGGTTCCAACATAATTGAGCTTAAACTTCTAGATGCACTTTGTAGATTGTAATTTAGAGTTGTTTTGCTATTTTTAATCTTTCTCCCCAAAGTGTTGTTTAATCAAGACCCTAATCCTTGCATAAAAGGGAAATTTGCAGATTCACACCTTGATTTGACTCACCTTAAGGTTTACATTCATTTCATTATTTGGATCTCATTTCCTAAATGAAATTAGAGAAATAGGTCCATCATACCCCTATTTTCCATCATTCTATTTTGATAAACCCTATTTTTCTATGTTTCAATTGGTATAATGTTGTAACAAAGAAAAAGATGAACCTAAGTTTAATATGTCAAAACCTAGGGTCAATTATATTCCTTTTCCAAAGTTATATTAGAATGCAAATCAAGACGGTGAATAGATTGACTTTCAACCATGAAGGTGAGTCAATTAGACCTCGATATGCATCCTTAGGGCCTTGAAAGTGGATTAGAAATGATTTGGAATGATTAACCTAATTGAAATATATGACCTAATTTAATAAATGCAATATTTTGAAAACAAATAGATGAAAATAGTATCTTGAAGGTAGATCTGGGAAGTGTCGGATAATGTGTTCCTATCATAAAAATTTGGATCTAGCATGCCTAAAGGGATTCAATCACCTAGGGGATTATGGTTCTTTCTAATCCTTGTCAAGACTTTGAAACTTGATCTTGTAGCTTTGTGTCTACTCTCTATTTACTGTCCTACAAACCTTTCGTCTTCAAATTTGTACCTATAATAAATCTACAAAAGAGATGATTTGGGGTGGCTGTATGGGATTTTCCTCAGTCAAATCCATATTTTGGTATTTAAACCTCCACAATATCCAAAGATCTAATAAAAATATAGTGTGTGAACCCCAACCTTAAGTGTGTCTAAGGTTGTTATGAGCTAAAATACAAAGAAACCATACTCAAGTGTATTAGAGAGATATCCCTATATGAAAATTATAAGATCTACCTTGGGAGAAGTCAAACACCCTTAGCGAATCTAAAATACAATGATACCTTACTTTAGGCTACAAAATTAAGAATTATCTTGAAGATGAGAACACTAGGAAACAAGCCATTAGGTTTAAGGAAATGGCCAAATGCATCTCCCAAACCTAGAATCCATCATGCTCTTCTATTGGCATCAATCTTCAATCATGGCATAAGACTTGATCAAAATTTGCAAATAAGCTTGAAAACCTACAAATTCAAATATGACAGAATGGTCTCCTACTTCTCTTTTCTTCTCTTATTGCTTCTTCATGTATTCTAGTTTTTAAATGGTGAAAAGACTAGGTATTTATAGGCATTTCTCTAATTTCCTAAAAATTAGATCCTGAAAGCCGACATTTGAAATTTGAATTTTGACTATTAAAATATTGCTAACAACACATTAAAATTTGGGTCCTAGATAAGAAGGGGGGCCTATACACCCATGGGTGTATGGGTCCTAGCCAATATTTCTAGGACATTGGGTTCTAGGAGAAAAATAACAATTGGTTGCATTTATTCAATGCTTGCAATTTATCTAAAAATGATAAAAAAATAGGCCTCAAAATGCATAATAAATGGAATTAGGGCCTATCTAGGAGGTTTTGGAAATTAATGAATGCAGGGGTCACTAAAATAGGTCCAAACTAAGCGTGAAATTATACTATAACCTATAAGGGAGTATAATTTTCTATGCTACAAATGTATCTTGGAATAATATACCTCTAAGCAACCCTAGTCAAGTTTGTCACCATTTGGATGGAAAGAACAATAAGGGATGTCACCACAATAGTCATACCAACCTCAAGCCCATATTTAGTAGTGTTATGCACCCCAAAATACATGGAAATAGTAGTAGAGTGGAAATCATTCTTGGAAAAATTCAAATATTGGCTACCTTTAGCCATAGTAGTCTTTACGTCAACAACCAACTATTACGCCAGCTAATGCTACATCTAATCCCACCCCACCATGAGAAACCCAATTTCATATCCAACCTACATAAAATCCCAACAATAATTTGTCCAATAGGAATATTCTAATGAAACCTATTAGTATACAACTTATGTAGGTTAGGTCAGTGATATGCCCAACTGTTTTTAGGAAATATGCTCCCCAAACTATCATCTCCACTCACCATGGAAATATTAGATGAGGAAAATTTCAACAATACTAATCAAAAAATTAAAAATTAAGAGAAGAAAATTGAAAGAGCTTCATCATGAGTAGAATTCATGAACAAAGAACCTCCATTTTTTAAGAGATTGAATACAAAAACACATGACATCAAGCTTGAGATTAATTTCCTTGGGAAATTAAAAATGTATGTGTTAAAATTCTTCTATTTCAAGAAATTAAGGATATAACCATTTATAGTAAAATTGTTAGGGAATTGTGTTTAATGTAACTAAGAAGGAAGGTAAGGACCAAAAAAAATTCAAGTGATTGGATAAATTATTGCTATCATATTGGGAAACATAATTTTTCTAAAATACATAGACCCTACTAGCCTGGTTGTGGAAGTGAACATTAATGGCACCCTTATAAGAAACACTTTAGTTGATTTAGGCGATACCATAAATGTCATGTCCAAGGAAAACCCATGAAATTCATGTAACTCATTTCCTTATGACATATTCACGTAGTGTTACAACTATTAGATAGGTTAATAGTTAAACTTGAAGGGGTTATTGAATACTTGATCATTACACTTTACTTGAGAATATCCTAAAAAATTCATGGTCTTACGGTTAAAATCTAACTTGGTGGATATTCAACCATATTATGATGACCATGGTTAGCAACAATTGATACTTTCATTAGATACAACTCAAGTAATATGATTATTTCCAATAGAAACATGATTGAGAAATTGGTTCTTTATCCACTAGTGCAACCCCTTACTAACTTAGATTGACCTTTTTGGTTGAATCTTGAGGATAATAATCAATATTCTCTATAGAAATTTATCACAATTAAAATAATCTCATTGATTGAAACCCAAAATGAGGATACAATTATCTCCAATATCATGTAGAACAATTATGAGATGGGCCTATAACAAAAAAAAAATGATATTTTTATCATGCTTGTTGTATAGCATCCTCCATGTAGCACATTCACCAGATTATGTCTTTTTTGCTTGTATATTCCACCAATTAATTTTGTATAGTTGTAGCCTCAACATATCATGTTTAGATGTTTCATCCATGATGTCATTGGTGACTCAAGTTGAAATTTCTCTTAATACTTCACTCAACATTAATAATCAATTGACCACATAGAAATAATCTAAATTAATTACCATTCTACAAGATCAAAAAATATCATTCGCATGGGATTACCATCTATTGAGTAGGAAAAGTGATCCTAGATCCAATCAGATTAACTAGGATTATCTCCTTTTCACTTGACTCAACCTTCAACATAAGTTGATTAGGGCTTTATGGTTAGCTTGCTACCACAATGGAGGTCCAATCTCTTAGTGTTTTATGTTTGTTTTGTGTTGTGTGGATGATAAATTTGGTGTGTTATTTGATAAGCCTATTTGACATATAACCCTGCATTTGAAACTGTTATTTATCACAAATATGATAATGGAAAGTACAGTATAGACCCAAATCTAAAAAATGATGATAGAGAGGAACTTGTGACTAAAATTTGATCCAGAATTGGCTAGTATATGGCATATTGTGCCCTGGACTGAGTTGCTCCTTCTTTGGATCTAAAATTTTTGAGATGTCAATTATTTTTTCTCTATATTTTCCTAAATTGTCTTCTATTGAAACTCCCAAATCTGACTTGCACACATGAAAATAGGGGAAAGGTTGTGTTGTATGGGGGCTTGCATAAATCAAACCCCTATTTTTTTGTATTTCTACCTCCATGTACAATGATTGATGATGATCAATATGGGATGCCCTAGGCTATGCAAAGGCCAAAAATAACAATAATTGAGTAAAATTGATAAATGATAAATGATAATATTAGCTTGGTGTGAAAACCATTGAAGAAGACATTCCACACATAATTTGATTGATGGATGCCTTGATTGCTTGATATACTTACAAAAGGTTAGCTCGCATACACCATAGATTTTTGATGTTATCATATAGAGGATAACTCAATACTTCTCCATGATTGCTTTCCAATTGATCTCCCATTCATAAATTGCCTTCTTAATGTTCAAAAAAAGAGGAAAACATTTTTATATATGATTTTAATTAATCCTTTTGGGTAGGGGATGACCTAAGTCATTTTCAAATTGTAAAATCCCACCAATCAAAATTTCAAACATTCAAAAAATTTATTTTTGGTCTAGGGTTTCTTACACCCTTGATCAATTCTTTTTGGCCTAAATTTATAGGGACAGAAAGGATTTAAGTTTATATTATTAATTTCTCCCTAAAATTGTTATATTATTATTATAATAAAAGTTATAAGCAAAATAGGGTGTCAAGATCTAGTGTGAAATTTTCAATGATGAAAATTTTTGACACTACACCATCATGAAGGGAATTGAACCCAACCTTTGTATGCATTGAATAAACATCAATAATTTTTGTAGGCATATCAAGAAACCTCAACAAATAATTGATCTCATTGTCCAAGAGATAGTGAAGAATGAATTATAAAAACTATTAGATATTGGATTCATTTACTCAATATTAAATAGTCAATGGGTATCTCCATTAATGATAGTGGCTAAGGGGGGAAGTGGTGCATATGTGTTGAGTACATATGACTAAATTTAGCTAAAATAAAATACCATTTCCCCCTTCCCTTAGTTGATCAAGTCTTGAATTCTTTGGTGGGGAAGAAATATTTTTCTTTCTTGGATGGTTTCAGTGGCCATAATTCTAGATTAGGATAGCACCCAAAGACCAATAAAAAATGACTTTTACCTATCCTTAGGGTACCTATTCCTATTAAATCATCTCATTGAGATTATGTAAGTCCATAGAAACCTTTTAGAGGGTTGTACTAAGCATTTTTTATCTTGCTCATGAGTGTATGGAAGTCTATATGGATTACTTGATAGCTTATGGAAATACATATGATGAGGCATTGAAAAATCTTGAAAAGGTGATATAGGGATTCCAAGATCATAACCTATCTCTTAGTAATAAAAAAATTTATATGAATATGGAAGAGGGTATCATTCTAGGTCGCTACATGTCATGGAAGGGTATTCAAGTAGATTCCAAAAAATTGAAGTCATTAAAAATCTACTTATCTCACAAAAGTAAAAGGATGTATTGAGTTTTATTAGTCATGGAAGGAATTATTAAAGGTTTATTAAAGACTTTAGTAAAATAGTAGCTCCCCTATTTGTCCTACTCTCCAAGGATGTTGAGTTTGATTAGAAAACCGCTTGCTAAGAATCCTTTTATGTTATTAAGAATTCCTTAATGATGAAACTTGTGTTAAGAGGACCAAATTGGACCATCCCTTTCCATATTTACACAAATTCCTCTAATATTTTTGTAGGGCCATGCTAGGACAAAAGGAAGGAACACTAGAATATTTCATTTATTATATCAACAAAAATCTCCAAGAAAATAAGCTTAATTATACAATCACTA
This sequence comes from Sequoia sempervirens, assembly GCA_007258455.2. Classification (NCBI taxonomy): domain Eukaryota; kingdom Viridiplantae; phylum Streptophyta; class Pinopsida; order Cupressales; family Cupressaceae; genus Sequoia; species Sequoia sempervirens. Next base: position 17,555,576 of record VDFB02049217.1, on the reverse strand, counting down.
AGAGAGAAATATTAGCAATAATTTATGCTATCAATAAGTTTCAACATTACATTATACGTGACCTTTTCTTTGTCCATACCAACCACACAACTATCAACTATTTAATGAATAAACTAGTGGTTAGTGGTCAACTAGTTAGATGGTTATTATTCTTACAAGAATTTGGCATCACCATTGTGGACAAGTATTTCAAGAAAATGTGGTTACCAAATTTCTTTCTAGATTTTCCCTTACTATAAATTCACCAATTATTGATTACTCTTCTCCAAATGAGCACTTAATTACATTAACTATGCAAACCCCTTAGTATGTAGACATAAAAAACTTTTTGGTTGCATGAAGAACATCTCCACATATTTTTCCAAGGGAAAGATAAAATTTGGTAGAGAGAAGTCCCCATTACTCATGGATAGGTGGTTATCTCTTCTATACAAAACCTAATAATATCATATGTAGGTGAATCCATGAAGATGACTTTTTTGACATTCTACATGCCTACCATGATGAGCCTTATGCTTAATATTTTAACAAATGGGTATTATTGAAAAAATTACACAAGAATGTATTCCAATAGACAATGATATGTGACAAAATTTGGTGAATGGGTCATCCAACCAAGAGTGAAAAGATTCCCCTACAACCATAGCTAGTGTTGGCACCATTTTAAAAATGGGGCATCAAATTCATTGGCCCAATAGATCCTCCTTCTAATCAGAAGGAATATATACTAATATGTATAGATTATTTGACAAGGTGGATTAAGGATAAATACTTACAATATGCAATAGATAGCAATGTGACAATTTTTTTGTATGAAGATATTTTTACAAGATGCAAGGCACCCAAAGAGATTGTCACTAACCAAGGCCTATAGTTTACATCTAGACCTTGATTTTAGTTCTAATTAAGGAATATGAATTCAAACATAAGAAATATAGCCCTTACCACCCAAAATCTAATGGTCAGGTGAAAGTTACAAAAAGGGAAATAGAAATGATCTTGACAAATATTGTAGCATTAAAATATAAGGAAAATGTAGCTTGTTTATATGAATCAGTATGAGCATAACAAACTACATGGAAGAAAATAACATTTCTTACATACTATGAGTTGGTTAATGGAAAAAAGGTTGTGCCTAAAATTGAGTTTAAATACAAGAATTTGAGACAATAATTCAACTTTGGATAGACCTTTTTGAAGCACAACAAGAATAGGTCATGTAGCTCAATGATTTGGATGAATTAAGAAAATAATAAATTCACCACATAAATAAACCAGTTTATCAAAACTAAGGAATTTCAAAAAGGTGACTAGGAATTATTATATGGTTCTAGTTATAAGGATCACAAAGGGAAGTTAAAACTAGGTGGTTGGGTCCTTATGAGATTGAGAAATTTTATCCAAATGATGTAGTCAAATTGACCACCATTTACCCTATTCAATTTTTGTTAATAGTCAAAAAACACATCTTAAAACCATATAAGAATCCATTGGCTAAATAAACCTTAATGTAGTAGTTAACACACACTAGTGGTCCAAGCACTACAACTAAAATATTTTTATAATCATCAACAAGCTCAACACAAATAGCATCATTATATGATCTCACATTCTCACTCATTGATGCCTTACATGTATGATTTCTCTCCTTCAGTAAAAAACAATAGTGAAAACCTTAGGGTATAGTTGGATAAAATAAGAAATTTGTACCCTATTAATAGTTCCATTTATTAAAGATGTTATTTTTATTGACTTTATTTTTCCACAATTATTGTTTGTACCCACATCCACTATCTAGAAATCCTGCAATAGCCAAATCTATAGCTACTAGGATGGAATTCTATTGTAGCTACACCCATAACCACTATCAAAGGGATCTATAGTAGTTTCACCCATAGCCACTCTTAAAGAGACCTATAGTAGCTACACTCACAACCACTATCCAAGGCACATGTAATAGTTGTACTTGTATCCACTAATCAAGGTACGTGTAATTGTTGTACTTGCAACAATTATTAAGGGACCTATAGAAATTTCCCCTATAGCCACTATCAAAGGGACCTCTACCATCTTTCCTATTGTACTTGTAGAAAATCTTCCTTTTGACACCCATAAATTTCATACATAATAATCATCGGGATGCAACCATTGTCCATATCCTCCATCCATTCACTTGTAACTTATTTCCATTACTTATGCAACCACACCACATTAAATTAATCAAATTATGGTGTTGTTCTTTGTGATGAAATATTATGTAGCATGATCTATGTGGCAATTGTGCACTATTTACACTCAATATGTGTTGTCATCATTTCAACCATCTACAACACATCATTTTTCTTATCAAGTACATATTTTCTCAGTACTTCTACTTGTGATCTCATACTCAATAATATCTATTAATTTTATTTTTTAATTATCACCGTATAAAATTTATTCAATGTTAGTTTCTTTTTAGTGATTTAATTAAGTCTTAAATTTATCCCCATCACTCCTAATCTTTCCTAATTTATCATTTGAGAATAAATGATAACTTTATCAAGGGGGAAGGGAAATGATTACTATAATGTCATAAAATTGCACCCCTTGCAATTTCACATACATTCTCGTATCCACTTTAATGTCCACTACCTTAGTATTTGTGTAGGCTCATTTTAGCCCCTATATTAGCCCTTTTCCCTTCTCAAGATTCTCAAGACCCCTCTTCAGTAGCTACCTTCTTGCATCAAATTTCTATCAAACCTTGTACTTTTCTCATTCCCATCATTTTGTAGAATGATTTGTTTGGGAACTAGCGCACTACACGAACATCTGCACGCCACACTAACGTCTCGTGACATTTCAATGTTCAAATGACCATTTTTTAGTGCCTTGCCACTTGTCAACTACTTTTGTTTCTTGGATTTCCTCACTCTCTCAAACACTCTTTGCAACTCTCTTGGCTCTCACATCTCTGTCTCTCTCCTTGGCTTCCTCAAGCCTTGCAGGTGATATCTATCTTGTTCCTTGTATCTTTAAGTATCTTGGGATTTCTCACATCCCCCATCTATTACATATCTATTTCATGATACAGGTTCTCCTCCTTAAGCGAGGTTTTCTTTTATCACTCTTGCATTCATTTCATTTCTAATTATTATTTCTCTCTATTTATCCAGTTGTTCATGGAGGTGGGAACACTGAAACGAGAGTTTGACTGAGGAAAATCCCTAAACAGCCCCAATATTTTTCCTCAATTTTATGTGTGTAGGTATTGAAGATATTTACTTGTTGGAGGATTCATTTCTTGGGTTGTTGTGAGCATTCTCTTCCTCTCATTCTCTCATTTTATCATCTATATTTCTCTTAGTTTATTTCACTCTATTTCAATTCTATTATATTGTGTTATTTTCCCACATTCTGGAAGTTCTTAGTAATTAGACCGTTAGTAGTCACTTTTCAATTTTTTGTGATATTCTCAGTTTTTAATCTATACAAGACACTAGAGTGCCTATGGAACTCTAGTGCTCCATGCTGGTGTTTGTATGTCGCACTTTCGTCCTTGGTCTAAAATTTGTTAGTCTTTCTAGAAGATGTTTGTGACCTACTCATTATGATTATGAAACTCTCGCTCTATCCCTCGAGATAGTCTAAGGTAGTTTAGGGTAGTTCGCTCCCTGGGATTCTCTTAAGAACGAAGAGACTCATGAGTAGTGAATCCCCCTTCTCTACATTTTGGTGAACCTAATGTGAACACCCCTTCCACAAATAAAAAAGACAAATCAAAGGTTTATCCTTCCAAATATAATTTTTCAAGGTGTTGCCCCACACCCCATTCCATACCGTCAAAGTAGAAATATTGTGTTAGCCTTCATCTGGCTTGTTTATTCAATATTTATTATATTTAGCCAACTACTTTCAAAAATACATTTAATATCTTCCTTTATTAGTTCAATTTCTAATTTTATTCAAAGTATTAATGATGTTCCATTTCATGCATATGATGGTGACTTGGTGTTGCCTATGTCACTCAGTATCTTTGATCCTTCTCATGAAATTCCTCTCGCTTCAGAGGATATTTTGTTGCAAGAAGAAGAAATCATTGATACTTTTCTTAGCATTACTCTACCTTCTCTTCATTCCAATGCACTCTCTTCTTCATTCCAATGCACTCTCTTCTTCATTCCAATGCACTCTCTTCTAGAAATGATGCATTATTGAATGATGAATCTCTTCTTTACTCCAATGCACTCTCTTTTAGAGATGATGCATTAGTGAATGGTGAAGTTCCCCTCACATTGGATCCTCCAAAGATAGATGTTGAGCATATTCCTTCAAATGATTCCTCTATAAGTTGTAAGGAATCCATAAACATCATTTATGTCTTTGTTTCCCCTTAAAGGCCTAAGACACCTGTCATTTATCTGACTCTAACTGGTCCTTCTAAAAGGATTTATTTTATTAATGGTGTTCCATTTAACAGTGATTCTCCCGATCTTTCTAAGGCTCCCTCTTATAGAGTGGTAGCCCATACTTATAGTACTAGAAGGAATAAAGTAAATTTTGAACAACCTACTTCTTTACCACCTTCTCAACCAAGCCTTCCTCAAGCACCTAAACCTACAACTAAAGCACCTAGTGATTACGATATTGTCGAGCAACTCTGTGTTACTCGGATCAAGATCTCATTGTGGGACTTGCTTCAATCTACTCTAGTTAATCAAGGTATGCTTCAAGAATCCTTCCAAAAGATTCTTTGTCCTTATTTCGCTAGGTTGACAGATGTTAATGAATTGATAGCTCATATTCATGCAGGTTTGCTAGATATTACGTTATATTCACAATAACTCTTGCCTTCAGAAGTACAAAAGCAGGTGGATCCTATAATGATCATAGTTAGTGTTAATAATATCAGCATTAGATGTACTCTCATTGACACTAGTCTAGCACACAATGTGTGTAGTATTGATATGTTTCCTAAAACTGAAATTGATTCATCTTTTCTTGTTGCTTCTTCCTTATGTATTCATGGGTTTGATAATGTTGGTCGACAAGCCTTAGGCACAATAATCTTGCCTTTAAGGTTGGTACCTATTACCATACCCACCCTTGTATATGTTATGTCAGAAAAGTTACCATATAATCACATTCTTGGTAGTCCATGGATTTACACTATGGGTGCAGTCTCATCTACCTTGTATAGATCCATCAAATTTATTCATAACAATCAAGTATTCACAATCAAGGTTGACCCTAATGCTATACACTTATGTGATATGGAAACTGTTGGTCAAGCTTCGGTTATGCCTACTCTTGTCCCTTCAGTGTCTTCCAATGTGTTGATGTCTACTCTAGTAGCATTTATTGTAAAGGATACTCTTGAGGAAAATGTCCCTAAAGAAGACCCTTCTGAAGGAGGAAATCCTAAGCTTTCTCCTTCTATATCTTCTCAAGAAAATTCATGTCTTGGTGATGATTGGGGTTCTTTATACTTTACATCATCCTTCGTTGGAGAGTATAAAGTCGATCTGATCCACTTAGACCTTCTGATAACATCATCCAAACATGCTATCAAAGATGATTATTCTTCTACATCATAGGGTAATGTGAACAAAAATTGTAATTTCCTTAACGTTGATCCTCCCCCTTCTAAGGAAGATGATCACACTTTTCTTAAAGAGGCTAATGTTGGCAGTCTTGTCAAGAAGGTTGATGGCGATCTCATAGAGGAGTATAATCCCCATTGTTGGAGTAATGCTCTCTATGAAGATCCTCCTCCTTCTCAAGACTTACAAACACATTATGGCCCTAGTTTTAAACTTGTCTCTAAATATGGCTATGGGCATAAAGGTTGTGGGCATAACGAGCAAGGCATTTAGTTCCCTATAGAATGTATAGCTTATAAGCATAATTTGGGGCTTGGTTGCTTGAATGAACAATCTAAATGGAAACCATGGTTGAATGTTGACATGATTCCTTCTCAACCTCATTCTTTTGAAGTGATTCATCCTCCATTATTTGTTGTCTTTGTGTCTTCTTCTTGTGAGTAATCAAACTTTTCTCCACAAGAGAAAGGGTTGCTTCCTACTCCTCATTCTTTTTCTAAGCAAGAGTGTATTCTGTTGAGGCTTCTCAAATCACAATTAATTATTCTTCCTCCTCCTAGACATAAGAAATTTCACAAACATGATAAAGCAAAACATTCTTTCTATGCATACCATTGAGCGCCTGGTCATTCCACTAGTGAATATAAGGCCTTGAAGGATAAAATACAACTTCATGATTCTAGTGTCATCACTCGTCTATTTTTTGATGCACCTACCACTTCATCAAATGACAAGTGATATCGAGATCCACCTCTATCTTGTCCATTCTAAGTGTCTTCTCATGAGGTTCTTACACCTCCCTTCTATTGTGTTGTTTCCCATTATGTGGCACTTGTAGCTTTTCTTGCTCATTAGCATTCATGGTCCTACACTATTGTGTGCAACCATACTCTTTCTATGGTAGCAACACAATAGTATCTTGTATGGTTCTCCTCTCCTATATGCTAGGGGTAGCGATAACTTGTTTTGGATTTGTGCATCCTTCTTAAGGACCCCCTCTCTTCTCTTTGTCTTTCAATTGGAGAGTTCCTTTGAATGGGCCCCTTGGTGTCTTAAAGGGTTCCCTGTCGAATGAACCCCCTTTGAAATATTTTCCTTCAAATGAATTCATTGACATCTAGCTTGGGAGTAGCTTGACTAGACTTGTCTTATATCTTAGCATCTAGCTTGGGGGTAGCCTAACTAGTCTTATATTTTTTGTGACTGTCCTATAGCACAGCTTGTAGTAGCCATAGTCTTATCTAATTAGTCTTGCTATACAGGACCGAGAACCTATAAAGCTCCTTCACACCAACCTTTCCTTGCAAGACCAGGCACTTGTAAGGGCCTTTGCATCAACTCTTCAAGACTGAGCACCTAGGGAGTCCTTTTACATCAGGCCCCATAGGACCGAGAACTTGTCGTTCCCCCCTTCACAGGATCGAGAACCTATGAAGTAATTTCCCTCTGTAGTACTAAGCACTTGTAGAGACTTTTTCATCTTCTATAGGACCGAGCACCTGTGGAGCCAATTATGTAGGATCGAGCACCTGCAAAGTCTTTTGTTCAATTTCTATAGGACCAAGTATTTGTGGATCCTTCTCTCTTCTCTCTTCTCTCTTCTCTCTTAGCTCAATATTGTGTATATACCGGACCAAAGACCTGCATCTTCTTCATCTTGAGTATATGCTTTTTTCTCTTCAACATTGATTGCTTCCTTTTCTTTTGTATGCATTCTTCTCTTTGTTTAAGAATTCTTCTATGTGTTTTTTCTTAATTTGGGGATGACACATAGTACTGAGACAACCTTCTACATCAAAGTCTATTTCACTTTGCTGACTCAAATCCTTTAATTTTTTATGTTCCTGTGTGTATGTTTTTTTTTCTAACCTTGTGATGTAATGGCTTTTTATGTTCTAACATTGTTTTCTTGTGTAGATCTTTCTTTTCTAACATGTTTGTTTTGTAGGTCTTCTGCCTAGAGGCATGCTTCATTTGGTCAAAGAGTTGTCTACTTCCTCTACTGTATCCTTTTGGTATCATGATGTTATTTATGTTTGCTAGATTTCCTTTAGCATGCATATTAGTGTAGATTCATATGCCTGCTAAAGTGGGGGAAAAATGTAATGTCATAAAATTGCACCCCTTGCAATTTCACATACATTCTTGTATCCACTTTAGTGTCCACTCCCTTAGCATTTGTGTAGGCTCATTTTAGCCCCTACATTAGCCTTTTTCCCTTCTTAGGATGCTCAATACCCCTCTTTAGCAACTACCTTTGTGCATCATCTTTGCATCAAACCTTGTGCTTTTCTCATTCTCATCATTTTATAGCATGATTTGTTTGGACACTGGCGCTCCATGTGGACATCCACATGCCACACTAGTGTCCTGTGACATTTCAACATTCAAATGACCATTATTGAGTTCCTTACCACTTGTCAACTACTTTTGTTGGTGGTAACAGCATGAGATGCCTTGTAATGGATTGGGAAGCTTCATTTCCTTACTATTCTCTCTTTAAAAGTTGTATTTTCAATCCATTTGGTCTTCTTGGATTCTATCTTGAACTCTCTTCTCCTTTCTAGGGAATTCTCTCTCTCTTTCCTCACTCTCTCAAGCTTGTACAACTCTCTACAACTTTCTACAACACTCTCACATTCTTATAACACTCTTTCCAACTCTCTTGGCTCTCGTAGCTCTATCTCTCTCCTTTGTTCCTCAATCCTTAAAGGTGATATCTATCTTGTGCCTTGTATATTTTAGCATCTTGGGATTTCTCACATCCCCTATCTATTGCATCTCTATTTCATGATACAGGTTCTCCTCCTTGAGCGGGGTTTTCTTTTATCACTCTTGCATTCATTTTATTTATACCTATTATTTCTCTTTATTTATCTGGCTATCTATGGAGGTAGGAACACCGAAACGGGGGTTTGACTAAGGAAAACCCCTAAACAACCCCAACATTTTTTCCTTGATCTTATGTGTGTAGGAGGCTTCATTTCTTGGGTTTTTGTGAGCATTCTCTTCCTCTCATTCTCTCACTTTATCATCTATATTTCACTTATTTTACTTCACTCTATTTCAATTCTGTTATATTTTGTTTTTTTCCCACATTTTGGAAGTTCTTAATAATCAGATCATTAGTAGTTGTAGTGTAGGAAAAATATCCCTTTTTCAAACTTAATTTTGGAATGATTAACATTAAAATGAAGCTAATTTGGCCTTGATTTGGTGTTGCAATTTTTGGGAAAATGTGTTTCAACCTTGCAATTATATAAAGGTTATTGTTGATATGATATATATATATGAATATATGTATATATATTTCCTAGTTATAGGTTTAATATACAATGGTAGCATGGGGGAAAGTGGGATGCGTGTAAACAATTTTTGTTAAATTTTTAAGGAAACTACTAAAATGGTTGACATACATTAGATAAATGATACATTGTAAATCTAAACCATTAATTATTAGGCTTTAGATCTAATGGTGGATATTTTGTTGGTCTATTTTGAACTAGAATGTAACCATATTTTATGAGGGCTTGTATTACAAATGTAGTAGAGAGAGACGGTGATGTATTCTGAGAGTCTGATAACAATCATGTTGTCTCTTGATCTCTAAGTGGTGATGCTCCTATGAGAAGCTTGCTCTGCAAGTATATTGTAATCTTTGTGATTTGCTAAATAATATATTGGGTGGCTTTTATAGTGTGGGGTTTTTCTCTCGAAAGGATTTTCCCCATGTAAATCACTATTTCGTGGTATGCATGATATTTATGTTTAAGTTTATGTAACTGTTAAAGATTTGTAAATTTTTTGCATTACTCTCTTCTCAGGATTAGTGTAGGAAGTTGTTTCGCTACCTTAGCTTGCTTACAAGTGGTATCAGATCCTAATCACCTTTGGTTTTAGTTGTGGGTTGTTAGATTTTTTGAACTAATCCATATTTGAGTTAGAGCTTGTGCATTTAAGATATTTTGTGATCTTGTTGCAAGAATTTTCAGATGGAAAGTTCATCAGGGAGAATAGAGGTGGATAAGTTTTCTAGAAATAATTTTGAAATGTGGAAGCTGAATATGGAGGATCTATTGATAGATCGAGATCTATATGATGTTGTTGATGAGAATGTTTCAAGGCCTACAAATCCTACTCAAGCTACTAAATATGATGTTATGGACTGTAAAGCCAAGGGTCTAATTAGATTGTGCTTGGCAGATTGTTTTAATTAATTTCCATGAGATCTCTGCATAAAATCTTGGTGAGATGTATCAGACCAAATCTTTAGTGAACAAGATTTTCTTGAGGAAGAAATTGTACTCCTTGAGAATGGAAGAGGGTGGAAGAATTACAGATCACCTATAAGCATTCAATATGTTGGTGGCTCAATTGGCATCGGTTAGTATCAAAATGGATGAGGAGGAAAAATTTCATATCTTGCTTTGTTCTTTGCCTGATTCGTGGGATTCTCTTGTTATGGCTATTGGGAGTACTTTTGTAATTTTGAGGACTAAAGATGTGGTGGGTTCTTTGCTTTCTAAATAGATGAGGAGGAAGGTATCCATCACTGCCAAGGAGGCCCTAAATTTTTGTGGAAGACCTAAGGAAAAAAGAAAGAAGAATGAGAAGCATGACAATCCAAGTCTAGGGGGAGATCTAAATCTCCTGGAAAGTCAAAATTTATTTGTTGGAATTGTGGTAAGCCTGGACATGTTCGTAAAGAATGCAAAAAAGAAAATAAGAAGAAATTTTATTCTAATTCTAAGTTTGAGAAGGAAGATGGTGACACATTGATTGTAGCTTTGGAAACTCATGTAGGTAATGAGCATGGTTAATTGACTCAAGTGTATCTTTCCATATGACCTTTAATAAAGATTGGTTTTTAGAATATGAAGAATTTGATGGAGGTAAGGTGTACTTGGGTGATGATTCTCATTTAGAAATTGTTGGTCATGGTAAAGTTAAAAACAATTTTCCTGATGGTAGAATAAAAAGGATTAGTGGTGTGTTACATATCCATGGATTAGCACAAAATTTATTATATGTGAGAGAACTAATAGATGCAGGTGTTTAGGTAGTATTTTCTATTGCACGATGCAAGATGGTCAGAGGTGCTATGGTGATTGCTAGAGGTGACAGATATGGTGCATTGTATAAGTTGGATGCATGTACTATTGAGTGCAATAGTACTTCTGTGAAAATCAATTCTATGGAAGAAGTGATGGTTTCACCTTCAGTAGATGGTCATGGCTTTTGGGTACCCAAGGGTTCTCTTTCTTCTGAAACAAAGTTACCTGTAGAGAAAACTATGTTATGGCACTAGATACTTGGCCACATTGGAAAAAAGGGTCTAAGGACCTTAAAAAATAAAAACCTTGTTGAAGGTTTGTCTAATTGTAATCTTGAATTCAATTTCTCTGAGCATTGAATTTATGGAAAATAAAATTACATTTAGATTTACTCGAGTTCTCATAAATCTTGTGGTGTACTGGATCTTATTCATTCTGATGTGTTTGGTCCTATAGATGTTCCTTCAATTGGTAAATCCACATATTATGTTTCATTTATTAATGCTTATAGTAGAAGGACATGGATATATTTTCTAAAAAGTAATATGAATTTTTCAGTCGATTTAAAGAATTTAAAGCAATGGTTGAGTTGTAGACTGGAAAGAAAATAATATGTTTGAGGACTAATAATGGTGGTGAATTTTTCTCTAATGATTTTGATAGATTATGTAAAGATTGTGGTATTAATAGACAGAAGACAACTCGATATTCTCCACAAAATAATGGAGATGTAGAAAGAATGAACAAGACACTGATGGAGAAGGCTAGGAGTATGTTGAGTGGTGTTGGCCTAGAACAAAGGTTTTGGGTTGAAGTTGTTTCCACTACCTGTTACCTGATTAATAGGTCTCCTACATCAGCTCTTGTTGATAAGACGCCTATAGAGGCATGTTCAAGTCGCAAGCCTTCATTAATACATATTATAGTTTTTGGTTGCAAGGCATATGCACATGTGCCAAAGGAGAAGAAAACAAAGTTGGAGAACAAGGCTGTGAAATGTATCTTCGTTAGATACAGTTATGGTGTGAAAGGACACGAGCTTTGGGAACCTATTGTAGAAAAGGTAATATATAGGAGAAGTGTTAGTTTTAGAGAAACTAAGCCTTCTTTTGTTACATTACAACCAGAAAAAATTAAATAAGAAGATGTGATTCAATTTCCTTCTACACTTGAGAAAATTGAATCGAGACCCAAGGATAGACAAGAAGTTGAGGAGAGCTCATCTAGCTCTAGATCTTTAGAAGAGGAGGAAGAACCTCCAACTCAACTTTTTTGTAGGCCTACAAGGAATAGAAAACACCTAAAAGGTATACACCTGATGATTGTTGATGTATTTTGCTTTGAATAGTAACATGGATGAAGCCAAATCTATAGAAGAGGCATTAGGTATGAATGATGCAGAATCCTAGAAGATTACTATGGATGAAAAAATGGAATCTTTGAAAAAGAATGATACATGGGATCTTGTACTATTTCTCGAAGGATGAAAAACTATTGGTTGCAAATGGATGTTCAAGAAAAATATTGGTTCAGATGGAGGTATTGAGAATTGCAAAGCAAGGTTGGTTGTGAAAGGTTACTCTCAAGTTGAGGGTGTTGATTATGGTGAGATATTCTCTCTTGTTAAAAAATGACATCCATTAGATTTTTTCTTATTATTTCTACTGCTTATGATTTAGAGGTTGAGAAAATGGATGTGAAAATTGCTTTCCTTCATGGTGACTTGGAGGAGGATATTTATATGATATAGCCAGAGCACTACGTAGTAAAAGGTAAAAGTAAGTTGGTTTGCAAATTGAAGAAATCTTTGTATGGCTTAAAATAGAGTCCTAGGATGTGTTACCATAAATTTAACACATATGTGTTGAGTTTGGGATTTGAGTGTTCTAAATCAGATCATTATGTTTATCATAAAATTGATGATGATCATTTCATGTTTATTGCATTATATGTTGATGATATGTTATTTATTGGCAAAGGGAAATGTATGATTTTAAAACTGAAATCTCAACTTGCTGCTAAATTTGAAATGAAATATCTTGGTGTAGCTAGGCACATTCTTGGGATGGAAATTAAAAGAGATGGACTGAACAAAAATCTATGGCTTGGCCAAAGTAAGTATTTCAATTCAATTTTACAGAGATTTAACATGTATTATTTTATACCATTGTGTGTTCCCCTTTCTGTTGGAACAAAGTTATCCATTTTAGATTGTCCAACATCTCCATTAGAGATGGAATAAATGAGCATAGTGCCTTACCATAGTTAATTTGGAAGTTTGATGTATTCTATGGTTTGTACAGGACCAGACATTTCCCAAGCAGTGGGAGTTCTTTCTAGATATATGTCTAATCCAGATAGAGTTCATTGGGATACAATTACAAGATTCTTCAGATATTTGCGCGATACCCCAGATTATTCCTTGTGTTATCATAGTAATGTGACTGAAGACGGGATTTCCCTTGATATTCATGGTTATGTCGATTTAGACTAGGTAGGTGATATTGATAGCAGACGATCCACTAGCTCTTATGTGTTTACATTATTCAATGGTGCAATCAGTTGGATGAGTAAGCGACAAGTTGTGGTTGCTTTGTCCACTATTGAAGCAAAGTATATGGCAACTACTCATGTTTGTAAAGAATCCATTTGGCTTAAGAGACTATGTTAAGATATTTGAATAAAACAAGGTGCAGTGAAAATTTATTACGACAGTCAGAGTGTGATATGTCTAGCCAAGAACCTGACATTTCATGCCATGACCAAGCACATTGATGTACAATATCATTTGTTTGGGATATGGTCAAAGATAGCAGGGTGAAGTTGGTTAAGGTAGAGAATTTGATGAATTTCATTGATTCTTTAACTAAGCTTGTGAGCACAAAGAAGTTTAGATGGTGTTCATATATTATGGGCCTTTCAGCCCCTAACAATTAAGAGACAATGTTTACTCCCTCTCATTGCTCTTGCAAGGTGCTTGACAACTGGGAGATTTTTTGGGAAAATGTGTCTCAACCTTGCAATTATATAAAGGTTATTATTGATAGGATATATATATATATATATATCCTAGTTACACCAATAGGTGTAATATACATTGGTAGCAAGGGGGGAGAGTTAGATGCATGTAAAAAACAAATTGTTAACTTTTTCAAGAAAATACTAAAATGGTTGACATACATTAGATAAATGATACATTGTAAATCTAAACCATTAATTATAAGGTTTTAGATCTAATGGTAGATATATTTTTGGTCTATTTTTCCCTAGAATGTAACCCTATTTTATGAGGGTGATGTATTACAGCTACAGTAGAGAGAGATGGTGATGTATTTTGAGAGTCTGATAGCAGTCATGTTGTCTCTTGATCTTTGAGTGGTGATACTCCTGTGAGAAGCTTGCTCTGCAAGTATATTGTAATATTTGTGATTTATTGAATAATATATTGGGTGGCTTTTGGAGTGTGGGTTTTTTCTCCAGAAATGGTTTTCCCCACATAAATCAATGTGTCGTGGTATGCATGATATTTATGTTTATTTATGTTTAAGTTTCTATACTATTAAAGATCTATAAAAATTTTGCATTATTCTCCTCTCAATATTAGTGTAGGAAGTTGTTATGCTACCTTAGCTTCCTTATAGTAATGTGTTCTGCACATTCACATTAAATTTAGGGCCTTTTTAAGCTAAATAGACCTAATTTTTCCTTCACATTAAGTTTTGGGCCCTCTTGTTTTGTGACCTTCATATCATCATTAATAGGCCCTTAGGACCCTTTATTATGCATCTTGAGGCTTATTTCAATCAAAATCCTAACATAGTCATCAAATACACTTAATATTTGATGCAACCAAGGTAGGAGGGCCCAATTAAGGACTGTCCCACCTTGTAGCCTAAATGCAATAATCCAGTACTCTACAACTTCACTATTAACTACCTCAATTTTCTAAATGCTTCTAGATGCCCCTACATCAATATCTTAACCCCCTCGACATTTCCTCAACCCAGAAAACTAGGGTGGGACTCATATGCCACCTTGGGCATATGAGTCCCCCTAGGTGGGACCCATATGCCACCTTGGGCGTATGAGTCCCATTTAGGGATTTTTAGGGTTTTGAGCGGGAAATCAAGTTTTGAATTCAAATTTCATGAATGTCAACATTTGGGATCTAATAAATGATAAACCAGATGGATTTCCTATATAAACAAGGTTTCAAATCATTATTTCACTAAGCAATCAAGAGTCAAGTATCCTAAGACTTCACAAGAGCATTGTATAGAATTCAAGAGAATTTCAAGAGCATTCAAGGGTAGATTATTAGAGTTTTATTACAGTAATTCAAGATTCATCATCATACTGTATCAAGCATGTTGTTAAGCTAATGATGTTGATGTAACATCGAAGATCCAAGTTAAGCATTGTTCCATATCAAATTCAAGATCAAGATCTACATTCTACATGGCCACTTTATGTTAGATTGCTAATTTTCATTTCAAGACATCATTCAAGGTATCATTGTTTAGGTTTCATGTTCATATTTCATTATTTCATCATATGGTTCAATTACCTAAACAGGGTTTGACCAAGGCAAACAGCTATTCCCTAACAGTCAACAAGTTTTTTCCTCTCTCTACATGTGTGATCACATATCTAGGTGGTTTAGATCTTGAAGATCCTTTGAAGACTAAGTTACAAGATTGAAGAAAGTTTTCCAAGTTGTCACATGGTTGTCATCTTCACGAAAAGTCACCTATAGGCTAGAATTTAGGGTTTCAGACTCAAAGATCTGGCAAGAGAGAAGCTATAGGAGATCACTAGAGAATAACAAAATTTCAGCCAAACCCTAATACTGGGACTAAATCACCACCTTGGGCATATGAGTCCCAGTACTTCCTTTTTCTATATTTTAAGAGATTCAGGTCAGTCATTGAGAGGTTCCAATTTTTGTACAGAAACCCTAGTCTAGGACTAAATCACCCAAATTGGTGTATGAGTCCCAGTGAGCATCAAACAATAGAATTTCAAGGTTTCAGAGCTTTTTTTGACCACATATTTCTTCCAAGTACCCCTTTGTTCATTCTCAATTTATTGTCCCGATTTTCAGTTTCATTTCCTAGGTCATTTAGTTAGGTTTGCATGATACTTTCATCTCCTTCTTTCCAAGCCCTTGCTCAGTGGCAAACCCCCTTATTATCTTCAATCACACCCTAAGACACCTTATTGTAGATCTATTTCCCTAATTCCATTCCTAGATTGAGATCTCTAGGGTTTTCTTAAATGAAACTTGAAGGAAATAGGTGGAAAGGTCCTAAAACCCTAACCTTTGTGTCCCATCTCCTAAAAGGAAGGGCACCCTATTTCACCTCCTTTCAATAGTCACTTTTTCCATTTTCTGTGATATCTCAATTTTTATTCCATACGCGATGCTAGTGTGCCTCTAAGACTCCAGTGCACCACACTGGAGTCCATATTCGGCATTATCATCCTTGGCTAAAAACTTGTTAGTTGTCTGAAAGACATTTGTGACCTACTCATTCTAATTTTGAAACTCTCTCTTTGTCCCTCGAGATAGTCTAAGGTAGTTTAGGGCAATTTGGTCCCTAGGATTCTCTTGAGAACAAAAAACACTTGTGACTAGAGAATCCCCCTTCTCTACAATTACCAAAAACTTCCATGATCCTTCAAATCCTTCAAATAATCAATATACATATAATGAATTTAAAGATAATTCAAGTTTTAAGTATATTACAATTAATGACCATTTTTTATCCTTGATTACATCTTCCTTGAGAACAAGAAACATAAAAATTTATATCTCAACAAGTAGAAAATTTTCTATCTACTCAATCTTAGCTAGCAAAATAATTCTCTAAGCTTGACTAGTAGTATGTATACTAGTAGCAACTAGAACATAGTAAAATAACAAAAAAAGGAATTAGCCTTGTAGCATGTAAAATATAGATTTTTCTAAGAAATGATTTGGTAGAAAAATAATTTTCGAGGAAATAATTGGATACACTATCATAAAATGGGGGAGATCCACTCTATATGGATCTAGGTGATCACACGATGATATTAAACAAATAAACATGTGGGCCAATATTGTAGTAGGAAAGTTGGTTAGATTACTTCCAATGCTTGTTGAATATAATGAGGAAATGGTACAATAGTTTACCTAAACTTATATTGAATAATGAAGCCACTATTAGAGGGCTACAAGTCAATGCTTTAGAGGCAACAATTGCAAAATTCTCGAGGTTTACCACTATGGAAGAAAAAAATATTGAATGAGGAGATTCTATAGTTGCTAGAAATAAGTGAACATATTGTTAAGATAACAATTTGACTTATCTTCAAAAGGTACTAAGTGTCTCTCATTACCCTAGTTATTGGCATTAGTTTTTGTATGAGGGGAGACAATACATCATTAATTTTTACTTGCTTAGCCACCTATGCCATAACTAGCTAGTAAATATTTTAAATTTTCTATTCCATTTAATAAAAATGATTTCAATAGAATACATCAAGGTAAAATAATATGTCCTATAACATCATTATTTGATACAACTATTAATGAATTGAAGCTTACATGTTCAATTCTCATACTTGTCCTCAAAAGACTTCCTATAAATATATAATATGAGGAATCAATAAAATGTTGACCTACATGAAAGATCCCCAAGGATTAGGAAATCTTGAGAGATTATGTCCTTGGAGGAGGAACAATAAATAGGATAAGAGGAGGAGGTACATGCAACCTCCTCTCAACATACAACCTCCCCTAGCCATGCACTCTCACCTACCCATAGTCCAATCATTAAACATGCATCATAAGCCTTGCAACATGCAAAAACTTCTACCCATACAACTTCCCCTGAACATGCAATATCTTTAGGGCACACAGATTCACCTAATTGCAGCCCCATTAAAGAACATACAACACAAGTCATGCAACCTACAACATTTGAGATTTCTTTTACAATCCCATAATAACCCACAATACATGATACTCCCTCTCCCTCAAAAATATCCAATAAATGAAGATCTAGTCCATCCTCATATTGGGAACCTAAGAAACAAAATACCCCACCAATCCTTGAAGGTGCTCACATCACCTTACGAAAGAGGGGTTTCATTAGGAAAGACTCCTACAAAGTCAAAGGTGATTCTTCTTGAGTCTGACACAAACTAAAAAAGGGAGGAATTATTTTTGAGTAGATAATACTCTAAATCCCCCAATAGATCTACATAGATTACTAATTCAACACCCTCTTCAAAGTTAAGGGAAGAATAATTTATGGTAGAAATTTAGTGCAAGAAATTGATGAGGTATAGATAACTCTAAAGAGAATTGAGTATCTAGAGAAGTAATAGAAACAAGAGAATGAGATAGATAAGATAACTCATATGATGTTTGCAAAATTAGATAAAATGGAAACAAATCTTGAATAATAGGGTAGTCATCAATATAATGTTTTCATAAACAACATGGTTATCCCTTGGAATTCTGATATGGGAGAGGATAGTGGAGATGATGATAATGAAAAGGACTTGGGCAGTAGAAAACAAAGAAATGAAAACCAATTTTGAAAAGGGAATCAAGGTTAAAGATGCATAAATAAATAGGCTAAAAATGAAAGTGGACCAAAAGGATAGGATTATAAATCAATTTATAATGTTTTGAAACAAAGAAAATAGGGACCTTAGGTCTAATGTACAAACCTAGGATTCAAATTTTTGGGTTGTTATGTTTTTTTCTATTGTTTCATTAAGATGGAGATCAACAACGTAAGTAGATTGACTTTTGGTCACACCCACAAAAGGATATAAAAGTCACAACAGAACTAAACCTGGGAATTGGACATTCCAACAGGAAACTATCATCTTCTCATGGTCGTTCATTTACTTTGTCAAACCAGGGGATGTATACTTGAAATGGAGCAGCACGGTATGTGCACTAAGAACTAGTTTCCAGTCATCATCTATAGAAAACAAATGCTTAAAAGAAGTGCAATGCAAAGCTTTTTAACTCAGACACAACTCGGCTAAAACAGAAATCATAGCAACTATTATTAAAGGACAAACTATGAACTGGCCTTATGCTGCAGGAACAGACACATGGATGGATTCCCGATGCTACAGGAACAATACAAGGCTGAGTTTGCGTTGAAATCTACATAAATAGATTCTAACTAGTAATCAACATGAAATGAACAGTTAACTACAACAACTTGCTACAAAATACTTACTAAGTGGGCCCCCTTAGCAAGCATCAACTAGATTACACAAGAAGTTGACTCAAAGCTTCATCAAATTTTATTCATACTCAGAACCAGGATACATCAATTACTCTGTTTGAAAATAAAACTTAACACAGAACTCTATTGCTTATTCAACTTAATTTTAACACATACTGTTTCATCATCGTTCACTCACGCAGGAGGAACGGTTATTTAAATGAAAAGGGAAACTAACTAACTAACAGAGGGAGTCGTGATCATAAATACATTTTGAATCCGTGGAACAGATATTCATAAATGAAAGTCTATCTGCTCAACGCGACCCAGAGAGAATATCCCATAAACTTTGCTAGACTTCAATTTTGGCGAAATGGCGAAAACATAAAGTCTGAAATGACACAGACTTCCACTTAATTCATAGAAATTCCAAGTATGCAATCAGTAGAGTCCTTTTGTACACAACTAAATCTGTGCAAACTTTAGTGGGCAATGGATTATCATAGGGTATTTCAGGCAGTTCAAGCACACCTTCTTCTTGTTGTAGGACAAAATCCTCTTGCTATAGGATGAAGCCATGTTGCTGCATGGGAGAAGATTGTTCTTCCTCAGAAATTTTCTTAGCCGTACAAGCCAAGTCATCCAGACTAAACATTTTCCCCTTATCAACATTACTGGGTTGTGATGCCTCTGGAACAGCAGAGGAGCTTTGTGGAACATTTGTAGACATACCCAGGGAGTTATCATGACCTGATTCAACAGAGTCCTCCAATATTATGACAGTTTCTATTTGAACGAAGGTTGTAGTAGGCTTAGACTATTTTCTCAATGAACTCCTTCTTGGTAGTTTTTCATAAGGAGCAGCAGCAAAGGATGCTTCCTTAGCAGTCCTCTTCCTAGCTAGTCTTGAAGATCCAGACTCAATAGGGGAAGAAGATATTGAAACTAGAGTATTAATGGGTGTTGCTACAGGAGAGACAAAGACGGGCGAAGACTCTGTAGGAGAGGATGAGGCAAAAAAAAATTGTTTTTGAGTATGTGGGTCCGACTCAGGAGTCTGCCCTACCCCAGCTGACTCACCTACAATTGTCTTTCCTTTTTCTCTCCTAGCAGTAGACCTTGTTTGCACACCAGTAGAGGACATTGGTATAGAAGCTACAGGACTAGGTGTTGCAGGAGCGGCAGATTCTTGCTCTGTTTCTGTACTTGTGGACTCAATTCTCATTTTCTTTCTTCTAGGCTGCACAGGTAGTGCCCTAGGGGGTTCAGGTGGTTGAAGACCTTTTTGAGCAACAAACTCATGCCAGGAAAGAGGTGAAACATCCCTTAAAGATCGCTTAGTCAAAATTTTTATTAGGGCATGATGTGTGACAAAGTTTCCTTTACCCTTTTGGGTTTCGTGTGCACTACTTTGCAAAAGGTTTAACAAAAAATTCAGAACATTCACTACCAATCCATGTCTCATGTGACTTAACAATTTGAAATGATATGAATGTAGGTAAGAGAAGCGCCCTTCACAAGTTAAATACCTGATAATAAAGATGGCGTATTCAGAGTATGGATAAGGCAGGGACATTCGTTTGCACCCTTGCTTTGAGATTTCCAAAGGCCCATCAGTTGGTAGGGTAAATTCTGCCCTAGCAGAGACAACATCCCTTTCAATAGGAAAATTTTCACCAACTGTCAGTAATCCAGTAACTTCTGCAATTCTTTCCTCTGTCACAGCCACTGCCAAGCCCCATACCGTAGCCTCATTTTCTGAAAATGTTCTCAAGAATTTGCCTGCAACCTCTTCATCAAAAGAATCAATTATCAAGAAATAATTTAACCATCCACAATTAGCGAATGCTTGCATTAACTGAGGATCCTGTATCAACGCCTCATGAGCCACAGGCTCATGCCTCACCAGTTGGCCACCCATGATCAAAAATCCTTAAAAAAAAACTTAGACTGATGTTGAAAGCTTGAAAAAGACTCTTCTTCCTTACTGCACTTCCTTTTCCTTACCAAGAATAACAACTAGACATTTGCATAAAATAATTTTAATAACTACTTAAACTAAGTAGTTAGCTTGTTCTTAGGATATGGCTTCGCAATCGTACTTTAGAAAGTACAAGAACATAACTATTTTGGCAAACATAAATTTGGCACAGGAAAATATCAAATTAGAATACCCTCGCCCCCTACTTAGCATTCGACATGTGTCCTCACATGTGCAGGGTGATAAGATTAAAGCATGCAATTATGGCTGATATATACATTACAATTAATGAATAAACAGAAAGAATAAATTATGCGATAATGAAAAGATTTTGCGTACATTGAATTCAGTTCTCGGGCATGTCGTAAAGGACAATAGTGTATCATGAAATGATAGCTAGGAGATTGAATGCATGAATGAGGCGAAGTGGCAATATGGATGACGTGGAAGATAAAGGAATGAATGATGTGATAGATGAAAAAAATGGAGAAAAGTAGTTTTCTTTTTTTTTAAAAGAAAACTTTATTATGGGCGGTCAACATAATACTTTAAAGAGAAGCTGCAGGAAAAAGGCCTAAGCCTTTTGTTGCAGGAAGACCAGTCAAAACAAACTTTTTTAGGAACTCTTCTTTTGATGTCAGCTTATGATATAACCACAGTCAGTGTCCATTAACTTGGTTTTCTTGATATCTGGAATCATATAGCAGAGCCCAATCACCTGCAGAGAATTGCTTGGTTTTGATGTGTTGATCGTGCCACTTCTTCCTTTGCTGTTGGACAGCTTCGGTATGCTGCAAGGCAGCTTTTCTCATTTCGTCCAAGGAATTTAGTTGCAGGAGACGTTCCTTTTGTGCTTCAGAAATGTCTATATTGAGTTTGAGAGCTGTCCTCAAAGTTTTATGTTCAAATTCAATAGGCAACATGGTTGTTTTCCCATAAAGCAGTTCAAAAGGTGTAAACCCAGTTGTTGTCTTCCATGCAGTTCTATAGGCCCAGACTGCTTCAAGAAGTCTATTGCTTCAATATTTCCTATGGAGCTGCACTATCTTTGTTAGGATTGCCTCAATTTCCCTGTTTGTAACCTCCGCCTGACCATTGGCTTGAGGGTGATAGGGGCTAGACTTCCTATGCTTGATTTTATAGTCATTCATTAGTGCAGTGATCAAATTGGACATGAACTGAGCTCCCTGATCAGTTACAAGCTCTCTGGGAACTCCAAATCTGGTGAAAATTTTCTCATACAAAAATTCAACAACCTTGTTATCACGAGCATGAGTCATTTCCTTTACTTCAACCCACTTTGTTACATAATCCATGCAAACCAGAATGTATGACTTGCCATTTGATGGTGGATCAATTGGTCCAACAAAATCCATTCCCCATTTATCAAAGGGGGTGACTATTACCTGTGGATACAGTGGCATTTCATCTGACCTGGTTGGTCTTCCCATACATTCGCATCTGTCACATTTCCTTGTATAAGCTACAGCATCCTTTGTAATGTTGGCCAATAATATCTTGTTGTAAGAACCTTCATTGATGTTCTCTTGGCTGCAAAATGTCCCCCACATGGTTCATCATGGCAAGAATGCAAGATATCATAAGTCTCATCTTCTCTTACACATCTTTGCATAACTTGATCAGGTCCTGTGTAAAACAGATAATTTGCAATCCATGAAAAGTTAAAACTTTTCTCAATTAACAGTTTCTTTTCTTTTGGGGAGAAGTGAGCTGGTATTATGCTTGCTGCTAGATAATTGGAAATGTCTACATACCATGGAGTGTGTGCAGCAATGGAAAATAGGTGTTCATCAGGGAACCTATCATCAATGACTTCTTGTTCAGCAGGTGCAGTTATTTGAAGCCTTGATAAAAAATCAGCCACAACATTAGCTCTTCCTGGTTTATCAATGATTGTAATGTCAAATTCTTGCAACAACAGGAGCCATCTTGCCAACCTACCAGAGATGGTAGGCTTGTTCATCAGATACCTGATTGATGCGTGGTCGGTGTGGACAAATATCTGATAACCTGTGATATAATGCCTAAATTTATTCAAAGCATACACTACTGCTAGCAACTCCTTTTCTGTAACAGTGTAGTTTAGCTCAGGACCTTGAAGGTTTTTGCTAATAAAATAGATAGCATGCTCAATTGAATTTTCTTTTTGGGCTAAGACTACCCCTATGCCAAAATCAGAAGCATCTACATGTATGTGAAAAGGTAGAGTCCATTTTGGACCTTGAAGAACAGGGGCTTTAGTAAGCAAGTCCTTTAGCTACAGGAAATATTTTTCACAGGCCTCTGTCCAATTGAATGCAGAATCCTTAGTTAATAAGGCATATAGTGGACTAACAATTTTGTTGAAATATTTTATAAACCTTCTATAATACCCTGCATGGCCAAGGAAGCTTCTGACATCCTTTTGTTTTGCAGGAGTTTGTAAATTCAGAATAACTTCAATTTTAGTAGGGTCAACCTGAATTCCATCCTTGGAGAGATGATGGCCTAGAACAATACCTTCTTGCATCATCATAAAGCACTTTTCACTATTCAGAGAAAAAAAAAATCTCTTTACACCTTTCCAATACTTTTTCTAAATTCACCAGTGCTTCTTCAAATGTAACCCCATAGGTAGTGAAGTCATCCATATAAATTTTCATATAGTCATGAGATATATTAGCAAAAATACTAATTACTGCTCTCTGAAATGTTGTTGGCGCATTGCATAGACCAAAAGGCAAGAGTGAGTAAGAAAATGTTCCCCATGGATAGGTAAAAGTGGTCTTATCTTGATCTTCAGGGGAAATTTTTATCTGATTGTACCCATTGTAGCCATCCAAGAAGGAGAAATAGTTTTTACCATAAAATGAGTCTAGCACTTGGTCTACAAATGGCAGTGGAAAGTGATCTTTTTTAGTGGCAGTGTTCAACTCTCTGTAATCTACACACACTCTCCATTTTCCACCTTTCTTAGGGACAATAACTAACGGAGAGACCCACTGATTGTCAGAGATTGGGTAGATAAAACCAGCATCAAGCAACTTTTGAAGCTCATTCTTAACTATTTCTCTGAGTGCTGGATTTATTCTTCTTTGAGGCTGCCTAACTGGTAAACAGTCTTCTTTGATATAGATCCTATGAGTACAAATTCTAGGATCTATTCGTTTCATGTCCCCATATTCCCATGCAAAAGCTTTATGCTGATCTTGCAACATTTTGAGTAGGACAGCCTATTGAGATTGTGACAGCTTGCTATTGATATTCAAATAGTGACCTAGAGACAATTCTATCTGCTTAGTGAAATCACTCATAGAATCTACAGGTGATGTTTGTACCTCTTGTGGAAGAAAGTTATGAAAAATTGCAGGAAATTTAGGTAGCAAACTCTCAGAATTCAGTTGCTGCAAGAAAAATTGTAGATGACTGCTATTTGGATCAAATGAACTACCCGTATCAGAGTTAGACTGTAGAATTTGAAAAATCAAGGCATCCTCATTCTGAAGTTGTGAGAATGGATCAGTTTGGAGCATCATTAATTGAACCAACAAATTGGATTCTTCAGTTTCTTCCCCCACATCTGGCCAAACAGGTTGGGACAAATCTGGTTGAGGTCTAGCAGGCGGATACAAAGCCAATTTTTTTGTGGACCATCCATCAGAAATAGTCATATCTCCAAAATAGCATCCTATAAAAGCATCAGCAGTTGCTAACCATGGTCTACCTAGGATAATAGGGTATCCTCCTAAAGTTGCCTTAGTAGATAGTATTGTAAAATCAGTTAGATACTTCCAAGATTTAAGAGTGACAATTACACCTTCCACCATTCCATCAGGTGTGACTGTGGAGCTATCAGCAAGCTGCAAGACTGTAGGTGTAGACCGAATGTTTAGGATGTTCAAGTTGTCCATAGTATGCTTGGTCATGACATTGATGGTAGCACCAAGTTCAATCAAAACATTTTTTACAATTTAGCCATTTATATGTATTTGCACTACAAGACTTCCAGGGTCAGTGTACTTTGGAATGACTACATTTTGCAACATTATATCAGCCAATTTCCCTAAGACATTAATTGTTTGGAGATCATTTTTCTTCCATCCAGGTTTCTTCAAACAGGCCTCTTTAATGGCCTGAAATAAAGGAATTTGAATTTGTACATTCTTTAGCTGATCTAGAATGTCAAAAGTGGGTTCTTCCAGGGATTTAGGTGCAGTACTTTGTAACCTCTGAGGAAAAGGTGGTTTGTCTTGACTTTGCAAAATAGGCTCCTTAGAAACTGTTTCAGTGATAGGCATATGCTCAGTAGAATCAGCAGGTGCAGTAGGTTGTTCAGGGGGAGAATCTGGTATCTCAGTAATTAGAGGTGGTTGTGGAGCAGGAAGAGTGGTTCCAGACCTCAAATGGATATCATTAATGTTTAAGGCATAAGCTGGATATTGGTTAGCTTCAGCAAAATACATGGGTTGTTGTGGTTGTTTTTGTTGCTTATTATTGGGATTTGGCAACAGTTGAGCAGGCATAGGCATTTTTTTTGGAGGGCCAGTATTTGTGGCAGTTGTTGCAGGAGGTGGCATGAGGGCCTGAGGTTGTGGCTGTGGAAGCTGCAGGAACCCAGAGGACTGGTTCTGCCATTGCTGAGAACCTCTCCATTGAGGATTCTGCTGCCAATTACCTTGGGGTGGGGTCCATTATCCTTGTGGCTGCTACCAACCTCCTTGAGGAGATTGCCATTGAGGGGTCTGATAGTTAGGCCAAGGTGGTTGAGATGTATTCCAAGGTGGTGGTGGTCCATATGTAGGTTGCCATTGGTTATTATAGCTAGAATAAGGATTACCAAAAGTCAAAGGGTCTTGAGGCATACCTTGTCTTTGAGCCCATGGTCTCCTTTGTGCAACGAATAACACTTGATCATCATCACCTTCTATTGGCTTAAAGTCAGTAGGTAATTTCTTAGCTTCCAGATTAGCCACCATCTTGCATCTGCAGTCACGTTTCTTCTGTCTGCAATGTGGACAGAACTCAGCCAAGATTGCTTCAGCTTCCTCATGTTTCTTCCAAGCTTGCATAGTGTCCAGTTGTGTAGCCATATTGTTAATGATATCCTGCTTGAAATCAGACAGCAAATTTGTGATCTCCATTCGGGAAACTCCACTGGAAGAAGACTTTCCCACTGTAGCTTGATGACCTCTACCCTTCTTCACATTTGCTCGAGAGTAATTGAGACATATCTTCATGAGATCATCCCAAGATGCTTGAGTGATATTACCGCCTCCGATCAGGTCCAAGGCATCTATGCAGGTATCATTGATTCCCCTTAGAAAAAGTAATTTCTGAGATTTTTCATTAAGAGTATGGTCTAAATTCTTTTTTAGAGAAAACAGGAATCTTGATATATAATCCTCCAGACTTTTATCTTCCTTCTGTTGAATTCGAAATATGTCATCACCTTTACTACCACTCTTACAGTATTCCTTCTATTTCTCAAGAAATTTTGTTTGCATGGCTGGCCAACTATCGACAACAACCCTTCCCAGACTCATGAACCATCTGAGAGCTCCCTCCTTCAAGGTAGCAGGGAACAATTTCAATTTGTGAGCATCTGAAGTGTAGTCATAACTACGACAGAGGATATCAAACTTGAACAAGAAGGTCTTTGGGTCTTCTGTGACTAAGCCATAGAACTTGGGAAGTAATGAAGAAGGAATATTCTTAAGGTTGTCATTATTTTGTTGAGGATTAATGGGAAATTCAAAAGCAAGAGGTCGATTCAGTGGATTACGTTCCATGTTCACCTAACCAAGTATAGGATCAAATGGGTTTTCTTCAGGTTCTTCGTCAAATGGGCCGAATAGCAAGTCAGCACATAGATCTTCAGCAAGTGGGTCAATATCTAAGTCTCCTTCGTCCTCAAATAGGCTATAAGCCGGTTCAGTTTTCTTGGCAATGAATGGCAGGTTGGGGAGAAATCTTCCTTGAGCGTCTCTCCTTCTATGCATGCAATGAAAATGAATGGTATTTTAAAAGATTTGAAAAACTAACTAAACTACTGCTAACAATGACTATAGCAGGTTCTTAGATTGACACCATCCCCGGCAACGGCGCCAAAAATGGTCACGCCCACAAAAGGATATAAAAGTCACAACAGAACTAAACCTGGGAATTGGACATTCCAACAGGTGACTATCATCTTCTCATGGTCGTTCATTTACTTTGTCAAACCAAGGGACGTATACTTGAAATGGAGCAGCACGGTATGTGCACTAAGAACTAGTTTCTAGTCATCATCTATAGAAAAAAAATGCTTAAAAGAAGTGCAACGCAAAGCTTTTTAACTCAGACACAACTCAGCTAAAACAAAAATCATAGCAACTATTATTAAAGGACAAACTGTGAACTGGCCTTATGCTGCAGGAACAGACATAGGGATGGATTCTCGATGCTGCAGGAACAATACAAGGCTGAGTTTGCGTTGAAATCTACAGAAATAGATTCTAACTAGTAATCAACATGAAATGAACAGTTAACTACAACAACTTGCTACAGAATACTTACTAAGTGGGCCCCCTTAGCAAGCATCAACTAGATTACACAAGAAGTTGACTCAAAGCTTCATCGAATTTTATTCATACTCAGAACCAGGATACATCGATTACTCTGTTTGAAAATAAAACTTAACACAGAACTCTATTGCTTATTCAACTTAATTTTAACACATACTGTTTCATCATCGTTCACTCACGCAGGAGGAACGGTTATTTAAATGAAAAAGGCAACTAACTAATTAACAGAGGGAGTCGTGATCATAAATACATTCTGAATCCACATAACAGATATTCATAAATGAAAGTCTATCTGCTCGACGCGACCCAGAGAGAATATAGCATTACACACTCCCTAGATCAAAGGACCATTTAAGCTCCTTCCCAAAGATTCGGTCAAAGAGTTATTACTGGAACAACTTCTTCAACAGAGCCGAGATTCTTTGCGCATGATTAGCTCCTGCTCCCTCCAACAACCTGCAATAAGTGACAGAGGCAAAGGAAAGCATACACACAAGTGACATGACATCCATTCATTAATCACACATTAATCTTATTCCATTATCCAAAATCATAAGCATACATCAACCATACGGGAGGTCAAAAAGGTAATTAATAAAGTTGTCAAGCTACAAGAATATGGAATTCGTTGCTACAGGA
Organism: Sequoia sempervirens; assembly: GCA_007258455.2. Lineage (NCBI taxonomy): Eukaryota > Viridiplantae > Streptophyta > Pinopsida > Cupressales > Cupressaceae > Sequoia > Sequoia sempervirens. Next base: position 17,527,517 of record VDFB02049217.1, on the reverse strand, counting down.
TACCACCCGAAAATTCTTTAATCAACAGGTTTAAACAACTATTAATAACAAGAGTAAGAGTATCAAAAGTTTCAAACTATGAGCATATTTAAGGCTCATCAACTTTCAACCATGACAGTGAGCCAATCAAACCTGAATCTCCATCCTATTGATTCTTGGAATGATTTGGAATTATTTTTTTATGATTAACCTAATTAGACTATGTGATCTAATATGTAAAATGTAATAATCTGAAAATTAAGAGACTGAAATAGTAACTTGCAGCCAAATCTAGGAATTGCAAATGACTATGTACCTATCCTAAAAATTTGGTTCTTATAATTGTATGAGGATAGAGTCACCCTAATATGGGTCCTTTATGCTACTTTTTCTCTATTTTTGAGGCTCTCTAATGATAGGTCTGAGCTTTCGATTCCTAGTTCTAGAGTTGTCAAAACACTGTTGGATAATTCTGTAGGTGAGTTTCCATGAGTTGACAAGATGTAGGGCTTCAATTGCAACAATGAACAATTTTTCTTCAAGCTTCCTTTAATCATATTCAAACCTGAAATCTACACATTTACAAATAGAAGATATGTTGTGTCATTCAGGGGCTTTCCTTAGTCAAACCCTGTGTTAGTTTTTCCACTTCCACAATGGAAAATTCAATGATAAAACGATAATGGATAGGAAGGAATGATGAAATCACAAAGTGTTGAAACTCACCACCCTTCAATGGCTTCCTTGAAAGACTAAATTCATACTCATCACCTCAAGGTCTTGGATCTTGCTTGAATGCTTTGGAGACCTACAAAAGTGCTAGCCTTCAAAAAATAATGATAACATGAACACACATAAACTCACATAGGATTTGACATGATGTTAGGATTTTGAATTGTTTTAATAAAGCTTTGAAATGTTGCTCTTGACTTGCTTTATAGTGCTCTTGATCATAAGTTCACCAATATAATTTCAATGACTACTTTTTATATTTCAAATGATGCAATAACTAGGTATTTATAGGCATTTCTCTAATTTCTCAAAAATTAAATCCTACTAGCCAAGATTTTCAACTTGAATTTTGAATGGTAAAATATCGACACCAACATATCCAAAATTGATCCCCAACAAAATAGGGGGAACCATACACCCTAGGTAAAATGGGTCTTGGCCCTATTTTCTAGAACATTAAGTGTCTGGGGAAAAATATTAATTAGATGCATTTGTTCAATGCTTACAATTTCTCAGAAAGTGGTACAAATGGGCTATAGAATGCATAATTTAGGAAATTAGGGACCCAATTAGGCTTAATAATTTAGGGGGAGCAAAACCTAGTGTGAAAATTTGTCAAGGGTGAAAATTTTTGATGCTACATTTAGCCCCCACTTTAGTGAGAGTACGAACTTATGCTCAAACTCACACTAAAGTAGAAAATTTATGTCAACAGGGGTCTGATTGTCCAAATGTTGAAGAGATATGATGATTAAGGATCTAGAGGGAGCACGCAAGCCCCCAAGATTCGAGATCCCATGGAAAACCAACATAAGCACAAAGGAACGCACATGTATGAAATACAACAAAACAACATACACAAACATACATGTCAGAAAACATGAAGCATACACAATGCAAACACATTATGTGAGGGAACAAAATATGACGATGAAATGAAAAAACACAAAGTAAACATGAAGAATACACACAAGAGACATACAAAAAACACAAGGTTAGTACTAAAGTTGTTCGAGTGAGTAAGGAAAAGAGACCTCAATCTTAAATTATCTCAAATAACAAAGTTCATCCATCAAACAAATGAATGCTCCCATGAGGACTTGCAAGTTGTGTTATTCCACATCACTCATGAAATGCATGGCTCCATTGGAAAGCAATTTATGTTATGTTAGGTGGCCATGTTAAAAAAATGGGGTGCTCAAATTCATGACCCAACAAGCTCCATTATGTTGAATCCATGAATTGTCTTGCAATATCTCGCTATAGGGAGCACATAAAACTCACCTCACGGGGTTCCCACAATGGAAAAGTGGATCCAAAGAGGGAAAAGGGGTCCTACTTCTCTAATTTCATTAGGAAATAAGATCCCCACAAATAATTGACCAACTACCCTTAGGAGAATCAATTCTATGGAGAAATATTCATATTTCCTTTTTTTGCCAGGATGGGGGTCTAGGTCAAACAACACTTTGGGGAGAAATATTAAAAATAGAAAATCAACTCCAAAATGCAATATATCACTTGGATTTAGTAGATTAAGCATAAAATTGAAGGAACGGGTAAATTTTATTGAAAATCTGGAAGGGATAAATGTTGTGCACCTGTCACAAAACGTTGTTTTTGCAAGTCTAGTAGGGACTCATTTTCCCTAGGGAAAATGGGTCCAAGTGACCTATTCTAAAAATCTCTAAATCTAAAATCTAAGTATGAAACCTGCACTTCTTCCCTATAACTCTATACCTTCACTCCCAGATCTAGATCTGTGAAAAATCTACAAAACAATATTGTTGTTTGTTGGTGGATAGGGGTTTGCCTTAATCAAACCCTAAGTTTGGTAATTAAACCTTGATGAAAAATATAGATATCGAACATAAAATGTGTGTGCAATCTCTAACCTTAAGTTTTTCTAAGATTAAGAGAACTAAAATGCAAACAAACCCTATCCAAGTGTGTTAGAATAGGATCCCTAAATGAAAATCAACAATGATGAAGACCTACTTTGGGAGATCTCAAATCACCCTAGTAAGTCACAAAACTGAATATACCTTCCTTTAGGTAGAAAGTAGAATGATAATAGAAGATTGAACCACTTAGGAAACAAGTCATTAGGCTTGGTTGAATGTCCTAGTGCATCTCCCAAAACCTAGAATCCATCATGATCCTCCATAGGCATCTATCAACAATCCTTAACAATGCTTGATCTTGATATCAAAATTAGCTTGAAGACCTACAAAAAAAACTAAAATGCTGCTCCAATACTTCACTTTTGAATGCTTTATTAACTTCTCCTTTCTCTTGAAAATGAACACTTGTGATCCCATGTGAATCTTGATTCTTATCTAGTGAAAATTTATTAAAAGACTTAGTTTTATAGGCTTCCTTTTTAATTTCCCAATTATCAAATCTCAAAAGCCGACATTTGAAATTTGAATTTGAGACCTTGAAATTCCACCAAAAATATGTTTAAAGTTTAGTTTAAGGCACTTAATGAGGACCCATTCACCCATGAGTGAATGGGTCCTAACCTAAAACTTTAGGACTCCATAAATGTCGGGGCATTAATTTAATCAATAACATTTATTCAATGTGGGTTGTGGTGTCAAGAAATAAATAAAATAGGCCTTAGGATACATAATAAAGGGTATTAGGGGCCCAAAATTGAGGTTTAAAAATGCATAAATGAAAGGTCACTAAAATAGGTCCAAATTAAGTTTGAAAGTGTACTTTCTCTTAGAAAGGAGTATAATTTTCTACACTACACCCAACAAGCTCCATTATGTTGAATCCATGATTTATCTTGCAATAACTTGCTTCAAGGAGCACATAAAACTCACCTCAGGTAGTGCACAAAATTTAACGTCTCGAGGGATGAACAAAAATCACCTCAAGGGTGCACATACTTTAACATCTCAGAGGACGAAAAAAACTCACCTTAGGAGGTGCACAAAGTTTAACATCTCAGGGGACAAAAAAAAACTTACCTTAGGGGGTACATAAAGTTTAATGTCTTAGTGGATAAACAAAACTCACCTCAACGGCACAAAAATGATGATAGGGTAAGGCTAAAATCTCAAGGGTTTTTATAATAACACCACCACAAAAGGTTTTTTACAGAAACAACGAAGGGGATTTTCTCAATACATGAAAGGTCACACCTTAGGGAATATCATAAATGAAATCACCACTAAGAGAGGACAAGTCATGGAATAGAAGACCCACACCTTAGGGAATACTAACCATAGTTTTACCACCAAGGATAATGTCATATGCCAATAAAGGTCACACTCTTAGGGGATATCGAGCCCAATATCACCACAAAGGAGACACTAACATATGTCAAGAAGTCCACAATTTCATTGCCAAGGTCACACATCCTAGGAGATGCATGGTATCATCACTAAGAAGGGACCATTTATTATGAAAACAATGAGTGGGGGACTATATGCCCCCCTTAAAATGTTAGTTTACTTGCTACATTAATGTTTTAAGGAGAAATAAAGAGATCCCAAGAAGGAATGCACCCAAAAAATGGCTACCTAACCCCTTGCCCCCCAAGTGTAAGGACAAAGGTGAGCCAAATGGATTATGATGTGCCGCTCCTCATAAAATAAAAGATGATTGAATACAACTAATTTTATACTCTCATGGATAGTAGTGAGTATTGTGTGATACTACAACTACCACTTGGCAAGGAGAGAAGATAATGAATGTTAATCTATCATGTGTTCAATTTGATCCCCATAAGGATCAAATTCTCTTAATTTCCTCTTTAAAGCATGACATTCATCAGTAAGATATCCAAGTATTCTATGATATGCACAGTAAGATGTGTTTGTACTCTTTCCTTTATTATCTTCTCGGTCACAGATTGGTGGTAATGTAATGTATCCTAGTTTGAGTGGTGTGTCTAAGGCTCATTTAGTCTTGGTTATAGGATGCAAGAATTGTAACTTCTTAATAGGACCATGGACATTGTATTTCTTTGTTGGTGGGAAATATGCTTAATGTAAAGGTGGATGATCTTGTTAACCTATTCCTTTAGTGTATTTTGATGGTGTTTGTTCTAAGATATTATGGATTTTATGTTCATTCTCTATATCACATCCTTGTTTTCTCAAGATTCTAAAGTCTTGTCCATAGCTTTGTTCTAGGTGAATAGGTGTGTTGGTAACTTTGTTCTAATCTAATTAGGGATTGGTTGATGTGATTTCCTCGTGATTGTTATTCATTTTTGCTTTCATGTGCATTGGTTGAGGTATTTCTTGTGATTTAGTTTTTGGATGTAAGAGAGCGAACATTTCAAGTGGTGATATGGAAGGTTTGTTGAAAGTATGAAGGTGTTGTCATTGATGTCAACTAGTTAACTAGTTGGTGTTGTCATTGATGTCATGAAAGTTGGTTATTGGTTGTATATGTTGAGGATATTGAAAAATTATAATAAAGAAGGTTTGCAGGTATTTAGTGTGTGCTTTGGGTTGAGTTATGTATTTTTGCTATGCTTGTGCAAATCTGAAGTATTTTTCATGGTTGTTATTAGTTGTTGTATCTAGAATTTGAGCTTCTAGATCGTTGTATAGTGCGAGATATCTTCACCAGTATGTGACTGTGCATTTTGATGTATCTGGTTGTGGTCCAAGAGAAATGTAGTTGCTCCATATTTCTCGGTATTTTGGTTTCAGGACTTGTGGTTCCGAGAGTAAGTTGATGAGGTTGTGTTCAAGTGAAATTTGTTATCTGAAAAGATTGGATCATGTTAAAGATGTGTGTGCTTAATTTTTTTATGTGTTTTACACTGGTGTTGGCCGACCTTGTGTTAAACATTACTTACAAAGTTAATGGAAGTTTATTGAGGTGTGTTGGGACTTATTTAGGTCCCCATTAAGTATGTGTCTAGGTCACCCTCATTCTAATTCTACTGTAGAATGTTTTGGTGCCAACCTAATTTGAATTTGTAAATGAAATTTGTGTATGGCCGACCTTGGATGTGTTTCAAGGTTGAAGATAGCATAAATACAAGTTGAGATGTTGACGAAAGGTAGATGTGAGATAGTGTGTGTCATGCGAGTTTGACAAATCAATGTGAATTTCATGTTAGAGTTTCGAAGGTAGTGAGTTGAAGGTATCTAACATATTTTCATGTGAGTCTGCAAGTGTGTGAGAAAATTGTGTTGTAAATCTCTGTTGCATTGAGATAGTTTTCTCTCTGTGACAATCCTCTTCTATATTCTTTGTAATTTTGTGGCAATGAGCCCTCATTGGATAGTAAGTCATGTTTTGAACAAGTAAGTCTTGTCTTGGCAGTGAGCCTTTGTATTTGGTTTTGGAATTCTTTATATTATGATCTAATCCTCACCGTGTTTTTTCCCTCATTGGGTTTTCCACATAAATCTGGTGTTATTGTGTGTATGGTTTTACTTCTTTTAGTTTCTACTTTTGCACTTAATGATTAATCACATTAGCAAAGTAAAATATTTATGAATGGTTATTGACCTAACATCTGGTGAAAGTTTTAAAGGTTAAAATTTGCTACAACTAATTCACCCCCTTCTCAGTTGTCTTGTTCAATAAGGTGGTGTTGTTTGTTGGTATGGGTGATTAGGCAATCTCATGGAAGGATAAAAGGTTGCATTATTCTCAAGATTACAAAAAGAATTGTGTATGAATTCATTCATGCTCTCCTCATCTTGTCCCAAGATATCCACATCATGAGGACATGAATTGGGAGGTGAAGGATTCAGAATGTTATCAATGGATATAGGTTCATCACCAAACACACAACTTGAAACATCAACCAAAGATTTCAAAGAAGTCAACATCTAAGAAAAACATTGATCAATCATGATGGTGCTTTTTACTAAGGTTCAAACTATGATGCAACAGGTTTTTAGAAGACAAAAAAAAAAATTGGACAAACAATCTTGAGAAGATGCTATCACAAAAAATTTCATCTAAAAGGAGCAGGAGGAAAGAGGCACCCAAGGGTGTTTATATCCTCGGCAGGTTTTGCATAAATTCAAAGTTTGACTGTGTGTAAGTCTTCTTAAGGATTCTGGGTTTGGTTGTAGACAGTTTTGATAGTGAATGCTTTTCCAAAAATTTCTTTAATTTATTTCAATGCAAGTGTGTAAAAATATGTGAACAATAAATGACAATTTTAAAATGCAATTTTTTGATCTAAAATGTAAAGATTGTCTAATTGTAATATGCCTAAGTTTGAGAATGGTGATTTTGATGCAATTTTGAAACAAAACAATGCAATTTTTTCACTTTATCACTTTTTTAGCTAAATGAACGATGCCTAAATGAATGCAATTAAGAATTCCAAACTCAAGATTTACAAGCATAAACATATTGAAATCACAGAGACAAGAGAGTGTGTAAATTTTTTTTAATGCAACTGTACAAGGACAGAGGCTCCCAAGGGAATCTAATTCCTTGATAAGGGTTTTAAAAATTCAAAATTTGAATGTTTATTATACTGTCTAATGGTTCTACTTTTGAGTGCAAATAGGTTTGGAACTGAATATGTTTCTAGAATTTCCTCAATTTATGACAATGTCATGCAAATAAAAATGTGTGATAATGAAAATGGTAATTATGAATGCAATTTTCAATGTGGATCTGATCTAAGTGACTAAAATAAACCCTAATACGACCTATGATGCAAAATGATATGCAGTTTTATTGAATTTTTATATCTTTTATGATGTAAAAGTGAAACCCTAAATGAGAAATGCAAAGCAATGTAATACAAAACGAAAATCTAGGATGAAATTTTAGAAGGAATGCAATGTTAATAGGTCAAGTTCATGAAAAATGGAGAAAATAAAATAAGAACTCTAGGTCTAATGTATAAACCTAGGATTCAAATTTTTGGGTTGGTGTGTGTTTTTCTATTGTTTTGTTAAGATGGAGATCAACAAGGTGGGTAGATTGAGTTTCAATCATGAAGGTGACCCAAACAGACCTAAATCCCCATCCTATTGAGTCTTGGAATGATTTTGAATTGATTTGTTATGATTAGCATAATTAGACTATGTGACCTAATATGTAAAATACAATAATTTGATAATTAACATACCAAAACAATAACTTGCAGGAAAATCTGGGAAGTGCAGAGGATTGTGTACCTATCCTAAAAAGTTGGTTCTGATCACTATATTAGGACAGAGTCACCCTAGGGCATATGGGTCCTTGTATGCTACTTTTTTTCTAATTTTTAGGTCATCTGATGACAAATCTGATCTTCTGATTCCTAATTATAGAGTTTTCAGAACACTATCAGATAATTTTGTAGGTGATTTTATATTCAAGTTGACAAGATGTAGGGCTTCAATTGCAAAAATGAACAATTTTCCCTTAAGCTTCCTTCAATACTCTTCAAACCTAAAATCTATACATTTACAAAGAGAAGAGATGGTGTACCATTTAGGGGCTTTCCTTAGTCAAACTCCGTGTTAGTATTTTCACTTCCATAATGGAAATTTCAGTGATAATGGATAAGAAGTAATGATGTGTATAGGAGTGAATTCTCACCTCTTGTGTAAATTCCCCCTTCACATACCCTCACCTTAGAAAATCAAATCCGAAGGGAAAATTCCACATCACCCATCTGAGATGCATCCACTTGGCACATGTTTTGTGTGTCAGTGGGGAAATTTTTGTCAAGGATGCGAGCACAGCACACTACCATCCCTGACAAATTCCTTCCCCTAAGTTTGCAAGGACATTACACTCCTCATTGGGGATGGTTTGTAACACCTTTGTGTGACCAACCAACCCAAAAACGGTTTTTTTTGGCCTTCAAAGGCATCCATTTCACATTCACGTCATCTCTTATACATCCATTCAATCACACTCTTATTCTCATTCAATATCTCAAGCAATCTCTCCATTTTCACAAGTCCATTTGAGCATTGTAGCAGCTAGAAACTCCATCAACTTCACTTTTGTATCTATCGCTCTACTACAAAAGTTGCAAGCTTAGAGTCTTACAAGACCTCCCTTCATCGTCGCTGCAGTTGTGGTGACTTTACCAAGTTTGTTGCTTGCATTCTCCCTTCATTGGCCTTGAGAGCCTTTGGTTGGAGGTGGTAACACTTCACTCTACCTTTTGTGATTTGATAGAGTAGCTTTATCTTTTGTAGTGTTCAATGTACTTCTTTCAATCTCCTTTATCATATTTTCTATTTTGTTTCTTTTTGGTTGTCCATGGAGGTGGAAACACCAAAGTGGAGGTTTGACTGAGGCAAACCCCTATACAGCCCCAAAAATTTCCCTCTTTCTTGTGTGTAGGTGAACATGTGCGTGGAGCTAGCTGGTGAACTGACATTTCAATGAGTTGGTGTTCATCACCCTAGTTCTCATCTACTTATTTATTATTTTTGTGTTTACTTTCTATACTTTATTGTTCTATTTATTTCATAAGAACCTACTAGCTAGGTTGTTAGTATGTTTTTGGTAGTTTCTCTATTGTACTTTACATTTTCTAGCTGTACAGACACCATCACGCCAGAGAGACACCAACATGTCATGCTATCATTCCAAACCCATGTTGTCGTCCTTGGACAGAGAGCTATCTGAGGTATAGTTTGGACTCCAAAAACTAGCTCGTCTAACCCCAAATAGATTTTTGGGTCTATAGAGTAACAGGAAGTACTTCATAGTGCTCTTCATTCTTGATCCTCACCCCAAAATACCCTTTAGAGTGAGGTAAGTTACAAAATCCCTCCGCTCTCGACTCTCTATGACCTAGACCCTGGACATGGTTGCCTCCCCTCTCTTGTACATTTTTGGTGAACCTGACGTGAACCATTTTAGTTCCATTTAGCAGTGTTGAAGGGTCCTTTCCTTGCATCCTAGGAGCATTGTAGGTGTGAGTGTTGTGAGGTTTTTCATCTTACAACCCAACCTATGACCCCTAGTAGGCATAGTTGGAAGGTTTCGTAAGCATTGCAGAACAAAGCCTTAGTTGGGTCACTGTCCAATTGCGATCCATTGGGGGGCTTTATGAAAGTATTATTTAGTGTATGTGATGACCTCCTTCTATCTACCCATCCCCTCTACATAGCATGTGAGTAGTGGTCCAGGAATAACCTTCACCTTGCAAGATTTTTCGATGGTTTTTAATAGAGATCCATCTCCTCTTTATGTCCCTGCACGGATCAATGGGAACACTGTAGTAGGTGTTCTTGTTGATCCGACATGCTAGGTGAATATTATAACTAAGGAGATCAAGTTAATTAACTTCTTGCATAAAGATGGGTACAATGCACCTGAAAGTACCATTTGTACACATAACGGACTTTTTGTACCTCCCCTTGGTAGCATCACATTGTTGGTCCTTATTGGACCTAAGTTTGTAAACCTGCTTTTTGACATAATCTCGAGGTTTGAACTCTTCAAAGTGAAGTTGGGTATCCCCTAGTTAGTAGCTATGAATGCGGTTTCCTCAGTTTTTCACAAATTTCTAAAGTTTATCCATGAGGGTTCAATGCACATGATCCATGACACCGATTATAAACCACCGGTTGCACATGGAATTTATTCTCTAGATCACTTTTGGCCTGCGCCTATTGGTCCTCTTACACCTAGAACAAACCTCTTCTATCAGACATATGAGAGGTACAAGAAAGGATTTTTAACACCTAGAGTGAGGTACCCTCCACCTCCTTATGTTGTTTCACATAGGGCATGTTTAAAGGTCGACAGTGATTCCACCCTAGCACGAAGAAGGGAAGAAGAGAAATGCTCTTTGGGTTCTTTTTCCTCCTTTGTCTAGCTCATTTCTTCCTCTCACCCTTTTGTGGCATCATCGGATTTTTTTTGTGTTTGCAAGAGAACCCTATGGTGCTCACTGGCGAAAGCCCAAGTAGCCTGCATTTGAACTTCCTATTCTACCCATGGAGCCTAGGCCCATTGAATATGGTAGAAGGAAAGGTCCCCATAGGGAATCCTCTATGTCTCGGCCTCTGCAGCCTCCTACCACTCCTGCTCCTAAAGCAGTGAATGGGAAGAGGCCTATCGTTGAGGCACTAGAAATGACCCCCCCATTGTTTCTCAACCTCTTCCTCTTGCTCTCGTTCGAGAGTTTGTCCCTCCATCAGAGACGACTATGATGGACACTCCTATGGTTGAGCAGGATCCTTCTACCCCTTCTCATCTCCCAACCTCTAGCTCAAAGAGTCACAGAAACCACCTTACGCGTGAGCACAAGCACCAACGAAAGGATCTACCGGCTAAGCAAGCCGCTTTGCAGAGAAAGAAAGGGGAATCAACTACCCTTGCTTTAGGGCCCCCTATTGCATCCTCCTCTCTCCTTCCCTTTATTTTCATTCAATCGAATCCAGTCCTAGTTCTAGTTCCCGCTGTGAGCTTGGGTGTACCTAACCCTAAGGTGCAGGTGTTTATCGCTCCTTCGATTGAGCTTCCTCTTTTGATGTCCCTCCTAGACATCCCGTCATTCCCTAAACCCGTGGACATGTTGAACACTTCAGTGGTGTCCACTACAGTTTTCTCCTCCTCCTCTACACCTCTTGCCTCATCTTTGGGGAGTTCAAATCCTTCAGTGAAGCAGAAAGTGGAGGTTGGCCCTTCCAGCAATGGGGGCATAAGAGGAGTCCACCCTCTTCAAAGGAGGGTCCTACACTAGCTTGTGTCATCCTCATGATGGAGCAAGTTCCCATTTCCCCTAAGTTTTTCACCACTCTTGAGTCACTTGGTGAACCTAGTGGTGAATCTTGGGTGTCATCCTCCCCATCCATTCATGCAACGCATGGCACTCCCATGAAGTTCATGTTTAACTCTCTGGATGAGGTCTTGGCCTTGTCAGCGATCTTCACGAAATCACTAACCATAGCTCCACAAGAACCGAGTGGAGAAGACCTTGTGGGGCCTTCTTCCTTGGCCCTTGTTGCAAGAGGGTCAGAAGCTCCTCCCCTTAATATTCCACCAGTACAAGCTCATTTTCCTTCCCCTTATTACAATCTCAATTGGGAAGCAAATGACCTCTTGGTCGATGAGTGTTAGGGGGGCCTCTTCTTTACCTTTAGATTAGATGTGTGTTTGTTGTGATGTGTTCCTCCATGCTTGTGTTATATATTCCTAGATGATCCTTGTCACCCTTGTAGGTGCTTGGATACAGGAGTGATTATGTTTCGTAAACTTCCTTTATTTGTGGGATCATTTTTCCTCTATTATGTGTATTGATTTTTAGCGAATTGTGGATGATGCAAAGTGTTGGGGGCATTTAGGCTTCCCTTCCATGTTGACCCAATTTTTTATTTTTACTTTATTTTCTTGAGCATTCTTCACATGGTCTGATATAGTCGGGGGTTGATGACAGTTCGTCTATATAATATTACTATACTTATATATATATATATATATTTATGAGTAGCTTTGACCCCAAAATATTAGATCACCCCTGTGCCCTTTGTTTGTGATGTTATTTTTACAATCTTGGATATCTTTCTCTCTTATTTTCTTGAGTTGTTCCCCGTATGTGCGACATCACTTTCACAATGTTTTTATTTTTAGAAAACACATTCGTTTCCAACGAATCTTTTCTCAAAAATCCTTGCAAAATTTTTCAAAAATTGTATTCTCAACGTGGACCCCTAACGAAACACATTTCCTTCATCATGGATTCACAAAGAAAGAACTTGAAGAAATTTCCTCCAAGATGGGAGCAAATTTTCCTATGGCAGAAGCCTCGACCTTCCCCTCATGAGGGGGCATTTTCTTCCTTTCAAATTCCTTGATGAAGTGAACATCTTTCAAAAGTATTCCTTGATGTTGAATTGATTTGAGAAAAAATATTTTTGCACTTTCAAACAACACATCCCTTGAGTGGACCCCTCGTCTTTTGAAGGGTTCCTAAGGGACCCCTTTGAAATACTTTCAATTTTTTGACTGTTTGCATGACTATCTACTTGTCTTCTTGCATGGCTACCTTTTTTTGACATGTTTTAACTGTGGATTAACATGTTACTTTGTAGGTGCACCTATGAAGCCGCTTTCCAGTTTGACTCTGTGATTCCCCTTTCACTGGGCTTCCTTAATGAGAGAGTACTTGGGGGAATTCCTTCTTGCAGGTCAGAGTACATGTGGAGTCCTTTTCCTACCCTGCACTTTTGAGTTTTCCAAATCGCGGTCTACTGCCTTGACGGTTCAGGTATACATCTATATCTATTTAATCTACTTTACCGAACACTCATCAATATTCATGCTTACTAAAGTGGGGGGAAAATGTACAGGATAAAATTTGTACCCCTTGTAAATTCCCCCTTCACATACCCCCACCTTAGAAAATCAAATTCTAAGGTGAAATTTCACATCACCCATCCAAGATGCATCCACTTGGTGTGTGTTTTGTGTGTTAGTGGGGGAATTTTGTCAGGGATGTGAGCGTGATGTGCAGACATCTGTACAACGTACTTTTTTCCCTGACAGATTCATTCACCTAAGTCCGTAAGGACATTACACTCCTCATTGGGGATGGTTTGTAATTCCTTTATGCAACCAACCAACCCAAAAATAGTTCATTTTGGCCTTCAAAGGAATCCATTTCACATTTAATTCATCTCTTAGAAATCCATTCAATTACACTCTCATTCTCATTCAATATCTCAAGCAATCTCTCCATTTTTCACAAGTCCATTTGAGCATTGTAGCAACTAGAAACTCCATCAACTTCACTTTTGTATGTGTCGCTCTACCACAGAATTTGTGAGCTTGGAGTCTTACGAGACCTCCCTTCATCACCGTTGTGGCTGTGGTGACTTTTCCAAGTTCATTGCTTGCATTCTCCCTTCATTGGCCTTTAGAGCCTTTGGGTGGAGTTGGTAATGCTTCACTCTCCCTTTTGTGATTTGATAGAGTAGCTTTATCTTTTGTAGTGTTAAGTGTACTTCTTTCAAATCTCCTTTATCATATTTTCTACCCCGTTGCTTTCTGGTTGTCTTTAGAAGTGGAAACAACAAAGTTGAGGTTTGACTAAGGAAAATCCCTATACAACCCCAATAATTTTCCCCTCTTGCTTGTTTGTAGGTGAATGTGTGTGTGGAGCTAGCTAGTGAACTAGTGTTTCAGTGAGTTGGTGTTCATCGCCCTAGTTCTCATATACTTATTTTATTATTTCCATGTTTACTTTTTGTACTTTATTGTTTGGTTTATTTCATTAAAACCTGTTAGCTAGGCTTTCAATAGGTTTTTTGTAGTTTCTCTATTGTACTTTATAATTTATGGTCATACGGATGCTAGCATGCCAAAGAGACATCAATGCACCATGTTGTCATCCCAGACCCGCACTACCATCCTCAAACAAAGAGTTGTCTGAGGTATAGTTTCAACTCTAGAAACCAGCTCACCTAACCCCAAATAGAATTCTAGGTCTATAGAGTAACAAAATTACTTCATAGTTCTCTTCATTCTCGATCCTCACCCCAAAATGCCCTTTAGAGTGAGGTAAGTTAGGGTATCCCTCCGCTCTCAACTCCCCATGACCTGGAGCCTTGACATGGTTGGTCCCCCTCTCTTACATGATGAAATAACAAAGTGTTGCACCCTACCACCCTTAAATGGCTTCCTTGAAGGACTAAATTCATACTCATCACCTCAAGGTCTTGGATACTACTTTATTGATTTTCTTGAATGCTTTGGAGACCTAAAAAGTGTTAGCCTTCATAAAACAATGATAACATGAACACACATAAACTCGTATGGTGTTTGGCATGATGTTAGGATCTTGAATTGTAGCAATAAAGCTCTAAAATATTTCTCTTGACTTGCTTGATAATTCTCTTGATCATAAGTTCACCAATATAATTTCCATGAATACTTGTTAGATTTCAAATGATGCAATAACTAGGTATTTATAGGAATTTCTCTAATTTCTTGAAAATTAAATCCTAATATCCAACATTTGTAACTTGAATTTTGAATGTTAAAATGTTGACACCGACATATCCAAAATTGGTCCTCATGAAAATAGGGGGACCCATACGCCCTAGAGTGAATAGGTCCTAGCCCTATTTTCTAGGACATTAAGTTTCAAGGGTAAAATATTAATTAGATGCATTTGTTCAATGCTTGCAATTTCTCATAAAGTGATACAAATAGGCTATAGAATGTATAATTTAGGAAATTAGGGACCCAATTAGGCTCAATAATTTAGGGGGGAGAAAAACCTAGTGTGAAATTGTCAAGGGTGACAATTTTTGACACTACATTTAGCCCCTACTTTAGTGAGAGTATGAACTTACACTCAGACTCACACTAAAGTAGAAAATATGTGTCAAGAGGGGTCTAGTTTTCTAAGTGTTGAAGAGATAAGATGACTATGGATCTAGAGGGAGCACACAAGCCCCTAGAAATTGAGATCCCATCAAAAACCAACATAAGCACAAAGGAATGCACATGTATGAAATGCAACAAAATAACATACACAAACATACATGTTAGAAAACACATGGAATGATGGAACATAAAGATGACGATGAAATAAAAACAAACACAATGTAAACACAAAGAATATGCACAAGAGACGCACAACAAACACAAGTTTATTATTAAAGGGGTTCAAGTCAGTAAGGCAAAGAGACCTTAGTCTTAAATTGTCTCACATACCAAATGTCATCCATCAAAAAAATGAATACTCTGATGAGTACTAGAAATTTGTGTTATGCCACATTAGTCATGGAATACAAGGCTCCACTACCAAGAAAGTTTGGTTATGCTAGGTGGCCATGTTAAAAAAGGGTGCTCAAGTTCATGACCCAACAAGATCCATTATGCTAAATCCATGAATTATCTTGCAACATCTTGCTTTAGGGCGTGCATAAAACTCACCTCAGGGTGTGCACAAATTTTAACACTTCAAGGGATGAACAAAACTCACCTCAAGGGGTGCACAAATTTTAACATCTTGGGGGACGATCAAAAATCACCTCAAAGGGTGCACAAAGTTTAACATCTTGAGGGACAAACAAAACTCACCTCAGGGGGTGCATAAAGTTTAACATATTAGGGAACTAAGAAAAGTCACCTCAGGGGGTGCATAAACAATGGTAAGGTAAGGCTAAAACCTCAAGGGGTGTTACTATAACACTGCCACAAAAGGTGTTTTACAAAAATAACAAAGGGTCTTTGCTCAATATATGAAAGGTCACACCTTAGGGAATAGATCAAAAATTACATCACCACTAAGAGAATACAACTCATGGAATAGAAGTCCCACACCTTAGGGAATACTAACCATAGCATTACCACCAAGGGGAACACATATTCCAAGAAAGGTCACACTCTTAGGGGATATCAAGCCCAATATCACCACAAAGGAGACACTAGCATAGATCAAGAATTCCATAATTTCATTGCCAAAGTCACACATCCTAGGAGATGCATGGTATCATCACTAAGAAGGGACCATTTCTTATGCAAACAATAAGTGGGGGACTATATTCCCCCCCTTAAAATTTTAGTATACTTGCTACACTAACATTTTAAGGAGAAATAAATGGATCCCAAGAAGGAATGCACCCAACAAAAGGATACCTAACCCCTTGGCCCCCAAGTGTAAGGACAAAAGTGATCCAAATGAATTATAATATGTTGCTCCTCACAAAATAAAAGATGATTGCATAAATCTAATTTTATACTCTCATGGATGGTAGTGAGTATTGTGTGATACTACAACTACCACATGGCAAGGTGAAAAGAAAATTAATGTTAATTTATCATGCATTCAATTTGATCCCATAAGGATAAAATTATCTTAATTTCCTCTTTAAAGCATGATATTCGTTAGTAAGACATCCAAGTATTCTATGATATACATAGTAAGATGTATTTTTACTCTTTCCTTTTTTATCTTCTCAGTCATAGATGGCTAGTAATGTAAAGTATCCTAGTTTGATCATTGTTTCTAAGGCTCATTCAATCTTAGTTATAGGATGCAAGAATTGTAACTTCTTAATAGGACCATGGACATTGTATTTCTTGTTTGGTGGGATAGATGTTTGATGTAAAGGTAGAGGATCTTGGTAACCTATTCAGTCTAGTGTCTTTTGATGGTGTTTGTTCCAAGAGAGGATACATCTCATGTCCGTTCTCTATATCACATCCTTGCTTTCTCAAGATTCTAAATCCTTTTCCATAGCTTTGTTCTAGGTGAATGAGTGTGTTGGTAACTTTATGCCCATATGATGGTGAGTTGGTTGATGTGCTTTCCTTGTGATTGTTATTGATTTGTGATTCCATGTGCATTGGTTGAGGTATTCCTTACGATTCATTTTTTGGATGTAAGAGAGCGAATATTTCAAGTGATGAGTGGTAGGTAGTGGTGGTTGTTGGTATGGGTGATTAGGAAATCTCATGGAAGGATAAAAGGTTGCATTATTCTAAATATTTTGCAAATGATTATGTATTAATTCACTCATGCCCTCATCATCATGTCCCAAGATATCCACAATATAAGGACATGTGTTGGAGGTGAAGGATTAGGAATGTTCTCATTATAATTAGGGTCATCACCAAACACACAACTCGAAACATCAACCAACAATTTCGGAGAATTCAATATTTGACAAAAACATTGAGCCATCATGATGGTTCTTTTTACTAAGGTTCAAAATGTGATGCAATAGGTTTTTGGAAAACAAACAACAAATTTGGATAGACAATCCTGAGAAGATTCTATCAAAGAAATTTTGATCCAATTTAAGGAGCATAAGGATAGAAGCACACAAGGGTGTCTATATCCTAGGTAGGTTTTCTAGAAATTCAAATTTTGACTGTGTGTAATTCTGCTTAATGATTCTAGGTATGGTTGCAAACAGTTTTGACAATGATTTTTTTTCCAAAATTTGCTTAATTTATGCCAATGCAAGTGTGTAACAATATGTGAACAATAAATGACAATTTTGAATGTAATTTTCTAATCTAAAATGTAAAGATTGACTAATTGTAAGATGCCTAAATATGAGAATGATATTTTTTATGCATTTTTTTTCACTTTTTATCGCTTTTTTAGCTAAATGGAAGATACCTCAATGAATGCAATTAAGAATTCCAAAACAAAGATTTGAAAGCATAAACAAACTGAAACAATAGAGATAGAGGATTGTACAAAAGTTTGTTAATGCAAGTGTACAAGGACCAAGGTTCCCAAGGGCATCTAATTCCTTGATAGGGGTTCTAAAAATTTAAAATTTGAATGTTTATTATATTGTCTAAAGGTTCTGCTTTTGTGTGCAAACATGTCTACGACTAAATATGTTTCCAGAATTTTACCAATTTATGACAATGTGATGCAAGTGCAAATGTGTGATAATTCAAATGACAATTATGAATGCAATTTTCAATGTGGATCTGATGTAAGTGACTAAAATAAATAATAAAGTAACCTATGATACAAAATGATATGTAACTTTTTTGAGTTTTTATATCTTTTATGATACAAAAGTGAAACCCTAAATGAGAAATGCAAAGTAATACAATGAAAAACCTAGATCTCAAATGAAATTTCAAAAGGTATGTAATGTTAACAGGTCAGGTTCACCAAAATGAAACAAAGAAAATAAGAACCATAGGTCTAATGTGTAAACCTAGGATTCAAACTTTTGGGTTGTGTTTTTTTTTATTGTTTCATTAAGATGGAGACCAACAAGGTGAGTAGATTGGCTTTCAACCATGAAGGTGATCCAATCAAACCTGAATCTCTATCTTATTGAGTCAGAATAATTTGGAATTGATATGTTATGATTAACCTAAGTAGACAATGTGACCTAATATATAAAATGCAATAATTTGAGAATAAATAGACTGGAATAGTAACTTGCAGGAAAATGTGGGAACTGTAGATGACTATGTACATGTCCTAAAAATTGATTTGATCATTGTATGAGGAAAGAGTCACCATAGGGAATATGGGTCCTTGTATGCTACTTTTTCTCTATTTTTGAGGTCCTTTGATGATAGATCTGAGCTTTTGATTTTTGGTTGTAGAGTTTTTGGCACATTGTTAGATAATTTTGTGGGTGAGTTTTTGTCAATGGATAAGATGTAGGGCTTCAATTCCAATAATGAAAAATTTGTTTGCAAGATTCATTCAATCTTCTTCAAACCTGAAATCTACACATTTAAAAAGAGAAGATATGTTGTGCCATTTAGGGGCTTTCCTTAGTAAAACTCTGTGTTAGTGTTTCCACTTCCAAAATGGAAACATCAATGATAAAATGATAATGGATAGGAAGGAATGATGAAATCACAAATTTCTACAACTCACCACCCTTCAATGGCTTCCTTGAAGGATTGAACTCATAATCATCACCTCAAGGTCTTGGATCTTTCTTGCTTGATTTTCTTGAATGCTTTGGAGACCTACACAAGTGTTAGCCTTCATAAAACAATGATAACATGAACACACATAAACTCACATGCGATTTGGCATGATATTAGGATCTTGAATTTCCCCAATAAAGCTCTAAAATACAGCTCTTGACTAGATTGATAGTGCTCTTGATCATAAGTTCACCAATATAATTTCAATGAATACTTGTTAGATTTCAAATGATGTAATAACTAGGTATTTATAGGCATTTCTCTAATTTTCCAAAAATTAAATCCTAATTGCCAACATTTGCAACTTGATTTTTGAATGTTAAAATGCCGACACAAACATATCCAAAATTGGTCCCCGGAAAAATAGGGGGACTCATACACCCTGTGGAAAATGGGTCCTGGCCCTATTTTCTAGGACATTAAGTCCCAGGGGAAAAATATTAATAGATGCATTTGTTCAATTCTTACAATTTTTTGGAAAGTGGTACAAATGGGCTATAGGATACATAATTTAGGAAATTAAGGACCCAATTAGGCTCAATAATTTAGGGGGATAAAAACCTAGTATGAAATTGTCAAGGGTGACAATTTTTGATGCTGCAGGTGTATACCCCCAACCAAGGTGTATTCTTAATTCCTCCAGAATCATTTTTTTATGTTTTCAATTTATGCAATTCTATCGTTACCTCCCAAAATTTGTAACAACACCCAAGGTGTTTGTATTTATCTACCATGAGTCAACCCTAGATTTATAAAATAAGCTCTATGAATTTTACTTACATGAATTGGCAGTGCCATTTAACACTAAATGGAACCCACTATATTGTATGTGGGGTATGTCCAAATCAAAGCTCTGCTATACTTCATTAAGAATTAAAAAATAGGGATCTTTAGCTACAACAATATCGTGAGCAAGAAGAGTCAATTATTTTGAGTATTGGCGTGAGGAAAAAGATCCTAAAAAGTTATTAAAATATTGGATCACATTAATAGAAAAACCTAAGGTGGAAGACATGATTATGTTGAACTTAATAATAGACTAGGAAATCTTTAAGACATCATGCCACCCAAACTAGTAAAGAGGAATTATATTTTTTTAAGGTTAAATGGAATGAATTAATCATGGAGATAAGGAGAAAGGAACGCCACTTAGTATACAACTACCTAACAACAATCAATAGGGAACATAGGTATATTAAAATAGTCTACACATATGGGATTACTTGGTTACCACTTACATTTCATCCTCCGCTTCTTTGGTTCCCAATACCACATTTCCAAGGATAAAGATCAGACAAAGCCATTGATGAAAATTCTAGTTTGGAATGTCTTGAAGCTAAAAATGATTATATCTCAAACTAGGGAAAACTTTAGTGGTGAATCTTTGCCAATTGGTGAATAATTGAAATCTCGATTAATTCGCCTATGCATTATTCTTTAAACGGCGTGTCATTGGAACTGATTCGCTAGTAGTTTATACTCTAATTACAAATATTAATTATATTCGCCAATAATATTATATTCCTATCATTCATTTTGGGGCAATATCACCACTAATAATAAATTACCATTTCATTTTAGTGATATTTTAGCCTTGAATAGGGATTTTATTTATTGCCATCGATTAGCTTTTTAATCGGATATTGTTGATCTTTATGATATTGTTTTAAAAAGT
This sequence comes from Sequoia sempervirens, assembly GCA_007258455.2. Taxonomy (NCBI): domain Eukaryota; kingdom Viridiplantae; phylum Streptophyta; class Pinopsida; order Cupressales; family Cupressaceae; genus Sequoia; species Sequoia sempervirens. The sequence continues at coordinate 17,506,789 of VDFB02049217.1, read as the reverse complement.
TTAAAATTTGTTTTAAATACAAGATTAGATTTATCGCGTGGCCCAAAACAAATTTTGGCCTCAACAAGCTCTTTAAAAGGCACATGCATATAAACTCACGGAATCAACCTGCAGCCATCCGATTAAAAAGCTAATTGATGGTCATAATTTCACTTTTCAAAAAAGATAATCATGTGGCCCAAAACAAATTTTGGGCCTCAATAAGACTTTTAAAATGCATGTGTATATAAACTCATAGAATCAACCTATAGCCATCCGATTAAAAAGCTAATCAATGGTCACAATTTCACTTTTCATATAGTTATTTTTTAAAAGTGATAATTTTAAAAAATGCCTAATTTGTGTGTGCTCCAATGCATTTTATATAGTGAATTTATGCTATCCCCAGACCCCGTGAGGGGGCGTTGCCCCCTTGACCCCCACAAGAAGGCTCTACCCCCTTGACCCCCATAAGGGGCGCTGCCCCTTGACCCTGTCAGTGGTTGCCGCCCCTGGGACCCTACTTCAATACTACAAAAGACAAAAAAAATATGGGGGAACTGCATCGACCAACTATGCAATTTTTTAGAGAGATTCACCATTGTAATTAATCTTTTTAGTGATTATTTGCTAGGATTTGCCATTCTAATTATTATTTTTTCCAATTATTCATTAAGATTCTCCAGAATTTTACAATTTTTTTAATAATGTGTTATAGATTCGCCAAGAAAATTAATATTTTTTTCAAATAGAAGGAAAGATTTGCCAAGATTTTACACCTTTGCCGAGGGGGGGGTTTCTTAAAGTTATCCCTGTCTCAAACAAGAGGAAGGGAGTATAGAACTAGATGACTATATGATAGTGGCACAATATTACACCCGAAGGCCTTAGTTTTCTTGAGGACAAGAAAACCTATAACTTGGGGTGAGTGATGGGACCTAAAACTGACATATAATGTCTTGATAAATGATTCAATGTTTTGATAATTATTCTAAAATATAGTAATATATTATGATTGATTATGGTGATTTTATCATAGAAGTACTTTTGAAAAAAAAGCTAACCCTTCATGCAATAAGATAGTAGACACACATAGCCAAGGTTGTCCTAAGCCTACAGTCATAGGACTAACTACATGTAATTGAAGGAATAGATACTCGTAGTGGAAGGATAAAATATGTGCAGTTGAAGGACTAGTCCCTGCAACCATAATTTATTCACCATTATTCATCAACAATAATAATTTCTTCCATGGAAAATAAGAGAAAAATCAAAGAAATGGTAGATAGTGGCAAAGAACCACAACAATTTTGTAGCAATGGTTTCATAATTCATACCTTTTGTCTACATGTCTCATTATTTTTATCTTTTATTTATAGTTTAAATATTTTATTAGGAAAGTACTCCTTGAAGGTTTAATTGTGATGAGTTTTCAATTTATACCTTTTCTAAAATAAAATATTTATCTTCCTATGTCTTAGGAATGAGTTGACACATGTAGCTCAGGTCGTTAAGGTTCCATTTAGTTAAGGATAAGTGAAAACTAGTCTATTTATATTCTAAATACTTTATATATCAAAAGAAAAAAAATTCTACCAATGGTTTGTATTAATTTTTTGAATTCAAATAAGATATTTATCACTTCAACCAGTGTTCAAATAAATGGTTAATATATTTGATTAACATCTAGCGAGAAAATATTATAGTTCTCCCCAAGCAAGGGACCACTTGAGATAAAACTGTAACTCTAATTTTAGTATGATTTTTTAGTGATTCTAATAGCTTTAATAAGATTTACTTCATATAAATAATTGGTTATTGATAGAAGTAGCGGATACCCATAACATAGTAATGTATTGTTAACAAAACTTGCAACATTGATGATATCCCATAGCAACTACTGATAAATTTATATTTAATTAGAATTGTATTATAAATTATTTTTGAATGTCAAGCTTATTTTCTATACACAACCTCTTAGGACAACCCCCAAAAGTCCTTAATGTGTAAATATAGTACACATAACATCCAAGAAAAGATGTCCCTATTTTAAAATAATAAAATTAGTGTATCATAATACATGAGT
>VDFB02049217.1:17435721-17504624 GCA_007258455.2 Sequoia sempervirens | reverse complement strand
TATTCCTAGATGATCCTTGTCACCCTTGTAGGTGCTTGGATACAGGAGTGATTATGTTTCGTAAACTTCCTTTATTTGTGGGATCATTTTTCCTCTATTATGTGTATTGATTTTTAGCGAATTGTGGATGATGCAAAGTGTTGGGGGCATTTAGGCTTCCCTTCCATGTTGACCCAATTTTTTATTTTTACTTTATTTTCTTGAGCATTCTTCACATGGTCTGATATAGTCGGGGGTTGATGACAGTTCGTCTATATAATATTACTATACTTATATATATATATATATATTTATGAGTAGCTTTGACCCCAAAATATTAGATCACCCCTGTGCCCTTTGTTTGTGATGTTATTTTTACAATCTTGGATATCTTTCTCTCTTATTTTCTTGAGTTGTTCCCCGTATGTGCGACATCACTTTCACAATGTTTTTATTTTTAGAAAACACATTCGTTTCCAACGAATCTTTTCTCAAAAATCCTTGCAAAATTTTTCAAAAATTGTATTCTCAACGTGGACCCCTAACGAAACACATTTCCTTCATCATGGATTCACAAAGAAAGAACTTGAAGAAATTTCCTCCAAGATGGGAGCAAATTTTCCTATGGCAGAAGCCTCGACCTTCCCCTCATGAGGGGGCATTTTCTTCCTTTCAAATTCCTTGATGAAGTGAACATCTTTCAAAAGTATTCCTTGATGTTGAATTGATTTGAGAAAAAATATTTTTGCACTTTCAAACAACACATCCCTTGAGTGGACCCCTCGTCTTTTGAAGGGTTCCTAAGGGACCCCTTTGAAATACTTTCAATTTTTTGACTGTTTGCATGACTATCTACTTGTCTTCTTGCATGGCTACCTTTTTTTGACATGTTTTAACTGTGGATTAACATGTTACTTTGTAGGTGCACCTATGAAGCCGCTTTCCAGTTTGACTCTGTGATTCCCCTTTCACTGGGCTTCCTTAATGAGAGAGTACTTGGGGGAATTCCTTCTTGCAGGTCAGAGTACATGTGGAGTCCTTTTCCTACCCTGCACTTTTGAGTTTTCCAAATCGCGGTCTACTGCCTTGACGGTTCAGGTATACATCTATATCTATTTAATCTACTTTACCGAACACTCATCAATATTCATGCTTACTAAAGTGGGGGGAAAATGTACAGGATAAAATTTGTACCCCTTGTAAATTCCCCCTTCACATACCCCCACCTTAGAAAATCAAATTCTAAGGTGAAATTTCACATCACCCATCCAAGATGCATCCACTTGGTGTGTGTTTTGTGTGTTAGTGGGGGAATTTTGTCAGGGATGTGAGCGTGATGTGCAGACATCTGTACAACGTACTTTTTTCCCTGACAGATTCATTCACCTAAGTCCGTAAGGACATTACACTCCTCATTGGGGATGGTTTGTAATTCCTTTATGCAACCAACCAACCCAAAAATAGTTCATTTTGGCCTTCAAAGGAATCCATTTCACATTTAATTCATCTCTTAGAAATCCATTCAATTACACTCTCATTCTCATTCAATATCTCAAGCAATCTCTCCATTTTTCACAAGTCCATTTGAGCATTGTAGCAACTAGAAACTCCATCAACTTCACTTTTGTATGTGTCGCTCTACCACAGAATTTGTGAGCTTGGAGTCTTACGAGACCTCCCTTCATCACCGTTGTGGCTGTGGTGACTTTTCCAAGTTCATTGCTTGCATTCTCCCTTCATTGGCCTTTAGAGCCTTTGGGTGGAGTTGGTAATGCTTCACTCTCCCTTTTGTGATTTGATAGAGTAGCTTTATCTTTTGTAGTGTTAAGTGTACTTCTTTCAAATCTCCTTTATCATATTTTCTACCCCGTTGCTTTCTGGTTGTCTTTAGAAGTGGAAACAACAAAGTTGAGGTTTGACTAAGGAAAATCCCTATACAACCCCAATAATTTTCCCCTCTTGCTTGTTTGTAGGTGAATGTGTGTGTGGAGCTAGCTAGTGAACTAGTGTTTCAGTGAGTTGGTGTTCATCGCCCTAGTTCTCATATACTTATTTTATTATTTCCATGTTTACTTTTTGTACTTTATTGTTTGGTTTATTTCATTAAAACCTGTTAGCTAGGCTTTCAATAGGTTTTTTGTAGTTTCTCTATTGTACTTTATAATTTATGGTCATACGGATGCTAGCATGCCAAAGAGACATCAATGCACCATGTTGTCATCCCAGACCCGCACTACCATCCTCAAACAAAGAGTTGTCTGAGGTATAGTTTCAACTCTAGAAACCAGCTCACCTAACCCCAAATAGAATTCTAGGTCTATAGAGTAACAAAATTACTTCATAGTTCTCTTCATTCTCGATCCTCACCCCAAAATGCCCTTTAGAGTGAGGTAAGTTAGGGTATCCCTCCGCTCTCAACTCCCCATGACCTGGAGCCTTGACATGGTTGGTCCCCCTCTCTTACATGATGAAATAACAAAGTGTTGCACCCTACCACCCTTAAATGGCTTCCTTGAAGGACTAAATTCATACTCATCACCTCAAGGTCTTGGATACTACTTTATTGATTTTCTTGAATGCTTTGGAGACCTAAAAAGTGTTAGCCTTCATAAAACAATGATAACATGAACACACATAAACTCGTATGGTGTTTGGCATGATGTTAGGATCTTGAATTGTAGCAATAAAGCTCTAAAATATTTCTCTTGACTTGCTTGATAATTCTCTTGATCATAAGTTCACCAATATAATTTCCATGAATACTTGTTAGATTTCAAATGATGCAATAACTAGGTATTTATAGGAATTTCTCTAATTTCTTGAAAATTAAATCCTAATATCCAACATTTGTAACTTGAATTTTGAATGTTAAAATGTTGACACCGACATATCCAAAATTGGTCCTCATGAAAATAGGGGGACCCATACGCCCTAGAGTGAATAGGTCCTAGCCCTATTTTCTAGGACATTAAGTTTCAAGGGTAAAATATTAATTAGATGCATTTGTTCAATGCTTGCAATTTCTCATAAAGTGATACAAATAGGCTATAGAATGTATAATTTAGGAAATTAGGGACCCAATTAGGCTCAATAATTTAGGGGGGAGAAAAACCTAGTGTGAAATTGTCAAGGGTGACAATTTTTGACACTACATTTAGCCCCTACTTTAGTGAGAGTATGAACTTACACTCAGACTCACACTAAAGTAGAAAATATGTGTCAAGAGGGGTCTAGTTTTCTAAGTGTTGAAGAGATAAGATGACTATGGATCTAGAGGGAGCACACAAGCCCCTAGAAATTGAGATCCCATCAAAAACCAACATAAGCACAAAGGAATGCACATGTATGAAATGCAACAAAATAACATACACAAACATACATGTTAGAAAACACATGGAATGATGGAACATAAAGATGACGATGAAATAAAAACAAACACAATGTAAACACAAAGAATATGCACAAGAGACGCACAACAAACACAAGTTTATTATTAAAGGGGTTCAAGTCAGTAAGGCAAAGAGACCTTAGTCTTAAATTGTCTCACATACCAAATGTCATCCATCAAAAAAATGAATACTCTGATGAGTACTAGAAATTTGTGTTATGCCACATTAGTCATGGAATACAAGGCTCCACTACCAAGAAAGTTTGGTTATGCTAGGTGGCCATGTTAAAAAAGGGTGCTCAAGTTCATGACCCAACAAGATCCATTATGCTAAATCCATGAATTATCTTGCAACATCTTGCTTTAGGGCGTGCATAAAACTCACCTCAGGGTGTGCACAAATTTTAACACTTCAAGGGATGAACAAAACTCACCTCAAGGGGTGCACAAATTTTAACATCTTGGGGGACGATCAAAAATCACCTCAAAGGGTGCACAAAGTTTAACATCTTGAGGGACAAACAAAACTCACCTCAGGGGGTGCATAAAGTTTAACATATTAGGGAACTAAGAAAAGTCACCTCAGGGGGTGCATAAACAATGGTAAGGTAAGGCTAAAACCTCAAGGGGTGTTACTATAACACTGCCACAAAAGGTGTTTTACAAAAATAACAAAGGGTCTTTGCTCAATATATGAAAGGTCACACCTTAGGGAATAGATCAAAAATTACATCACCACTAAGAGAATACAACTCATGGAATAGAAGTCCCACACCTTAGGGAATACTAACCATAGCATTACCACCAAGGGGAACACATATTCCAAGAAAGGTCACACTCTTAGGGGATATCAAGCCCAATATCACCACAAAGGAGACACTAGCATAGATCAAGAATTCCATAATTTCATTGCCAAAGTCACACATCCTAGGAGATGCATGGTATCATCACTAAGAAGGGACCATTTCTTATGCAAACAATAAGTGGGGGACTATATTCCCCCCCTTAAAATTTTAGTATACTTGCTACACTAACATTTTAAGGAGAAATAAATGGATCCCAAGAAGGAATGCACCCAACAAAAGGATACCTAACCCCTTGGCCCCCAAGTGTAAGGACAAAAGTGATCCAAATGAATTATAATATGTTGCTCCTCACAAAATAAAAGATGATTGCATAAATCTAATTTTATACTCTCATGGATGGTAGTGAGTATTGTGTGATACTACAACTACCACATGGCAAGGTGAAAAGAAAATTAATGTTAATTTATCATGCATTCAATTTGATCCCATAAGGATAAAATTATCTTAATTTCCTCTTTAAAGCATGATATTCGTTAGTAAGACATCCAAGTATTCTATGATATACATAGTAAGATGTATTTTTACTCTTTCCTTTTTTATCTTCTCAGTCATAGATGGCTAGTAATGTAAAGTATCCTAGTTTGATCATTGTTTCTAAGGCTCATTCAATCTTAGTTATAGGATGCAAGAATTGTAACTTCTTAATAGGACCATGGACATTGTATTTCTTGTTTGGTGGGATAGATGTTTGATGTAAAGGTAGAGGATCTTGGTAACCTATTCAGTCTAGTGTCTTTTGATGGTGTTTGTTCCAAGAGAGGATACATCTCATGTCCGTTCTCTATATCACATCCTTGCTTTCTCAAGATTCTAAATCCTTTTCCATAGCTTTGTTCTAGGTGAATGAGTGTGTTGGTAACTTTATGCCCATATGATGGTGAGTTGGTTGATGTGCTTTCCTTGTGATTGTTATTGATTTGTGATTCCATGTGCATTGGTTGAGGTATTCCTTACGATTCATTTTTTGGATGTAAGAGAGCGAATATTTCAAGTGATGAGTGGTAGGTAGTGGTGGTTGTTGGTATGGGTGATTAGGAAATCTCATGGAAGGATAAAAGGTTGCATTATTCTAAATATTTTGCAAATGATTATGTATTAATTCACTCATGCCCTCATCATCATGTCCCAAGATATCCACAATATAAGGACATGTGTTGGAGGTGAAGGATTAGGAATGTTCTCATTATAATTAGGGTCATCACCAAACACACAACTCGAAACATCAACCAACAATTTCGGAGAATTCAATATTTGACAAAAACATTGAGCCATCATGATGGTTCTTTTTACTAAGGTTCAAAATGTGATGCAATAGGTTTTTGGAAAACAAACAACAAATTTGGATAGACAATCCTGAGAAGATTCTATCAAAGAAATTTTGATCCAATTTAAGGAGCATAAGGATAGAAGCACACAAGGGTGTCTATATCCTAGGTAGGTTTTCTAGAAATTCAAATTTTGACTGTGTGTAATTCTGCTTAATGATTCTAGGTATGGTTGCAAACAGTTTTGACAATGATTTTTTTTCCAAAATTTGCTTAATTTATGCCAATGCAAGTGTGTAACAATATGTGAACAATAAATGACAATTTTGAATGTAATTTTCTAATCTAAAATGTAAAGATTGACTAATTGTAAGATGCCTAAATATGAGAATGATATTTTTTATGCATTTTTTTTCACTTTTTATCGCTTTTTTAGCTAAATGGAAGATACCTCAATGAATGCAATTAAGAATTCCAAAACAAAGATTTGAAAGCATAAACAAACTGAAACAATAGAGATAGAGGATTGTACAAAAGTTTGTTAATGCAAGTGTACAAGGACCAAGGTTCCCAAGGGCATCTAATTCCTTGATAGGGGTTCTAAAAATTTAAAATTTGAATGTTTATTATATTGTCTAAAGGTTCTGCTTTTGTGTGCAAACATGTCTACGACTAAATATGTTTCCAGAATTTTACCAATTTATGACAATGTGATGCAAGTGCAAATGTGTGATAATTCAAATGACAATTATGAATGCAATTTTCAATGTGGATCTGATGTAAGTGACTAAAATAAATAATAAAGTAACCTATGATACAAAATGATATGTAACTTTTTTGAGTTTTTATATCTTTTATGATACAAAAGTGAAACCCTAAATGAGAAATGCAAAGTAATACAATGAAAAACCTAGATCTCAAATGAAATTTCAAAAGGTATGTAATGTTAACAGGTCAGGTTCACCAAAATGAAACAAAGAAAATAAGAACCATAGGTCTAATGTGTAAACCTAGGATTCAAACTTTTGGGTTGTGTTTTTTTTTATTGTTTCATTAAGATGGAGACCAACAAGGTGAGTAGATTGGCTTTCAACCATGAAGGTGATCCAATCAAACCTGAATCTCTATCTTATTGAGTCAGAATAATTTGGAATTGATATGTTATGATTAACCTAAGTAGACAATGTGACCTAATATATAAAATGCAATAATTTGAGAATAAATAGACTGGAATAGTAACTTGCAGGAAAATGTGGGAACTGTAGATGACTATGTACATGTCCTAAAAATTGATTTGATCATTGTATGAGGAAAGAGTCACCATAGGGAATATGGGTCCTTGTATGCTACTTTTTCTCTATTTTTGAGGTCCTTTGATGATAGATCTGAGCTTTTGATTTTTGGTTGTAGAGTTTTTGGCACATTGTTAGATAATTTTGTGGGTGAGTTTTTGTCAATGGATAAGATGTAGGGCTTCAATTCCAATAATGAAAAATTTGTTTGCAAGATTCATTCAATCTTCTTCAAACCTGAAATCTACACATTTAAAAAGAGAAGATATGTTGTGCCATTTAGGGGCTTTCCTTAGTAAAACTCTGTGTTAGTGTTTCCACTTCCAAAATGGAAACATCAATGATAAAATGATAATGGATAGGAAGGAATGATGAAATCACAAATTTCTACAACTCACCACCCTTCAATGGCTTCCTTGAAGGATTGAACTCATAATCATCACCTCAAGGTCTTGGATCTTTCTTGCTTGATTTTCTTGAATGCTTTGGAGACCTACACAAGTGTTAGCCTTCATAAAACAATGATAACATGAACACACATAAACTCACATGCGATTTGGCATGATATTAGGATCTTGAATTTCCCCAATAAAGCTCTAAAATACAGCTCTTGACTAGATTGATAGTGCTCTTGATCATAAGTTCACCAATATAATTTCAATGAATACTTGTTAGATTTCAAATGATGTAATAACTAGGTATTTATAGGCATTTCTCTAATTTTCCAAAAATTAAATCCTAATTGCCAACATTTGCAACTTGATTTTTGAATGTTAAAATGCCGACACAAACATATCCAAAATTGGTCCCCGGAAAAATAGGGGGACTCATACAACTCCGTGGTGCCAGTTCCTGCCCATTTAGGATATTTAAGTCCCGTGGCACCATTTATGATACCGAGCCTAATTTGCACCTTTGGAAGTGGTATTAAATAGGGTTGAGACAAGATAATTTAGAAATTCATAACCCAATTAGGCTCAATAATTTAGGGGATAAACTTAGTATGAAATTGTCATAGACAATTCTTTATCGCAGTGTGTATACCCCTGTACCTTTAATTCAGACCATTTTTTATGTTTTCAATTTATGCAATTCTATTTCACTCTAAAATTTGTAAATAACACCTAAGTTGGGTGGGGTTGTACTAATCACCGCTTGAGCCAACCCTGACGGCAAACAAGCCCACAATTTTACCACACTTGAATTCGGTGCCATCAACACCAAACCCACTGCTACTAAAAGGTGTCCCAAACTGCCCTGCTATACTTCATTTAAGAATCAAAAAGAGGACTCCTTGGCACAAACACGAGCAGCGAGTCACCATTTTGGCGAGGCGATCCCAAAAAGTTGGCTAAAACATTGATCACATTAATAGAAAAACCTAAGGTGGCATCATGCTGTCCACAATTGTAAAATCTTTAAGATACCGCGCCAATCTAAACTAGCAGGGAATTATATTTTTAAGGTTAATGGAATGAATTAAACGTGAGATAAGGGGATAAGTTGTCCCAAATTAGCATACAACCACTCTTAAACAACAATCAATAGGGAACATAGGTATATTAAAATAGTCTACACATATGGGATTACTTGGTTACCACTTACATTTCATCCTCCGCTTCTTTGGTTCCCAATACCACATTTCCAAGGATAAAGATCAGACAAAGCCATTGATGAAAATTCTAGTTTGGAATGTCTTGAAGCTAAAAATGATTATATCTCAAACTAGGGAAAACTTTAGTGGTGAATCTTTGCCAATTGGTGAATAATTGAAATCTCGATTAATTCGCCTATGCATTATTCTTTAAACGGCGTGTCATTGGAACTGATTCGCTAGTAGTTTATACTCTAATTACAAATATTAATTATATTCGCCAATAATATTATATTCCTATCATTCATTTTGGGGCAATATCACCACTAATAATAAATTACCATTTCATTTTAGTGATATTTTAGCCTTGAATAGGGATTTTATTTATTGTTAGTCGATAGTTTTAATTGATATTGTAGGGGAGTTCTATGATGTTTTGTGGGAAGCATTGAGGTTCAGAATTTGTTTTGGGGCCGCATTGATTTAGACCAGGTGGCCCAAACAAATTTGGCCCCCAAATAAGCCTTTTAAAAGGCACATGCATATAAACTCACGGAATCAACCTGCAGCCATCCGATTAAAAAGCTAATTGATGGTCATAATTTCACTTTTCAAAAAAGATAATCATGTGGCCCAAAACAAATTTTGGGCCTCAATAAGACTTTTAAAATGCATGTGTATATAAACTCATAGAATCAACCTATAGCCATCCGATTAAAAAGCTAATCAATGGTCACAATTTCACTTTTCATATAGTTATTTTTTAAAAGTGATAATTTTAAAAAATGCCTAATTTGTGTGTGCTCCAATGCATTTTATATAGTGAATTTATGCTATCCCCAGACCCCGTGAGGGGGCGTTGCCCCCTTGACCCCCACAAGAAGGCTCTACCCCCTTGACCCCCATAAGGGGCGCTGCCCCTTGACCCTGTCAGTGGTTGCCGCCCCTGGGACCCTACTTCAATACTACAAAAGACAAAAAAAATATGGGGGAACTGCATCGACCAACTATGCAATTTTTTAGAGAGATTCACCATTGTAATTAATCTTTTTAGTGATTATTTGCTAGGATTTGCCATTCTAATTATTATTTTTTCCAATTATTCATTAAGATTCTCCAGAATTTTACAATTTTTTTAATAATGTGTTATAGATTCGCCAAGAAAATTAATATTTTTTTCAAATAGAAGGAAAGATTTGCCAAGATTTTACACCTTTGCCGAGGGGGGGGTTTCTTAAAGTTATCCCTGTCTCAAACAAGAGGAAGGGAGTATAGAACTAGATGACTATATGATAGTGGCACAATATTACACCCGAAGGCCTTAGTTTTCTTGAGGACAAGAAAACCTATAACTTGGGGTGAGTGATGGGACCTAAAACTGACATATAATGTCTTGATAAATGATTCAATGTTTTGATAATTATTCTAAAATATAGTAATATATTATGATTGATTATGGTGATTTTATCATAGAAGTACTTTTGAAAAAAAAGCTAACCCTTCATGCAATAAGATAGTAGACACACATAGCCAAGGTTGTCCTAAGCCTACAGTCATAGGACTAACTACATGTAATTGAAGGAATAGATACTCGTAGTGGAAGGATAAAATATGTGCAGTTGAAGGACTAGTCCCTGCAACCATAATTTATTCACCATTATTCATCAACAATAATAATTTCTTCCATGGAAAATAAGAGAAAAATCAAAGAAATGGTAGATAGTGGCAAAGAACCACAACAATTTTGTAGCAATGGTTTCATAATTCATACCTTTTGTCTACATGTCTCATTATTTTTATCTTTTATTTATAGTTTAAATATTTTATTAGGAAAGTACTCCTTGAAGGTTTAATTGTGATGAGTTTTCAATTTATACCTTTTCTAAAATAAAATATTTATCTTCCTATGTCTTAGGAATGAGTTGACACATGTAGCTCAGGTCGTTAAGGTTCCATTTAGTTAAGGATAAGTGAAAACTAGTCTATTTATATTCTAAATACTTTATATATCAAAAGAAAAAAAATTCTACCAATGGTTTGTATTAATTTTTTGAATTCAAATAAGATATTTATCACTTCAACCAGTGTTCAAATAAATGGTTAATATATTTGATTAACATCTAGCGAGAAAATATTATAGTTCTCCCCAAGCAAGGGACCACTTGAGATAAAACTGTAACTCTAATTTTAGTATGATTTTTTAGTGATTCTAATAGCTTTAATAAGATTTACTTCATATAAATAATTGGTTATTGATAGAAGTAGCGGATACCCATAACATAGTAATGTATTGTTAACAAAACTTGCAACATTGATGATATCCCATAGCAACTACTGATAAATTTATATTTAATTAGAATTGTATTATAAATTATTTTTGAATGTCAAGCTTATTTTCTATACACAACCTCTTAGGACAACCCCCAAAAGTCCTTAATGTGTAAATATAGTACACATAACATCCAAGAAAAGATGTCCCTATTTTAAAATAATAAAATTAGTGTATCATAATACATGAGTCGCTTGATAAGGGATATCATGATCCATTGAGTAGAGTGCATTAATTTCACTACACAACATTTATTGGTCAATGATGGGTCTAGTTAGGTAGGTCATTGTGATCCAAGAAAATTAGATGAATGCACATTTTTTATTAATGGATAAGTTGGGTAGGATAGTTTTGTCTCTTAGGTAGGCATGAATATCATGATACCAAGGGGAAGTGGGACCATCTTTTCCCCATGTCATATTAGGAACTTTATATAAATGCATCAACATGAGGGCAATCAAAAAATAAATTTCTTTTACATTAGGAGAGATATCAAGTACATAATCAATAATAGCCATTCCATCAACAAAGTTATTATTTATGTAGGGAACATGGTTGAACTATATTTGGGTGAAATGCTACTTAAATCTATCTACCATGAGTAACTTCTTTTCCATGGTAAGATAGTCATCTAGATGAATTTTTTTAAGAACTAGATGTGAATCCTTGAATACAAAAATATTTTGGATTTTCTATTGAATAGCTAATTTTATTCCTATCATTAAAGCCTCATACTCCACTATATTGTTGATGCATGAAAAATAATTTTGAAAAATCAAGGGATAAGATCCTCTTGAGGTTTCATGAGAAATATCCCTACCCTAAAGCCATGATTCATGCAAGATCCATCAAAATATAGTCCATTATTGTGATTCATCAATATGAAGGAATTCATCTTAAAATTTTGTAAGGGAGTTTTATCTTCTAGAGTTCTTGTTGCTAATTTGTTGGTAATAACTTTCTCTTTTAGTTTTTATCAACATTATCAATTTTAAATTCAATAAGGAGCATAACATATTTTATCATGGATCATGTTAATTTGTTTTAGAAAGAAGATACTTGAGAGGATAAATCTTCACAATGAGCTTAGTATAATTTGAATGTGTAGTGTTTGATTTTTTATGAAGAAAATTCCATAGTTAGACAAGCTCTTTCAATTGATGTATATTGTGATGTTCATGGAAAACTAGAGTTCTACTAAGATATTATATGGAATATCCATTTCCCTATTGATCATGTTGTGTAAAGAGTGCCTCAAAAGCATGTTTAGTGACAAAGATACATAGGAATAGTGTTTGATCAAGTTTAGGTGGCATAAACACTCATGGGTTGGAAAAATACAATTTTAAATTATCAAAATATTGTTCACATGAATCATCCCAAATGAAGTTTATATGTTTTTGAGTAGATGATTGAATGGATGAAACTTGTCTACAAGCTGAGAAATGAACCATTTGATTGAATAAACTCCTTGAAGGCAATAAAGCTATGTGAGATTTCATGGTAAAGGTATGTATAGTATAGATTTAACTTTATAAAGATCAACCTCAATCCTATGATGAGAGATGATGTAGCCAATTTTTTTCTCTTAGTCACATTGAAAACACACTTTCTAAAATTCAAGAAAAAATATATTATATGATTTTTTATAGGATCTGACATAATATTTTGGAGTGTTTTAATCCATTTTAGCCTTACCAAAAATATCATCAACATTATATTCTACTTTTTTATGAAGCATATCATAAAATATTATGGTCATGGATTTGTAATAAGTTTTTCCTATATTATTTATGTCAAAATTTATAACCTAATAACATAATATTCCCCAAGGCGTAATAAAATTAGTCTTTTTTCATCATATAATGCTATCTATATTTGATTATATTCTAAAAAACCATCCATGAGGGACAAAATTTCATGACCTATTTTAAGATCAATAATTGTGTCAATGTCGTGCAAAGATTATTTTGGGAAAGTTTTGTTGATATTATGGAAATATGAGTAAACATGAATTAATCTAATCTTCTTTTAATTGATACAATATTAGAGATCCACTCAAAGTAGTCAATAGGCTTGATGAATCTTGTTGCTGTGAACATGGATTTTTACCTATCTAGTATATCACCTAGGAGGTTATTTACACTAGTTACTTAAGTTTTCTTAGGGTACACACAAGATACTTATCACTTTATGTTTCAAGTCATAAGATTAAGACACATGTCATATTCTTATGTGATCTTATGTCTCACCTCAAGGTCTATATAACAAAAAATTTCCCTGTGTATTCTAATTCATTATAAGTAATATATCATTTGTATCCTTTGATATAATATAATTATTATCTCACATTCTATCTCTCTTATGTTTTTATTGAAGCTCCTAAATCTTGGGTGGCTACATATTCAACCAAATATTGTATGAATATATCATTACATACTAACTCTTACATGGTATCATATCTTATAGGATTGCTTCCTTTTAGTATTTATTGAGATATATAAGTTACAAATATTGATAGATCTTGGAAATTTTAGTATACTCTTCTCTTGCATTGAATCATGACCTAGAGAATAAAAAAAAATGCTAGAAATATCAGATATGTGGGATTTATATTTGTGGTTTTGTATTAAAGGTAGCTATATTTTTTAGCATTTTAAGTCAAATCTTACCATGCCATCACCTCAATAAGGTCCAATAACCTAAATATCAACTATTATTTCATTGTATTAGGGCATTTTTACTCTAGGCCTTTAGAAAAATTTGGACCCCCTCTATCATATGGTCATCATAGAATCTTTTCTATGCAATACTTGCATAAGTTCCAACATCATAAGTTATACATGATTATGAAAAATCTAATTTTTATATTTTATATTAAAAAAATAGTCATTCATATTGAAGATTTGTATAGTATTCAACAACTTACAAAGTACAAGGTACTTGTAGACCTTCCAATACACTGCACATGGCACATCAACACATATTGGCCCCACACATAGCCCTACTGCGTGGTCCACTAGAAATGAAATATCATTGACCGGTGAAATATAGTTACTATTCTACCTTAAAATAATCTATGAAACCATCCAAAGCTCTTAACATGTTTTTCCACCCATGATCAATATTTTTGGGTATAGTATAATAGTTTCAATCAACTCTTGGTAGTTTTGCAAAATTGGACAATGATTTGTTGGTTCTAGGAATATTTTGATGATAGAGGAGCATATTTTTTTTTTACCAATTTTGACATTATCATGATGTTAGCATGACATCAACGGTCACCTTTACCAACCAAACCCCCTTCTCCATTTTCATTTTTTATTTGGAACTTTGACTTCAAGGGATTGTATCTCTTTCATTTAGGATCCTTTCTTGGAGAAATTTTTTGTTTGGAGCAAAATTTTACAAGCTTTGTAGTGGTGCATTTTTTAATTATTTTGACACTTCCTTTTTTTCTAGATATCATAGATTATCATAAGGTTTTTTTGAGAAATTCTCATTTTGGGAACTTCCAAGGCTTTGTTTGGGCTCTTATGGTAACATTTTTGGTGGAGCTTTTAAAATTCCATAATTTTTCATGTACTTTGAAGTGGTATGATTAGAGTGATCTCATGCAATACAAAACTTACTTTAATTATGTAACCAAATTTGGCATTTCCATACACTAAGATCACTTCCACTTTACTATTTTTTGGCAAGTGGTACGTGTAATCACACTAAGTATAAGGTGCAAATATCCTATATTATTGGGGAAAATCCTTGATTGAGTAACTTTGAGGGATATCCTTATGGTTGTTGATTTTTTTTTCTCTTTTTTGTGTGTTCTTACAATGGGGAAAACTCAAAATTGAACTTTCAACTCCATATAATTATTCTTCATGGAGAAAATGAGTAAGAAATTATCTAATGGGAAAATTTTATCTGTCATGTCTTAAACAATCTATTTCTAAACCTATTGATTCTAATACAAAGTAAATATGAGAGATCAATAATGACAAAAAAAATGGATGTATATATGTTAATTAGTCTCTTTTGATTTAGAGTTTCATACTAAGTGATACAAAGCATCTAAGGAGGCTTGGAAGACTTTTGAAAATTTGTATGGTAAAACGGATATGATTAAGGGATATCGGATTGATAATTACTTAGTGAATCTTGATCTTGAAATTTTTTACCACATCGAAGCCTACATGTCTAAGATTAATAAATTAATGCCATAGCTAAGGGATTGCAATATCATTGATGAGGATTTACAATTGATTTTAAATTTGTTATCCAAGCTTGGTCCTAAGTATCAATATTTATTTTTGGCTTTCATACTCATTAGTTTTCTATGGGAAAAACATATCTTGATCCGATTTTTGATAAATTTACAAATGTTCTAATACAAGATGAAGATAGGATAATTAAAATGTGCCTCATCAAGTCTTATAAAGAACAATAATTGGTGGCTATTGAGCCTAAGGTATATGAAGAATAAAGTAATCCTAAAAATAAGAAAAAGAACAAGCTACAAAAATATTTAAAATTATCGTCCTTTCAAAGGGAATAATATAAGAAGGATAAGCCTAAATGTGCATGTCACAAGAAATCAAGGAATGGTGAACATTAATGTTGTCTAAAACATATTGATGAGTTGAAGAATCTTGTTAAAAGAACTAAATTAATTTACCCCCAAGAATTTTAGGATGTTCATCTTCTTCTTCATCAAAGCGAGAGAGAAGAAAGGGGCAAGGTATTATTATAGTTACAGATCCCAAGTTAGAGAGCTTGATACTTAATTTTGTATTTTCATATCATATGGTTTCATCATAAATTATGTTCTCTTCATTTAAGTCTTGTTCATCACTACATAGATTAATGGATGACAAAAATATATGTTTTTTTGGAAAAGGATCTATTTACATGGATGATCGATCATTTAATGATGTTTTTTATGTGCCTTCATTTTCAACCAACATCCTTTCTATTTATCAAACCATACATATTGGAACAAGTAAGATTGTTGATTTTACATCATATTTTGTTGTCACTCAATATATATATAGTAGAGATATAGTGATAGTTGGGGATGTTGATTGTTAATACTTATTATACACCTTCTCATACCTTTATCCTCTTGTTCCTTGGATTGATGTACACACTAAGGCATATAGTATGAACACCTTTGAAGAGATTCAGTATGGCCATTTTAATCTTGGTGTTTTTTCATCTACTAAGGTTTTAAAGATATGCTTTTTATATTTAAGGTTCTAAAGACATGTTTTTTATTCGCATCCTCCATCTATTGTTTCTTCTAATGAGACTAGTGTTGCTACATATTTGGGTTTTAATGATTCAATGTATTCAAACATTATTTATCTTCTAGATATAACTACTTGGGATGAGTACTTTATATAAATCAAAAAAAAAAATTGTGATTCCTACCGTGTATACTTGAAGGACACTCTTCAAGATATTCATCTCCTCCTTGATGTTTCATCTTAAATGGAGTTTCATAATATTCTTCAGATATTGTCAAGGAGTAGTTATACTCTCTTGTTCTTTCTCTACTTAATCATTTTTCATATTTTTACATTGGTATGGAGATACTTGAGAATATTTTGGAGGAGGTAGATCATTATCTTTGGATTGTGTTCTACATCCATTTCCACAAGATGCTAGATTTTTATCTTCATCAATATGGTCTAGGACACCTTACTTGATTGTAATAGATTTCAACATCAGCAGCATGGGGATACTTGAGCAGAATTCAAAGAAATCACATATCTTGATCTTTCTTCCCTCATCTTTCTTTCAAAAATGGAAATACATATACATACATTATTAGTTTTGTTTCTTCCTAAGGGAAGAAATATTTTTTGACATTATTAGATCATCTTCAACATTCAATTGCAATGCATACGCAGTATTTTTAGGAAAATCTACATTGATGGGGTTGTCTAGTCTCTCTTCTTCTTCTCTCTTATGGGAGGGAATTTTTCCTCACATGAGATTTTTTCTTCTCATTCTTCTTAAGAGAATTTTTTATTTTCTCTCTTTTGGGGAGGAGTTTATCCCATTGAGTATTCTCCTGTTATCCATTTGCGAGAGATTGAATTTGAACATGGGTACATCATCCTAAAGTTATATTTGAGGAAGGGTATTAATTTGAACAAGGTTTTTTTTATCTAATTGGTTCATCACCTAGGTCTTATTCACACTAGTTACTTAAGCTTACTTAAGGTACACATAGGATACTTATCACTTTGTGTCTCAAGTCATGAGATTAAGACCCATTTTATAATATTATGTAATCATATGTCTCACCTATGTCTATATAAACAATGGGTTTCCTTTGTATTTTAATCCATTATAATTTATTGTAAGCAATTTATCATTTGCATCCTTTGATAAAATAGAATTGTTATCTAATATTTTATCTCTCTTGTGCTTTATTTGAATATCCTAGATCTTGAATAACTGCATATTTAGCTAAATATTGTATGGCATAGAGAATTATATATGAACTCTTATAAAGCTAACATCTAGTATTTTTTGAAGTTCCTCTTTCATAAATAAAGCAATCTTTGGGTACAATTTATGAAGTTTTTTTCTTGACTAGTTTGGAACTCAATCTAACTACAAAGTGATGAATAATGAGATAAGTGTCTAAACCTATAATATCTACATATTACTAGGAAATAACATCAATTTATTTTTATAAGAGATCCTTATGAACTTATTTTTATTCTAAGCACATGCTAGGGGAGAGGGGCCAATATTCATGTGTGGGCTAACTTTTTGAGCATGTAGCAATTGCATGAAATATTGTAGGAACTCTTTTTCTTTTTAGAAATGTGAATTGTCCTCTTATCTATCTATAAATAAGGTTTGGAGGTGTGAATCATTATGTAACTTTCCACATTAGCACATCTAGTGATAAGTGTCCAAAAATTGACTTTAAATGTTCAATTGTAACTTAGTCATGGTATTCCTAATAGTTGAACAAAAAAATATCATTTGTTGTTTTTTATTAGAGGTAAAAAATGGGTTTTAATGGGGCCTAAAACCCAATACAAAGAAAAGCAAGTTGCAATTAAAATACATCATAAACCAACAACAGCCCCACAACAGCCTCTAAAGCTATACATGACTACACATGCTGCATATTACAAAAAAATAGCAAGGGCCTGAGATCCTTGGACAACTTGGTTTTAACCGGGACCAGAAACCCTTTTAGATACACACGGAACATGTCTACATTTGCCAGGCATCATCAAACCATCCGCTCATAGAAGACACCACTAAGCCAAGACAAATAATTTGCATAATGATGTAAGACATCATCAGACCCCTAATCAAAAACCTAAGCAAATCCAAAAACCCCACCTCAATAGGGGAGATGGAGAGCACAATAAACCACTGAGCCCAAAGCCACTGCTCGAACCAAGAATCCAACTCCAAAACCATGAGTTCCCCACTTTTGGAGAGGTTAATACAAATAGCAAAGCCACCGTAACCAGAAATCACCAGCACCCTCCACCTCCAGCTCCATAAGAGAACTACCCACCTCAATAAGAACAACTAGGGGAGGTCCACCTCTATAGGACTAGAGGAGAAATCCAACATAGTAGCCCAGCTCGCAACTGTGGCATCCATCGATAAACACCACTTCAAAGTCTTTAAATTAAACCAAAAAAATTGAGCCAATAGATTATAAACCTGAAGCAACTCATCCCTCAAGAAGACCACAATCCCCAACATCAGCGACTTGGGGGTAGGAGGAAAAACAAAAAGATCCCTTCTGAAGAGGGCATGCCAGAAACATCCCTAACCAAAGAAAACAGTTGGGGCAGCAAGATAAGAATGGCACTCAGCCCATTCAAAAGCACCCCACCAAAAATAGGGGAAATAACCACCACCATCAACACCAGAAACCTAAGCCAAAGGATCACCAAGAACAAAGTCCCAGACTCATGATGAGCAAGAATATCCAAGTCCCATAGGGAGCAAGGGGCCCCAAATAGGATAGGAAAAAGGAGAAGGCCCAACAATAAAGAACACCAAGCTAACCCAGCACACTGGTTAAGGCCAGAGATTAACCAAAACTCCTCAAAACCAGCCAGAGGGAAACACTGCCATTCCACCAAGAGGGAACAAGAAGAAAACCATCCATTCTGAAAACAGAAACCCCCAAAAGAGAGCCTCCAAATGCATAGCAAGAAGAAGCAAAGAACAACCAACATGAAGCAGGAGGCAGAATAGGCCAAAATTATGAACCACCAATCCATCCTATTATGCCGAATAGGACCTATAATAAACCCATTCAATAACCAAACAACCAAGAGGAAGCTATCATACATCCACACCCACTATCGGGAAAGCATCCAGAAAAAAACCAGAGGGGCCAAACTCAACCAAACCCAGAGAGGAAAAACTCCTCCTCCCAACCCTCCATGAAACCAAAAGCAAAGAGACCACATCCTAGCATAGGACGAAGGCTAGCAATGCAATCCTAGGTCACAAGCTATAAATCCAGAAGCTCAAGCCATCCCCACACCAAAGGCTATCACTCGAGCAATAGCCCCAACCACTTCAAAAGTGAAGAGTCCTTCTGCCAAAGCACCAAATAGAATCCAAACATATAGAAGGACACCAAAAAGACCAAGAACAACTCCTTCAGAGCCAACCGCAAGCAAAGTAGAGAGGAACAACTACAACCCGTAAGCAAACACTAGGAAAACAGAACCTCTACCTAGATTTGTGCGATCATCTGTGTCACCTTCATCTTCCTCTTCAGCAGCACCCTCAACCAATCTCGCCCTCAATTTTGAACTCGCCCTCCCACGCGTTATTCCACTCATCCTCTCCTTCTAGTGGAGCATAAATGTTATTTGCATTAAGTGAGTTAAATATCATTTGTTGTTTGTATAATATCATATTTTTATTTAAAATATAACTTATATGTAACCTAAATGGACTAAATACCTATTGGTAACCATAAATATTTGTTATCTCTAACTTTTATATCCAACACAAATTAACCAATAGTTGAACACAAAAACTAGTTGTTGTTGTTGTTATAATTTAACAACACACTATTATTTAAAATAAATCTTATATTCAACACAAATGGACCAAATTTGAACATTAAAACTTTTTGACAGTCCTTCACATCTCATGGGAAAATACAAGGTATTTATTGTGCTCACCTTTTATATTTTTTATAGGACAAACTATTAATATGAAGTACTTCAATGCATATACATTACTACCCCAATAGTTGTACACATAAGAATAATATTTTTTCATTGTGAGAAGAATACTTATTTAAATGGGTATCTTATTCTATAAATGACACACTTATAATGGATAGTTTTGATCATTTATTTGAAGCAAAAAAAAATTATTTCACTTGTTAATAAATGTACTTATGTTTTTTTATATAATATTGATAGGTTTCCATGTGTTCAAGTATGATTCCATCTTGGCCAACATTTGGTTTTTTTTTATTTACATGTGGACTAATTATTTATAATATATAGCAGAAATATGTGGCAAGACTGAATATTATAAGCATAAGTGCTATAAAAACATTTGGACCCCACATATTGAAGATATCTATGGGAGAGAGAGGATGGATGCTCACCATGTTGCAATGGTATAATTAACTTAGATTTGATATTGTACTTGACATTAGGCACCAAGGTATAAGGAACCAAGATGATAATGTGTCAAGTACATGATCAAAAAGGTCAAAATGTAAACATTATGCATTATAACACCTTGATATTGAATACCATGATGCCCCTGTGGAAATAGAGTGCAAAGACCATGGTAGATGCAAACAATGATAACACACACAAGTAATAAGCAATCATGCACAACAAACCAAAAAACAACCCAAGATTATGCCCCTAGTCAACCTGAAAACCAATAGATGATGATAAGGATAGCAAAGTTAACGATAAGAACAATGCATACCCCACGGATTGTGTTTTTTACGATAAGAACAACATGTGGATTGGGAAGGATACATCCCTATGATGATAATTTTATAGTGGATCAATAGCTTTCAGTTCATTTGGATCAAACTGATGGATTTATTTTGGATGATGATCTAGATTGCAAGATTGATTTGTATGGATTAGGATTGATTGTATTAGATGGATTAGATTGGAAGGATAGATTGTATAGGATGTGATTGGATGGAGGATAGGATGATTATGATAGAAGAATATATGGGAACCAATGACAAGGGAAAGACAAGGTCTAAGGACTATGTTGCAAAAGAGTAAGATGTCCCACAGTAGAGGAGTGAAATTATGGATGGAATATGGTAAAAGATACATGATATGGAAGGATAGTACATAGGGGATATGAATGGAAATAAGAGTGAGACTTGCATTTTCCAAAGCATGCATAGATATTTTTCCCCTAACTATCTATTAAGATCAAAGATGAAGAGAGGGGATTAATTGGATAGAATGGTAGAAAGGAGATATGATGAGGAATATGTGATGAAGGATATTGGAGGATATGGATAGGATGATCAAGATAAATTGTCTAAGATATGGTAGATAGCATACATGATTCTTAGGAAGATCCTTACCCTTATAAAAATAAAAGAAGATAAAAGGGAAGATGGACTTAGATAGAATGATGGATAGGGGATGAGGGATAGTGGAGGATGTTGTATGGATGAAGCTTTCCCCCAAGTGTAGAGTGGAAGAGGATGGGGTATTACATATTATGCCTATTTTCTAGGTTTTCATCATGGTACTTTTCCAAGGTGCCACATAGAATGGTTTTCACCATTTGATATGATTTCTCTTTCCTTTTTTTATTTTCTCCTTTTTTTCTATTTTTAGAATAGAATGGATGAAGAAGGATAAGGATAGGTGGATTGAGAAGATAGTGGATGGATGATGAGGATATGGAGGAAGGACTAAAGCACCTATTTCCATCCATGGATGGCATCCCTTAAAGATATGATCCATTAAACCATGGTAATTAGAGATATTCTCATATATGTTGGTAAACTAATAGCAAGGGAGATGAAATGGATTTATGCAAAGGCTTGGATTAAAATAGGATGATGTGGGATGAAATTTGGAAAATAGATGGAGGGTTGGACTAATTTTGGATGAGTGGATGGAAATGTTTGCAAGATCAACATTGGCACACACCTGGAAGGGTGGTGGAGTTGTGAAAGTGAAGTGGATTTTAGATTTTTGGATTTAGATGGAGTGGATAAAGATTTTGGGATATAGGGGCCCAAAATGGATTTGGAAGATGGGGTATTTTTAGATGGAGTGGTAGAAGCTTGTAGAGGAGTAGATTTGGATGCCAATTTGTATATTCTTTTGGATGCATTGCTTCTATGAAAAAATTGGGAATCCACATGGCTTTTTATTTTTTCTTCATGGGCCTTTGTGGCCTTTTGGATTTAGATTTTTTCTTTTGGATCAGATTTTCTTTACTTTGGTATGACTATTTGAGGGAACATGTTCATCCTTGGATGTATGTTGATTTTTGGATTTATGCATTTTAGATTTGGCATCGAAATTTCTTCCAAGAGAAATGTGATTGGTGGATGGAGAGGAATGATATTGAGGTCTTATAGATAGGTTTATGTAGGTAAGATGTTGAAAGGGCTTCAAGGATGTGTGCCTTTGTTGATCTTAATTTGGGATTTGAGGTAATGGATAAATAGGATGAAGGGATTCTGAGATAGGGAGGATGGGGTAGGAGATGGAGGGCTGTAAATACCCAAGATGGATGGAAGGGATAGATAATTTGGTTTTGGGACATAGGGACCTAGAATAGATGGAAGGAATGAAGGCTCGGGCTTTGGAATATAAGGGCCCAAGACCGATTTGGAGGATGGGGAATGTGGATATTTGGACTTAAGTGGGAATGAAAAAGCATAATTTAAAATCCTCTAAAAAGTAAGAAAACAAGAAAATTAACTTCACCTTTGAGCTCAAGTGCAATGTCAAATGTATGCACAATTCAATCCAAATTGAAGAAAAAAATCCAAATACACTCCACTCACATTAACAATTCCCTCCTTTCCAATCCAAATTCAAAGAAATTCAATCACTCCCACAAGATCATTTAACATTTTCCATTTTCAAAGAAGGTGTTTTAGATTCTTCTGCAAAAATGAAAGAATAGAATAAAAATACAAGCCCTTTTTCTTTTTATGTCTTTTCCCATTTTCTATTTTTTAGTTTTATTTTCCTATTTTCTCCTTTTCACAAATTAAAATATATACTAATTTAATTCTTAAATAATTCCCTCATTTTTCAGAATGTTAAATGACTAAATTTAACTTCTAATCAATGAAATATTATACTAATTAAAATAATTCAGATACTATTTTTAATGTAATTAACTAACAATTCCCCTTTTTCCTTTTTCCATTTTATTGATTCCCAATGCATCAAACATTATTAACACATGATTATTCATCCATCAAAATACAATCAAATGCAATGAGGGAATAAGTAATCACAACCATAATCACACATTTATAGTTTAACACAAGAAAATTCTAGCATCACCATTAATTCAAGTATCAAAATTTATAT
This sequence comes from Sequoia sempervirens, assembly GCA_007258455.2. Lineage (NCBI taxonomy): Eukaryota > Viridiplantae > Streptophyta > Pinopsida > Cupressales > Cupressaceae > Sequoia > Sequoia sempervirens. Next base: position 17,481,330 of record VDFB02049217.1, on the reverse strand, counting down.
AGGGTCTCACAAAACATATCTCAAACTCAATCCAAGTACAAGAAGGATTTACAAACACATTAGGCCCAATGAAAAATCTATTATATGGGTATGTGTAGGATTGTGGGGGTTCAAACTAGGCCTCTAAGTGGCGATGAAAATTCAGAAAATTAGAGTTAGGCAACTTGACATAAAAATTTGAATAGGTTATTAATATAATTCGAAAAACATGTAAAAACAAAAGTTGTAGCAAATTGAATGTAGTTTCTAGGCTATTAGTCCTTTTTTAGAAAAAGAAAATTGAGAAAATTTGAAATTTCAATGCAGTGGTACTAAATTTTCAAGAAAAAGATAAGAAGCAGGTGTATGTTTGACCACTCTAAGTACAAGAAAAAATAAATATTTTTTTCTAAATTTTTCAATATAAGTAGACGACACATGCTTGGATGTGCCAGTTTTTTTTTTGTAATTTTCCTTCATGTAAATAATTAGTCATGATTTTTTTATTAGAACTTTTCAGAATTATTAAAACGTCTATGTCTGACCACCATAACTTGGTCAAAAATTTATGAATTCAATTATTTTTTTATCCTATAGTATGTGAAGCATAGAATGTGGTGCATCTTGTAGATTCAAAAAATGTTAAGTAGTTTGAAAGTTATAGAAGTTTTCCAATCGGCCTATCAATCAGGACTTTAGACATAACATAGGTAGAAAATCAATAATAATTATTTATTAAATTCAAAATAAGACAAAATTTATATTGGTGGAAAGCTGAAATTTTTTTCTATAAACCCTTTTTGTTTGATGAAATTCGAATAAAATTTTTTTGTCAACCACAAGGGCGAACTTCAGAAAACCAAGCAAATTTTTCAAAACACGTTTTTTAGGTTGACTTTCCAAGTCAGGCAATCCCAAACCAAATCTCGATCCAATATTTGTTTTGGTTTGGTAATACCAAACCGAAACAGATATTCGTTTCAAAACAGATATCCGTTTTGGAAAGCGGGAACCCATTTTTTTTAAAACAAAATGGATATCCATTTTGAAGACCTAAAAAACCCTCTTTAGTAAAATGGGCATAACTTTTGCGTTTCTTATCAAAAATTTTGACTTTTTATAGGCGTTGGAAAGGTGATTGAGAGTTCTACGAAATGGACTAGGTGGTGTTTCTATATTGTATACAAAAATAATTATAATCATTTGAACTTCATATTTCATTTTTGAAACATCAAATGCTCACTACTTTCACATGCAAAGTCTTTTTTCATGATTTTTTTGTAACACTAATCTCAAAATACTTGAAACATTAGAAAAAATAATGAATAATAAAATATTTATATTTTTTGTAGCAAGGAGATAAAAAAATCTTCATAAATCATCATATCTCTCTATCTCTTTCTCTATCTCTCTATATATCACTATGCCTCCCCTTAAGCTCTAGACCTATCCCTCCCTCCTTTCTCTATTTGTCCCTCTTTATACCTATCTTTCTCACTCTCTCTCCTTGAGCTCTAGACCTATCTTTCTACCTCTATCTCCATCCTATCTCTCTCTCTCTACCTCTCTCTCTCAGGTCGCTCTCACTCCCTCTCTCTCTCTCCTTCTCCATCTCCCTCTCCCTCTCACTCTACATCTCCCCTCTCCCTCTCTCTATATCCCCTCCTCCCTTTGAATTCTCTCTCTCAAATCTCTCTGACTCTCTCTCTCCCTCTTAGGTCTCTCTCTCTTAGGTCTCTCCCACTCCCTCTCTCTCTTTGTTCTCTTCCACTCCCTCTCTCTCTCTCAATCTCTCACTCACACTCACACTCTCTCCCTCTCAGGTTTCTCTCTCCCTCTCTCTCTCCCTCTATCTATCTCTCCAGGATCTCAGTCTCCTTCAGTCCATTCCTTCCTTCCTTTTCTTTCCATCCGTCCGGTCCATCCATTCCATTCCATTTCTTCCTTCCGTCCGGCGTCCGGCCATTCCGGCGTCCGGTCCATCCTCCTTCCTCCGGTCCAGCTCCGTGTCCGGCCCGGGCTCCATCCATTCCTCCTCCATCCGTCCGGCCTCCATTTCCATCCTCCGTCCGGCCAGATCCGGTCCTCCGCGTCCGTCATCCATTCCGGTCCGTCCATCCGTCCTCGGTCAGATCCGGCGTCCGGTCCCATTAAATTTTAATATTTTGGTCAATCGTGAGATCCTCGAGATTGATCACGAAAATGACACTTGGTGTCAAGGTACAAATATTCATATAGGGAGTGAATGCAAGGGGTAGATGTAAACATAAGTATAATAAATGATGAGTAGGTGAAAAAATATAGGAATAAGAACAAATGAGAAGAGGATAAAGTGAAATAAATGGGGAATGTATAAAATATACATAATAGGGTATAAAAAAAATGGGTCAAACTTAACACAAAAGTATATTGTCTTCAATATATGATTATTTATAAAATATCCCACTAGAATAAGTACAAAACTAAGTAGAAATGATGTAAATGTACAAATTTATGCAAACAATTTATTACATGATACTCCATCCTCACATTTCCAGAATCTTTTCACCCCTAAATCTAATTCACAAAATAATTATAAAATAAAATAAATTTCTTTTATAATATTAACTAGTAAACAACATGCTCTCAAACAATCTAATTTCCTTTTTCCATCTTGATCCCCTTCCATTGCCTTTTCTCTTTCTTGTAACCTTGAAAATAGTTGTAAGATAATAAAAACAAAAATCTCAAATTAATTTGATAATTAAAATTTTTAATTATAAAGATTAAAATGTAAACTTGGTTAAAATTTTCAATTTTTGAAATTTTAAATTATGACTTAATTTATCAATGCAATCTCTAAATAAATTTAAAAAATAAAATAATTCTAATTCTTCAAATTCATAAAAAATTACTTTAAAAATATCCCACTAGAATAAGTACAAAACTCCAAATAAAAACAATGTAAATATTCAAATTTATGCAAACAAATATATATTAAATTTATAAAAATAAACCAATTTTTTTATTACAATAATACTCATCCTCATATTTCTAGAATTTTGTCACACCTAGATCTAATTTATAAAATAAATTAATTTTCTTTTATAATATTAACTATTAAACAACATGCTCTCAAACAATATAATTTCCTTTTTTTATTTTGATCTCCTTGGATTGTCTTTCTTTTCTCTTAGGAAAATAGATGTAACATCATAAAAACAAAAATCTCAAATTAATTTGATTATCTATTTTGAAATATTAAATTATTACTCTTGATTTGTCAATGTAATCTCTAAATAAATAGATAAAATTAAAATAATTATACTTTATCAAATTCATATAAAAATTACTCATATAAACTCATATTTATAAATAATGTGTAATTACAATTTTAAAAATTATTTCCTGATCTAAAAACAAATTCAAAAATATCTTATATTAACTAAAATTATTTTTAATATATTTTTTTAAAATCTCTAAATTTGATTTGCAAGAATACAATTAAATTTAAATAAACAATAATAATCTAACAAAAAAACATAAAAGCCACCATTTGTAGTAGAGTGTGTTAGAGCTTGGGTTTGCAATCTTCGAAGTCAGAGGTTGGACTCCGCTTCATAGTGGGCAAAGGCAAGAGTCAGTTCTATTGTGTGTTAGTTTTGTTCTACTAACCCAAAATATAAGAATATACTAAACATAAAAAAACAAAAAAAAACTAAAAAACTAAAAGCACTCATTATCATATAAATAATTTTTTTTAAAAAGTGCTGCAACAATAATAACAAAAACCCTAAATTTTGTTACAAGGTTGCAGTGTGTTTAATTTGCAAGGCCGTCCTCTCTGTTTTTGGGGGGCTCGTCTCTTTCGCTTTTACAGGGTGAAGAATTAGTAGCAGCTTCCAGTCCTTCCTCACAACACAGACCACTGACTGCATCCTCTATTTTTTCCTTAAAAGAAGACAAGGAAAATATTCTTTCTGTGGGCAAAGATGGCCAATTGAACAGTAAGCTTTTTGAGGTACAGTCCGCCATGAATGAAGTCTCCATGTTATACAACTGGAGTTCCACCAGATTCAGCTGTTGTTCAAGCCTTTTCTTCTCTGCAAAAAAATATTCCGCTTTCCTCTCAGCGTTGATTATAATTTGGGGTTTGTGGGGTTTTGAGGCGTCCGACATTTTTAAATTTGGATTTGCTCTTACTGCGCCGCAGAAGAATATAGCCTATATCACATAAAGAAATGGTATGAAAGAATAAAGACTGAACACTTTTGCTATTTTATTTTTGGAGGTCGTGTGGGCCCGAATAAAATTTATTTTTTAATCTTAAAATAATTGGACTTAAATTTATATTTTGGGTTAAACTAATCGTGTGATTGAGTGCTAATTGCATATAATCCACGGCCTCTTTATTTATGCCATTTTTTAAATTTTAATATAACTAGCAATCGCACCTTTGTGTGCAATGAGTACGCCGAAGAGGTGTGGAAGATCAATTAAGAAAAGAGATTGGTTTATTATGTTTATAGATTTTTTATTTGTCAAAGTAATTTTATGGTGATAATTACTAGGTGTGTAAGAAGTTTACCTGAAGTTGGAAGTTTGAACGGTTGGTGGACGAGATTTGTAAAAAAAAAATGGTTATACAGTTTCTAGTCTACTATTTTCGTTCTTGGGATATTTTAATTGCACCTTTTGATGAGTATTGCTCACTTTGTATCTATCCTTTCTCTCATGTTGATGAACTTGCAAGCATTAAAGAGCAAGAGAGTGAGTTAGTTCCTAATTTTAGTCAAAGATTTATGGATGTGTGTGATGCTCCCAGTGACAAAATAAATTCACTTGCATGTCTGGTCTGCTTCTTTGCTTCATTCACATTGATAATTATGCTGAATAAGATATTAAAGAAGGTATTTATGCATTTAAAAATATCTCACTTCATGGACTGCAAAGAGTGCACGATATGTAGAAAATGAATTTGTTGAGAAGGCTTTACAAAGTTTAAACAAATGCAAATGGCAGGTGTAAAGCTAAGTTCGACAACCTTCATTAGTATAGTAATTTGAAAAGTGGAAGCAAGTCAAAAGCAGATCTAGAATAGATAGGGCTTGAAAAGTGGAAATAAGGGTGTACTTTTTCTCTACTTATAGTCCTTTCCTCTTTCCCTTCCTATGATAAGATGTGTAATAAAAAGTAGAGTTTTTCATGACTATCTTAGTTGACAACAATCTTTAAAGTTGGAACTATTTTGCAACACTCATATTCTAAACAGTGGTAAAGATAATGTCTAAAAACATATTAATGAATACAGTAGAAGCATCTTAACAATTTCATCAGTATTATAAACACAATTTGTTTCCTTATAAGATGAAAATAATTAAGCAAAAATAGACTTACAAAAAAGATTGAATGGTGGTTGAGGGAAATCGTATTTTGAGGGATATGCATCCTTGCATAGGACATAATCTTAGGCAGAAGTTTAGACCACTTTAGCCAACATTTCCAAACTTGGTAGAATTATTTCATGGTTTGGCCAACAGAAAAGTGTGCCTAGCTAGTGAGGTGGTTGTGGAACATTGAGCTACTTGAACCAACCTTTGTATGCTAGGTGGAATTGTGATCAGACTTTGCCACATTGTGTCTTGTGCTAGGAAAAGTTTGAGATAACTAATATGATTATTTAATATGTCACTATGGACTAAATTTATCATTCCTTTCATGTCAAAGTTTGAGATCTATGGAGTGTTTCTTCATATCCCATGTGTGCATAGGCTTGTAACATTTTATAACAGATGAAGCATTCATTTTAGATATACGCTAAAATGTTAACTTCAAAGTAGACAGTAAAGAATTTGAGTACGCAAAAAATTAATTTTAGCTACTTAGCTTTAATCTTCTCTAAAAAGTTATATAATTGTTAAGAAAAAGACAACCAATATGATTATTTGATATGACTGTGATTCAAAAAATGAGTAGCAGAAGCAAAGGTCTCATGTATATGTACTGGTAGATCTTCTCATGTATTTGCCCTTTCAACTCAGCGGCTTCACCAATTCAGTTTTACTCAATTGTACATGTGTATTTCAATTACATCAAACCTAGTAGATTGCATAACGCTAACAGGGAAAATGCCAACCCAAATATTAATTGGTATTGAGGGTTTTCAAGTTGTTGCATTTTGTAGGCAGAGATGGAAATGCCTTAACTAATTTTGTAAGGACCTTCACAAACACCTGTTATTTGCACACAAATGAATAATGTGAGCAACTGATCCAACAAGAATTTGGGTTGATTCAAATATAAAAATCACTAAATTCCATCTTCAACCATTTAATTACATAAGTAGAAGGTATTTTTCACAGCATGTGAGATTATGATATTGCTATCAAGATTAAAAATAGTCTTTCAATAACCAACAAGGTTGAGCAATAAGCTTCTGACTCACCTAAATGCCACATTTCTCCCACTTTATCTGGTTTTCTTTGAGTCTCATCTATCACAAATTACATTTGAGAGTCCATAGAATCAAACAAATGTCTTATAAACATCATATCTCTCTGAACCAAAGAGAAAGTGACAAAATCAATAGTTGGGAAAAAAAATAGACACATTCATAATTGAGAACACATCATTGATATTACTGACTTTCAAAACAAAAAAAAGATATGTACAATTACATCATAGTGATAGATTAGGTGAATTTACATAAAGCTTTGATTACAGGCATAGTAGGAGGGCAGGTGTATATTCATTGGCATCCAAGATAGATTTGCATAAACATTGTAGCATACTCCTGAAAGCTTATAGGTAGACAGTAGATGATGTGAGACTCCCGATTGGAGAAGCTTAGAGATTTTATTGTACAACCCATTTTGAATGTGCAAGGCACATTATTATATCTGTTCAATATATTTGAAACATATTTGCTAATAGAGATAGTAGCTGATATGGGAGTTAGTAGCTAAGTATGAAATGATTGTAAATGAAGTTGGAAGCTGAATAAATGTAACTAATAAAATAGAAACTAACCTGCACTTGGTTTAGGTATTAGTGTTTGGTGAGGAGGTTGAATTTGATAATTCTAATAAGCGTATAACAAAATAATAATAAATATTAATGTGGAGCATTGAATATAATTTGAAATAGGGTGTAAATAAATTGAAGATTTCCTAATTCTTTTATGCCTTGACAGACAATCGGACTCTGTCCCAAAGCTCCCATCTAACTGCATAGGATGCTATCAACGGTTGCAAAATTTGATTTTAAGCCAGCTAATAGTGTTTTCTTAAAAGTTTCCAAAGTTTTTAATTAGGTCCTTCAACGCCTTCATATTTTATGCCTACAAAGCATTTGCAATGACCATGAAGATGTTGTTGAAAGCTCTAGAATTCAGCTTTACACTTGTCAAATACATTTAGTCGAAAGTTTCAATGGCTTTCCAACAAATCCATTTCGTGTAAATTTAGCAATCATTCCACTCCCAGGGCGAAATCCCTCTGAGGCACGTTGTCAAACAGAATTCGCATATTTATGCTTCCATTTCACCATATGTAAGGCTGCGAGCTTGCTAGTAAAATTTGGGAGTTTTTGAATCTCCTTCTAAGTCATGTGATGGAAGCATATGCCTCATATTAATCCAACAGTAATGACCTAGGCTACCTTCCGAGTGTTTAATTCTTGCTTGAGTGACTTTCATGTTTCTCTTTTGGGCTTCCTTGAATGCTGATTCCACTGCAGATTTGGTGATTTGAAAATCGTTGGAGCTATAACAGTGAATTGGCACAATCTCTAACTTGTGCACCACCTCAAATCTCTATCAAGGCCTACATGATATGACAAGACACTAAAAAGGCATCCCTTGGATCCACAAGGTAGAACACTAATACCAAATTGGCTGCAATTGCTCCAGCAATGTTTACTTTCCTCTCTAGTTCAAACATCACTTTATTTCATCTTAGTGCCTCCGTATTTCATGCCCACTGGAGCATTTGGTCGACAGCCATCAAATCCTTTTCATTAAATTCTTTTTTATCAAATCCTACGATCATTGCATTCCATCAGATGATCTCTTTTCAGAGGCATTCTGTCAAACAGTTCGTTTGCCTTGTCTGGGTTCCTTCATCTCACATGCATTTCCTGCCATCGTTGCATTCCATGAAGTAACGCCTCTTTTTAAATCAATCTACATTTGTATCGAAGTTTCTAAAAGCATTTGCAATAGATCCGACTTTTGTGTTTCTCAGCAATCATGCATTACATACTATGCAATCTTTGCCTTTGATGAGATGAAATTCTTGAATCCCTTTTTTAATAAATCCATTTTGCATTTATGCTTGAACCATCGCATTCCATGGGGCAGCCTCTTGGTCATTTTATCAAACAATTCATTTGCCTTGTCTGTAGACTCGCCATTTGCAGATTGATTGAAAATTCCTCGTGCTAAGACACATCTAGTTGGTGTGTAAATTGCAGCCTTGAACTGTCAATTGCCTTTGCTTACAAGTTTATAAAAACTTTCAAACAAATCGATTTTGTGCAGAGGATTGCTACCATTATTGCATTACATGAGGCAAAAAAATTTTAAGCATTCCGCAGCTTCCAAGAAGCAGTTTAAAGCTTAACGAAAAATGACCTGCCCATGTACAGGTTGCAAAAGAGCCCTAATCAAACCAGGGCAAGTATCTTACCTCAAGATTTTGTAGAATTGGTATGCCAACAATGCTAAGGACGAAAATGAGCAAAGCTTGCAAGAAGAATATTACAAAGAATTAACAAAACAAGAGGAACGATTGCAACTATGAACATGTCGATGGAAATATGAAAAATAGAAGCAATTTAAGGAGAAATAAATATGCATAAGAGGTCGTATTTAAGGGTAACTCCACTGTGTGCTATGTTTTGTTGGGAAAAATAATTGGCACATTATTCGGTAGGAGAGCTTCCCCACTGTAATGTAGGAGAAAACACGGTAGTGGTGTTAAACATTTGCAAGTGGAGGTTGTAATGACGGCAGAAAATTTAATAACATTTAACAGAAAATGGTATTTATTAACAAAAGCATTCTATGGACGAGATTAAATCGACCGTATTGCATTGCTTCTAATGAATTGTTGACCGTTGATTTCATTATTGGCTCTGCAATTCTCAAATAGGAGACGCCTTCGGCGTAAAAATAAAATTGATATGTTTCAGAGGTTGTGGTTTAATAATAGGAAAAGGGAATTTACAGTATTTTTTATAAAAAAATATAGTTTAGTTGATTAAGTACAATTTATAAGGATGATGGTATGATTTCAATATAGGTAGAGAGGTCAAAATATTAACTAAGAGAAAAATATGTATAGAATAATTAATAATTGATTTATTATTTATATCAATAAGTAATTTAAAATTTAAAATATGGTAATTATTATGGAGGAGTGAAAAAGATAGCCTTATAGATGAAAATTTACCTTAACATTATTATGAGAGTGAAAGAATGTGTATTTTATACACCCCATTAAACAAGATACTAAGAGTCTTTAGATATTCCACTTACTAAATTTTGGTTTGTTGAAGGGTTGTAGCTTAATTGACAAATCAAGAAGTGTTAGGGTTGGATGTTTCATTTAATTTAATAAAATAAAAACAAATGAAAATGAAAAATATGAGATTAAATAGCACATTATTTTCAAAATTGAAAGTGGTAAAAGTCATTGTGAATATTTAAACTAAGACCTCCAACTCTCAAAGATGCTATTTACCAATCTTTCTATTATACCATGCAAATACAAAAATAAATATTTATTTTATTTTTAAAAATAGAAATTATATATCAAATAATGTTTAAGTCATCAAGGACAAAGAAAAATATGTATAATATAACTCTATTCAAAGATCAAAAGTTCTAATTTTAAAGCTTTGAACTTCAAATCTATTATTCTAAGATATTGTAAATAAAGTAAAGGTTTAAATACATAAATTTTTATTTTGTTGTCTTTATATTTTTTATGACGCCATTAGGTACCATGGGATGGTGGGGAGACTAGACCTCGTGACCTCTTGCCTACAACAGGATGTTTTATCCAATTGAGCTAGGTCCACCACCACATTATATGTCTTGGTATACATTGTTTATTTTTTAGTGCAACATTTTATAATGATGGGAAAAAGTATGATTTGAAGTAGTGACATTGTAAGGATGTTCCAAACATACAAATCTCTGTGTTTTCACAAATTTCATGGTAAACATTTTAAGCTTAACTAATATTTTAATCGTTGCCTTTAGGCTTTCAATGAACACAACAATTACAGGGTTCAAACTTGTGATTTTTTATTTTTTTTTATGTAAGAAAGTTTACAATTCTATCAATTATTTTATTTAAGTACATTATTTTTAAGTAAGAGTTTACAAAAGAACATTAGGGGAGGATTCAATAGTTTGAGTGTCTTCTAATAGTTGTGAAGGTTTTCCTGATATTTTGATTTATTAAGTGAACAGATATAGACTATTCATTGAACATTTATATATTTTTGTGTTAATTCATGTGATCATTATTAAAAAAATAATAAACATTTCTCATTCATTGCACGAATATGAAACAAAATAAAATGTTATTTATAATAACTTCAAAGTATTTCTACAAATATAACAAAACTAATATTAAATATTACATTCGCATTTGTCCAAACACATGGATAAAATAGTCAAAGTTGTACATGTTTCCTACTTAATAAATACTCTAAACCGTTCAAGTTCCAATGCAAAACTTGACATAAATAGAAAACTCTATTTTCAATAACTTATCCCATCTCTCATTAATTTTGAGCGATAAATGTTGATTTTGCAAACTTTTTTGAGCAATAAATGTTGAGACTATTGACTTCTCTCATTAGATATTAAGTACTTGCAAAATCAAATCAACCAATTACTACACCAAAATTTAAAATTGTCTCTCTCAATCTCTGACATCACATTTTAACCAATAAGAATGGAGGATTTGCAAGCCACAGATCAACCAATTTCAATTTTGTACATCTAAAATAAAAAAGCTATAAAAATAACGTGTGATGCAATAAAACCATTTACTTTGCATACATTCTTTCTACATGCATTCTCATTCTCATTGCATACTATTAGAGTTGTCAACAGATTATCACACAACTCAAAATATCATAGATTTTCATATTGTTTTGTGTTTAAATGTATTTTGTTTTTTCCTTCAACAAAATTTTACTATTTATAGGCATGTTTCAGCAGCAACATGTCTATCAATTTTTTTATTATTTTTTAATTAAAAAATAAATACACACTAAAAAACAATTCATATTGAAGTTAATGAATATTGAATTTTATTGATTTATAGGAAAACTTTCATTTATAAATTGTGTTGTCAAATATTTGTTCAACTCATCCATGTATTTTAATTTATATTAAAGATTGAAACATAACACATGTAGATCTCAAATCAAAATAATGCATGAATAGGAGCAACAATCATAAAAGCCTGGATATTTAATATAAATTAAAATAGATGGATGAGGAGACATTGAAATTATGATGTCAAAACTTTTTTAAATACCAACACTAAAGCTAATGAAGCGTTTGCCCCATATTTGCAATCATCTGAGAAGGAAATATGTTTACAAATGCAAAGTTTATATTACAAATCTATTTTAATTTATATTAAATATCTAGTATCTCAAATCAAAACTATGCAGGAATTGGAACAAAAATCATATAAGCCTAGATCTTTAATATAAATTAAAATAGATAATTTGTAGAATTTTTTAAGCCACGCCCAATAGTGTTTAATCTTACCACACTATCTGCTACTTTTCACCTTTCAATTTGATTTATAATAGAATGAATAGCGATAAACAATAGTGTAGACCATTTCTCAAATCAAAATTGTGTTTGCATTCATAGGAGAGAAAACAACTTATGAACATCCACCAAGGTGATAGAGAGACAAATGAAACTTGAGTAAATTGGGGCTCTAGCTAAGGCTATCACAATAGATGTGCTAAATGCCACAACAAACCTTTCTTGGGTTCTCATGATTTGGATTGGAGCATTGATGGTAACTTATGGTTATTCTCTCTATGTCGTGTATACTCTTTGGAGGATTTTAGGATTGATTAACTCATATAAGCCTATATCTTTAATATATATTAAAATAGATGGATGTGTATACTTTTTGTTTATTATGGAATTAGATAAATGTCATTCTATTACCAATCTATTATAAACTGACTTAGAGACTAAATATCATTGCTTTTCATTGTTTGAAGTGTTCTTACTGAGAATTGCATACCATTCAAGCCAATATATGTATTCAATGAGGGAAAAAAACCTTACATATGATTGTAAAATAATATATTTATAAATAGGTCAGTTATTACATTCCTTTACAAAATAACTATTATTTGATATTTTTTTGTTTAGGCATTATGGCTAAAGGAAAGAGAATAAGTAAGAGAACAAACATAAGGTTGAGGACTCGTTTACCACAGGGTGTGAAATTTCAAATGGTTGACTTAGATGATGGTGAGACTTCAGCCAACCCACCTAATGATAACACAACATGTAATCTTGTTGATAACAATTCAGAAACTATGGATGTTGTTGTCCAATCTTTTCAACATCGTAGAAAAAAGATAGTGCAATAATAGTACGTGGAAACAAGAAGATATGGATCACTCCATTAAAGATGTTGAGGACTATGGCTTCTCAATAAGAGAAACATCTAAAAAGTGGGGAATTCTTGCTAGTATCTTAACATATTGGCTATCAGGATTGACATCAACAAAAAAAAAGGACCACCAACAATCATTTCTATGAAAGCAGAGAAAGAAGTAGTTGAGTGGTGCCAAGAGTTAGCTCAAATTGGTCATGGATTGGAGGTTATTCAACTAAAATCACATGTGGCCCACATTTGTCAAACTAGGCCAAATCCATTAAAGAATGATTTACCAGGCAGTTCATGGTGGATGGGTTTTCACAAACATCATCCAAGATTGACATTGCGGACTGCAGAAGGTCTAGATAGGGACAAAGCAGTGATGTTGCAACCAAGTATTATGGTTGATTTTTATGACAACTTGTAAAAGCTTTAAAATGCTAATGAATATGGACCAACCAAGATATGGAATTGTGATGAAACAAGTATGCAAGCAGGTAGAAATTATGGAATGAGAGTGATTTCAAAGGTGGGTAGCACAAGTGTGCCATTTATTCTATCTAAAAGTACATAATGGATTATAATATTGCTATGTATTAATATATCATGTCACAACATACTAGGTTTCTATCTTTTCAAGGAAAAATTACAACTGAATAATTACATTGTTAATTGTGAACCAAGAGCTTGCACAACGACATAACCACATGCTTGGATGACAAAAGAATTATTCTTGAATTGGTTGCATCATTTTTCCAAATCAGTTCTAGGTGGGGCTTCACCCACAAATAGAAACCTCCTTAGCTTTGATGGGCATGAAATCCATGTGGCTTTAACCATGATCCAAGAAGCCAAATCTCTAGATATTGATCTTCTTACAATGCCTGCCCATACCAGCCACAAACTGTAGCCTTTGGATGTAAGTGTCTTTTCTCCATTTAAGACATATTTTAAAATGAGAGATCAAAGTGGATGGAAAAACACCCACACATAGAAATAAGAAGAAAAAAATTGGCAAAACTTAAAAGCAAAGCTTTCAAGCTTGCTCTTGTGCATGAAAAACATCATAGCAGGTTTTTGTATGATTGGAATTTGGCCATTAGATAGAGATTCACTTTGTATTGGTATGAAGCTAAGTGAAGCATTCAATATAGACGAAGACACTAAGATTGTAGCCCTTGCAAAAATATTGAGGTTGGTTGGTTATGAAGATGCTCAAGCAGAAGAATGTTTGGCACAAATGACGATAAAACAATTAGCAACAACATCTAACCCAGATGAAGATGAATTAAGTCTACCAACACATTTTGACCCACCAAATTGGGTTAAAGAAAGAGTAGAAAACATGTAAATTGATTTCCAAAGTGTGGAAATATCATTAACCATGCCTTCTCCACCTCCACTACCAAGGAATGAGGCGGTTCATTATTATGCAAATACAATAGAATGGGAACTATAAATTTAGAACCAAATGAAGTTGAAGATAGCTAAGGTGGAATCAATAAAGGGTTATTAAAGACACCTAAAGCTTTTGAAACAACAGATGAAGAGGTGCTATGTAGTCAAGGCTCTTTAAGAAAAAATTTAAAGCTACCCATTGAAAGGGTTAGAAAGAGGTCCATTCCATCTGACAATAATGCACTTAGATTGGGTAGGAAATCTTAAATTCTAATTGCAAATGATTACATAGTTTTGCATGAGCAGCAAGAAGCAAGGAAAATTGAACTTCAAAAATTGAAAGAAAGGAAGAAAAAATAGATGAAAGCAAAGAAACTTCATCAAATTAAGCAAAGAAAAAAGAAGGAAGAGAAAAAAATTGAAAGAAATATAATGCGACAAAGGAGGGAGAAGAAAAGGCTTCAACAACAAAAGGAGAAAGAGTTGAAAAAGAAACAAAGGCAGGTGGTCAAGAATAGTAATTCAACACATGTTGCAACTTGTTTTGGGTAGAGGAGTACTCCATCAATCTCCCTAACTAAACACCATCAAAATAGAAGAGATGTGTACAACATTTTAACCCCTACATATGTTTCTCTTACTAAGTTCCAAATTGGATTTGATGAGAATCCAATACCAAATGCAAGTAGAGGTGGACAACAAAGTACTTTATCAACCCCCCTGCATGAACATCATAAAACTCTAAGAGATATGTGAAATATTTTAACCCCTGCCTATGCTTCCTTTAACAACTTCCATGTTACTACTAGTCATAACCCCCTCACTCCCCTGTCAAAAAATTCCAATTTTTTAGGCTCTTAGATGAACATATGTTTGGTCATCTTACCCCTATTACACCCCATGTTTATTCAACTACTCCAAATAAAACTTCAATAAATAGTCCTATGGAGGAGGAGCCAAAACTATCCCCTAGCTTTATGGTGAACTAGTCAATTCTATTGTACAAGATTCATAATATTGCACAACATACCTATTTAGCATTGCCTATTTTTCATAATATTTATTTGATTTAGTAGACCATGTCTATTCTACAATGGAACTACAATTTTGTAGACCGTGTAACAATTTATAGTCCATGAAACAATTGTGCATACCGTTCCTATTTTGCAGGATCTATAGGTTGGTCATTTTGTAATGTTTTGTAATTGAATATATCAATGTATGTGCATGAATCAATAAGATTCATGTCTATTTTGCAATGGTTACAATTTTTCAAACCATGTAACAATTTGTAGTCCATGAAACAACTATGCAGACCATTCCTATTTTACAACATCTATAGGCTAGTCATTTTGTAGTATTTTGTACTTGAATATATCAATGTATGTGAATAAATCAATAGAAAAAATAATGACATTAAATTAAGTTATCTCTATGTTCAATGATTTCTTCTAAAATTTGTTTTAGTTTTGAATGTAATGGTCTATGAAATTGATTAAAGTTTTTGTGTAGTGCCTAATTGCATACTAAATAAATAAGTTCCCTTATAAATATGGGAAACACACAGTCCAAAAATAATAAACTTGGCGTGATTGCTATTATGCCAATATAATAAGAATGGTTACAAGATAAAAGGTCAATGACTTGATGATTAAGTTTCTAAATATAATATATTGTAAAATGAAAGGTCAACTAAAAATTTAATTACATACATTTAAAGAAATGCCCCATGCACAAAGAACAAAAGAGTCCAATTTTGCAGGTTTGAATAGAAAAAAATAGTATCAAAGGTAAAGGCCAACACTATCACATTGTCCTACACTCTTGGAATAGAAGTATGTGCCCCATTAGTCCCAAATCCATTCTTTAACTACAAACACATGCCTAGCCTTAAAACTTTGTCCCTTATATAAATGATACTTAAATAGCCATACATTTTATCCATCAAGGTACAATTTTATTGCAAGCAATAGAAGTTTATGGTGAGATGTCATGTGCAAGTAGAAAAATTGTAAGGAACACTACAAGGGGGTAACATATCAGTAAGGTACCCAAAGAAAAATTGTTCCTATAAAATCAAGCATTTTAGGTTCTATTTCAAAATGATTGTTAGATCAAATGAGACTGGAATGCAACCCAACATCCTTGAGATTTTCTTTAAAGCATTTTCAACTGAACTGTCTAAAAGGTATTTCCAAGTAGATGAATTTTAGGGAAACTTATTTTATGTTTGAGGGTGAATTTCATTATTTAAAAGATTTAAACCTGAAGTGCACTGCATAGTGTAAACCATAATTATGTCGAGCTAGTTCACACTAACATAGAAAAAATGAATAGGTCAAAAGCAATAACACATAATAAAAACATAATGGATAAACAATAATCGAGCTACAGGCTTATTGAAGGGGGTGCTAACCCTAATGTAGGGACAAAGCCAACATGGTGGTGGCTATGGGGATTCTACAAAGTAGGCTGAGTGGAGTTCCAGTTTAAAAAATGGGTGATGAAAGGGAGTATAACAATAGCATGAAGGAAAGGTGGAGGATAAGAAAGTAATCACCACTCTCATGAAACTCTACCTCAGCATGCCATAGAACCCTTCTACCTTGGGTATTAATATTTTCCTCATGCTTAAATTTTTGCATCTAGTTGGACATTGGTATTATCATTATTATTATATTTCTTTTGTTTACAAACAAAATAAAAGGGAATAATGCTAGCGATGGGTGATCCCACAAAGCTTGTTTACAATTTCTAGAAGATTCTATTTTTTGCTGAAGTCGCATATTTTTAGAAAATATAATGATTTAAGCCTTTAAAAGTTCCATTTAAAGCATTCCAATTAAAGAGGGTTTGATCAAACTACCTTAGATCAAACCCCCTTGGATAGAACCCCGCTAGTTTTAAACCATACCTATAATAGAGTCTCCTTTACACCTATCAAAATGATGATAAAAAATCACTTTTGATTTACCTTTTGGGGGATCAAATGAATTCATTTAAAATTTAGTTTTTGTAAGTATGTAGTACTTATTATAAGCTTCCCAAAAAAGTATAATTTTAAATAAATTTAATTTTATTATTATATTTATTTTTTATTTCTTGTGAATGTAGGTTTTTCACCGAAAATCAAGCTCTTTGTTCTGCACATGTGGAAAAATAGAAGATTATAAATTTTTTTTGAAAAATATGAGTGCACTAGATATTGAAGTCCTTGATCCAATAAAAAAAAAGTTTAATTTTGATACATACAAAAAAATTTGTGGTATACAGTCTGCCTATGTCTGAATTGTAGTTGGTTTGACTTTGAAACTTGATTAAGGAAAAATTATTCAATAAAACACTATGAAACCAATTGGAAGCACTAGATATCGTAGTTACAAATCTAAATTCAAAAAAAATAGAATTTTATCCTTCATGCAAAAAAAATTATGTGTTATACAGTGAGCGTCACTCCTTAAAAATGGTGTTTACTGAAAAAACTAGTTTTTGAAGGAGATAGAAAAAGAAGTCCAATCTTATTCCAAAAGTTTTGAAAAAAATATATTTATAATCTACAAAAAAAATGTCACAAATCACTAGTTTGCATCATCTTCAAGTTCATCATGGTTTAATCGCTATAGGTGCCTGAAAGTGAATATTTAGTTAGAAAAAATCAGTTCAATGTCTAGTTTGGCTAAAAATTGTAAACCAATATTGTGGGATCACCCTAATGTGATACCTAAATAAAATTGATTTTGTATCATGAAAGTTGTGAATTCTCTAGTTGCTCTCTAATTTGGGTCATTCCCAAAATCACTAGTTACAGGGTTTATGTAAATTGGGCACTAACATTGCTCTAAACACAACTACCACTGTAAGTGGCATGAGGCATCTGTAACAAAGAAAATTGAAACTCTACATCATTTATTTTACTCCCAATTGAAATATCCCCAAAATAACATCAAAATAACTTTAAAGTTTGAAAACCTATAAACCCTAACCTTAGAAATTTAGAAAAAAAAAACTACTTTGCAAAATTGAAACCAACGAATATGGGTAATAGCCCCAGTAAGGTAAGAAAAGACCTTACTGCTCCATAAGTTCCAAACCCTTATAATTTCTTTTTCCCATAGACACAGTTGTCTATCCTTCATGGTTAGAAGATGGAAACATGAACATGGGAAGAGGAGGCAACCTGGAAATCAAAAAAAATATTAAAAAAACAAACAAGAAACAATAGAAAAACAAAGTATGCAAGCCTCACCTACTTGGTCATCATCTTCCCTTGCACGGTTGAAAATCTCATGTCTCTATTGGTGATGGACACATTCGTTGCATACTTCAAATTCCTTCAACGATGGACACGATGGCTACATGTTGGGTGACAGAATGAGGAAAGTATTGAGTAGCACTAGTAACATAAAGAATTTAGGGTTAGCTAGGTTTAATATGTAGTTTATGAGTTACAATTGATAGATAATTTAAAAATAATGATATGTAGTTGTGATTGTATTCATAGTATGAGCTAAATACACCAGATCCAAATGAGTTTAAGCTATATTTAACTAACTAAGCTACGATCCCAATGAAATGTTTGAAAGCTTCAAAACTCCAAAACCATTAAACTAAGCATGAAATAAACCATGAAAGCATAAAAGAAACCTAATCTAGAACTCCAAACCTTATCCCATTGGGGATTGGTGTCGTATTGATATGGAATGTTGACCCTTTCCCAATACCTTAAATAAAATGAGCATCTAATTGAACTCCATTGATGAATGCTTAAGCTAAAATGGATGAAACTATGCTAAGGGTGGAAGAAAAAGATGAAAAAGTTTGATAATGGATGCAAGGATGAATAAAGATAGTATTCAAACATGCAAAATAACTTTGCTTTGATGGAAGTGGATCTATTTCTCTCCAAAATGTGAGGTATTTATAGGAGAAAATGGTGAATCAAGGGCTAATATTGATTTGTTCAATCAATGGTCAAGATGAAAAGTGAGGTGAAGGCATGGATCAAGGATTCTCATCAATGGATGAGAATGCAAGATCATGTGAATCAAAAAATCAATCAATTGATCACAACGATTCATACACACACTTTCAAAGTTGTTACAAAGTTTGTTAGGAAATAATATTTCATTTTTGGAGTTAAAGTGGGAGAGAGAATATTCCCATGCAAGTGGATGGGTGAGGAAAATTAGTAATTAGTTAATTAAAACAAAGTTTTAATTGTGCAAGTTGAGGAATATTAGGATGCTCATTAAATAATTAATTTATTTAATGAAAAGGGGATGCAAGTAACATTTAATTCAATAATTTTGGATTATTCAATTAAATGAGAGGACATAAGGGGGTTTAAATTAAATAACTTACATTATTCAACTAAACAAGATGAAATGTTAGTGTGAAAGGGTAGAATTAGCCTAATTAAATAACTAGGTTTATTTAATTAAACAGGTGAAAAGAAGATGAATTTTAAGATGAAACGATGCTAGTGACCAGATTCAAGTGTGTAGTATCATTCAAGACAATTTTAAGTGTCTACAATAGTTTACTAATAATTTATAGATAATTTATTAAAATTATATGTAGTTTAATAATAATTTATAGATGAAAATTATTCAACTAATAAATAAAATATGTTATATTTTAGGATTATTAGTAATCTTAAGTAGTTCATATTTATTTAATTATTAATAACAAGTTGTTTAATTTGTGAACAATGTGCATTCATACTTAAAAGATGAAGTGATTTTTTTGATGATAAAGTGCTCAAGTATTGGTGCAAGTTGGAATGAAGATCGAGGGTGGTAATTGACTACTGTCGGTAGGGGTTAGAAAAGAGGGATTTTGAACACCTTTTACGATAATGTGTAATTAAGACATCAAAATTGATTATGACAACTTCAAACCTTAGTTATAAGTAGCAAACTAGCCAAGGAAGATAGTATTAAATTTTTTAAGTTTTTTGATATTGTGAAATTAGATTTTGAGAGGCATGAAATAAGGGTGCACAACTATTGGGTCCTCTCCCATACTTTTTAGTAAGAAAGTGTATAATTTCATCAATTATTTTATTTAAGTATAAAAATGGTAAATAATTGTATTATGTTAAAATAAAAAAATTAGTTCATGCAATGTGACGAAGTTAAACAAAGATATTTTATGGTTGTTTGAAAAGTTGGAATGTCATAAAGCTTAATAAGGAAGTTGTGTGGTGATTCAAAAAGCTTCATACCTTTTATTGATGGAGGTGACATTGTTGTGGTCCAAGTGAGGTTTAAGATGTACATGGCATGGTTTTGTTTTCCTTTTTTTCCTTATATGAATAAGTCAATCTTGAAGAAAATTTTAAGGAGTATAGGGATGATTAGTGACTCTTGGCATATTCCCCAATAATGGGACTGATTGTTGATTTGGCCTTCCTTCAATTTGAGAAGCTTAGATTATTTTAAATTTTTTGGAAGTTATTATTGTTGTTAACCTCGAGGTTTAACTTTTAGATGTTAAGATGGATTTTTTATATGGTTATTTGGAAGGGGATCTACTTATCATAACAAGAGCACTTAGTAGTGTAGGTAGATGAACATAGTGTGATTTGTAGTATTTTTTTGTATATATTATTATTTATCCTAGAGGTTCATTCATTTTGGAGTTGTGATTTATATAGAGCTAATCAAATCACTATGTTTATTTTTTGAACACATTAGTGATCATTTATTGTTATTGCCCTTTATTATTTTTAGTGATAATATAAATGATTGGGGCTCTTAAATCTCAAATGTCTATGTGGTGTGAATAACTTGGGAGGGCCAAGCTTTCTTGGCATGAAGATCATGGGAGGTGGATCTAGTAATACAAAAAGTTTCGGTTAGCTATGGGCAGTATGCTAATTTAGTTTTATAATAGTTTAGTTTGTAAGTTTATAGATTAGTGTGTGTTCTTCAACATTAGATTGTTTGGAAGACACAAGCCATATTCTTTATATTAGTGTTATTGGTGGTTTTTTCTATGCTATGGTCAACATCAAACCAAACATTACCCAAGCAGTGAGGGTCCTATGGAGGCATATGTGTTATTAGACTATGGCACATGGGTCTTTTAGTTTTTGGTATGTTTATGTGTTTGCTACTAGGGAAGGCAAACTTGTGTAGGATAGTGTATACATAGGAACTTGAGTTTGCATATTGGGGGTGGATATGTGGATAGTAGGTCTACCAATGGGTATGTCCTTACCTTATTTTGTGGTGTGCTTAATTTAATATGTGAGGAACAAGCCATGGTCATTGTTCTAGCTACAAAGGTAGAGTACAAGGTGATTACTCATGCCTATTTTGGAGAAGTGTTTGGCTTTCATGATTGTGTTTAGATATTGGGTTGAAAGAGGATATAGTGATTTTTTTTTTGTGATAGTGTGTCATTAACTTGGTTGGCGATCTAGTCTATCATGCATTGACATGATGAGCATGTGAGAGGTTCTTTAAATGAGATATTGATCACCTTCTTGTTGTTGTAGTTTCTTTGATGGACCACATGAGCATATTCGAGCTTAGTTGGTGTAGTGCATGGCTATGAGATGCTTAGCCCTTAGTAGTTAATTCATTGGTGTAGATTTTCTATTTTTCTCTTAAAAGATATACAACGTTTAGGAGAATGTTGAGATTATGCGGTATACATCTTACATTCCTAATGTTCATATTTATTATTTTTTGTGTTAACTATGTGTCCACATGGAAAAGAGTGCCCCACTTCATACAAGTAGTATTTTACAAGTTGTAAGTAACACCTAGTGTCATAGAAGTTGGCAAATGTAACTATGACATTTATAAGGTGTGAAAAAGACTTGGGAAGAGCACGAAAAGAGAAAATTAAATGTGAACATGAAAATCAAGAAGGATTTATTCTCGTTGCATGAGATCATCTTTCTACAAAGTGGATAAGTTCAATATTGTGTGCTTTCATTTGTGCACCTACACTTGCCCATGGTTTCACCACATGGCTATAAAAACCATTTATGGTTTCTTGTTTTGGGCTCGGCTAAATATTGGGTGCTCAAGGTATGTGGCATTGGGTACATTGATACTTGCAAAGGCCTTTCTACTAGATTTCCTCTACAATTGATCTCTTGTTGCTTATGTTGTGACATTATACTATTGTCATGGGTGTATAGCTAAGATTCAACAAGATTGTTCACATGTTGTAGAGCATATGTTAAGAGATGGGGGTATGCTATTAGATTAACTCTAATCTAGTTATGTTCTCCCCTTTTCCTTGATCAAGCACATGAATATACAATTTGCATAACATACTAACTAATCCTAAATATAGGATGTTCTCACCTACCATTATTTCTCCTGTATTCGACTGTGCATTTTGGATACTCTGTATTTCCTATCTTAAGTTTAATTCTACGCTGATAATTATTACATTTTCTTTGCAATTACAGTCTGACGACCACACATAACAACTCATGCAGCCTATATTCCACCTGTCAACATCCTAGGAAACCTCAGGTGAAGTCATGACAGCTCCATTTGGGCCATCGGGCAGGCATGTTTGGTATTTTTAGAGGGAGAACTTTCTTAGTATATATATATACAATTAATATGTACCTTCAGTGCGAGATCTTTGCTTAACGACCACTGTCTTGATTTCTTACTGAATATACTTCAACCAAACAAATTTCTAATTAGAGATGGAAACGTGAAATGTGGGAACACATTTCCAAAATTGAATTAATTGAATGCCTTGGTAATGTGAAACTGTCTAGGAATTCACAAATTCAGAGGTCTCTGTTGACCTCAGTCCACGAGGAGTGCTAAATGACAGCACTGGGAACCTGACTTTTTTTTAATTCAAAATGAATGAGGACATATACACAGTCATGGAACCTGATATTTTAGGTTTATAATAAATGAGGACATATACACTCATAGAACCTAATTTTTTTCAGTTAGAATGAATGGGGATATATACAGAGTCATGTAATCTGATATTTAAGTTTATAATGAATGAGGACATATACAGTCATCGAATCTGATTTTTTCAATTAGAATGAATGAGGACATATACAGCCATATAATCTGATTTTTTCAATTAGAATGAATGAGGACATATACAGTCATATAATCTGATTTTTTTCAGTTACAATGAATGAGGCCATTTAGTGCTTGGAATTTTACGTTTTTAAAACCATTCAGTTTCATTAATAGATCAAATACCCATTAGGGCAGGTCCCCATGGGGCTGCTTAGCTTATTTTTTGGTCAGCCCTTACTGATCAACTTATTTAGTATTTATTTGTGAAAGCTGGTGGTCCCATGAATATTTTTTTTTTTGCTAATTTGTAAGCAGTCACCGTAAATTTGTATTCATGGTATTTGGGAAAACAAAATCAAAAGAAAATATTAGAAAATAAGAAAAGTAATTTTGATAAAATTCATCCACACACTCCAGGTACTTAAATTTAAACCAAACATATTTAAGTAACTGTATGGAGAAACATTTAAAGAAAAATATAAATTATCAAAAAAACTCAGTTTATCAAAATTAATAAAAAAATATAATATTAAGATATTTTTATTAGATGATATATATTAAATATTAAAAAATATAAATCATTATTTTTATATATACTAATCAAATCAAAATTTCCAAAATTTGAATTTTTTATATATACTAATCAAATCAAAATTTCCAAAATTTTGAATTTTTTTCTATAATTCTCTAATAATTTTATCTCCTTTCTAGTAATAAATTAACCGAGTGTAATGATATTGATGAAAAACTTGCATATATTTTTTTATTAAAAACAATATAATTTATTATATAAAAATATAATATTTTGAAATAAAATTTTAAATTAAAATGTTTTTATAAAAAAATATTAATTTTATAAAATATTTTTTAAAATTATATTTGTATAATTTATATAATTATATAAAAATATAAAACAAAATTATACCATTTAATCAATTTTAAAAATACATCTTAATATTACTGCTATGAGATTTCCACAATCCATCATGTTTAAGATTTTGTGATTTCTGGATTTTTGATTGTGTTCAAGTTTTTCCATCAACATTTCGGATCACACTCGGATGAAAAAAAAAAAAACGAGTTACATCTTAATATTGTAACTCGGTTTTTCTTCATCCGATATTAAAAAAAAGGGTCTTCAGATAGACAATCACATTCCAGGCTTGGAAATATGTACGGTATGTTTGATGGATGGATAACATATACGCACTGGTATAGCCAGAGTCAATTATTGTACTGAAGAATTATTATAATTAAAATCAAGATGACCGGGTTCATGAAACAAAGAGAATCAAAGACTGGTGCATTGTATAAACAAATTTGGGTTTGCTCTTTAGAGTGACCCAGACTGTCCCACATTGCCGACTTTCATCTCTTCTGTTCACTGCAACGTGTCAGCTGACGTCCTCCACGAGGCCTAAATTGGCCACTAGCTTGCACTGAGGAGTCTGAGGCTTATAAGTTTATACCCACATACTGAATCCTACTACCCATTTCACTTTGAACTTTGAAACCGGAATTTTGCATAAAAAATTGCAGAAAAATCCCTGTAACAAGTTTGTTTGATTCACATAAAGATGGGTTCCTTGCATGCAACAGCTGAGTTGCCTCCCCTACTAACCCACTTGGATGTGAAGGTGGAGGAGCCTGAGATGATTGTGCCTGCTGAACCCACTGAGGAGTGTGCCCTCTTTCTGTCAAACATTGATCAGACAGTTGCTTACGTTGTAGACACTGTGTATTTTTATCCACCCAATAGAGGAGGTGAGGAAGAGGGTGTTGATATTGTGGGTAAGCTGAAAGATGCACTTGGGAAGGTGTTGGTGCCCTACCATTTCATGGCAGGGAGAATGAGGCTGAATGCAGAGAAGGGGAGGCTGGAGATTGACTGCAATAGAGCTGGGGCGCTGTTTACAGCTGCTTCATGTGACCTGACACTGTCCGACCTTGGGGATGTTACATACCCCAATCCTGCTTTCAGGAGCCTCGTTCTCCAAGCCAGCAACGCCAGAAAATTTGGGGACACCCCTCTGCTCATGATGCAGGTAATTGTGTTACATGTGCACTTTATAGGAAGTTGTGTTAGCTTTCAATCCATTTACACTAAATTGTCCAGTAAGACCTTAGTGACTTAGGATTTTATGTTCAATGGATTGCTCAATTCTACATAATAAAGTTTTGAAATATGGTGCTGTATGTGAGCTGATTGTATTTCCATAAACCGGATGATGGGCATTGCTGTAGTGCGTTTTCTTTGTCTAAACTTTTTTATCGTGACGTAACTTGTCTGTTCTTTCATGCCATTTGCCATTCTTGCAATGGATAGAAATTTCTACACAGACCAAGATTCTATCCCAGAATATGCTCATAGCCTGGGTGCTGCACTCCGCTTAGCTATTTGCCCATCTTATGACAGCACTTTCAGATTCTAGGCCGAACACTAGAAGACTGTGATACTATATCTAATTTTTTTTGGGTAGTCTCCTGTACAGATCCAAGATCTACTCTGGGGCCTGGGCATACGAGTTAATCCATCACTGAGCTACCCATCCAGTGATATAAATTTTAAACTTCTTTAGAAATGGAGCTTGTAATCTCCAGTGATAGTGACATGAAACATCTATTATACTTTATTTCAGTGATGCCCATCTTTCTTTTCAGTTTTTATCTATCGTATATGGTGGTATCAAGTTTGAGTTTAATAATGTGATAGCTTCGAGCACTTTTTCAGGGCTTTGTTGCCATCAACTATGAGGGTTTAAGGGGTTTTTGTTTACATTGAAACAGATTGTCTGATTATATTCAAGTGCATCGAGTATTTGAGATGCGTCCTGTTTCTCTTTTGTGTGAAACAGATAATCAGACTGATTTGTCATAGTATAGTTCAAGGAATGTCCACGATGAACCCAAGCCCGAGTTTTAATAGTGTAAGATCATTAAATACTCCAAAGCTATGAACACAACAAAAATATTGCTGTAAAGTTCTAGCACAGACTCCTCAGAACAATTACTTGGAACCAGTGGTGTTAATTGGGCTGATGGCAATTATAAATAATTGGCACCCTCTTACAAATCAACTAAAAGTATTTTAGGTGGTTCTGTTTACTCTCGGACAAAATAGGAACAATTTTTTGATTATGTTTATCTGGGTTAAATATTTGGAATGTTTAATTCTGTTTTGTTGGGTAACAGGTAACTACATTCAAATGTGGTAGCATAGTGCTGGGAATGTCTATGAACCATTCATTATTTGATGGGTTTGGCGCAATGGAATTCATGATGAACTTCTCCTCTGTAGCACGGGATCAGGGATTGATCACTTATCCCGTTCCTGACAGGACATGTCTGAAAGCCAGGGATATTCCAGAGATCAAATATGAGCATTTGGAGGGCTTGAAATTGTGTGACATCCCAGAAGAGATGAGGAATTCATTCACAACTGTAGATGTAGCAAACTCAGACGTCTCCAGTGTTTCTCTTCCACCTGGTTACAGCTATAAAGTGTTCCCTTTCACCATAGACATGATCGAGAGACTAAAAAAGAAGGCTATGGATGATAGTAATCTAAAAAAGTGCTCTTCATTTGATGCCATTGCAGCTCTAGTATGGCAGGCTCGAACCAAGGCCATTGATTTGCCTTCTGATCAGCCTTCTAAGATGTTTTTTGCTGTGGACATTCGTTCAAAGATGGATCCTCCATTGCCAAAGGGATTTGCAGGTATGTGTATAATATATACATTGTAGATCATAGGTTCTCTAATAATAACATTTTTTTAATATATGTTTTTACAGGGAATTGTCTTCATGGATAATTGCAAGCAAGCAGAAATCAATATATTGCATAATTGTTAGCAAAGTTGGAATTACTTCTTAAGTAAACCGATGGCTGCTAGTAGTCATCTACAATTGCAATTTCAAGACATAGAAATCCATGATCTGTTCTTTTTCCCATGAAGCATCCTGCTTTAGACCAAGTTTACCAAAGGAATCTTCACCCCAAAACTTTCAATCATGACCAAGGACATTTGGGATGAGCTTGGCAGTGCCCTGTTTTACCGTCTGAAACAACAAATATTATGAACCCTTACTCTTTGAAGGTTTAGAATGTGGTATTGTGCTAGAAAAAGGTGTGCTTTGGGATAAGAGTAAATGTCAATGCAGACCCCAGAACATGAAAAGGATTTGAACTGGAAAGTCTTTATCTTATATTTATATCGACATGAAATTTATAATTTTCAAACCATGTTCAATTGGCAATTTGGTCTACTGAATTGTTATTAGGTTTCAAACAGGCCATCCTTCTTTAGCCTCTCCCTTTCCCTTAATTCTTTGTGATGTTTTAGGGCACTCTCTATCCTTAAGCCATTGACAGCCCCGGCTCTGGATTTCAACTTTGCAGACAAGTATGATATTTTTGGCCCTGATTTATCCACTATTGTAGTCTTAGATTGACTGGATAAATTGTAGGTGTGATTTCAGAATATGATTTCCAATTTTGCCATTCATTCCCAATTTGAAGTATTGGCTAAGCAATTAACAAGATGATCATTGTCGACACTAAGTTTACTTGTCCAGATGCACAAGACTACTATCAAATGCCCAGATAACCTGGAATTAAGGTCTAAGACTTGTGGTTTTGTTATTCATCAATGTAAAACTATCAAGCTGATTGCTGATCACACAATTCAATAATTTAATTTCTGGAAGCACCTAATTAGTGTTGCGACTGTGATTTAACTTTTCATACTTGGTTTAATTGTTTGTTGGGTTATGCTTCAGGCAATGCTGTTTTCTGTGCATATTGCATTGAACCAGCAGGTGCAGTGAAAGAGAAGCCGCTATCCTTTTGTGTGGAAAAGGTCCAGGAAGGCATATCCAGAGTCACAAATGATTATGTTCGGTCATCCTTGGATTTCTGTGAGACTTACAAATCAATTCCAGCACTCCCAGGTGGAATATTTCTATCTGCATGGTGGAAAATCCCATTTTTTCTTGTTGATTTCGGATTTGGAAAGCCTATCTATGCAGGACCCATTGTGAATGATATGGTAGAGTTTCCATTGCTACTCTCTAACGGAAAACAAGATGGTGGTCTCAATCTCTACATTGCTCTACCAAATGATCAACTGGACAAATTTGAGCAAATTGTCTATGATTTTTAGCCTTTAATCCAGTTGGGTTAATACCAGTTCCACCAAACTGTAGTTTTGAAATAGGACAGTCTATAATGTTTTGTTAATAGGGTTTTCTGAGATATTCTGTCATGTAGGGTTTCCGCCATTGTCATCTCAACCTATATAGAGCAATGGAAGTTCCTCCACTCTTGTAATTTGGTTTCAATCTGGTAAATAAATGTGTTTATTAAACCCCTAGCTTCCTCTTTACTCCTTGAGATTGCATGATGTTCAAGCCATCCCCTCCGTACATATGGTCCATTATGAATCACAGGAATCAATGACAAAAAGAGGCTCATGTGAGGAAAACATGGGAATATTGTACCTCACATGTTTTCATACCCTGGTGCACATTCTTCATATTATTTATGTGGTTTGTTTGAACAATCATGCCTCCATGAATATACAGGAAGTGGGGTTTGGTGTTATATTATTAGCAATGGAATGTCGTATCAGTCACATGAAATGTCACATTGTATGATTTACTGGAATCCAACGCAGGAGAGCATCACATCAATCATAATATATGGATTTGAGAATGGTCTCTGTCCAAAAGCATGTGCCGTGTTGTTCTTTCTGATCTTGCTTTACGTGATAAGATTTACAAGAATTGGAATATAATATATTTTGATTGATATTTAAATCATTCGTTCATTCCTTTCGATAGATCCAAAGATCGAAATGCAGTACTTTTTCTTTTTCTTTGAATAGAAAAGTTTACAAAGAAAGTTATACGTCAAAAAGTCCAAATAATACCTAATATTATTAGCGTAACTTGTTTGGTTTTCAAAATATTCTTTGCTTGAAAATGGCCAGTCGTTGAAATTGACTACCCACTACCCAAAATCATAAAAATCTTCAAAGGTGATAATTGTGATGGAAACTGTCCTCACTTGGGACAAATGATTAAATAATTAGGAGTTAAGATCGGTAATGAAAATAAATATTAAAGTAAAATGTTTAAACATAATATAGTCTTCAAAAAGTAAAGTTGAAAGTGTTTGGAAACTGTCCTCACTTGGGACAAATGATTAAATAATTAGGAGTTAAGATCGGTAATGAAAATAAATATTAAAGTTAAATGTATTCAAACATAATATAGTCTTCAAAAAGTAAAGTTGAAAGTGTTTGGAAACTGTCCTCACTTGGGACAAATGATTAAATAATTAGGAGTTAAGATCGGTAAAGAAAATAAATATTAAAGTTAAATGTATTTAAACATAATATAGTCTTCAAAAAGTAAAGTTGAAAGTGCTTGGAATTGACTTGTTAAAGTATTAAATTTGTAAGGAAGGTTTGTTTAGATGGATAGATGAGAGTTTACAAATTAGTTATAATTTTATTATGCTTCATATATGCACGTTGTTAAAGTATTAAATTTGTAAGGAAGGTTTGTTTAGATGGATAGATGAGAGTTTACAAATTAGTTATAATTTTATTATGCTTCATATATGCACGTTGTTAAAGTATTAAATTTGTAAGGAAGGTTTGTTTAGATGGATAGATGAGAGTTTACAAATTAGTTATAATTTTATTATGCTTCATATATGCACGTGTGAATTTAAGTTTTCTAAATGCAAATTTAAAATTGATGTGTAAGATTGAACTTACAAATAGTCTAAAAAAGTTTAAATGATACTCATAGACATCTAAAATTGGCATGTTATTAATTATTTAACTATTCATTTTTTTTTTTTTATAATTGGCTGAATTGAAATGGTGGAAAAGTGAAACCTTAGGGTTTTACTCTTAGGATTTAGCACATTTCTTAATGAATTTCATTTATAATTTGAGGTAGTAGGGGTTTGATGGATTTGGACAAGATATAGGACTAACTTACAACTTGAAAAGTGAGTCAACATGTCCTTGACTAAATCTGGAATGGATTTTGGAATGAAATGCAATGATTTAACTAGGCAAATAATGCAAATAACTATTCTGATGCAAAAATAACAAAGCTTGAATGTCACAAAGAAATTCAGACTTCATAAACGAATTGAGTAGAGTATTGTGCACCTATGATATGAATTTGGAGTTGATTTCTGAGGACCAAGCTGCCTTGGACGATTATGTCCCAGTAGATAAATCTCGGATCTGATTTCACGGTCCTCTAATGTTTGATCTGAGCCTTTTCTTCCACTTGTCACATTATTAGATCTTCATCAGGTGTAGAGATAACTAAGTTTTTGGATGTTGTCAAGGTGTAGGGTTTGAATGCAATGATGAATAATTGATCTTCAAACTTCTCCCAATTTTCTTCAAATCTGAGACCTACAAATTCAAAGAGAGGAAGAGTTGCGCCATATAGGGGCTTGCCTCAGTCAAACCCTGTGTTGGTGTTTCCACCTTCACAATGGCAATGCCAATGAAAGAAAGCTAAATGATGAAACAACAATGGATATAGCTCACCACTTAAAAATGGCTTCCTTGAAGGATTGAAGTCATGCAAATCTCCTCAAGGATTTGATTGTTGTTAGCGTGATTTGCTTGAAGACCTACAAGGATTAGATCTCACAAACAGTATGATAACATAAACATGAATAAACTCGCATACACTTTGACATGATGCTTGGATCTTAAATTGTTGCAATAAATTTACACTTAGGGTGTGTGCAAGAAGTTGAGTCCACTTTTTGGCCAAAAAGTGGAAGTGTTTTCCCTGATTTTCAGAATTTGTCAAATTTGATCTAAAAATTTGAAGAACTTAAAGACTGAATCTTAAAAAAATCCAATAATATGAAATGTAGTACTTGGAGTCTAGTTTCCAATTATGTAATTTATTTTAATACCTAGATGACACAAATTTATTTTCAATAGGCATGTATAAAAACCACAATTTAAAAGTCACTTTTTTTTTACCATACCATGCATGTGTACATCATCCATATTTTGACCTAAATAATTATATTTTTCTAAATCCTTTTGGGAAATTATCTCTAACACATTGAAGAATGTTCATGATATTTTTTTGTAATTTTTTATTTGCATTTGATTGCTCTTGACTTGATAATAATGCTCTTGATAATGCTTGATCATAAATTGCTCAATTCTCCTTGTTCTTGCTTGTTAGATTTCAAATGATGAAATGACTAGATATTTATACATAATTATTCTAATTTCTCAAAAATTAAATCTCGATAGCCAACTTTGGACATTTGAAATTCAAATAATAAAATGTCGACTTCAACATATTCAATTTTGGAGGCAAAATAGGGGGACTATGTTGCCCTAGGTGACTAGGTCCCAATCCTATTTTGTAGGACTTAAGGTGTCGAGGACAAAATATTAAATGAATTCTTTGGTTTTCTACATGCACTTTGTCAGTAAATGTTAAAATGAGCCATCTAATGTATAATTTAGGAAATTGGGTGTACAATTAGATCCATGCACTTAGGGGGGAGCAAAACATAATGTGTTCAATTGTCATGATAGTTGATCTTATAGTAGGTCATGAGATGGTGTCCCTTATAGATAATTTTTTTTGGATATAATCAAATCTAGATTACCCTAGAAGATCAAAAAAAAATAGTTGTACCACCCCTTGGGGCATATTATTTTATCAAGTCATGACATTTGGGCTTAAGAATGCAAGAGCCACATATCAAAGAGCTATGATAGTTATCTTCCATGATATGTCGCATCACATCATGGAAGATTATGTAGATGATCTATTAGCTAAATTAAAAACATGAGTGAATCATCCACATGCTATTGAGCATATATTTGAGCATTTGAGAGAATATAATCTTTGTGTCAACCCTAAGAAGTGTGTATTTGTTGTCACATCTAGCAAAATCCTAGGCTTCATTGTTTCTTTATGGAGTATAGAAGTTGACCCTACCAAAGTCATTACTGTCTTAGAGATGCCACCTCCATGAACTCTCAAACAATTGTGCAGTATCTAGGGAAAACTACAATCTATCAAGACATTCATTGCACAAATTGCTGACAAGTGTCAATCATTTTCTTCTTTGCTAAAAAAAATGTTGTCTTCCATTGGGATGAGTCTTGTCAACAAGCATTTGATAAAATCAAAGAATATCTTGCATCACCACCAATAGTCACGACATTGTTGTCATGTTGGAATGCACCTTTTGGAGTATTAGTGAGGTAATTCTCTTTCCAATTGACACATGGAAACACTCCTAGGCTATTTGTGACCTAAAATTTGGAGTGAATCTCTAGAGAGGGTTGGTTCCCCTAGTGGAACACCTAAACTAATTCTATTTCTTTTCACAAAGAAAAAGAGTAGAAGTTTAACTAAAAACTAAATTTATAACTAAAAAAGGGGATGATACACTAGAATATTAAATGACATGCACTTGCCTATGTGTACACAATCAGACCAACTAAACCAACACATCGTGCACAATTCATATTTGACATGTTTTTTGCATAAGTATTTCATAAGAAGGATTCACATTTTATAATAACATCTAGAAGAAAAACCAAATGACTCCTAAGAACTCAAATGATGATCTTTCACGGTCAAGTAAGGGGGGCGATGGAGAGCGTTGGTCTGAGCAAGCTATGGCCTGCATGAGGGGCCTTTCATTCTTGCATGCCCAATCTTGGGCTTATTTGCTTCCTGCTTTCGAGTTGGGTGTGGGGTTGGGCTTTGTCAGGTGTTCAAGTTGTGGTTTGTGGCTGTCGGACGAGGTTGGGGCCGACTTTTTATCTCGCAGTGTTTGCAGTTTCAACTTTTCTTTTGTTGGTTTTCTTCTTCTTTGGTTTCCATAGAGTGTGCTTTCGCCTATGGTTATGGCTCCAGGCGAGACTTCTGGGGAAAAATCCCCTTTGAACTTTCGTGCTGCTATTGGGGTTTCTTCCCCAAACCAAAAGACAAGAATGTTTGATAATAGTTTATTTTCCAATGATGCTAGAGATGGAGGTTTTGTGCCTACAGGAGGATCTCAAATTCTGAAGGTGAACAGTTGCCTAGAACGCTCTAAGGAGAGACCCGTTTTGGTGATTCAGCCAGAATCCATTGCTGAGGACATTGAATATTTTTCAAAGCATGCCTTGCTTTGCAAATTCATGGGAATGAGGGTTTCACTTCAATTTTTGGAGTCATGGTCGCAGCGGACTTGGTCTCCTGAGGGGGAAATGGACATTATGTTGTTGGCTAACAACTACTTCATGGTGGTTTTCAATTGCATGGCAGATCGGAACAAAGTTTTTGAGGGTGGACCTTACTTCCACAATCAGGTTGGTCTTTTTATGAAACCTTGGCATGCGGGCTTCAATCCTTCAGAGGAACTACCAAATCGTGTTCCTGTTTGGGTGCATCTCCCCAGATTTCCTGTTGAGTGCTGGCATAATGATATCCTGCACAATGTGGCTGCACTATTGGGTAAACCTGTGGGTGCCTCTCAACAAATGAGGGAAAGAAAGGTAATGACTTTTGCTCGCATTTGTGTTGAATTAGATTTAAGTAACCCTCTTCCTGATTCCTTAGAAATTCGGGCGGGTTCATATTCTTGGGTTCAACAATTAGACTATGAAACACTGCCATTTGTTGTCGTCTTTGCCATGAATATGGCCATCTTCAGAGAAGATGCCCAAGATCTAAGCCATCTGAGACTCAGTCATCTCAACCCCCTCGTAACCCTCTGAGGGGTGACAAAGGAAAAGCACCTATGTCTAGTGAGGTTGCAGATGCTGAGGGTTTTATTCCAGCTAAAGCTCGCAATAAGAATCGAGGTCAGAAGAGAACATTTAAGGAAAGACAGGAGGGAGATACCTTTAATTGGTTTGAGGTTTTGGATGATCTCAGTCTGCAGGAGGTGAACCCTGGTATGTTTGGAATGGACCAGAGGGTTATGGAGGAGGTTTAGGAAGACATTGCCACAGAGGACATTCAGATACCACAGATAGAGGGGGCCTTGCAAACGGACTCAGTTCAGAGTTTGGGGACATCTAGGGAACCTGAGTCTATGGTTATTGTGCCATTGATGGTGGGAGAAACAACTAGTCCTCCTTTGAAAATTGTTCCTGATGTAGCAAAAGGAAGCAAGGCTTCTCCTGCATTGGGTATTCTTCAGAAAGACTTGAAGAAAGGGACTATTGAGAAGCCTTCCAAGACTGGAAGAAAGAAAGATTTTGAGAAAATCAAGCTGATGGGGGAGACTTTAGTGGAGTCAGGTTCTGTCAAAACTCTTGACTCCCACTTTTCTAATCCTCCAAAATGATCATTCTCTCTTGGAATGTATGGGGCTTGAACAGTGGCCCTAGACAAAAAGCTATTCATGACTTGGTGCGAATTCATTCTCTTGATTTTCTTTTTTTACAGGAGATGAAGTTATCTGTTGAAAGCATGACTAGTCTTTCATCTAAGTTGTGGAGTAGAGGTGATTGCTAGTGTATTGGTGCTCATGGTACTATTGGGGGTGTGGCCTGCCTCTGGAATCTTTTGAGGATTCGCCCTCTCTAGTGGATGTCTTCTAAATCCTCTATGTCTTTGATCGCTACAAGCATTGAGACTAGGGAAACTATTCTCCTCTCCAACATTTATGCTCCTAATGACTTTCTGGGTAAGCAATATTTATGGTCCCATTTAAGGTTTATCCGAAGTATGGTGCCTTATCACCCTTGGATTATGGCGGGAGATTTCAACGCCATTATTGAGTTGGCTGAGAAACAGGGTGGTATAGCAAGATTGGAACCTTCTGCTTTTTTGCTTCATGATAACATATCGGCTTTGAACTTGGTGGATATCAAGCCTAGAAATGGACAGTTTACCTAGAACAACCAGAGAATTGGGGAGAAGTGCATTGCAGAAAGACTTGATCACTTTCTGGTTTCTTGTTTTTGGGTTGGTGGTGGTTGGTCTACTTGTTCAGAGATTCTGGATTGGCGGGGTTCAGATCACTGGCCTATTAAGTTAGTGGTGTCCTCTGCTCGGGTGGCCCGATCTCCTTCTTTCAAGTTCCAACTTATGTGGTTGCGTGATCCCTCTTTACAGGACTATGTTGCTCACTGGTGGAGGATTGGTAGACCTGCCTATGGCATAGCTATGTATACTTTTTCCAAGCTATTGCAATATGTTAAATATCAGCTTAAGTATTGGAATCGCCATTGTTTTGGGAACATTTTTCATGACAAAGCTCTTGCTCAATCTAAGTTAGATAATATAACCAGGGAAATTAGGGAGAATGGTTTGTCAGAAGCCTTGCTTCAGGAAGAGGCTATGGCCTTAAAAATCCTGGAAGAATGTGAAATGCATGAAGAAATTTACTGGAAACAGAAAGCTCGTGTGGAGTGGCTTCAAGAGGGGGATAAAAACACAGCCTTCTTCTTCAATTCGGTGAAGGCGAGGAGGCATGGTAATTCTATTCCTATGCTTGTGAATGATAGGGGAGAACAGATTTCCTCCTTACAGGAGATATCTAGAGAGGCAATGCAGTATTTTACTTCTCTTTTTAGGGAGGACACTCAAGAGGGTTCTGTTGAGGAAGCTCAGGTTCTTTCTTGCATCCCCCAACTTGTTACTAGAGAAATGAATGATAATCTTATGCGTTATGTTTCTCTGGAGGAGTTGGAGGAGATTGTTTTCCATATGAAGAAAGGGAAAGCTCCGGGTCCTGATGGGTTTCCAATTGAATTCTTTCAAGAATTTTGGGATATTATTAAGGTTGATTTATTAGAGGTGGTCCAGGAATCTCAGAGGAATAAAGAAATGCTTCGGGCACTGAACTCCACTTTTCTTGCCCTCATCCCAAAACGTGATGGGGCAGATCGGTTAAGCCAATTTCGTCCCATTGCCCTTTGTAATGTGATTTACAAGATTATCTCTAAGGTGATTGCTGAAAGGTTGAAGAAATGGCTTAAATGTCTTATCTCTGAGGAGCAAGGTGGCTTTGTGGCTGACCGGAAAATTTTGGATGGAGTTGTTATTGCTACAGAGACTATCCACTCTATGGCTACATCAAAAGCTAAGGCAATGTTTATCAAGCTTGATATGGCTAAGGCTTATGATAGAGTTTGGTGGTCCTTTCTTCAGAATATTCTTGGGGCCTTTGGATTTGCTGAGGACTGGATTCAGTGGGTTATGAGTTGTGTAACTTCTACCTCCTTCTCTATTTTAATCAATGGGGAGCACACTGAGCTTTTTGGAGCTTCTCGTGGTCTTCGGCAAGGAGACCCTCTTTCCCCTTATCTCTTTCTTCTTTTTGCTAAAGGGTTGGGGAGATTGTTGAAAAGTAATATTGAGTCGGGGGTTATCCAGGGGTGGAGGTGGGGCAATGAGTTGCCTCCTCAGTCACACCTACAATTTGTGGATGATACTGCCCTGATGGGTATGGCTACTATCAGGGAGGCTACTAATCTACGTAAGGCTTTGGATGTTTATCTCACTACTTCTGGTCAATTAATTAATGAAGATAAGTCCTCCATCTTCTTTTTTAATACACCTGGACCTATTCAACAGAGAATTGCTCTTATTATGAGGTTTCAGATAGGCTCTCTTCCTTTGAATTATCTGGGTATTCCAATCTCTTCTGGTAAGCTCCCTAGAGATTCTTGGCAGTATATTCTAGACAAATTTTGAGTGAAGGTTAATCATTGGACTCATAGATGGCTTTCCTTTGCTGGGCGTGTTCAGTTGCTTAAATTTGTGGTTCAGGCTCTTCCCTTGTATAGATGTATGCTTCAGGTGGCTCCGATGGGCTTTGTTAAGGAATTGGATTCCTTGGCAAGGCAGTTTTTATGGGCTAGAAACTTGTCTTCTTCTAAATGGAGCCTGGTCAGATGGGATATTGTGTGCTCCCCTAAACAGTTGGGTGGTCTGGGTTTGAGGCATTCGTCTTTATCTGGGATGGCATTGGCTGCAAAACTTTATTGGAAATGGTGTGTGCAGCAAGATCGGCTATGGGATAAAATTCTACTTGTTAAGTATCTTCTTGGGATCCCAAAGGATGAGGTTCCCCGTTATCCTCTAGTGGGAAGTGGATCAGTGATTTGGGGGACTCTCAAGAAAGGGGCTACTTTGATTAAGGAGGGATTATTGTGGATATGTAAGAAGGGAACAGATGCTCTCTTTTGGTCTGACTCTTGGGATGGTTTTCCTCCCATTATCTCTCAGTTTCCTAATTTATTAGCTCTCTGTCAGCGCTTCTTGGAGGCTAGTTGGTCAAGGGTGAGTGATTTTAAATCTTTTCACCCTTGTGGTCAACTGGAGGTTGCTAGCTAGAAGTCCCTGTGTGAGTGGCCGATGGTAGGTTTGGAGGAAGATTGTGCTAAGCTTCATACTATTTTATCAGTTAGACACTGTAGTTCCCTCAAGGACAAGGATGTTCTTGCTTGGCGCCCAAATCCTAAAGGCATTTTTCTTGTGGCTAGTGGATATCAGGAATTGATGGCTCGTAGATTGAATGGAGAAGAGGTCCATTGGTGGAAGTATGTGTGGAATAAGTTCTCTTGGCCAAAATGTAATTGCTTTGTGTGGACTTTGGCCTGGAATAGGTGTTTGACTTGGGACAATATTCAGAAGCGTGGATTTCATGGACCTTCCTTATGTGTTTTGTGTGGTGCTGCTGAGGAGGACTCTTCACATTTGTTCTTCAGATGTTCTTTCTCCTTGTAGCTCTGGCACCTTTGGTGGGGTGTTTGGAAACACCCTTGTGTTCATGCTTCATCCTTGGTGGAATTTTGGAGAAGTCTAGGTAAGCCCCCTACTTTGACTCCTTTTCTTCAGATTGTTTGGTGCATTGGACCTACCTTTATTCTCTGGCAGATTTGGCTAGAGCGAAATCGTAGGATTTTTCGAGGGGAAAGGTTAGGTATCCAACAAATTTGGTATAGAATTTTGGGAATGATCCAGGAGACTATGGAAGCTAAATGTGAGGTGATGTTCCCACTTGATAGAAGGGATGCTGAAATTATTGACAGAATGGGTTTTCAAGGTTTGTCTCCTACCTCTGCTTGTGTCAGAAGGGGTAGAAGTGCAAAAAAGAAAGTTCAAAGGATGGGTAGATGGATGCCTCCTTCTGAGGATATCTTGAAGATTAACACAGATGGCTCTTCCCGTGGTAATCCTGGACCTGCTGGGATTGGCGGCGTGGGTAGAGACTGTTTAGGTGAAGTTGTGTTCTTCTTTTCTATTTATAAAGGTTGGCAGGCTAATAATTTTATGGAGGGATTGGCAATTGTCTATGCTCTAGAGCGTGCTTATGCTCTAGGTTGGCATAAGGTTATTTGTGAATCTAACTCTCAAGTTATTGTGAATTTGTTGATTGAACGTAAGGTGAAGGATGCTAATTGGCAGCTGGCTCTAGTTGTTCAACAAATTTTGCAAATTAGTTCTAGGATGGATATGGTGTCCTTTGTCCACATTTCATGTGAGTGGAATAGGGTCGTTGATTGTTTGGCGAAGTGGGCTTCAGATCATGTTGATGTTTGGAGGGTTGAGGAATAGAGACATCTTCCCCAGGATTATTGTTTGGATCTGAGGAGGATCTTGATCGAGGATATGGATGGTTGTGGAGTTGGTTGACCGGTGCCCTTGCTCTTCTATTGTTCTCTTGCTTTTCTCTCAGAGCTATTGTTTTGAGATTTGCTTGTAATCTTTTTTCTGAGTTTCAATAAAGTTTTTACCCCTCTTTTCAAAAAAATGATGATCTTTCACAAATAAATCTTGCATAAACTTGATAAATCACAAATTATGACTTGCAAATAAATGTGCCATTGCATAGAGCAATGAGACTGCAAATCAAAGATAAATAGCTTAATCACAAGAAAAGATAATCATTTCATCATGTTACACAATGGCTTCTTTTACTGATCAAAGTAATACATTCATACAAGTCTTTTTTAACAATCATTCTCTTCCAAAATCAAAGATATCTTTTCTAGAATGATCATAATCCTTTTTTTTTTAAACATCCTATTAAGTAGAAACTTCCTAGTGAAAAACCAAGAGGTGTCCCCTTTTGAGGGAATAAATGTTTTAAACAGCCCAAAGATGAGTCAACCCTCTTTGGGCACTCGGGAAGACTTGTTCCTTTTTGCTCCTTGAAAACATCCCAACAATATTTCCAATAAGGCGTAGGTCTGACTCAACTGGAAGGTTGTAGATGCCTAATAGGTTATGACAACTGTCTCCAATTGTCATTGCTAGTCTTTATTCCTTTTCAAACTGCTATTGCATATTTATAGGAGCATGTTTGCCCCACATTGAACAATCTTCATGTCTTTATGGGTGCATTCTCATGGTTGTAAAGATAGACCTCTACCTTTCATGCATGAATCTTATAGTCTTTTACCATACACTTGACAATTGTCATTTTAAAACATACTTACACTGCTTTTTAATTCACTGTCATCTACACTTTAACTGCTGAAAAGAAAAGACTATGAGGTATGAACGTCCCTTGTAAACTGATATCACCTTT
The DNA here is from genome assembly GCA_007258455.2 of Sequoia sempervirens. Taxonomy (NCBI): domain Eukaryota; kingdom Viridiplantae; phylum Streptophyta; class Pinopsida; order Cupressales; family Cupressaceae; genus Sequoia; species Sequoia sempervirens. The sequence continues at coordinate 17,441,722 of VDFB02049217.1, read as the reverse complement.
ATTGGAAATCATTTTGACAATATCTACAATTCCTTCTTCCTTTTGTAGAAAACTCTTGACGATCCAATTAAGCCTACTATTTTGATAATAGGAAAAACAGATTTTGAAGGGATCCGTAACCCTATACAACAAGAAAAGCCAGGCTGCAGAAAGGACAGCCTGCAGCCAACAAAAGACCAGCACCCAAACAAGAGCCATCAAGAATTACAATTAGCACTTTTCTTGTGGGAGCGAAGAGTCATATCGAAAGAAGGCCGTAATGATTTATCTTTTTTACCCTTGACAGTAATCCATCCTTCTTCTACCTGTGAAGCCATACTATGCCACCCCATATTAATATTATCATGAGGAGAAAAGCCAGCAACCAAACACTTAGGATTATCCTCATGACAACATTGTAAAGAATGAGGCTTATCAGAGAAGCTGCCGGGATGACCAGCCAAGGCACTATCATCCGGAGGGGCAGCCAAAGGCGCAATAGGGGTTGTCTTAACAACCTCACCAAAAGAGACGACTGGAGGGGGGGTTCCAAGGTCCGGTGGTACCGAAGCAACCACCTCAGAAAAACTCTTATTTTGATCAGCAATCTTCTCAACAGTATAATGTTGTTGAGAAGCCCCTTTCCACCAAGTAGATGTCTTAGTATTTTTTTCAAAACCACAATATGCAGCAGCGTGTCCGGTTTTGAAGCATCTCCTACACCGGAAAGGAATTCCTTCATAATCCAAAGATTGGATCCAAGAGCCTTTAGAAGAATTTAGTAAGATCTCTGCAGGTAACCCTTTTGAAACATCTAAATCGACCAATATTCGAGCAAAGGTGCTTCATCATATACAAGTCTGCAAACACAGTATATTTCCAACAGATACCAATCATACAGAAATAAAATCTCATATCTTCTGTGCATGACCAAAAATTGGAGCAACTCTTGAAGGTGGAAGTGACAATTTAGAAGATGGGTGGTGAAGAGGACAATGGCTCAAGTTTGGCTGATCAAATTTAAAAATGACTCCAAAGATGCTAAATTTCCTTGGCATTTTCAGAACTTTCTCAAACAATTGGGATGGTGGAACCAAGAACAATGTAGTCCCTTCACCCAATTTTATTACAACAGCAAGTTGCTTCTTCCCTAGATAATGCATAAGCTCATTGTAAGGAACAATATTTGGGTCACTTTCTAGAAAAAAGAAAAATAACTCCCACACTCTCTGCCTTATTAAAATGGGTAGCAAGCATGTCCAAACAAGTACGAGCATTGCAATTTAGAAATTCAGGCAAAGTGGCATCAAGAACTTTTCCCATTGCAGAGCAACAGACTGAGAAATTGGGGTTCCTCTAGAAATTGTCCCTTGCCACTTCCATTCCTCATAAACACTGATACAACAATCATGAAGTTCTATGATCCCCTTTTGATCAAGTTCTGCAACTTCATTCATAACTCCCTTGAACCATTCAAATGAGCCTTGTTCTTTGGTAACCCAATAGAAATATGTGTGAGATGTGTTAAAAGGATTTTTATTTTTGTTTTTGTTTCCATTTAGTTTCATGTTTTCAACAATGTCTTTCATAATTCTTATAAAGGGAGTAGCACCAATGCCTAATCCCACAAGCAAGAGGACATCATATTTCTTGTAGTCTTGTGTGGGAGTATCATAAGGCCCATCTATCATCAATATTGGGAATCTTGGATTTTTTTCCTTGCATTGAGTCAGCTCTCAATAGAATGTTATTCGATCTGATGGAGTACCATCGTCACAGAGATACTGAAGGAAAATTGGAATAATCCTAGGTCCTTGTAAAAGGAGATGATAATAAAATCTGGCCTGGAGAAAGAGAGACCAAGAGAGTCCATATCCTTAGGACCCAAAGCCCTGCATCAAGTAAAATGTGGCAGTCATTCTGTTGTGCCAATAACATCCATTGTTATGCCCCAAGGGGTGGTAAAAGCTATTTTATGTTGATCTTCTAGGGCAATCTAGATTTGATTATATCCTAAAAAATTATCTATAAGGGACACCATCTCATGACCTGCTGTAAGATCAACTATCATGTCTCAAGAAGTGAGTTTTGGATGAACAAGGCAAAGATTGATGGATGATGGAGTAGTAGTGGAAACATGAGGCTCAATAATGGGGATGATAGTGCAGATTGACATGTCATGAAAAAGGTTAGCAAAATCAGTGAAGGAGTCTTTGAGGTCCTATCTATTGATACGCTTAACAATGGGAAAGGATCTTGCAATGTTAGAAGTTTCATTGATATCATAGAATTCCTCAATTAATGATAGGTATCATAAGCCAAATTTGTAGTGATTGAACTTAATAGAAAGAGGTTGAATAATTCCTTTCTCAAAGAGGTTGAATAATTCCTTACTCATGGAGCCCAAGTCCTTTGCCTTTATATCCCATATTTTTACAAATTTGAAGTTCTTGTGGATAATTTTTCTCAACAAAGCACGGTGCATACTTATCATCTTTATAAATCCAAGAGCTTATGTCATCATTCACAAACTCATCTTCAAGAAAACCATGTTGAATGAAATTAGTTGGACAAAATTGGATGACTTTAGGAACCATCTTGATGCAATGTTGTAGTTTCCCATAGGATCATGGTGGAAGAGGGAGTTGACCTACATAGAATATATTATGCAGTTCATACTCCCCACAACCTTTATCTAAGATCTTGACCTTGAGTGGATATACGAGAGTGGTAGAAATGTTAATGCCAAAGTGTCAAAATCAACATAAGATGAAGATGGAAAGGATGTAGGGATGGAAATATCGATGCTAGGATAATGAAGGGATTTATTACAGGGACCTCCCATCATTGTACAATATTTGAAGGGATTAGGATTTGCAAGAATAGCGAGCTCTAAGCCATTATGTGGAAATTTAAGACATTGGTGAAACGTGGAGGGAACGAATTGCATGACATGCATCCATATGCGATTGAGGAGGAGATTATATGGAAGCTCAAGATCAAGGTCATGAAATAAATTTTGTTGTAAAGAAGGACCAACTTGAATGGGAAGCCAAATAGTTCCTTCATACTCTCTTTTTGCATCATCATCTTCTTTAATACTGATCCTTTTCTAAGGTTCTATGGTATTTTCAAAATATCCCAATTGCTTAATAAGTTTGTAGTTACTAAGATTTAAACCAACTCCACTATCTATGAGAATTCATTTCACCTTGTGTTAATTGATTATAGCTTCAATATGGAGTGCTCGGGTATGTGATGGATCAATGAAGGGCATATCTGATAGACTAAACACAAGTTGATAAGATGAGTATAGGTGACCTAGCATGGCTTGAAACCAATTTGGAGTAATATTTCTAAGGACTTGTAATTCCTTCAAGGTACAATCCAATATGTCCCTATAAATAGGTGATGAGCGAAGAAGCTCCAAGATGGATATTTGTGTTGGATTCTTCTCGATGTGCTCTAGGAAATCATATGAGACTTTTTGGGAAGATGACGAAGCCCCTTGGATGGTAACCCGGCCATGCTTAGTGGTGACAACACAATTGGACTTCTTAATGATGATGGTGTTAATCTATAGATAGGTTTCCTTAATATTATCCACTACTAAGTCATTAAAGAGAGTTGATTGATTGGTATGGACATTATTGATATGCTTATTTTGAGATGATGCTTTTTTTGACATAGAGGGTTGTTTTTTGCTCGTGCTTAGGGAAAGGGGATGATGATACTTTTCCTTCCATCTCAATCTCACTATGATCAATGATATCTTGGATACATTTTTTGAGTTTCATGCATTTGGATGTAGAATGACCTTTTACATGATGGTATTCACAATAATAATTTTCTTTGTACCATGCAGAAATTTGGTGTGTTATAATCAAATGGTTAGATGTTTGGAAATTTTATCAAATTGGCTTGTATTATTTTTTGAAATACAACCTCAATAAGTTCCCCCAAGGAAGAGTACAAGGTTTTGGATGATTTTGGATTATTGATTGTACTTTTGGTATAATAATTTATGATTGTGGTTGGACATTTTAGATGATGAGATTTTTTTGTTCAAGAATTTGTGTGTAGTCTAGATGAGCAAAGAGTCAATTATCCTGTCACTGATAACATTTTTATTCTTAGCCAAAAATCATGGTTTGTCATTGATTTGGTTATTGTTTTCCTTGTCTTTGTTATGGATCTTGACCAAACCTTTCGAAACTAGGGCTTTCTCAATTGTTACCCCCTTGTCTATAATTTCATCAAAACTAGATACATAATGGACTTGTAGGTGAAAGGCCATTTTAGGATTAATATTTGCGACGAAAATATGGACGAGTTGATTTTCAAATATAGGCCAAGGAAAGCAACTAGTGAGACTCCTCCATCTTTCAAGGAAGGAAGAATTTTTTTCTCTATTGTGTTTTTTGGTGTTACAAAGATCAACCATAGTTAACTCATTCTCAACATTGTAGGAGAAATGAGTTACAAATTTCTCCACTGAGTCAACAAAAATATGAATAGATCCTTGAGGAAGGTGTAAAAACCACTAAAGAGCTTGACCTCCTAAGCTACAAGGAAAGAATCTCATAATATATGCATCATTGAAAGCAACCTCTTGGCATGCCATGAAAAATTATTTTCCATGATCACAAGGGTATCCCTTTCCCTTGTATTTATCAAAATTTGAGATCTTAAAACTTTGAGGGAAAGGTATCACGAATATTGATCAATCAAAGGGCTAGGGACATAATTTGTCAAAATTATATGTTCTTTTTTTATGTAAGGTCCCTATTTGTAACCCCTTGAGAGTGTCTTTAATTTGGACTATAATTCTTATGCAAGTGGATTTGAAGGAGTTCAATTTGAAGTTGGTTTTGAAGTGCAATAAGGTATTTGTTGATGGGTGGATTGATACAAATTCATTTGTGGAGGAGATTGATATTGATATGTTGGTGGTTCTCGATGGGTAGTTTGTAGTGTATTGATAGGTGAATGAATTGTTGAGTAGGTAGTAGTTGTTGATAAGTGAAGGAAAATGGATTGAGAGTGAATTATATGATTTATGAGGTAATGGTTGTTGATAAGTGGATTGAAGTGTGTTGATAGGTGGAATACATTGTTGGAAGTTATTGGAGATGTTTGTGTTTGTAAATGGAGTGGTGGGATGTATGAGAGGAGGTCATGATGAGTTCAGAATGTGTTGGTTGTGGTATAGATAGAGGAGGTAAAGATTGGATTAATGCCAACATGGACAAAAAGTTTTTTGGGGGTGGATTAGGTGGAAGAGGCATATTTGAGGTGACAAAAGTGGAATGAATGTTTAGGTGAATAGGGTTAGGTGGAGTTGATACGTGATGTGAAAGGGTAAGTGAATCATTTGTCTCTTGGTATGGATGGCATTGGATTTTAGGTGCATAGATAATGGGGAGTTGATATGAATATATATGAGGGAAAGTGGAAAATACCATATCAAGTGTAGTGTAATCGTTGAATGGTTAAGTGGTGAATGTTGTGGTTGGGTAACTGAGATAGGTTCGTGTTGGATAAGGCTATTAAGCTTAGACCTATCAAAGTTATCTAGTAATTTAGCTCCTTCAATCAATTGTTTCAAGAATGAATTTGTATCAATGTTGAGATGATCTAGGGAGGTTTGTGTGATACCATCATTGAGAGAAACCCTAAATCAAGGTGAATACTTAGTTTGATTAACAAGATGTTCTTGTTCAAAGTATGGTTTCATTATGCACGTGTATTCTTGATCCTTCACTTTGGGTAAAGTGCCTACCACTAGGCATTGTGGACTTATCTTTGTTTTGTTCCATGTTCAACTTTGTTTGTGACCTAGTAATGGGTGGCATGGATTCTTTATTGCCTTTTTGGATTTTCAAATATCTTACTTCTTCTTCTTCTTCTTCTTCTTCTTCTTCTTCTTTTTAGATTTTTGGACTTATTGAATTTCTTTTATTTTGGGAATATTTGATTTTTTTAGATTTTTGGGAATATTTGATTTTTTTTTGGATTTTTT
>VDFB02049217.1:17297756-17435621 GCA_007258455.2 Sequoia sempervirens | reverse complement strand
GGGGTATACACTTGTAGTGTCAAAAATTGTCACCCTTGACAATTTCATACTAGGTTTTTATCCCCCTAAATTATTGAGCCTAATTGGGTCGTTAATTTCCTAAATTATGCATTCTATAGCCCATTTGTACCACTTTCCAAAAAATTGTAAGAATTGAACAAATGCATCTATTAATATTTTTCCCCTGGGACTTAATGTCCTAGAAAATAGGGCCAGGACCCATTTTCCCTAGGGTGTATGAGTCCCCCTATTTTTCTGGGGACCAATTTTGGATATGTTGGTGTCGGCATTTTAACATTCAAAAATCAAGTTGCAAATGTTGGCAATTAGGATTTAATTTTTGGAAAATTAGAGAAATGCCTATAAATACCTAGTTATTACATCATTTGAAATCTAACAAGTATTCATTGAAATTATATTGGTGAACTTATGATCAAGAGCACTATCAATAAAGTCAAGAGCTGCATTTTAGAGCTTTATTGCGGAAATTCAAGATTCTAATATCATGCCAAATCCCATGTGAGTTTATGTGTGTTCATGTTATCATTGTTTTATCAAGGCTAACACTTTTGTAGGTCTCCAAAGCATTCAAGAAAATCAAGCAAGAAAGATCCAAGACCTTGAGGTGATGATTATGAGTTCAATCCTTTTAGGAAGCCATTGAAGGGTGGTGAGTTGTAGAAATTTGTGATTTCATCATTCCTTCCTATCCATTATCATTTTATCATTGATGTTTCCATTTTGGAAGTGGAAACACTAACACAGGGTTTTACTAAGGAAAGCCCCTAAATGACACAACATCTCTTCTCTTTTTAAATGTGTAGATTTCAGGTTTGAAGAAGATTGAATGAATCTTGCGGAAAATTTTTTCATTATTGGAATTGAAGCCCTACATCTTATCCATTGATAGAAACTCACCCACAAAATTATCTAACAATGTGCCAAAAACTCTACAACCAAAAATCAAAAGCTTAGATCTATCATCAAAGGACCTCAAAAATAGAGAAAAAGTAGCATACAAGGACCCATATTACCTATGGTGACTCTTTCCTCATACAATGATCAAATCAATTTTTAGGACATGTACATAGTCATCTGCAGTTCCCACATTTTCCTGCAAGTTACTATTCCAGTCTATTTATTCTCAGATTATTGCATTTTATATATTAGGTCACATTGTCTACTTAGGTTAATCATAACATATCAATTCCAAATTATTCTGATTCAATAAGATAGAGATTCAGGTTTGATTGGATCACCTTCATGGTTGAAATTCAATCTACTCACCTTGTTGGTCTCCATCTTAATGAAACAATAAAAAAAAACACAACCCAAAAGTTTGAATACTAGGTTTACACATTAGACCTACGGTTCTTATTTTCTTTGTTTCATTTTGGTGAACCTGACCTGTTAACATTACATACCTTTTGAAATTTCATTTGAGATCTAGGTTTTTCATTGTATTACTTTGAATTTCTCATTTAGGGTTTCACTTTTGTATCATAAAAGATATAAAAACTCAAAAAAGTTACATATCATTTTGTATCATAGGTTACTTTATTATTTATTTTAGTCACTTACATCAGATCCACATTGAAAATTGCATTCATAATTGTCATTTGAATTATCACACATTTGCACTTGCATCACATTGTCATAAATTGGTAAAATTCTGGAAACATATTTAGTCGTAGACATGTTTGCACACAGAAGCAAAACCTTTAGACAATATAATAAACATTCAAATTTTAAATTTTTAGAACCCTTGTCAAGGAATTAGATGCCCTTGGGAACCTTTGTCCTTGTACACTTGCATTAACAAACTTTTGTACAATCCTCTATCTCTATTGTTTCAGTTTGTTTATGCTTTCAGATCTTTGTTTTGGAATTCTTAATTGCATTCATTGAGGTATCTTCCATTTAGCTAAAAAAGCGATAAAAAGTGAAAAAAAATGCATAAAAATTATCATTCTCATATTTAGGCATCTTACAATTAGTCAATCTTTACATTTTAGATTAGAAAATTACATTCAAAATTGTCATTTATTGTTCACATATTGTTACACACTTGCATTGGCATAAATTAAGCAAATTTTGGAAAAAAATTCATTGTCAAAACTGTTTGCAACCATACCTAGAATCATTAAGCAAAATTACACACAGTCAAAATTTGAATTTCTAGAAAACCTACCCAGGATATAGATGCCCTTGTGTGCTTCTATCCTCCTGCTCCTTTTGGATCAAAATTTCTTTGATAGAATCTTCTTAGGATTGTCTATCCAAATTTGTTGTTTGTTTTCCAAAAACCTATTGCATCACATTTTGAACCTTAGTAAAAAGAACCATCATGATGGCTCAATATTTTTGTCAAATATTGACTTCTCTGAAATCGTTGGTTGATGTTTCGAGTTGTGTGTTTGGTGATGACCCTAATTACAATGAGAAAATTCCTAATCCTTCACCTCCAACACATGTCCTTGTGATGTGGATATCTTGGGACATGATGATGAGGGCATGAGTGAATTAATACATAATCCTTTCCAAAATATTTAGAATAATGCAACCTTTTGTCCTTCTATGAGATTTCCTAATCACCCATACCAACAACCACCACTACCTACCAATCATCACTTGAAATATTCGCTCTCTTACATCCAAAAAATGAATCGTAAGGAATACCTCAACCAATGCACATGGAATCACAAATCAATAACAATCACAAGGGAAGCACATCAACCAACTCACCATCATATGGGCATAAAGTTACGAACACACTCATTCACCTAGAACAAAGCTATGGAAAAGGATTTAGAATCTTGAGAAAGCAAGGATGTGATATAGAGAACAAACATGAAATGTATCCTCTCTTGGAACAAACACCATCAAAAGAAACTAAACTGAATAGGTTACCAAGATCCTCTACCTTTACATCAAATGTCTATCCCACCAAACAAGAAATACAATGTCCATGGTCCTATTAAGAAGTTACAATTCTTGCATCCTATAACTAAGACTGAATGAGCCTTAGAAACAATGATCAAACTAGGATACATTACATTACTAGCCATCTATGACTGAGAAGATAAAAAAGGAAAGAGTAAAAATACATCTTACTATGTATATCATAGAATACTTGGACGTCTTACTAACAAATATCATAATTTAATGAGGAAATTAAGATAATTTTATCCTTATGGGATCAAATTGACCGCATGATAAATTAACATTAATTTTCTTTTCTCCTTGCCATGTGGTAGTTGTAGTATCACACAATACTCACTACCATCCATGAGAGTATAAAATTAGATTTATGCAATCATATTTTATTTTGTGAGGAGCAACATATTATAATTCATTTGGATGACTTTTGTCCTTACACTTGGGGGCCAAGGGGTTAGGTATCCTTTTGTTGGGTGCATTCCTTCTTGGGATCCATTTATTTCTCCTTAAAATGTTAGTGTAACAAGTATACTAAAATTTTAATGGGGGGAATATAGTCCCCCACTTATTGTTTGCATAAGAAATGGTCCCTTCTTAGTGATGATACCATGCATCTCCTAGGATGTGTGACTTTGGCAATGAAATTATGGAATTCTTGATCTATGTTAGTGTCTCTTTTGTGGTGATATTGGGCTTGATATCCCCTAAGAGTGTGACATTTCTTGGAATATGTGTTCCCCTTGGTGGTAATGCTATGGTTAGTGTTGACGCAAAAATTAACGAGGTAATAGTGCCTTATGGGAAACTCAGTTCAAGGGGGACCCCTTTGCACCAAACTGAGTGACCTCTGAATTTTAAAGAAGCCGACTTCTTCTATAATGGGTTTTGAAAAGAAAATGGATATAATGAAGCAAAGTTTAATCTAAGGCGATGCACCAAAATTTGTTGATGGGCACGATAAATCATAGATTTAGGGGCCTGAATGATGTTGTTATGTTCCAAAACGTCGGAGACTTAAAGCTATAGCATAAACAATTTATTTATTGACATAAAATAGTATTACATACATCCTTACTACTAAGAAGAGTCATTTAGACATGATTTAGATAAGCAAGCTTGTATTCAATATATAAAAGTTCTGTCAAATGAAATGTTTAAGACAATATAAAGCACAATTTACAATTTAATCAAAACATGAAAAATAGAAAGGCCGAATAGTTGGCATAGTTTGAATTTTTTTTACAAATAAACATATAAAAGAGGCCTGGTGTCTCTTGCTAAAACCACTATCCTTTTCTCCTAAGTTTCTTGGACCCCTTCTCTTGTTGATAGAGAGAGTATATATAGCTGGAGAGAAAACTCCCAGCACTTTGGAGAGCTGTAACAGAAAAGATCCCACAATCCCCTGCAATGATGCCAGAATCAGAAGATTCCCAATGCCATTACAACGACAACGAGTTAGAACACAACATCTGGACACTTAGGTGCAGGCGCGCCCTTCGTAATGATGGTAGTGGTTCCAGCCAGGCTCGAGGCGACAAGTGTCATCCACCGCTTCAAACGACCATGACGAGCGGAACCCAATAGAATAATCTCCCTCAGCCAGCTTATAACTTGCTTCAAGGATCAATTGTAAGGCACGTGGCAGCCTGTCGCTGCCCGAATGAAAAATTCTCTCATTGTTGCCGAGAGATTGCGAAGATACAACATGTGTCTAATGGGTTGAGGTCCTTGTTGTAGTGGAGAGAAAACTGTATCAACCGGGTGTGAAAGACGCGTGGCAGCGTTTCGCAACCCGCGGTTGTTCACTTACCTGCTGTGTTGAAAGAGCTGCAAATGGTTGCCACCTAGCAGAAGGTAGGGCCTGCCAACACCTTTTAGAAAGTAAAAAGAAAACCCTGCGTAAGAATTATGCAACTCGCGTTTGTTTATTTCATTCTCGCATGAAAAGCTTGCGATATGCCGCCACGTAGCAAGATGTAGGTCCCTCTAATAATCTTTATAAATGATGGCCCCCGTAGAAGGCTTTCGCAACCCGCATGAAGCCTTTAAGGAAACAAGAGAAAAAACCTTCCATTTGTGTAACACGTGGATGCCCAGCCCAGGCTCTCGGGACCTGAAAGGGAAGCCGTTATCCGAAGTTGCGAAGAGGAGATGCGCAAAGTGGTAGATCAAAACTTGATGGAAAATCGAATAAACTCGGCGATGCATAGGCTGGCAAACAAAAGAAACCTGAAGGGAGCTGTTTGAATATTTATTTTAACAACTTTTGGCAACTATTAGGGGAATTTTGGATAAGGAACAAAGAACCCAAAAATCTCTCTGGTTCTGCAAACCAGATATTTATCTATAGGGGGAATGGAGCCAGAGTTTGGAAAGAGCAGCTTGTAAGGGCAACCATTCACTTTCAGATGGCTTTGCCATGCTGCGCAAATTTTATTATGCCCCACGGAGATCAATAGCTTCCTTGTGAGGCAGAACCTCAGGTAGGCCGGCGCCTACTTGGATATGGAAAAGCAGCTGCGAGAGTGGATGAATGATCGCCTCAATGTCGGCTGCCGTTGGGGAGCTGCCGAACTCCCTGAATGCTTCTGGGTCATTCTCCTTCTACTCAATAACCTCAGCAATCTGTGTAGTTGTGCTAATAGAGCCGTCTTCGAGGAATAGGGACGATAGCCCCATTTTTCCTAATTCGGAGAAAATTTCCCGAATGTCATCTAGTGCCTTACCTAGAAAAGCCACCGCTGCCTTAGTGTGCTGGAAAGCGAAGTGACAATGAATGAATTTATTTGCTGTTTGAGCAGCAGTGTCCCGATCTTCGATACCTGCCCCGGCCAAGATTTCATCCGAGACTGAGTATAGCTTGTTGAGCAAGTACCTTGCCTCAGGAACCTTCTCTAGGATGAAACGTGGGAACTGCTCAATTGTGTCATGGGCCTCTTGATTGAGCCTTGATGCCTTGTCGATAAATCTAAGGGTAGGCTGCAGTGTTAGGAAAAAGGTCTTGACTTTCTCCCAGTGAGAAATATACAATTGCCTAACCAGCGAAATGACATTAGGTTGGGCAGGGGTAGGTAACAGAGAGGCTTTAAGCGAAGAAATCTCCGCATCTCTTGAAATTAGGGCCTTGGCCAACTCTGTCTTCTTCCTTTTTTCGGACACCAACTGCTCCGCATAGCTGCTCATTTCTTTATTCCAATTCTGTTCAGCTTGGGAGTGGTTCGCTGATTGATCCTCCAGAGAAGCTTGTCTCTCGGAGCTCCTCTTCCAGTTGATCCTTTGAGCCTTTAAATTCGGCCTCTTTCTCCTGTATTTTTTGCTCATACTGCTCTTGTAGGCACTCCAACTCCTCACCCTTTTGTGCCATCCCTTGACTATACTCAAGGCGGACGCGTTCAAGCTCTTCCTCTTTTAACTGTAGGCTCTATCGTGCTGCCTGGTTCTGGCTTTGCAATTCTTTTACTAAGCCTGGGTCAGCAATCTAGGTTTTTGCAATTTCACCTTGAAGTCTGTTCCTCTTATTCTCTGCTGTCAGTACCCTTTCTATCATTCAGGCTATATTTGCCTCTAAGGATTTCTCTTTTGTTTCCAGAAAACTCACCCTTTCCCTGGCTGCTCTGAGCTACTTATCCTTCTTCTTTAACTGGCGACCAGTTTTGGGGAAGTCGGAAGTGACCACCGTTGCGTCTCTTCCATGATTTCGACCTTATCTTGTGGCCGGGCTACCTTCATGTCAAGTCCAACAACATAGATCTCATAGTCTTCGGATTGCATTTCTCCCTGAGGCTTGCTTATCCTTGGGTACATGGTTGCGAATTTTAATTCTCGTCAGGCCTCATCATACAAAGCCTATACTCTAGGCTCGGTGGGAGCATTGTCATCCTTTGCCTTACGTTGCCTCATTTTATTTGTGCACACCTCTTTTCCACAATCTATTTGCGCTATGAATTTGGCTGGTGATGAAACTAGCCCATCTGCGAAAGCAACACCAGAAGGCAGGGCATAGGGGTAGGTAATTTTCATAGGCGCACACATTTGCTTCTTTTGGAGAGTGACTGTTTGTCGAGAAAAGTGTGGCACGTTCCATGGCTTAGCTTGAGAACTATCAGCAGGGCTAGGCATTTGTAGCAGTTGAATCGGGGATTCAGTCGTAAGGATCATTGGCCGGGGAAGAGGAGTTGCTGACTAGGTATCAACTTGTTGCAATGGAAGAGGATCAGTAAGCATAGCGGAAAAAGAATGGGGGCCAACAGGGGGAACATTTTTCGAAGTGAGGTGAGGAAAGTCTGAGTAGTAGCAGTAGGCATGAGCATACTCGGAGGAGTAATTATAAACGAGTGGGCATTTGAAAACTGGGCAAATCCAATCGAATGAGCTAGATCAAAAGTAGAAGGTGGAGGGCTTGTACCTATGGCAGGAGTTGCCAGTGAAGCAGGGGAAGATACAAAGGAATGAGATGCAAGAGAAGAAAGAGAAAAATATACTTGTTGACTGGTTGGCGGTGGTTCCAGGATCGTTCGTGACTCCCCCAAAAATTTTGGTATCTGGCTAGCAGTGGGCGCTTCTCCTCCGACGGGTTCTTGCAAAACGCCTCCGATAATACTTTCTGTGCGCTACCTTTTCGCAGGCAGACACTCACTAACTTCGGCAGTCAGATCCTTTTACTGAGATGTTAGCCTGGCTGGTTTAGCAGCCCAAGTGCGTGTATGCAAGCCTCTTTATATATTAAAGCATACATTCGTGGCCACATAGGCGGCTTGCTTGGAAGCTTTGCCTTTTTACGTTGAGGAGGACGATGCTGCCGCTTCTTCTTCATGCTCCTCCGATCCCTCTCCCTCTTCGCTCCTGTCAACACTAGAGCTCGGGCTAGGGTGGCCTTCCTTCCACCATCTATCAAATTCTTGGTCATCCTCCAGCTGATTATAAGGAGCATCCAACTATGCTATTTCCTAGCGATATTTCTAGAAAACTCTTATTTTTTCATCACTCCATTCCTCACTCTTCTTCAACTTGTTGTACATGCTGCATTCCATTGGAACATTATCCTTGGCCACAACCACTAGAAAATAGAATTTGTGCTATGGGCCTCTAGTGTCCGGCGTAGGGATTTGCGCTAATTCAACAAAATCCTCATCTTTATCCGTCTGCGGATTAAGCCATTTTTTCCAGTATGGTCGGGAAACATGGGTAACTTTCATATGTGGCTTTGGTAAGTCATTGAAAGGGTTGTACTCCCACTTATCATTTACCAGTACCAACCCTAGATGTGCCAACTTCTCTTTTAACAACTTGTGCGATTATTTTTTAATCATAGTTACTGACTTGAAACTCTTCAGACAAGTGAAGAATCCCTTCCTCTTGACCCTTCCACTGCTACAGAAAGTGAAATCGATGACACACACCTGCCAGAAAATTTCCAGTGCGAGCACTCTATCCGTGGCGCAAGTTTGGGAGTAGGAAAGGTTTGCTAGTAAAACCCCGCATTCGGAGGATTGTAAAATCCCTACCTAAGAACCAGTCACAAGCAGGGGTGTAGCTCTGCATAAATCTAGTCTGCTCCTTGGTGAGCCGGACGATATCACCTTCGTCAATTAAATCATTCAAAATTGGGGCTATGAAATAGTCCGCGAATGCATAATAGTCATATGATGCGGAAAGGAAAGGCATCCATGTAGACACAAACTTTCTTTTATTCTGCTTATCAAAAATTGATAGCGGAAAAAATCAGGTGAAGAAATCTGGATTCTGATGTAGGAACATGTGGACCAGGTAGGAAAAAAATCTAAAATTCTTTTCCGCCTGATAATTTTTAATTTGCTGTCTCATTTCTTCAACCGTGAACTCAATAAAATCATACCAGAAGAGTTCATGCTGCTTGCGAAACTGTATTGCAGGTCCCAGCTGAAAAGCCTCTATCTTCTCATCAGAGTCTCGACTGCAAAAAAATGAAAGCATGGACATGGCGTCTTGGAGATCATCACGGAATGAACCACATGATAATGGGATACTTGGTGCTTTAGTGGACGCGATACCTTTCTTACTAGTCTCTTCTATCAAGAAATCAGAGCTAGTTTTCATCTTCCTCCATATTTTCTCCCCCTTGTTTGGGCAAAAAGGCTCGATAGTCTCCTTCCTTCTACTTGGATCCGAAATACATAACATGTGCCAGATGGATTATGGGCTGATATGAACCCTTAAATTGCGACCTTCAATGTAGTGGGTATCTGGATTATAGCACTGAATAGCTACATCGACTACTTCTAGGCAATAGTGCACCAATAGGACCATGTATTGTGGGAGACCACTATACCAGACTCTACTTGTCGTGGATTAGTCCACCTTTGTTGCTGATAACCTTGCACAAGCTACCTCTCTAAGGGATTTAGGGTTCTTCGCAAGCTTTGGGTCATAGATATTGTTCCATTTTTCTTCAACCTTTTTTTGGTTATTCCATTTCTTGGGTCTATCCAACTCCTCCATGTGGGCTCTTCTCGTCTTGATGGGTATACCAGGTGTGGCGTACATTACATCCTCATAAACGTATACTTCAACTGAGGAATGAATAGCTGTGAACAGTTCCTAGCTAATCCCCTCCTGCATTGGCTAAGCTGAAGATTTTGACATTTTCTTCTTTGAAGATTTTGTAAGCTCCTGGTCTGCGACTATGCTTGCTCCAGACAAACAAACAGAAAACAACTCCGCACTTCTCCTTACGTTTGTAAAAGACTTTGAAATATTAAGCCTTTTCATGCAATAATAACAACTTTTCCCAAGGTGGTAGGCAAAAGCAAACCTTTTGCATTTAATTCAACATGTACCGTTAATCCTGCAACTCGTGCAAGATGAACTGATTGCTATTCTGAGGCAGCTGGATTTCATCATTATTTTTGGGCGATCGTGTGATACGCTTTGATCTCCTTGGAACTTGAGCTTGCACATGGCTTGCTAACCCTGCGTTAGTAGGCATTGACAATTAATATCCCGGTCGGAATGATTACACTAGGCAAATGATCACCGCCTGAAAAGATATGAGTATCGCCTTGGGCTCTGGGACGCGCGTAAAAGATGACACAATAGCTTATGGCCATATGTCCTCCCACCAACAAGCACCACCTTTTTAAAACTAATTAATCAGCTTCATTTAATTAAGCATGCATCAAGCCGTGTTATTATGGATGCAACTGGCTAAAAAGTGTGAACAAATGTAGGCTCATCTTTCAAGATTGCAGCTAGCATAACATCACGTTTCTTGGAGGCGGATCAACATGTGTCTTGTCAAATTTTCTATAAATAGGCCAGTAGCAGAGAGAAAAACATACCTAGCATTTAAGAGGTGATAGGTTAGTAGTAGAGTGCTAAGAAAGTCCTTTCATAGGTTAGGTGGTGAAAAAATTCGGCATTAACTTAGAAGCCTAGGGACAGTGTTAGGAAAAATGGATACCCCAATTCGTCTAATCTCGTATAAATCATAGATGGCGTTCTTAGGTGAGATTTCCACTAGGAGGCTGAAAAGGATGACGAAGAACAAGCATTCGCTGGTTCTGGTAGCCATTAAGTGGGTCTTAGGGAAGGATTGTATAGAATATGAGGATAAGTATATGGTGAATACTGACATATGCTCCCACTTTGTAGCGTCCATGCTGGACATTTGCATTCCCCGACCACTTATCCTAAAGCTAGTTAAAGAAATCTTTCCAAAAAAATACTTGAATGGTCTTGGTGAGGTCGTTGCGCATGCTACATATGGGATAGGCCTGCCAACAGCTAGCGACCTGCGTCGCTTTATCGAAGAAGAAGCTATCATCATTTGACTGCCATTCCTCAGCGGATTCCACCTGCAGACTTGTGACCAGCACCAACAAAGGGTTATTTAGGCCCTACACTTCTTGTTTGTGAGCTACAACGTGATACCTTTCTATGACGTAGACTGGTACATTGACTTCAGGAACCTGGTGTTTCCATCGCCAACGACGGTTGCGTCAAATGATGTTGCCAGTGTCGCCGAGGAGCCCATGGACGGGGAATAAGTGGATGCTGCAGTGAATGCGTCGATTGCTGCCAGTCATGCCTTTGGATAGATAACCCCTTTTCCTACTTACTCAAAATGTAACTCTCCTGCTTTAGATAAGCCTGATAAAAGGCTATCGTATATAATATACCTTGATACTTGTACATTTTGGAAATCGGCCTCCCAGCTATTTTGTAACCAAATAACATATATATAAATATATACTTCTCGTTTTAAGGAAAATCCATGCTCTTTTTTGCTTCTGTGTTTAAAATTTATTGGGTTTGCAAGTTTTATATGCTATTTCTTCGTGCATGAGTGTATTTTGTGTAAAACAACTCTAGTGTTTTACCTGCCAATGATAATGAGCAAATGCGTAAAAAAAAACTGATTTTAGAAAAAGAATAGGCCAAACACCGAAAGAAAACAAAAGCACTATTTACATCTATACAAGGTAGAGCTTAATGCCTAATGGAACAACTTAAGATGAATCCCATTGACCGGGATTCCTAACGGCTCTTGTTCCATATCTTCCAGCTCAAAAGCATTGTATTGCTTGCACCGAATGATTTTGAAGGGTCCCTCCCATAGGTTATCAAATTTACCATGCTGACTTGGCTTTGCAGCCCTGCTGTCATATTTTAGCACTAAGTCTCCACTTTTCAGACTTTGGTCGGAAGCCTTCTTGTCAAACCATCGTTTGACCACCTGTTGATGGCTTGTCATTACTATTAGGGAATTCTCCCTTTTTTCTTGTACTTCCAACAGTTCGGTGAGGCGAACCTCCATGGCTTCATTTTGTTCTATCTTAAGGGATTCCAATAACTGTATTGCTGGGATCTCCATAGAGATAGGTAACAACGTCTCCTTCCCATATACCAGCTCATAAGGTGAAGTCTTAAGGACTTGCTTAGGAGTTATGTGATTTTTCTAGAGCATTTTTCAGAGATTTTTATGCCATTCCCTCTGGTGCTCTGAGCCAACCTTGTTAAGGAGTCAGACTAAGCTTTTGTTTGTTGACTCGGCTAAGCCATTTCGGCTAGGCCATTTCCCTATGGATAATAGTTTGATGAGGCTTTAAGGAATATGCCATTTTTTAATGCAAAGTGACATACCTTTGTACCTAGAAATGCTTTGGCGTTGTCTGAAATGATTGCCTTCGGAAGGCCGAACCTTGTCACCAGTGCTTCGAGGAAGTCTACAATCTCTGTTTCTGTTGCACCCTTAAGGGGAACAACTTCTGCCCACCTTGTGAAGTAGTTTGTAGCCATTAGAATCCACTTATGTTCGGCACTAGAAACCAGGTTGATCATTCCGATGAAGTCCAGGCCCCATTGCCCAAATGGTTCATCCGCCATGATAGGTTTGAGGGGCATCGCTGAATTCTTCCTTTTGTCAGAGAAGAACTGACATTTTTTAAAAGCCCTTACCAAAGAGTAGGAGTCACTGAAAAGTGTAGGCTAGTAATATCCAGCTCACAGGACCTTGATGGCGGTAGTTTTGGCGGAGAAATGTCCACCTTTTTCGCTATTGTGAAATGCGTCGATGATCCTCTGTGCCTCCCCTGAAGTAACGCATCGCAGGAGCACACCATTGAAATTTCTTTTGAAAAGGACTCCTTCTATCAATGTATATCCACAATTCTGAAGCTGGTAATACCTTCTTTTTTGGGATGAGAGGCCTGGCGGATACCTTCCAGTTTGCATGAAGTTCATTCTATCTGTCAGCCAATCATCTTCCGATCCCGATTCATTTATCAGGACAAGCTCTGGCTATTCCTCCTTGGCAGGTACCTCCTCGTTTTGTGCCATATACTCACACAATCCTCTTCCTTTAACAGTCTTAGTAGGCCTGACCTCGATGTCATACTCCAGGATCTTGGTAATCCAATTAGCCCTTTTTTCTGTGATCTCTCCTTCCATGATGTATTCACGTATACTAGAATGTGTGACATATACCAGAACCTTGTTGCGGGAAATTAGATGGCGGAAATTTTTAAGTCCCTTTACTATTGCAAAGGCCTGTCTTTCGACGAAGTTATAATTCACCTCATATTCTTTTAGGGTTCAGGAATAGAACGCCACTGGATGCTCTCCCTTTCCTTCACTATCTTTTTGAGTCAGAACAGTAGCAATACTGGACTTGCTACTGAAGGCATACATTATAAAATCTTTTCATTGATCTGGATTAATCAGCACCGGGGCTGTGGAGATCACTTCCTTGACCTTTTCAAAAGCCTCCCGAGCTTCCATTGTCCATTTGAAAATTTGATCATTTTTTAGCATTTGGATGATTGACCTAATCATTCCTGCGAAATCAAAAATAAATTTGCTGATGAAATTTACTTTGCCCAGAAAATACTGGACACCTTTCTTATTTACCGGAAGGGGAAGCTCCTTGATAGCCTTTTCTCGTTCGGGGTCAATTGAAATACCTTCTTTAGACACAACATGCCCTAACAACTTACCCTGTGGTACTCTGAATACACATTTCTTTGGATTTAAGGAAACCCCGAACTCCTGGAATTTTTGAAAAACTAATTCTAAATGATCAAAATGATCATCCTTACATTTAGAGAACACAGTAAGGTCATCCAAATAGATTAGAATAAACTCATTGATCAGTTCACTGAATGCGACGTCCATTGCCCGCTGGAAAGTTGCCCCTGCATTGGATAAACCAAAAGGCATTTTAGGATATGCAAATGTTCCCCACTTGGCGGTGAACGTAGTCTTGTGCTGATCTTCTTCTTTAACTCGAATCTGGTTATAGCTAGAGAAGCCATCCAGTAGAGAAAATATTTCCAATCCTACGACAGTTTGGAGGATTGACTCCATAGAAGGCAATGGATAGTGATCCTTCAGAGATGCTCTGTTCAGGTCTCAGAAGTCCACGCATAAGCAGATATCGCCATTCTTCTTTATGACTGGTACCAAGTTTGATACCCAAGTACTATGTTTGATTGGGAAGACAATACGTGAATCAATGAGCTTGGTTAGCTCTTGTGCCATTAGAGCCTCAACTTTAGGGTTGAATTTCCTCTACTTCTGTCGAACTAGTTTTGCACCTTCTATTAGTTCAATAGTGTGCCGAATGATGCCAGGATCGTAATCCTCTAGATCGTCACAGGACCAGGCCACTACTCCATATTTTTCATATAAATTGATAAGCCTTTCTCTATCTCGCTGTGGGACATCTTTTCTGACCCAGAGATTCCTGCCATTGGAGACCCGAAGGTTTTCATAATCACTTTTGTCTGCCACGAATTTTCGCTTATCATTTCAGGCATCATTACAATCGAAAAAATTCTCGAGAGTAACTAACCCTTTCAGAAGTTTATTTGACTTGAGCTGCATAATTTGTCCTTCATAGGCCTTGGCGATCTTTGGTTGAAGTTGATCAGCAAATTCCCCTGAGTGCTGGATAAACGAGGCGATGCACTCATCACTCTCAAAGACTTGCCAACTCTGATCATTGTCGGGAATCACTGGTCGAACAAGCACTCACATTGAATATTTGTTCCGAAGCAAGTCAGAGACAAGATCAAACTGAGCACCGATCACTGCCATGCAATCTGCATTGCTATTCTGCGTTCGGGGAACGGTCAGGATGTTGAAAGCTTCAAAACCTTCAATCAGGTCCTAGATTCAATGCCGATAGGATCTCATTCGAACATTATTCACTGTGGAAATTCCCTGGACCTAATTAACTACCAGTTCAGAATCTCCAAACATAATCAATTGCTTAATACCCATTCATTTTGCTAGGCTTAGGCCTTGGACTAACGCTTCATATTCAGCTTCATTGTTTGAACAGGTGAATTGGAATTGGAAAGACCTCAACAACTTTTCATTTTGTGAGGATATTAGACATACCCTTGCTCCAGCTCCAACTTTGCTTCTTGCTCCGTCAAAATACAATGTCCACAGCTCATTTGCTTGGTTATCATCGGATTCTTTTGCGACCTTCGGAAGAACCTGGTCTTCATCATAAATCACATATGTGCCCAATCCGATAGCATGATAATTCCTGAAAGGATCATTATTTATATGTTCGCTTAACAGAGCATCTTCCTTATCATTTCAGTCTCCACTCACCTTCTCTTCCTCTAGCAGTTCGACACTATACATGTCATGCTTGGTGATAGAGGTATGTGCGGCTTCAAAATTGATCAGGGCCTCATCCGCCACGTGTTCGGAATGTAGAGCCTCCGATTCTATCTTCATTTTTGAGCCATGCTTGGTCCTAAGTATTAGATGTGACCAATCTAAAGACAAATATCCGCCCACCTTTGAGGTAAATTATCGGGATAGACAGAGACCAAACATAGGAGGAACATCTATGATCACTGTATCGTGCAAGGCCATGATACTTGGGCAGACAAATAGAGTTAAAAGAAGCACTTTGATGACACCCATAGTATCAACTTTATTTTCATCCAGTTGCATCACCCCCTTCTTCATAGGTTCTTAGCAAAGAACCAAGGCTTCGGCTATTAGTTTTGGCATAACCATTGTACTAGCGCCAGAATCAATCATAGCATTGTGTAATAGCTTTTCCCCTACAATGAGAGTCAAGAAGAAGGGTTGAGGTTTCTGCCTACTTCTGCCTTCTGCATGGGGTTCCTTCACTTTTTCTGTAAGAACCTTAGCTAGTGGCATTTGATAAACCACCTCTGTACTGGCAGATGGATTTGTTGGTGCTGAGTTGATCTCTTGCTGAAGCGCCTTCTGTAGCATAGTATTCTGCTCCGGGATAGCTAGAATGTCCCATAAAGACACATTAGCGGATGATTTCTTTAATTGCTCCACCACATCAAAAGGTGATGAGCTCGGAGATTTCTGTTCATTTTCTCTTGTTATAATAATTTCCTTCCGTGGTTGAGAAGGCGAAGAGACGGTTGAAGCATTGGGAATTTGATCAGACATGCCTTTGCATTGCCGGCTGTCCGGAAGTGAAACAACAAGCTCACCGGTGAATCTCCTCTTTGAGCGTGTGTTATAGTCAGATTGCACCTGCTGTGTTTTAGATATGGATGCATCATAAGCAAACACCGTTTCCTCATCTTCCATCCAAGAGAAGAGTGCATGATCAGGAGCAATGTCAGACTCTTGCTCTAAAGACATTCCCTGCATTTGCGCGGTAAGGACCACACTCTCCATTGGCGAGGCATAAGCATGTCCTCCATTTTCTGCTGTAATACCTTGACTGCATTGCTCTACCACCTTCTGTTGTAAGTTGCCATGTGGACAATTTCAGGGCATATGTGCATCATTGTAGGGGAAACACCATGGATTGATATCATCAATAAGATTGTTTTGTCCCACGGTTAATTCTCTACTTGAGCTTGGCGACGCACCTGCCAACGGTGTAGGCATTAGAACAATTTGATTTGTAGTCGGCGCTGGTGGATTAGTGTGAGGTGCACTCTGATATT
The DNA here is from genome assembly GCA_007258455.2 of Sequoia sempervirens. Lineage (NCBI taxonomy): Eukaryota > Viridiplantae > Streptophyta > Pinopsida > Cupressales > Cupressaceae > Sequoia > Sequoia sempervirens. The sequence goes on along the minus strand of VDFB02049217.1, from coordinate 17,419,236 downwards.
GATTTTGCTGGTAAGTAGACCACCCACTATGATAGTTTTGATATGTGGGTCGTGGAGGCATTGCTTAGTTCCACTTGAGAGTTATGTAATTTTCCATAGTTCGCAACATCTCCTTGAGGTCGCCTATTTCATCCTTGGAAGAACCCGATGTAGAAGCCAAGCTTTCAGGAGCGGCCACATATGAGTACATCAACTGGGGAGTTGCTGCTGCACTAGTTGAAGCAACCTCTTGTGCAGAGTTTGATATTTCAGGAAATATCAGGATAATAGGTCGAGGAGGCAACTTTTTGCAATCTATCAAATGATTCTCAACTTTGATAGTGGTAGCAGAAGCATTTGGTAGAGTGGCTCCTCCCAAAGACTTAATCATCACATAAATGTTGGGGTTAATGGACTTTAGATAAAATATGAATGCTAGTTCTGGAGTCGGGTGGATAGTCACAAGAATCCTTTTCCTATTTGAGTGAAATCAGGCATTGAAATCCGTTAGAGCCTCCTGGGGCACTTGTCTTATGACAGATAGCTGATAATATAATGAAGAACGATTCCCGTCATTTGAGAACCTTTCATAGAATGGATCTCCGAGGTCATCCCAAGTGCGAATTGAATTAGGAGTCAGTGTTCGGTACCAATCCAGAGCCTTTCCTTTGAAGGATGCAGCAAGGAGCCTTATGGCTACATTCTGTGCTATAATACCGTGTACCAGACATACATCCGCTACATCCTGCAAATGTTCTGCTGGCATTTTTGTGTTGTCTCCAGCAAATTTGGGAAGAGCTTTCAGGCTGAAACCGGCATAGCGCCCCAAATAGTAGGTGCTACCGGACCTACCAGGGGACTTCCAGCATCCCATGCTACATAGTTTCTATTCGCAACCGAAAACATGGTGAGAGGAAAGGGCGGTGGTAATGGAATGGTTACTAACTGATTTGTGGCCTGGACTGTCCCTAGCGGAGGTACTATTAAACCTGGGTTATTTGCAGTCTGGGATCTAATTACAGGCCGATGGCTCATACACCCCTCTAAAAGGCAATTTCATTAGTTCAGGTCCCACCGGGCGTGCTAGAAAAAGGACAAACTGTTGACGCCAAAAATTGACGAGGTAACAGTGCCTTATGGGAAACTCAGTTCAAGGGGGACCCCTTTGTGCCAAACTGAGCGACCGCTGGATTTTAAAGAAGCTGACTTCTTCTATAATGGGTTTTGAAAAAAAAATGGATATAATGAAGCAAAGTTTAACCTAAGGCGAAGCGCCAAAATTTGTTGATGGACACGATAAATCATAGATTTAGGGGCCTAAATGATGTTGTCATGTTCCAAAACGTTGGAGACTTAAAGCTATAGCATAAACAATTCATTTATTGACATAAAATAGTATTGCATACATCCTTACTACTAAGAAGAGTCATTTAGACATGATTTAGATAAGCAAGCTTGTATTCAATATATAGAAGTTCTGTCAAATGAAATGCTTAAGACAATTTAAAGCACAGTTTACAGTTTAATCAAAACATGAAAAATAGAAAGGCCGAACAGTTGGCATAGTTTGAAAGTTTTTTGCAAATAAACATATAAAAGAGGCTTGGTGTCTCTTGCTAAAACCAGTATCCTTTTCTCCTAAGTTTCTTGGACCCCTTCTCTCATTGAAAGAGAGAGTATATATAGCCGGAGAGAAAAATCCCACCACTTTGGAGAGCTATAATAGAAAAGATCCCACAATCCCCTGCAATGATGTGAAAATCAGAAGATTTCTAATGCTGTTACAATAGCAACGAGTTAGAACACAACATTTGGACACCCAGGTGCAGGTGCGCCCTTCGTAATGATGGCAGTGGTCCTAGCCAGGCTCGAGGTGACAAGTGTCATCCACTGCTTCAAACGACCATGACGAGTGGCACCCAATAGCATAATCTCCCTCAGCCAGCCTATCGCCCGCTTCAAGGATCAGTTGTAAGGCACGTGGCAGCCTGTCGTTGCCAGAATGAAAACTTCTCTCATTGCTGCCGAGAGATTGCAAAGATGTAACACGTGTCCAATGGGCTGAGGTCCTTGTTGTAGTGGAGAGAAAGTTGCATCAACCGGGTGTGAAAGATGCATGGCAGCATTTCGCAGCCCACGGTTGTTCACCTCCCTGCTGTGTTGAAAAAGCTGCAAACAGTTGCCACCTAGCAGAAGGTAGGGCCTGCCAACACCTTTTAGAAAGTAAAAAGAAAACCTTGTGCAAGCATTACGCAACTCACGTTTGTTTATTTCATTTCCACATGAAAAGCTTGTGATACACCGCCACATAGCAAGATGTAGGTCCCTCTGACAATCTTTAGAAATGATGGCCCCCGCAGAAGGCTTTTGCAACCCGCACGAAGCCTTTAAGGAAACAAGAGAAAAAACCTTCTATTTGTGTAACACGTGGATGCCCAGCGCAGCCTCTTGGGACCTGAAAGGGAAGCCGTTACCCAAAGTTGCGAAGAGGAGATGCGCAAAGTGGTAGATCAAAACTTGATGGAAAGCCGAATAAACTTGGCGATGCATAGGCCGACAAACAAAAGAAACCTGATGGGAGCTGTTTGAATATTTATTTTAATAGCTAGTATTCCCTAAGGTGTGGGTCTTCTATTCCATGAGTTGTCTTCTCTTATTGGTGATGTAATTTTTGATCTATTCCCTAAGGTGTGACCTTTCATATATTGAGCAAAGACCCTTTGTTATTTTTGTAAAACACCTTTTGTGGCGGTGTTATAGTAACACCCCTTAAGGTTTTAGCCTTACCTTACTATTGTTTATGCACCCCCTGAGGTGACTTTTCTTAGTCCCCTAAGATGTTAAACTTTATGCACCCACTGAGATGAGTTTTATTTGTCCCTCAAGATGTTAAACTTTGTGCACCCTTTGAGGTGATTTTTGATCGTCCCCCTAGACGTTAAAATTTGTGCACCCCTTGAGGTGAGTTTTGTTCATCCCTTGAAATGTTAAACTTTGTGCACACCCTAAGGTGATTTTTATGCACTCCCTAAAGCAAGATGTTGCAAGATAATTCATGGATTTAGCATAATGGATCTTGTTGGGTCATGAACTTGAGCACCCTTTTTTTAACATGGCCACCTAGTATAACAAAACTTTCTTGGTAGTGGAGCCTTGTATTCCATGATTGATGTGGCATAACACAAATTTCTAGTCCTCATCAGAGTATTTATTTTTTTGATGGATGACATTTGGTATTTGAGACAATTTAAGACTAAGGTCTCTTTGCCTTACTGACTCAAACCCCTTTAATAATAACCTTGTGTTTGTTGTGTGTCTCTTGTGCATATTCTTCATGTTTACATTGTGTTTGTTTTTATTTCATCATCATCTTTATGTTTCATCATTCCATGTGTTTTCTAACATGTATGTTTGTGTATGTTATTTTGTTGCATTTCATACATGTGCATTCCTTTGTGCTTATGTTGGTTTTTGATGGGATCTCAAATTCTGGGGGCTTGTGTGCTCCCTCTAGATCCATAGTCATCATATCTCTTCAACACTTAGAAAACTAGACCCCTCTTGACACATATTTTCTACTTTAGTGTGAGTCTAAGTGTAAGTTCATACTCTCACTAAAGTAGGGGCTAAATGTAGTGTCAAAAATTGTCACCTTTGACAATTTTACACTAGGTTTTGCTCCCCCCTAAATTATTGAGCCTAATTGGGTCCCTAATTTCCTAAATTATACATTCTATAGCCTATTTGTATCACTTTCTTAGAAATTGCAAGCATTGAACAAATGCATCTAATTAATATTTTACCTTTGACACTTAATGTCCTAGAAAATAGGGCTAGGACCCATTCACTCTAGGGCGTATGGGTCCCCTTATTTTCATGAGGACCAATTGTGGATATGTCAGTGTCAACATTTTAACATTCAAAATTCAAGTTACAAATGTTGGATATTAGGATTTAATTTTCAAGAAATTAGATAAATTCCTATAAATACCTAGTTATTGCATCATTTGAAATCTAACAAGTATTCATGGAAATTATATTGGTGAACTTATGATCAAGAGAATTATCAAGCAAGTCAAGAGCAATATTTTAGAGCTTTATTGCTACAATTCAAGATCCTAACATCATGTCAAACACCATACGAGTTTATGTGTGTTCATGTTATCATTGTTTTATGAAGGCTAACACTTTTTAGGTCTCCAAAGCATTCAAGAAAATCAATAAAGCAGGATCCAAGACCTTGAGGTGATGAGTATGAATTTAGTCCTTCAAGGAAGCCATTTAAGGGTGGTAGGGTGCAACACTTTGTTATTTCATCATGTAAGAGAGGGGGACCAACCATGCCAAGGCTCCAGGTCATGGGGAGTTGAGAGGAGAGGGATACCCTAACTTACCTTACTCTAAAGGGTGTTTTGGGGTGAGGATTGAGAATGAAGAGAACTATGAAGTAATTTTGTTACTCTATAGACCTGGAATTCTATTTGGGGTTAGACGAGCTGGTTTCTAGAGTCAAAACTATACCTCAGACAACTCTTTGTTTGAGGATGGAAGTGCGGGTCTGGGATGACAACATGGTGAATTGGTGTCTCTTTGGCATGCTAGCATCCGTACGACCATAAATCATAAAGTACAATAGAGAAACTAAAAAAAACCTATTGACAGCTTAGCTAACAGGTTTTAATGAAATGAATTGAACAATAAAGTACAAAAAGTAAACATGGAAATAATAAAATAAGTATATGAGAACTAGGGCGATGAACACCAACTCACTGAAACACCAGTTCACTAGCTAGCTCCACACACACATTCACCTACAAAAAAGCAAGAGGGGAAAATTATTGGGGTTGTATAGGGATTTGCCTCAGTCAAACCTCAGCTTTGTTGTTTCCACCTCTAAAGACAACCAGAAAGCAACGGGTTAGAAAATATGATAAAGGAGATTTGAAAGAAGTACACTTAACACTAAAAAAGATAAACCTACTCTATCAAATCACAAAAGGGAGAGTGAAGCATTACCAACTCCACCCAAAGGCTCTAAAGGCCAATGAAGGGAGAATGCAAGCAATGAACTTGGAAAAGTCACCACAGCTGCAACGGTGATCAAGGGAGGTCTCGTAAGACTCCAAGCTCACAAATTCTGTGGTAGAGCGACACATACAAAAGTGAAGTTGATGGAGGATCTAGCTGCTACAATGCTCAAATGGACTTGTGAAAAATGGAGAGATTTCTTGAGATATTGAATGAGAATGAGAGTGTAATTGAATGGATGTCTAAGAGATGAATTAAATGTGAAATGGATTCCTTTGAAGGCCAAAATGAACTATTTTTGGGTTGGTTGGTTGCACAAAGGAATTACAAACCATCCCCAATGAGGAGTGTAACATCCTTATGGACTTAGGGGAATGAATTTGTCAGGGAAAAAAGTACGCTGTGCAGACATCTACACATCACGCTTGCATCCCTGATGAAATTCCCCCACTGACACACAAAACACATGCCAAGTGGATGCATCTTGGATGGGTGATGTGAAATTTCACCTTAGAATTTGATTTTCTAAGGTGGGGGTATGTGAAGGGGGAATTTACAACAAGGGGTACAAATTTTCTCCTATACATTTTCCCCCCACTTTAGTAAGCATGAATATTGATGAGTGTTTGGTAAAGTAGATTAAATAGATATAGATGTATACCTGAACCATCAAGGCAGTAGACCGCGATTTGGAAAACTCAAAAGTGCAGGGTAGGAAAAGGACTCCACATGTACTCTGACCTACAAGAAGGCATTCCCCCAAGTAATCTCTCATTAAGGAATCCTAGTGAAAGGGGACTCACAGAGTCAGACTGGAAAGTGGCTTCATAGGCACACCTACAAAGTAACATGTTAATCCACAGTTAAAACATGTCAAAAAAAGGTAGCCATGCAAGAAGACAAGTAGATAGTCACACAGACAGTCAAAAAATTGAAAGTATTTCAAAGGGGTCCCTTAGGAACCCTTCAAAAGATGAGGGGTCCACTCAAGGGATGTGTTGTTTGAAAGTGCAAAAATATTTTTTCTCAAATCAATTCAACATCAAGGAATACTTTTGAAAGATGTTCACTTCATCAAGGAATTTGAAAGGAAGAAAATGCCCCCTCATGAGGGGAAGGTCGAGGCTTCTCCCATAGGAAAAGTTGCTCCCACCTTGGAGGAAATTTCTTCAAGTTCTTTCTTTGTGAACCCATGATGAAGGAAATGTGTTTCGTTAGGGGTCCAAGTTGAGAATACAATTTTTGAAAAATTTTGCAAGGATTTTTGAGAAAAGATTCATTGGAAACGAATGTGTTTTCTAAAAATAAAAACATTGTGAAAGTGATGTTGTCGCACATATGGGAACAACTCAAGAAAATAAGAGAGAGATATCCAAGATTGTAAAAATAACATCACAAACAAAGGGCACAGGGGTGATCTAATATTTTTGGGTCAAAGCTACTCATAAATATATATAAGTATAGTAATATTATATAGATGAATTGTCATCAACCCCCTACTATATCAAACCATGTGAAGAATGCACAAGAAAATAAAGTAAAAATAAAAAATTGGGTCAACATGGAAGGGAAGCCTAAATTCCCCCCAACACTTTGCATCATCCCCAATTCGCTAAAAATCAATACACATAATAGAGGAAAAATGATCCCACAAATAAAGGAAGTTTACAAAACATAATCACTCCTATATCCAAGCACCTACAAGGGTGACAAGGATCATCTAGGAATATATAACACAAGCATGGAGGAACACATCACAACAAACACACATCTAATCTAAAGGTAAAGAAGAGGCCCCCCTAACACTCATCGACCAAGAGGTCATTCGCTTCCCAATTTAGATTGTAATAAGGGGAAGGAAAATGAGCTTGTAGTGGTGGAATATTAAGGGGAGGAGCTTCTGACCCTCTTGCAACAAGGGCCAAGGAAGAAGGCCATACAAGGTCTTCTCCACTTGGTTCTTGTGGAGCTATGGTCAGCGATTTTGCGAAGATCGTTGACAAGGCCAAGACCTCATCCAGAGAGTTAAACATGAACTTCATGGGAGTGCCATGCATTGCATGAATGGATGGGGAGGATGACACCCGAGATTCACCACTAGGTTCACCAAGTGACTCAAGAGCGGTGACAAACTCAGGGGAAATTGGAACTTGCTCCATCATTGGGATGACACAAGCTAGTGTAGGACCCTCCTTTGAAGAGGGTGGACTCCTCTTATGCCCCCATTGCTAGAAGGGCCAACCTCCACTTTCTTCTTCACTAAAGGATTTGAACTCCCCAAAGATGAGGCAAGAGGTGTAGAGGAGGAGGAGAAAACCGCAGTGGACACCACTGAAGTGTTCAACATGTCCATGGGTTTAGGGAATGACGGGATGTCCAGGAGGGACATCAAAAGAGGCAGCTCAATTGAAGAAGTGATAAACACCTACACCTTAGGGTTAGGTACACCCACGCTCACATCGGGTAGGACTAGATTTGATTGAACGAAAACAAAGGGAAGGAGAGAGGAGGATGCAATAGGGGGCCCTAAAGCAAGGGTAGTTGATTCCCCTTTCTTTCTCTGCAAAGCGGCGTGCTTAGTGGGTAGAGCCTTTCGTTGGTGCTTGTGCTCACGTGTAAGGTGGTTTCTGTGACTCTTTGAGCTAGAGGTTGGGAGGTGAGAAGGGGTAGAAGGCTCCTGCTCAACCATAGGAGTGTCCATCACAGTCGTCTCTAATGGAGGGACAAACTCTCGAATGGGAGCAAGAGGAAGAGGTTGAGAAACAATGGGGGGGTCATTTCTAGCACCTCAACGATGGGCCTCTTCCCATTCACTGCTTTAGGAGTAGGAGTGGTAGGAGGCTGCGGAGGCTAACACATAGAGGATTCCCAATGGGGACCTTTCCTTCTACCATATTCAATGGGCCTAGGCTCCATGGGTAGAATAGGAAGTTCAAATGCAAGCTACTTGGGCTTTCGCCAAGTGAGCACCATAGGGTTCTCTTGCAAACACATAAAGAAATCCGATGATGCCACAAAAGGGTGAGAGGAATAAATGAGCTAGAAAAAGGAGGAAAAAGAACCCAAAGAGCATTTCTCTTCTTCCCTTGTTCGTGCTAGGGTGGAATCACTGTCAACCTTTAAACCTGCCCTATGTGAAACAACATAAGGAGGTGGAGGGTACCTCACTCTAGGTGTTAAAAATCCTTTCTTGTACCTCTCATATGTCTGATAGAAGAGGTTTGTTCTAGGAGTAAGAGGACCAATAGGTGCAGGCCAAAAGTGATCTAGAGAATAACTTCCATGTGCAATCAGTGGTTTATAATCGGTGTCATGGATCACGTGCATTGAACCCTCATGGATAAACTTTAGACATTTGTGAAAAACTGAGGGAACTACATTCATAGCTACTAACTAGGGGATACCCAACTTCACTTTGAAGAGTTCAAACCTTGAGATTATGTCAAAAAGCAGGTTTACAAACTTAGGTCCAACAAGGACCAACAAGGTGATGCTACCAAGGGGAGGTACAAAAATTTCGTTATGTGTACAAATGGTACTTTCAGGTGCATTGTACCCATCTTTATGCAGGAAGTTAATTAACATGATATCCTCAGTTATAATATTCACCTGGCATGTCAGATCAGCAAGAACACCTACTACAGTGTTCCCGTTGATTCATGCAGGGACATAAAGAGGAGATGGATCTCTATTAAAACCCATCGACAAATCCTGCGAGGTGAAGGTTATTCTTGGACCACTACTCACATGCTGTGTAGAGGGGATAGGTAGATAGAAGGAGGCCATCACATACACTAAATAATACTTTCATAAAGCCCCCCAATGGATCGATTGGACAGTGACCCAGCTAAGGCTTTGTTCCACAATGCTTACGAAACCTTCCAACTATGCCTACTAGGGATCATAGGTTGGGTTGTAAGATTAAAAACCTCACAACACTCACACCTACAATGCTCCTAGGATGCAAGGAAAGGACCCTCCAACACTGCTAAATGGAACCAAAATGGTTCACGTCAGGTTCACCAAAAATGTACAAGAGAGGGGGGGCAACCACGTCTAGGGTCTAGGTCATAGAGAGTCGAGAGCGGAGGGATTTTGTAACTTACCTCACTGTAAAGGGTATTTTAGGGTGAGGATCAAGAATGAAGAGCACTATGAAGTACTTCTTGTTACTCTACAGACCCAAAAATCTATTTGGGGTTAGATGAGCTGGTTTTTGGAGTCCAAACTATACCTCAAATAGCTCTCTGTCCAAGGACGACAACATGGGTTTGGAATGACAGTGTGACATGTTGGTGTCTCTCTGGTGCGATGGTGTCTGTACAGCCAAAAAATGTAAAGTACAATAGAGAAACTACCAAAAACCTACTAACAACCTAGCTAACAGGTTTTTATGAAATAAATAGAACAATAAAGTATAGAAAGTAAACACGAAAAATAATAAAATAAGTAGATGAGAACTAGGGTGACGAACACCAACTCATTGAAATGTTAGTTCACCAGCTAGCTCCACGCACATGTTCATCTACACACAAGAAAGAGGGGAAATTTTTGGGGCTGTATAGGGGTTTGCCTCAGTCAAACCTCCACTTTGGTGTTTCCACCTCCATGGACAACTAAAAAGAAACAAAATAGAAAATATGATAAAGGAGATTGAGAGAAGTACATTGAACACTACAAAAGATAAAGCTACTCTATCAAATCACAAAAGGTAGAGTGAAGGGTTACCACCTCCACCCAAAGGCTCTCAAGGCCAATGAAGGGAGAATGCAAGTAACAAACTTGGTAAAGTCACCACAATTGCAGCGGTGATGAAGGGAGGTCTCGCAAGACTCTAAGCTTGCAACTTTTGTAGTAGAGCGACAGATACAAAAGTGAAGTTGATGGAGTTTCTAGCTGCTACAATGCTCAAATGGACTTGTGAAAATGGAGAGATTGCTTGAGAGATTGAATGAGAATAAGAGTGTGCTTGAATGGATGTATAAGAGATGACGTGAATGTGAAATGGATTCCTTTGAAGGCCAAAATGAACTATTTTTGGGTCGGTTGGTCACACAGAGGTGTTACAAACCATCCCCAATGAGGAGTGTAATGTCCTTGCAAACTCAGGGGACAAAATTTGTTAGGGATGGTAGTGCACCGTGCTCGCATCCTTGACAAAAATTTCCCCACTGACACACAAAACATGCCCCAAGTGGATGCATCTCAGATGGGTGATGTGGAATTTCCCCTTCGGATTTGATTTTCTGAGGTGAGGGTATGTGAAGGGGGAATTTACACAAGAGGTGAAAATTTGCTCCTGTACACATCATTACTTCTTATCCATTATCATTGAAATTTCCATTATGGAAGTGAAAATACTAACACGGAGTTTGACTAAGGCAAGCCCCTAAATGGTACACCATCTCTTCTCTTTGTAAATGTGTAGATTTTAGGTTTGAAGAGTATTGAAGGAAGCTTAAGGGAAAATTTCTCATTTTTGCAATTGAAGCCCTACATCTTGTCAACTTGAATAGAAACTCACCTACAAAATGATCTAATAGTGTTCCAAAAACTCTACAATCAGGAATCAGAAGATAATATTTGTCATCAGATGACCTAAAAATTAGAACAAAAGTAGCATACAAGGACCCATATGCCCTAGGGTGACTCTGTCCTAATATAGTGATCAGAACCAAATTTTTAGGATAGGTACACAGTCCTCTACACTTCCTAGATTTTCCTGCAAGTTATTGTTTTGGTATGTTAATTATCAAATTATTGTATTTTACATATTAGGTCACATAGTCTAATTATGCTAATCATAACAAATCAATTCAAAATCATTCCAAGACTCAATAGGATGGGGATTCAGGTCTGTTTGGGTCACCTTCATGATTGAAACTCAATCTACCCACCTTGTTGATCTCCATCTTAATGAAACAATAGAAAAACACACACCAACCCAAAAATTTGAATCCTAGGTTTATACATTAGACCTAGAGCTCTTATTTTATTTGCTCCATTTTTCATGAACTTGACCTATTAACATTGCATTCCTTCTAAAATTTCATCCTAGATTTTTGTTTTGTATTGCATTGCTTTGCATTTCTCATTTAGGGTTTCACTTTTACATCATAAAAGATATAAAAATTCAATAAAACTGCATATCATTTTGCATCATAGGTCATATTAGGGTTTATTTTAGTCACTTAGATCAGATCCACATTGAAAATTGCATTCATAATTACCATTTTCATTATCACACATTTTTATTTGCATGACATTGTCATAAATTGAGGAATTCTAGAAACATATTCAGTTCCAAACCTATTTGCACTCAAAAGTAGAACCATTAGGTAGTATAATAAACATTCAAATTTTGCATTTTTAAAACCCTTATCAAGGAATTAGATTCCCTTGGGAGCGTCTGTCCTTGTACAGTTGCATTAAAAAAAATTTACACACTCTCTTGTCTCTGTGAATTCAATATGTTTATGCTTGTAGATCTCGAGTTTGGAATTCTTAATTGCATTCATTTAGGCATCGTTCATTTAGCTAGAAAAGTGATAAAGTGAAAAAATTGCATTGTTTTGTGTCAAAATTGCATCAAAATCACCATTCTCAAACTTAGGCATATTACAATTAGTCAATCTTTACATTTTAGATCAAAAAATTGCATTTAAAATTGTCATTTATTGTTCACATATTTTTATGCACTTGCATTGAAATAAATTAAAGAAAATTTTGGAAAAGCATTCACTGTCAAAACTGTCTACAACCAAACCCAGAATCCTTAAGAAGACTTACACATAGTCAAACTTTGAATTTATGCAAAATCTGCCGAGGATATAAACACCCTTGGGTGCCTCTTTCCTCTTTCTCCTTTTAGATGAAATTTTTTGTGATAGCATCTTCTCAAGATTGTTTGGCCAAATTTGTTTTTTGTCTTCGAAAAACCTGTTGCATCATAGTTTGAACCTTAGTAAAAGGCACCATCATGATTGATCAATGTTTTTCTTAGATGTTGACTTCTTTGAAATCTTTGGTTGATGTTTCAAGTTGTGTGTTTGGTGATGAACCTATATCCATTGAGAACATTCTGAATCCTTCACCTCCCAATTCATGTCCTCATGATGTGGATATCTTGGGACAAGATGAGGAGAGCATGAATGAATTCATACACAATTCTTTGTGTAATCTTGAGAATAATGCAACCTTTTATCCTTCCATGAGATTGCCTAATCACCCATACCAACAACCAACACCACCTTATTGAACAAGACAACTGAGAAGGGGGTGAATTAGTTGTAGCAAATTTTAACCTTTAAAACTTTCACCAGATGTTAGGTCAATAACCATTCATAAATATTTTACTTTGCTAATGTGATTAATCATTAAGTGCAAAAGTAGAAACTGAAAGAAGTAAAACCATACACACAATAACACCAGATTTATGTGGAAAACCCAATGAGGGAAAAAACACAGTGAGGATTAGATCATAATATAAAGAATTCCAAAACCAAATACAAAGGCTCATTGCCAAGACAAGACTTACTTGTTCAAAACATGACTTACTATCCAATGAGGGCTCATTGCCACAAAATTACAAAGAATATAGAAGAGGATTGTCACAAAGAGAAAACTATCTCAATGCAACAGAGATTTACAGCACAATTTTCTCACACACTTGTAGACTCACATGAAAATATGTTAGATACCTTCAACTCACTACCTTCAAAACTCTAACATGAAATTCACACTGATTTGATCAAACTCGCATGACACACACTATCTGACATCTACCTTTCATCGACTTCTCAACTTGTATTTATGCCATCCTCAACCTTGAAACACATCCAAGGTCAGCCATACACAAATTGCATTTACAAATTCAAATTAGGTCAGCGCCAAAACATTCTACAGTAGAATTAGAATGAGGGCGACCTAGACACATACTTAATGAGGACCTAAATAAGTCCCAACACGCCTCAATACACTTCCATGAACTTCGTAAGTAATGTTTAACACAAGGTCGGCCAACATTAGTGTAAAACACATAAAAAAATTAAGCACACACATCTTTAACATGATCCAATCTTTTTAGATAACAAATTTCACTTGAACACAACCTCATCAACTTACTCTTGAAACCACAAGTCCTGAAACCAAAATACTGAGAAATCTGGAGCAACTACATTTCTCCTGGACCACAACTAGATACATCAAAATGCACAGTCACATACTGGTGAAGATATCTCACACTATACAATGATTCAAAAGCGCAAATTCTAGATACAACAACTAATAACAACCATGAAAAATACTTCATATTTTCACAAGCATAGAAAAAATACATAACACAACCCAAAGCACACACTAAATACTTGCAAACCTTCTTTATTACAATTTTTCAGTATCCTCGACATATACAACCAATAACCAACTTTCATGACATCAATGACAACACCAACTAGTTAACTAGTTGACATCAATGACAACACCTTCATACTTTCAACAAACCTTCCATATCACCACTTGAAATGTTCACTCTCTTACATCCAAAAACTATATCACAAGAAATACCTCAATCAATGCACATGAAAGCAAAAATGAATAAAAATCATGAGGAAATCACATCAACCAATCCCTAATTAGATTAGAACAAAGTTACCAACACACCCATTCACCTAGAACAAAGTTATGGACAAGACTTTAGAATCTTGAGAAAACAAGGATGTGATATAGAGAATGAACATATAATCCATAATATCTTAGAACAAACACTGTAAAAATACACTAAAGGAATAGGTCAACAAGATCATCCACCTTACATTAAGCATCTTTCCCACCAACAAAGAAATACAATGTCCATGGTCCTATTAAGAAGTTGAAATTCTTGCATCCTATAACCAAGACTAAATGAGCCTTAGACACACCACTCAAACTAGGATACATTACATTACCACCCATCTGTGACCGAGAAGATAATAAAGGAAAGAGTACAAACACATCTTACTATGCATATCATAGAATACTTTGATATCTTACTAATGAATTCCATGCTTTAAAGAGGAAATTAAGAGAATTTGATCCTTATGGGTATCAAATTGAACACATGATAGATTAACATTCATTATCTTCTCTCCTTGCCAAGTGGTAGTTGTAGTATCATACAATACTCACTACTATCCATGAGAGTATAAAATTAGTTGTATTCAATCATCTTTTATTTTACGAGGAGAGGCACATCATAATCCATTTGGCTCACCTTTGTCCTTACACTTGGGGGGCAAGGGGTTAGGTAGCAATTTTTTGGGTGCATTCCTTCTTGGGATCTCTTTATTTCTCCTTAAAACATTAATGTAGCAAGTAAACTAACATTTTAAGGGGGGCATATAGTCCTCCACTCATTGTTTTCATAATAAATGGTCCCTTCTTAGTGATGATACCATGCAACTCCTAGGATGTGTGACCTTGGCAATGAAATTGTGGACTTCTTGACATATTTTAGTGTCTCCTTTGTGGTGATATTGGGATTGATATTCCCTAAGAGTGTGACCTTTATTGGCATATGACATTATCCTTGGTGGTAAAACTATGGTTAGTATTCCCTAAGGTGTGGGTCTTCTATTCCATGACTTGTCCTCTCTTAGTGGTGATTTCATTTATGATATTCCCTAAGGTGCGACCTTTCATGTATTGAGAAAATCCCCTTCGTTGTTTTTGTAAAAAACCTTTTGTCGTGGTGTTATTATAAAAACCCTTGAGGTTTTAGCCTTACCCTATCATCATTTTTGCACTGTTGAGGTGAGTTTTGTTTATCCACTAAGACATTAAACTTTATGTACCCCCTAAGGTAAGTTTTTTTTGTCCCCTGAGATGTTAAACTTTGTGCACCTCCTAAGGTGAGTTTTTTTCATCCTCCGAGATGTTAAAGTATGTGCACCCTTGAGGTGAGTTTTGTTCATCCCCCGAGACGTTAAATTTTGTGCACCGCCTAAGGTGAGTTTTATGTGCTCCTTGAAGCAATTTATTGCAAGATAAATCATGGATTCAACATAATGGAGCTTGTTGGGTGTAGTGTAGAAAATTATACTCCTTTCTAAGAGAAAGTACAATTTCACACTTAATTTGGACCTATTTTAGTGACCTTTCATTTATGCATTTTTAAACCTCAATTTTGGTCCCCTATTACCATTTATTATGTATCCTAAGGCCTATTTTATTTATTTCCTGACACCACAACCCACATTGAATAAATGCTATTGATTAAATTAATGCCCCGACATTTATGGAGTCCTAAAGTTTTAGGTTAGGACCCATTCACTCATGAGTGAATGGGTCCTCATTAAGTGCCTTAAACTAAACTTTAAACATATTTTTGGTGGAATTTAAAGGTCTCAAATTCAAATTTCAAATTTTGGCTTTTGAGATTTGATAATTGGGAAATTAAAAAGGAAGCCTATAAAACTAAGTCTTTTAATAAATTTTCACTAGATAAGAATTGAGATTCACATGGGATCACAAGTGTTCATATTCAAGAGAAAGGAGAAGTTAATCAAGCATTCAAAAGTGAAGTCTTGGAGTAGCATTTTAGTTTTTTTTGTAGGTCTTCAATCTAATTTTGATATCAAGATCAAGCATTGTTAAGGATTGTTGATAGATGCCTATGGAAGACCATGATGGATTCTAGGTTTTGGGAGATGCACTAGGACATTCAACCAAAACTAATGACTTGTTTCCTAAGTGGTTCAATCTTCTATTATCATTCTACTTTCTACCTAAAGGAAGGTATATTCAGTTTTGTGACTTACTAGGTTGATTTGAGATCTCCCAAAGCAGGTCTTCATCATTGTTGATTTTCATTTAGGGATCCTATTCTAACACACTTGGATAGGGTTTGTTTGCATTTTAGTTCTCTTAATCTTAGAAAAACTTAAGGTTAGAGATTACACACACATTTTATGTTTGATATCTATATTTTTCATCAAGGTTTAATTACCAAACTTAGGGTTTGACTAAGGCAAACCCCTATCCACCAACAAACAACAATATTGTTTTGTAGATTTTTCATAGATCTAGATCTGGGAGTGAAGGTATAGAGTTACAAGGAAGAAGTGCAGGTTTCATACTTAGATTTTAGATTTAGAGATTTTTAGAATAGGTCACTTGGACCCATTTTCCCTAGGGAAAATGAGTCCCTACTAGACTTGTAGAAACAACATTTTGTGACAGGTGCACAACATTTATCCCTTCCAGATTTTCAATAAAATTTACCCATTCCTTCAATTTTATGCTTAATCTACTAAATCTAAGTGATATATTGAATTTTGGAGTTGATTTTCTATTTTTTAATATTTCTCCCCAAAGTGTTGTTTGACCTAGACCCCCGTCTTGGCAGAAAAAGGAAATATGAATATTTCTCCATAGAATTGATTCTCCTAAGGGTAGTTGGTCAATTATTTGTGGGGATATCATTTCCTAATGAAATTAGAGAAGTAGGACCCATTTTCCCTCTTTGGATCCACTTTTCCATTGTGGGAACCCCGTGAGGTGAGTTTTATGTGCTCCCTATAGCGAGATATTGCAAGACAATTCATGGATTCAACATAATGGAGCTTGTTGGGTCATGAATTTGAGCACCCCATTTTTTTAACATGGCCACCTAACATAACATAAATTGCTTTCCAATGGAGCCATGCATTTCATGAGTGATGTGGAATAACACAACTTGCAAGTCCTCATGGGAGCATTCATTTGTTTGATGGATGAACTTTGTTATTTGAGATAATTTAAGATTGAGGTCTCTTTTCCTTACTCACTCGAACAACTTTAGTACTAACCTTGTGTTTTTTGTATGTCTCTTGTGTGTATTCTTCATGTTTACTTTGTGTTTTTTCATTTCATCGTCATATTTTGTTCCCTCACATAATGTGTTTGCATTGTGTATGCTTCATGTTTTCTGACATGTATGTTTGTGTATGTTGTTTTGTTGTATTTCATACATGTGCGTTCCTTTGTGCTTATGTTGGTTTTCCATGGGATCTCGAATCTTGGGGGCTTGCGTGCTCCCTCTAGATCCTTAATCATCATATCTCTTCAACATTTGGACAATCAGACCCCTGTTGACATAAATTTTCTACTTTAGTGTGAGTTTGAGCATAAGTTCGTACTCTCACTAAAGTGGGGGCTAAATGTAGCATCAAAAATTTTCACCCTTGACAAATTTTCACACTAGGTTTTGCTCCCCCTAAATTATTAAGCCTAATTGGGTCCCTAATTTCCTAAATTATGCATTCTATAGCCCATTTGTACCACTTTCTGAGAAATTGTAAGCATTGAACAAATGCATCTAATTAATATTTTTCCCCAGACACTTAATGTCCTAGAAAATAGGGCCAAGACCCATTTTACCTAGGGCATATGGTTCCCCCTATTTTGTTGGGGATCAATTTTGGATATGTTGGTGTCGATATTTTACCATTCAAAATTCAAGTTGAAAATCTTGGCTAGCAGGATTTAATTTTTGAGAAATTAGAGAAATGCCTATAAATACCTAGTTATTGCATCATTTGAAATATAAAAAGTAGTCATTGAAATTATATTGGTGAACTTATGATCAAGAGCACTATAAAGCAAGTCAAGAGCAACATTTCAAAGCTTTATTGAAACAATTCAAAATCCTAACATCATGTCAAATCCTATGTGAGTTTATGTGTGTTCATGTTATTATTATTTTTTCAAGGCTAATACTTTTGTAGGTCTCCAAAGCATTCAAGCAAGATCCAAGACCTTGAGGTGATGAGTATGAATTTAGTATTTCAAGGAAGCCATTGAAGGGTGGTGAGTTGCAACACTTTGTGATTTCATCATTCCTTCCTATCCATTATCATTTTATCATTGAATTTGCCATTGTGGAAGTGGAAAAACTAACACGGGGTTTGAATAAGGAAAGCCCTTGAATGACACAACATATCTTCTATTTGTAAATGTGTAGATTTCAGGTTTGAATAGGATTAAAGGAATCTTGAAGAAAAATTGTTCATTGTTGTAATTAAAGCCCTACATCTTGTCAACTCATGGAAACTCACCTACAAAATTATCCAACAATTTTTTGACAACTCTACAACTAGGAATCAAAAGCTCAGACCTATCATTAGAGAGCCTCAAAAATAGAGAAAAAGTAGCATAAAGAACCCATATTAGGGTGACTCTATCCTCATACAATTATTAGAACCAAATTTTTAGGATAGGTACATAGTCATTTGCAATTCCCAGATTTGGCTGCAAGTTACTATTTTAGTCTCTTAATTGTCAGATTATTACATTTTACATATTAGATCACATAGTCTAATTAGGTTAATCATAAGAAAATAATTCCAAATCATTCCAAGAATCAATAGGATGGAGATTCAGGTTTGATTGGCTCACTGTCATGGTTGAAAGTCAATCTACTTACGTTGTTGATCTCCATCTTAATGGAACAATAGAAAAAAACATAGCAACCCAAAAAATTGAATCCTAGGTTTGTACATTAGACCTAAGGTCCCTATTTTCTTTGTTTCAAAACATTATAAATTGATTTATAATCCTATCCATTTGGTCCACTTTCATTTTTAGCCTATTTATTTATGCATCTTTAACCTTGATTCCCTTTTCAAAATCGGTTTTCATTTCTTTGATTTCTATTGCCCAAGTCCTTTTCATTATCATCATCTCCACTATCCTCTCCCATATCAAAATTCCAAGGGATAACCATGTTGTTTATGAAAACATTATATTGATGACTACCCTATTATTCAAGATTTGTTTCCATTTTATCTAATTTTGCAAACATCATATGAGTTATCTTATCTATCCCATTCTCTTGTTTCTATTACTTTTGAAGCTACTTCTCTAGATACTCAATTCTCTTTAGAGTTATCTATACCTCATCAATTTCTTGCACTAAATTACTACCATAAATTATTCTTCCCTTAACTTTGAAGAGGGTGTTGAATTAGTAATCTATATAGATCTATTGGAGGATTTAGAGTATTATCTCAAAAATAATTCCTCCCTTTTTTAGTTTGTGTTAGACTCAAGAAGAATCACCTTTGACTTTGTAGGAGTCTTTCCTAATGAAACCCCTCTTTCGTAAGGTGATGTGAGCACCTTCAAGGATTGGTGGGGTATTTTGTTTCTTAGGTTCCCACTAGGAGGATGGACTATATCTTCATTTCTTGGATATTTTTGAGGGAGAGGGAGTATCATGTATTGTGGGTTATTATGGGATTGTAAAATAAATCTCAAATGTTGTAGGTTGCATGACTTGTGTTGTATGTTGTTTAATGGGGCTATGATTAGGTGAATCTATGTGCCCTAAAGATATTGCATGTTCAGGGGAAGTTGTATGGGTAGAAGTTTTTGCATGTTGCAAGGCTTATGATGCATGCTCAATAATTGGACTATGGGTAGGTGAGAGTGCATGGCTAGGGGAGGTTGTATGTTGAGAGGGGGTTGCATGTACCTCCTCCTCTTATCCTATTTATTGTTCCTCCTCCAAGGACATAATCTCTCAAGATTGCCTAATCCCTGGGGATATTTCATGCAGGTCAACATTTTATTGATTCCTTATATTATATATTTATAGGAAGTCTTTTGAGGACAAGTATGAGAATTGAACATGTAAGCTTCAATTCATTAATAGTTGTATCAAATAATTATGTTATAGGACATATTATTTTACCTTGATGTATTCTATTGAAATCATTTTTATTAAATGGAATAGAAAATTTAAAATATTTACTAGCTGGTTATGGCATAGGTGGCTAAGCAAGTAAAAATTAATGATGTATTGTCTCCCCTCATACAAAAACTAATGCCAATAACTAGGGTAATGAGAGACACTTAGTACCTTTTGAAGATAAGTCAAATTTTTATCTTAACAATATGTTCACTTATTTCTAGCAACTATAGAATCTCCTCATTCAATATTTTTTACTTCCATAGTGGTAAACCTCAAGAATTTTGCAATTGTTGCCTCTAAAGCATCGACTTGTAGCCCTTTAATAGTGGCTTCATTATTCAATATAATTTTAGGTAAACTATTGTACCATTTCCTCATTATATTCAACAAGCATTGGAAGTAATCTAACCAACTTTCCTACTACAATATTGGCCCACATGTTTATTTGTTTAATATCATTGTGTGATCACCTAGATCCGTATAGAGTGGATCTCCCCCATTTTATGATAGTGTAACCAATTATTTCCTTGAAAATTATTTTTCTACCAAATCATTTCTTAGAAAAATCTATATTTTACATGCTACAAGGCTAATTACTTTTTTTGTTATTTTACTATGTTCTAGTTGCTACTAGTATACATACTACTAGTCAAGCTTAGAGAATTATTTTTCTAGCTAAGATTGAGTAGCTAGAAAATTTTCTACTTGTTGAGATATAAATTTTTATGTTTCTTGTTCTCAAGGAAGATGTAATCAAGGATAAAAAATGGTCATTAATTGTAATATACTTAAAACTTGAATTATCTTTAAATTCATTATATGTATATTGATTATTTGAAGGATTTGAAGGATCATGGAAGTTTTTGGTAATTGTAGAGAAGGGGGATTCTCTAGTCACAAGTGTTTTTTGTTCTCAAGAGAATCCTAGGGACCAAATTTCCCTAAACTACCTTAGACTATCTCGAGGGACAAAGAGAGAGTTTCAAAATTAGAATGAGTAGGTCACAAATGTCTTTAAGAAAAACTAACAAGTTTTTAGCCAAGGATGATAATGCCGAATATGGACTCCAGTGCAGCGCACTGGAGTCTTAGAGGCACACTAGCATCTCATATGGAATAAAAATTGAGATATCATAGAAAACAGAAAAAGTGACTATTGAAAGGAGGTGAAATAGGGTGCCCCACC
Organism: Sequoia sempervirens; assembly: GCA_007258455.2. Lineage (NCBI taxonomy): Eukaryota > Viridiplantae > Streptophyta > Pinopsida > Cupressales > Cupressaceae > Sequoia > Sequoia sempervirens. The sequence goes on along the minus strand of VDFB02049217.1, from coordinate 17,398,333 downwards.
TTCTAGGAGATGGGACAAAAAGGTTAGGGTTTTAGGACCTTTCCACCTATTTCCTTCAAGTTTCATTCAAGAAAACCCTAGAGATCTCAATCTAGGAATGGAATTAGGGAAAGAGATCTACAATAAGGTGTCTTAGGGTGTGATTGAAGATAATAAGGGGGTTCACCATTGAGAAAGGGCTTCGAAAGAAGGAGATGAAAGTATCATGCAAACCTAACTAAATGACCTAGGAAATGAAACTGAAAATCGAGACAATAAATTGAGAATGAACAAAGGGGTACTTGGAAGAAAGATGTGGTCAAAAAAAGCTCTGAAACCTTGAAATTCTGTTGTTTGATGCTCACTAGGACTCATACACCAATTTGGGTGATTTAGTCCTAGAATAGGGTTTCTGTACAGAAATTGGAACCTCTCAATGACTGACCTGGATCTCTTGAAATCTAGAAAAAGTAAGTACTAGGACGCATATGCCCAAGGTGGTGATTTAGTCCTAGTATTAGGGTTTCGCTGAAATTTTGTTATTCTCTAGTGATCTCCTATAGCTTCTCTCTTGCCAGATCTTTGAGTCTGAAACCCTAAATTCTCGCCTATAGGTGACTTTCCGTGAAGATGACAACCATGTGACAACTTGGATAACTTTCTTCAATCTTGTAACTTAGTCTTCAAAGGATCTTCAAGATCTAAACCACCTAGATATGCAATCACACATGTAGAGAGGAAAAAACTTGTTGATTGTTAGGGAATAGGTGTTTGCCTTGGTCAAACCCTATTTAGGTAATTAAACCATATGATGAAATAATGAAATATGAACATGCAACCTGAAAAATGATACCTTGAATGATGTCTTGAAATGAAAATTAGGAATCTAACATAAAGTGGCCATGTAGAATGTAGATCTTGATCTTGAATTTGATATGGAACAATGCTTAACTTGGATCTTCAATGTTATATCAACATCATTAGCTCAACAAAATGCTTGATGCAGTATAATGATGAATCTTGAATTATTGTAATAAAACTCTAATAATCTACCCTTGAATGCTCTTGAAATGCTTTTGAATTCTCTACAATGCTCTTGTGAAGTCTTAGGATACTTGACTCTTGATTGCTTAGTGAAATAATGATTTGAAACCTTGTTTATATAGGAAATCCATTTGATTTACCATTTATGAGATCCCAAATGTTGACATTCATGAAATTTGAATTCAAAACTTGATTTCCCACTCAAAACCCTAAAAATTCCCCAAATGGGACTCATACGCCCAAGGTGGCATATGGGTCCCACCTAGGGGGACTCATATGCCCAAGGTGGCATATGAGTCCCACCCTAGTTTTTTGGGTTGAGGAAATGTCGAGGGGGTAAAGATATTGATGCAGGGACATCTAGAAGCATTCAAAAAATTGAGGTAGTTAATAGTGAAGTTGTAGAGTACTAGATTATTGCGTTTAGGTTACAAGTTAGGATAGTCCTTAATTGGGCCCTCCTACCTTGGTTGCATCAAATATTAAGTGTATTTGATGACTATGTTAGGATTTTGATTGAAATAAGCCTCAAGATGGATAATAAAGGGTCCTAAGGGCCTATTAATGATGATATGAAGGTCACAAAACAAGAGGGCCCAGAAGTTAATGTGAAGGTGTAAATAAATACACTTTACAACACTAAATCAAGGAAAAATTAGGTCTATTTAGCTTAAAAATTCCCTAAATTTAATGTGAATGTGCATAACACATTACTATAAGGAAGCTAAGGTAGCAGAACAACTTCCTACACTAATCTTGAGAGAAGAATAATGCAATTTTTTTATAGATCTTTAATAGTATAGAAACTTAAACATAAATAAACATAAATATCATGCATACCACGACATAGTGATTTATGTGGGGAAAACCATTTCTGGAGAAAAAACCCACACTCCAAAAGCTACCTAATATATTATTCAATAAATCACAAATATTACAATATACTTGCAGAGCAAGCTTCTCACAGGAGTATCACCACTCAAAGATCAAGAGACAACATGATTGCTCTCAGACTCTCAAAATACATCACCATCTCTCTCTACTGTAGCCGTAATTCATCACCCTCATAAAATAGGGTTACATTCATAAAATAGGGTTACATTCTAGGGAAAAATAGACCAAAAATATATCCACCATTAGATCTAAAACCTAATAATTAATGGTTTAGATTTACAATGTATCATTTATCTAATGTATGTCAACCATTTTAGTATTTTCTTGAAAAAGTTAAATTTTTTTGTATATTACACCTATCGGTGTAACTAGGATATATATATATTCATATATATCCTATCAACAATAACCTTTATATAATTGCAAGGTTGAGACACATTTTCCCAAAAAATCTCCCAGTTGTCAAGCACCTTGCAAGAGCAATGAGAGGGAGTAAACATTGTCTCTTAATTGCTAGGGGATGAAAGGCCCATAATATATCAACACCATTTGAACTTCTTTGCGCTCACAAGCTTAGTTAAAGAATCAACAAAATTCATCAAATTGTCTACCTTAACCAACTTCACCCTGCTATCTTTGACCATATCTCGAACAAATGATATTATACATCAATGTGCTTGGTCCTGGAATGAAATGTCAGGTTCTTGGCTAGACATATCACACTTCGACTGTCGCAATAAATTTTCACTGCACCTTGTTTATTCCAATATCTTAATATAGTCTCTTAAGCCAAATGGATTCTTTACAAACATGAGTAGTTTCCATATACTCTACTTCAATAGTGGACAAAGCAACCACAACTTGTCGCTTACTCATCCAACTGATTGCACCATTAAATAATGTAAACACATAAGAACTAGTGGATCATATGCTATCAATATCACCTACCTAGTCTGAATCCACATAACCATGAATATCAAGGGAAATCCCATCTTTAGTCACATTACTATGATAACACAAGGAATAATCTGGGGTATCATGCAAATATCTGAAGAATCTTTTAATTGTATCCCAATGAACTCTATCTGGATTAGACATATATCTAGAAAGAACTCCCATTGCTTGGGAAATGTCTAGTCTAGTACAAACCATAAAATACATCAAACTTCCAAATTAACTATGGTAAGGCACTTTGCTCATTTATTCCATCTCTGATGGAGATGTTGGACAATTTAAAATGGATAACTTTGTTCCAACAGAAAGGGGAACACACAATGGTCTAAAATACTACATGTTAAATCTCTGTAAAATTGAATTGACATACTTACTTTGGCCAAGCCATAGCTTTTTGTTCAGTCCATCTCTTTTAATTTCCATCCCACGAATGTGCCTAGCTGCACCAAGATATTTCATTTCAAATTTAGTAGCAAGTTGAGATTTCAGTTTTAAAATCATACATTTCCCTTTGCCAATAAATAACCTATCATCAACATATAATGCAGTAAACATGAAATGATCATCATCAATTTTATGATAAACATAATGATCTAATTTAGAACACTCAAATCCCAAACTCAACACATATGTGTTAAATTTATAGTAACACATCCTAGGACTCTATTTTAAGCCATGCAAATATTTCTTCAATTTGCAAACCAACTTACTTTTACCTTTCACTACGTAGTGCTCTAGCTATATCATATAAATATCCTCCTCCAAGTCACCATGAAGGAAAGCAATTTTCACATCCATTTTCTCAACCTCTAAATCATAAGCAATAACAATACTAAGAAAAAATATAATTGATGTCATTTTTTAACAAGAGAGAATATCTCACCATAATCAACACCCTCAACTTGAGAGTAACCTTTCACAACCAATCTTGCTTTGTAATTCTCAATACCTCCATCTGAACCAATATTTTTCTTGAACATCCATTTGCAACCAATAGGTTTTCATCCTTCGAGAAATAGTACAATATCCCATGTATCATTCTTTTTCAAAGATTCCATTTTTTCATCCATAGTAATCTTCTAGGATTTTGCATCATTCATACCTAATGCCTCTTCTACAGATTTGGGTTCATCCATGTTACTATTCAAAGCAAAATACATCAACAATCATCAGGTGTATACCTTTTAGGTGTTGTCTATTCCTTGTAGATCTACAAACAAGTTGAGTTGGAGGTTCTTCCTCCTCTTCTAAAGATCTAGAGCTAGATGAGCTCTCCTCAACTTCTTGTCTATCCTTGGGTTTCGATTCAATTTTCTCAAGTGTAGAAGGAAATTGAATCACATCTTCCTATTTAATTTTTTTTGGTTGTAATGTAACAAAAGAAGGCTTAGTTTCTCTAAAAATAACACTTCTCCTATATATTACCTTTTCTACAACAGGTTCCCAAAGCTTGTGTCCTTTCACACCATAACTGTAACTAATGAAGATACATTTCACAACCTTGTTCTCCAACTTTGTTTTCTTCTCCTTTGGCACATGTGCATATGCCTTGAAACCAAAAACTATAATATGTATTAATGAAGGCTTGTGACCTGAACATGCCTCTATAGGCATCTTATCAACAACAGCTAATGTAGGAGACCTATTAATCAAGTAACAGGTAGTGGAAACAACTTCAACCCAAAACCTTTGTTCTAGTCCAACACCACTCAACATACTCCTAGCCTTCTCCATCAGTGTCCTGTTCATTCTTTCTACATCTCCAATATGTTGTGGAGAATATTGAGTTGTCTTCTATCTATTAATACCACAATCTTTACATAATCTATCAAAATCATTAGAGAAAAATTCACCACCATTATTAGTCCTCAAACATTTTATTTTCTTTCCAGTCTACAACTCAACCATTGCTTTAAATTCTTTAAATTGACTAAAAAATTCATATTACTTTTTAGAAAATATATCCATGTCCTTATACTATAAGCATCAATAAATGAAACATAATATGTGGATTTACCAATTGAAGGAACATCTATAGGACCAAACACATCAGAATGAATAAGATCCAATACACCACAAGATTTATGAGAACTTGAGTAAATCTAAATGCAATTTTATTTTCCATAAATTCAATGCTCAGAGAAATTGAATTCAAGATTACAATAAGACAAACCTTCAACAAGGTTTTTATTTTTTAAGGTCCTTAGACCCTTTTCTCCAATGTGGCCAAGTATCTAGTGCCATAACATAGTTTTCTCTACAGGTAATTTTGTTTCAGAAGAAAGAGAACCCTTGGGTACCCAAAAAACCATGACCATTTGCTGAAGGTGAAACCATCACTTATTCCATAGAATTGATTTTCATAGAAGTACTATTGCACTCAATAGTACATGCATCCAACTTATACAATGTACCATATCTGTCACCTCTAGCAATCACCATAGCACCTATGACCATCTTGCATCGTGCATTAGAAAATACTACCTAAAAACTTGCATCTATTAGTTCTCTCACATATAATAAATTTTGTGCTAATCCATGGATATGTAACACACCACTAATCCTTTTTATTCTACCATTAGGAAAATTGATTTTAACTTTACCACGACCAACAATTTCTAAATGAGAATCATCACCCAAGTACACCTTACCTCCATCAAATTCTTCATATTCTAAAAACCAATCTCTATTAAAGGTCATATGGAAAGATGCACCTGAGTCAATTAACCATGCATCATTACCTACATGAGTTTCCAAAGCTACAATCAATGCATCACCATCTTCCTTCTCAGAATTAGAATTAGAACAAAATTTCTTCTTATTTTATTTTTTGCATTCCTTACGAACATGTCCAAGCTTACCACAATTCTAGTAGATAAATTTGGACTTTCTAGGAGATTTAGATCTCCCCCTAGACTTGGATTGTCACACTTCTCATTCTTCTTTCCTTTTTCCTTAGGTCTTCCACAAAAATTTAGGGCCTCCTTGGTAGTGATGGATACCTTCCTCCTCATCTATTTAGAAAGCAAAGAACCCACCACATCTTTAGTCCTCAAAATTATAGAAGTACTCCCAATAGCCATAACAAGAGAATCCCATGAATCAAGTAAAGAACAAAGCAATATATGAAATTTTTCCTCCTCGTCCATTTTGATACTAACCGATGCCAATTGAGCCACCAACATATTGAATGCTTATAGGTGATCTGTAATTCTTCCACCCTCTTCCATTCTCAAGGAGTACAATTTCTTCCTCAAGAAAATCTTGTTCACTAAAGATTTGGTCTAATACATCTCACCAAGCTTTTATGCAGAGATCTCATGGAAATTAATTAAAACAATCTACCAAGCACAATCTAATTAGACCCTTGGCTTTACAGTCCATAACATCATATTTAGTAGCTTGAGTAGGATTTGTAGGCCTTGAAACATTCTCATCAACAACATCATATAGATCTCAATCTATCAACAGATCCTCCATATTCAGCTTCCACATTTCAAAATTATTTCCAGAAAACTTATCCACCTCTATTCTCCCTGATGAACTTTCCATCTAAAAATTCTTGCAACAAGATCACAAAATATCTTAAATGAACAAGGTCTAATTCAAATATGGATTAGTTCAAAAAATCCAACAACCCACAACTGAAACCAAAGGTGATTAGGATTTGATACCACTTGTAAGCAAGCTAAGGTAGCGAAAAAACTTCCTACAGTAATCCTGAGAAGAGAATAATGCAAAAAATTTACAAATCTTTAACAGTTACATAAACTTAAACATAAATATCATGCATACCATGACATAGTGATTTACGTGGGGAAAACCCTTTCAAGAGAAAAACTCCACACTACAAAAGCCACCCAATATATTATTTAGCAAATCACAAAGATTACAATATACTTGCAGAGCAAGCTTCTCATAGGAGCATCGCCACTTAGAGATCAAGAGACAACATGACTGTTATCAAACTCTTAGAATACATCACCGTCTCTCTCTACCACATTTGTAATACAAGCCCTCATAAAATAGGGTTACATTCTAGTTCAAAATAGACCAACAAAATATCCACCATTAGATCTAAAGCCTAATAATTAACGGTTTAGATTTACAATGTATCATTTATCTAATGTATGTCAACCATTTTAGTAGTTTCCTTAAAAAGTTAACAAAAATTGTTTACATGCATCCCACTTTCCCCCATGCTACCATTGTATCTTAAACCTATCGGTGTAACTAGGAAATATATATACATATATTCATATATATATATCATATCAACAATAACCTTTATATAATTGCAAGGTTGAAACACATTTTCCCAAAAATTGCAACACCAAATCAAGGCCAAATTAGCTTCATTTTAATGTTAATCATTCCAAAATTAAGTTTGAAAAAGGGATATTTTTCCTATACTACAACTACTAATGATCTGATTATTAAGAACTTCCAAAATGTGGGAAAATAACAAAATATAACATAATTGAAATAGAGTGAAGTAAACTAAGTGAAATATAGATGATAAAGTGAGAGAATGAGAGGAAGAGAATTCTCACAAAAACCCAAGAAATGAAGCCTCCAACAAGTAAATATCTTCAATATCTACACACATAAGATCAAGGAAAAAATGTTGGGGTTGTTTAGGGGTTTTCCTTAGTCAAACCATCGTTTTGGTGTTCCTACCTCCATAGATAGCAAAATAAATAAAGAGAAATAATAAGCATAAATAAAATGAATGCAAGAGTGATAAAAGAAAACCCCGCTCAAGGAGGAGAACCTGTATCATGAAATAGAGATGCAATAGATAGGGGATGTGAGAAATCCCAAGATGCTAAAATATACAAGGCGCAAGATAGATATCACCTTTAAGGATTGAGGAACCAAGGAGAGAGATAGATCTACGAGAGCCAAGAGAGTTGCAAAGAGTGTTATAAGAATGTGAGAGTGTTGTAGAAAGTTGTAGAGAGTTGTACAAGCTTGAGAGAGTGAGGAAAGAGAGAGAGAATTCCCAAGAAAGGAGAAGAGAGTTCAAGATAGAATCCAAGAAGACCAAATGGATTGAAAATACAACTTTTAAAGAGAGAATAGTAAGGAAATGAAGCTTCCCAATCCATTACAAGGCATCTCATGCCGTTACCACCAACAAAATTAGTTGACAAGTGGCAAGGAACTCAATAATGGTCATTTGAATGTTGAAATGTCACGGTACACTAGTGTGGTGTGTGGATGTCCACATGGAGCGCCAATGTCCAAAAAAATCATGCTATAAAATGATGAGAATGAGAAAAGCACAAGGTTTGATGCAAAGATGATGCACAAAGGTAGTTGCTAAAGAGGGGTATTGAGCATCCTAAGAAGGGAAAAAGGCTAATGTAGGGGCTAAAATGAGCCTACACAAATGCTAAGGGAGTGGACACTAAAGTGGATATAAGAATGTATGTGAAATTGCAAGGGGTACAATTTTATGACATTACATTTCCCCCCCACTTTAGCAGGCATATGAATCTACACTAATATGCATGCTAAAGGAAATCTAACAAACATAAATAACATCATGATACCAAAAGGATATAGTAGAGGAAGTAGGAAACTCTTTGACCAAATGAAGCATGCCTCTAGGCATAAGACCTACAAAAAAAACATGTTAGAAAAGAAAGATCTACACAAGAAAACAATGTTAGAACATAAAAAGCCATTACATCACAAGGTTAGAAAAAAAAAACATACACACAGGAACATAAAAAATTAAAGGATTTGAGTCAGCAAAGTGAAATAGAGTTTGATGTAGAAGGTTGTCTCAGTACTATGTGTCATCCCCAAATTAAGAAAAAACACATAGAATAATTCTTAAATGAAGAGAAGAATGCATACAAAAGAAAAGGAAGCAATCAATGTCGAAGAGAAAAAAAGCATATACTCAAGATGAAGAAGATGCAGGTCTTTGGTCTGGTATATACACAATATTGAGGTAAGAGAGAAGAGAGAAGAGAGAAGAGAGAAGGATCCACAAATACTTGGTCCTACATAAATTGAACAAAAGACTTTGCAAGTGCTCGATCCTACATAATTGGCTCCACAGGTGCTCGGTCCTGTAGAAGATGAAAAAGTCTCTACAAGTGCTTAATACTATAGAGGGAAATTACTTCATAGGTTCTTGATCCTACGAAGGGGGGAATGACAAGTTCTCGGTCCTACGGGGCTTGATGTAAAAGGACTCCCTAGGTGCTCGGTCTTGAAAAGTTGATGCAAAGGCCCTTACAAGTGCCTGGTCCTGCAAGGAAAGGTTGGTGTGAAGGAGATTTATAGGTTCTCGGTCTTGTATAGCAAGACTAATTAGATAAGACTATGGCTATTCCAAGCTGTGCTATAGGAAAGTCACAGAAAAGATAAGACTAGTTAGGCTACCCCCAAGCTAGATGCTAAGATATAAGACAAGTCTAGTCAAGCTACTCCCAAGCTAGATGTCAATGAATTCATTTGAAGGAAAATATTTCAAAGAGGGTTCGTTCGACAGGGAACCCTTTAAGACACCAAGGGTCCCATTCAAAGGAACTCTCCAATTGAAAGACAAAGAGAGGAGAGGGGGTCCTTAAGAAGGATGCACAAATCCAAAACAAGTTATTGCTTCCCCTAGCATATAGGAGAGGAGAACCATACAAGATACTATTGTGTTGCTACCATAGAAAGAGTATGGTTGCACACAATAGTGTAGGACCATGAATGCTAATGAGCAAGAAAAGCTACAAGTGCCACATAATGGGAAACAACACAATAGAAGGGAGGTGTAAGAACCTCATGAGAAGACACTTAGAATGGACAAGATAGAGGTGGATCTCGATATCACTTGTCATTTAATGAAGTGCTAGGTGCATCAAAAAATAGATGAGTGATAACACTAGAATCATGAAGTTGTATTTTATCCTTCAAGGCCTTACATTCACTAGTGGAATGACTAGGCACTCGATGGTATGCATAGAAAGAATGCTTTGCTTTATCATGTTTGTGAAATTTCTTATGTCTAGGAGGAGGAAGAATAATTAAGTGTGCTTTGAGAAGCCTCAACAAAATACACTATTGCTTAGAAAAAGAATGAGGAGTAGGAAGCAACCATTTCTCTTGTGGAGAAAATTTTGATTACTCACAAGAAGAAGACACAAAGAAAACAAATAATGGAGGATGAATCACTTCAAAAGAATGAGGTTGAGAAGGAATCATGTTAACATTCAACCATGGTTTCCATTTATATTGTTCATTCAAGCAACCAAGTCCCAAATTATGCTTATAGGCTATACATTCTATAGGGAACTAAATGCCTTGCTCGTTATGCCCACAACCTTTATGCCCATAGCCATATTTAGAGACAAGTTTAAAACCAGGGCCATAATGTGTTTGTAAGTCTTGAGAAGGAGGAGGATCTTCATAGAGAGCATTACTCCAGCAATGGGGATTATTCTCCTCTACGAGATTGCCATCAACCTTCTTGATAAGACTGCCAACATTAGCCTCTTTAACAAAAGTGTGATCATCTTCCTTAGAAGGGGGAGGATCAACGTTAAGGAAATTACAATTTGTGTTCACATTACCCTATGATGTAGAAGAATAATCATCTTTGATAGTGTGTTTGGATGATGTTATTAGAAGGTCTAAGTGGATCGGATCGACTTTATACTCTCCAACGAAGGATGATGTAAAGTCTAAAGAACCCCAATCATCACCAAGACATGAATTTTCTTGAGAAGATATAGAAGGAGAAAGCTTAGGATTTCCTCCTTCAGAAGGGTCTTCTTTAGGGACATTTTCCTCAAGAGTATCCTTTACAATAGATGCTACTGGAGTAGACATCAACACATTGGAAGACACTGAAGGGACAAGAGTAGGCATAACCGAAGCTTGACCGACAGTTTCCATATCACATAAGTGTATAGCATCAGGGTCAACCTTGATTGTGAATACTTGATTGTTATGAATAAATTTGATGGATCTATACAAGGTAGATGAGACTGCACCCATAGTGTAAATCCATGGACTACCAAGAATGCGATTATATGGTAACTTTTCTGACATAACATATACAAGGGTGGGTATGGTAATAGGTACCAACATTAAAGGCAAGATTATTGTGCCTAAGGCTTGTTGAGCAACATTATCAAACCCATGAATACATAAGGAAGAAGCAACAAGAAAAGATGAATATTTTTCAGTTTTAGGAAACATATCAATACTACACACATTGTGTGCTAGACTAGTGTTAATGAGAGTACATCTAATTCCAATATTATTAACACTAACTATGATCATTATAGGATCCACCTACTTTTGTACTTCTGAAGGTGAGAGCTATTGCGAATATAACGTAATATCTAGTAAACTTGCGTGAATATGAGCTATCAATTCATTAACATATGTCAACCTAGCGAAATAAGGCCAAAGAATCTTTTGGAAGGATTCTTGGAGCATACCTTGATTAATTGGAGTAGATTGAAGCAAGTCCCACAATGAGATCTTGATCGGAGTAACACAGAGTTGCTCAACAATATCATAATCACTAGGTGCTTTAGTTGTAGGTTTAGGTGCTTGAGGAAGGCTTGGTTGAGAAGGTGGTAAAGAAGTAGGTTGTTCAAAATTTACTTTATTCCTTCTAGTACTATAAGTATGGGCTACCACTCTATAAGAGGGAGCCTTAGAAAGATCGGAAAATCACTGTTAAATGGAACACCATTAATAAAACAAATCCTTTTAGAAGGACCAGTTAGAGTTAGAAAAATGACAGGTGTCTTAGGCCTTTAAGGGGAAACAAAGACATAGATGATGTTTATGGATTCCTTACAACTTATAGAGGAATCATTTGAAGGAATATGCTCAACATCTATCTTTGGAGGATCCAATGTGAGAGGAACTTCACCATTCACTAATGCATCATCTCTAAAAGAGAGTGCATTGGAGTAAAGAAGAGATTCATCATTCAATAATGCATCATTTCTAGAAGAGAGTGCATTGGAATGAAGAGAAGGTAGAGTAATGTTAAGAAAAGTATCAATTATTTCTTCTTCTTGCAATAAAATATCCTTTGAAGTGAGAGGAATTTCATGAGAAGGATCAAAGATACTGAGTGACATAGGCAACACCAAGTCACCATCATATGCATGAAATGGAACATCATTAATACTTTGAATAAAATTAGAAATTGAACTAATAAAGGAAGATATTAAATTTATTTTTGAAAGTAGTTAGCTAAATATAATAAATATTGAATAAACAAGCCAGATGAAGGCCAACACAATACTTCTACTTTGACGGTATGGAATGGGGTGTGGGGCAACACCCTGAAAAATTATATTTGGAAGGATAAACCTTTGATTTGTCCTTTTTATTTGTGGAAGGGGTGTTCACATTAGGTTCACCAAAATGTAGAGAAGGGGGATTCACTACTCATGAGTCTCTTCGTTCTTAAGAGAATCCCAGGGAGCGAACTGCCCTAAACTACCTTAGACCATCTCGAGGGATAGAGCGAGAGTTTCATAATCATAATGAGTAGGTCACAAACGTCTTCTAGAAAGACTAACAAATTTTAAACCAAGGACGAAAGTGTGACATACAGGCACCAACGTGGAGCGCTAGAGTTCCATAGGCACTCTAGCGTCTCGTATAGATTAAAAACTAAGAATATCACAAAAAATTGAAAAGTGACTACTAACGGTCTAATTACTAAGAACTTCCAGAATGTGGGAAAATAACACAATATAATAGAATTTAAATAGAGTGAAATAAACTAAGTGAAATATAGATGATAAAATGAGAGAATGAGAGGAAGAGAATGCTCACAACAACCCAAGAAATGAATCCTCCAACAAGTAAATATCTTCAATACCTACACACATAAAATCGAGGAAAAATACTAGGGCTATTTAGGGGTTTGCCTCAGTCAAACTCCCGTTTCAATGTTCCCACCTCCACGAACAATTGGATAAATAGAGAGAAATAATAATTAGAAATGAAATGAATGGAAGAATGATAAAAGAAAACCCCGCTTAAGGAGGAGAACCTGTATCATGAAATAGATATGTAATAGATAGGGGATGTGAGAAATCCCAAGATACTTAAAGATACAAGGCACAAGATAGATATCACCTGCAAGGCTTGAGGAAGCCAAGGAGAGAGACAGAGATGTGAGAGCCAAGAGAGTTGCAAAGAGTGTTTGAGAGAGTGAGGAAATCCAAGAAACAAAAGTAGTTGACAAGTGGCAAGGCACTAAAAAATGGTCATTTGAACATTGAAATGTCACGAGACGTTAGCATGGCGTGCAGACGTTCGTGCAGTGCGCTAGTTCCCAAACAAATCATTCTACAAAATGATGGGAATGAGAAAAGCACAAGGTTTGATAGAAATTTGATGCAAGAAGGTAGCTACTGGAGAGGGGTCTTGAGAATCTTGAGAAGGGAAAAGGGCTAATATAGGGGCTAAAATGAACCTACACAAATACTAAGGTAGTGGACATTAAAGTGGATACGAGAATGTATGTGAAATTGCAAGGGGTGCAATTTTATGACATTACAGTAATCATTTCCCTTCCCCCTTGATAAAGTTATCATTTATGCTCAAATGATAAATAAGGAAAGATTAGGAGTGATGGGGACAAATTTAAGACTTAATTAAATCACTAAAAAGAAACTAACATTGAATAAATGTTATACGGTGATAATTAAAAAATAAAATTAATAGATATTATTGAGTATGAGATCACAAGTAGAAGTACTGAGAAAATATGTACTTGATAAGAAAAATGATGTGTTGTAGATGGTTGAAATGATGACAACACATATTGAGTGTAAATAGTGCATAATTGCCACATAGATCATGCTACATAATATTTCATCACAAAGAACAACACCATAATTTGATTAATTTAATGTGGTGTGGTTACAAAAGTAATGGAAATAAGTTACAAGTGAATGGATGGAGGATATGGACAATGGTTGCATCCTGATGATTATTATGTATGAAATTTATGGGTGTCAAAAGGAAGATTTTCTACAAGTACAATAGGAAAGATGGTAGAGGTCCCTTTGATACTGGCTACAGGGGAAATTTCTACAGGTCCCTTAATAATTGTTTCAAGTACAACAATTACATGTCCCTTGATTAGTGGATACAAGTACAACTATTACATGTGCCTTGGATAGTGGTTGTGAGTGTAGCTACTATAGGTCTCTTTAAGAGTGGCTATGGGTGCAACTAATATAGATCCCTTTGATAGTGGTTATGGGTGTAGCTACTATAGATTTCCATCCTATTAGCTATAGATGTGGCTATTGTAGGATTTCTAGATAGTGGATGTGGGTACAAACAATAATTGTGGAAAAATAAAATCAATAAAAATAACATCTTTAATAAATGGAACTATTAATAGGGTACAAATTTCTTATTTTATCCAACTATACCCTAAGGTTTTCACTATTTTTTTTTTACTGAAGGAGAGAAATCATACATGTAAGGCATCAATGAGTGAGAATGTGAGATCATATAATGATGCTAGTTGTGTTGAGCTTGTTGATGATTATAAAAATATTTTAGGTGTAGTGCTTGGACCACTAGTGTGTGTTAACTACTACATTAAGGTTTATTTATCCAATGGATTCTTGTATGGTTTTAAGATGTGTTTTTTGACTATTAACAAAAATTGAATAGGGTAAATGGTGGTCAATTTTACTACATCATTTGGATAAAATTTCTCAATCTCATAAGGACCCAACCACCTAGTTTTAACTTCCCTTTGTGATCCTTATAACTAGAACCATATAATAATTCCTAGTCACCTTTTTGAAATTCCTTAGTTTTGATAAACTGGTTTATTTATGTGGTGAATTTATTATTTTCTTAATTCATCCAAATCATTGAGCTACATGACCTATTCTTGTTGTGCTTCAAAAAGGTCTATCCCCAGTTGAATTATTGTCTCAAATTCTTGTATTTAAACTCAATTGGAGGCACAACCTTTTTTCCATTAACCAACTCATAGTATGTAAGAAATGTTATTTTCTTCCATGTAGTTTGGTATGCTCATACTGATTCATATAAACAAGCTACATTTTCCTTATATTTTAATGCTACAATATTTGTGAAGATCATTTCTATTTCCCTTTTTGTAACTTTCACCTGACCATTAGATTTTGGGTGGTAAGGGCTATATTTCTTATGTTTGAATTCATATTCCTTAATTAGAGCTAAAATCAAGGTCTAGATGTAAACTATAGGCCTTGGTTAGTGAAAATCTCTTTGGGTGCCTTGCATCTTGTAAAAATATCTTCATACAAAAATATTGTCACATTTCTATCTATTGCATATTGTAAGTATTTATCCTTAATCCACCTTGTCAAATAATCTATACATATTAGTATATATTCCTTCTGATTAGAAGGAGGATCTATTGGGCCAATGAATTTGATGCCCCATTTTTAAAATGGTTCCAACACTAGCTATGGTTGTAGGGGAATCTTTTCACTCTTGGTTGGATGACACATTCACCAAATTTTTTCACATATCATTGTCTATTGGAATACATTCTTGTGTAATTTTTTTAATAATACCCATTTGTTAAAATATTAAGCATAAGGCTCATCATGGTAGGCATGTAGAATCTCAAAAAAGTCATCTTCATGGATTCACCTACATATGATATTATTATGTTTTGTATAGAACAGATAACCACCTATCCATGAGTAATGGGGACTTCTCTCTACCAAATTTTATCTTTCCCTTGGAAAAATATGTGGAGATGTTCTTCATGCAACCAAATAGTTTTTTATGTCTACATACTAAGGGGAAAAATAAGTGCTCATTTGGAGAAGAGTAATCAATAATTGGTGAATTTATAGTAAGGGTCAATCTAGAAAGAAATTTGGTAACCACATTTTCTTGAAATACTTGTCCACAATGGTGATGCCAAATTCTTGTAAGAATAATAACCATCTAACTAGTTGACCACTAACCACTACTTTATTCATTAAATAGTTGATAGTTGTGTGGTTGGTATGGACAAAGAAAAGGTCACCTATAATGTAATGTTGAAACTTATTGATAGCATAAATTATTGCTAATATTTCTCTCTTAGTGATTGTATAATTAAGCTTATTTTCTTGGAGATTTTTGTTGATATAATAAATGAAATATTCTAGTGTTCCTTCCTTTTGTCCTAGCATGGCCCTACAAAAATATTAGAGGAATTTGTGTAAATATGGAAAGGGATGGTCCAATTTGGTCCTCTTAACACAAGTTTCATCATTAAGGAATTCTTAATAACATAAAAGGATTCTTAGCAAGCGGTTTTCTAATCAAACTCAACATCCTTGGAGAGTAGGACAAATAGGGGAGCTACTATTTTACTAAAGTCTTTAATAAACCTTTAATAATTCCTTCCATGACTAATAAAACTCAATACATCCTTTTAATTTTGTGAGATAAGTAGATTTTTAATGACTTCAATTTTTTGGAATCTACTTGAATACCCTTCCATGACATGTAGCGACCTAGAATGATACCCTCTTCCATATTCATATAAAATTTTTTATTACTAAGAGATAGGTTATGATCTTCGAATCCCTATATCACCTTTTCAAGAATTTTCAATGCCTCATCATATGTATTTCCATAAGCTATCAAGTAATCCATATAGACTTCCATACACTCATGAGCAAGATAAAAAATGCTTAGTACAACCCTCTAAAAGGTTGCTATGGAATTACATAATCTCAATGAGATGATTTAATAGGAATAGGTACCCTAAGGATAGGTAAAAGTTATTTTTTATTGGTCTTTGGGTGCTATCCTAATCTAGAATTATGGCCACTGAAACCATCCAAGAAAGAAAAATATTTCTTCCCCACCAAAGAATTCAAGACTTGATCAACTAAGGGAAGGGGGAAATGGTATTTTATTTTAGCTAAATTTAGTCATATGTACTCAACACATATGCACCACTTCCCCCCTTAGCCACTATCATTAATGGAGATACCCATTGACTATTTGATATTGAGTAAATGAATCCAATATCTAATAGTTTTAATAATTCATTCTTCACTATCTCTTGGACAATGAGATCAATTATTTGTTGAGGTTTCTTGATATGCCTACAAAAATTCTTGATGTTTATTCAATGCATACAAAGGTTGGGTTCAATTCCCTTCATGATGGTGTAGTGTCAAAAATTTTCATCATTGAAAATTTCACACTAGATCTTGACACCCTATTTTGCTTATAACTTTTATTATAATAATAATATAAAAATTTTAGGGAAAAATTAATAATATAAATTTAAATCCTTTCCATCCCTATAAATTTAGGCCAAAAAGCATTGATCAAGGGTGTAAGAAACCCTAGACCAATTTTTTTTTTTTTTGAATGTTTGAAATTTTGATTGGCGGGATTTTATGATTTGAAAATGACTTAGGTCATCCCCTACCCAAAAGGATTAATTAAAATCATATATAAAATTTTTTTCCTCTTTTTTTGAACATTATGAAGGCAATTTATGAATGGGAGATCAATTGGAAAGCAATCATGGAGAAGTATTGAGTTATCCTCTACATGATAACATCAAAAATATATGGTGTATGTGAGCTAACCTTTTGTAAGTATATCAAGCAATCAAGGCATCCATCAATCAAATTATGTGTGAAATGTCTTCTTCAATGGTTTTCACACCAAGCTAATATTATCATTTATCATTTATCAATTTTACTCAATTATTGTTATTTTTGGCCTTTGCATAGCCTAGGGCATCCCATATTGATCATCATCAATCATTGTACATGGAGGTAGAAATACAAAAAAATGGGGGTTTGATTTATGCAAGCCCCCATACAACACAACCTTTCCCCTATTTCCATGTGTGCGAGTCAGATTTGGGAGTTTCAATAGAAGACAATTTAGGAAAATATAGAGAAAAAATAATTGACATCTCAAAAATTTTAGATCCAAAGAAGGAGCAACTCAGTCCAGGGCACAATATGCCATATACTAGCCAATTCTAGATCAAATTTTAGTCACAAGTTCCTCTCTATCATCGTTTTTTAGATTTGGGTCTATACTGTACTTTCCATTATCATATTTGTGATAAATAACAATTTCAAATGCAGGGTTATATGTCAAATAGGCTTATCAAATAACACACCAAATTTATCATCCACACAACACAAAACAAACATAAAACACTAAGAGATTGGACCTCCATTGTGGCAGCAAGCTAACCATAAAGCCCTAATCAACTTATGTTGAAGGTTGAGTCAAGTGAAAAGGAGATAATCCTAGTTAATCTGATTGGATCTAGGATCACTTTTCCTACTCAATAGATGGTAATCCCATGCGAAGGATATTTTTTGATCTTGTAGAATGGTAATTAATTTAGATTATTTCTATGTGGTCAATTGATTATTAATGTTGAGTGAATTATTAAGAGAAGTTTCAACTTGAGTCACCAATGACATCATGGATGAAGCATCTAAACATGATATGTTGAGGCTACAACTATGCAAAATTAATTGGTGGAATATACAAGCAAAAAGACATAATTTGGTGAATGTGCTACATGGAGGATGCTATCAAACAAGCATGATAAAAATATCAATTTTTTTTTTTGTTATAGGCCCATCTCATAATTGTTCTACATGATATTGGAGATGATTGTATCCTCATTTTGGGTTTCAATCAATGAGATTATTTTAATTGTGATAAATTTATATAGAGAATATTGATTATTATCCTCAAGATTCGACCAAACAGGTCAATCTAAGTCAGTAAAGGGTTGCACTAGTGGATAAAGAACCAATTTCTCAATCATGTTTCTATTGGAAACAATCATATTACTTGAGTTGTATCTAATGAAAGTATCAATTGTTGCTAACCATGGTCCTCATAATATGGTTGAATATCCACCAAGTTAGATTTTAACTGTAAGACCATGAATTTTTTAGGATATTCTCGAGTAAAGTGTAATGATCAAGTATTCAATAACCCCTTCAAGTTTAACTATTAACCTATCTAATAGTTGTAACACTACGTGAATATGTCATAAGGAAATGAGTTACATGAATTTCATGGGTTTTCCTTGGACATGAAATTTATGGTATCGCCTAAATCAACTAAAGTGTTTCTTATAAGGGTGCCATTAATGTTCACTTCCACAACCAGGCTAGTAGGGTCTATGTATTTTAGAAAAAAATATGTTTCCCAGTATGATAGCAATAATTTATCCAATCACTTGAATTTTTTTTGGTCCTTACCTTCTTAGTTACATTAAACACAATTCCCTAACAATTTTACTATAAATGGTTATATCCTTAATTTTTTGAAATAGAAGAATTTTAACACATACATTTTTAATTTCCCAAGGAAATTAATCTCAAGCTTGATGTCATGTGTTTTTGTATTCAATCTCTTAAAAAATGGAGGTTCTTTGTTCATGAATTCTACTCATGATGAATCTCTTTCAATTTTATTCTCTTAATTTTTAAGTTTTTGATTAGTATTGTTGAAATTTTCCTCATCTAATATTTCCATGGTGAGTGGAGATGATAGTTTGGGGAGCATATTTCCTAAAAACAGTTGGGGATATCACTGACCTAACCTACATAAGTTGGGTACTAATAGGTTTCATTAGAATATTCCTATTGGACAAATTATTGTTGGGATTTTATGTAGGTTGGATATGAAATTGGGTTTCTCATGGTGGGGTGGGATTAGATGTAGCATTAGCTAGCATAATAGTTGGTTGTTGAGGTAAAGACTACTATGGCTAAAGGTAGCCAATATTTGAATTTTTCCAAGGTTGATTTCCACTCTACTACTATTTCCATGTATTTTGGGGTGCATAACACTACTAAATATGGGCTTGAGGTTGGTATGACTATTGTGGTGACATCCCTTATTGTTCTTTCCATCCAAATGGTGACAAACTTGACTAGGGTTGCTTAGAGGTATATTATTCCAAGATATATTTGTAGCATAGAAAATTATACTCCCTTATAGGTTATAGTATAATTTCACACTTAGTTTGGACCTATTTTAGTGACCCTTGCATTCATGAATTTCCAAAACCTCCTAGATAGGTCCTAATTCCCTTTATTATGCATTTTGAGGCCTATTTTTATCATTTTTAGATAAATTGCAAGCATTGAATAAATGCAACCAATTGTTATTTTTCTCCTAGAACCCAATGTCCTAGAAATATTGGCTAGGACCCATACACCCATGGGTGTATAGGCCCCCATTCTTATCTAGGACCCAACTTTTAATGTGCTATTAGCGATATTTTAATAGTCAAAATTCAAATTTCAAATGTCGGCTTTCAGGATCTAATTTTTTGGAAATTATAGAAATTCCTATAAATACCTAGTCTTTTCACCATTTAAAAACTAGAATACATGAAGAAGCAATAAGAGAAGAAAAGAGAAGTAGGAGACCATTCTGTCATATTTGAATTTATAGGTTTTCAAGCTTATTTGCAAATTTTGATCAAGTCTTATGCCATGATTGAATATTGATGCCAATAGAAGAGCATGATGGATTCTAGGTTTGGGAGATGCATTTGGCCATTTCCTTAAACCTAATGGCTTGTTTCCTAGTGTTCTCATCTTCAAGATTCATCTTAATTTTGTAGCCTAAAGTGAGGTATCATTGTATTTTAGATTCGCTAAGGGTGTTTGACTTCTCCCAAGGTAGATCTTATAATTTTCATATAGGAATATCTCTCTAATACACTTGAGTATGGTTTCTTTGCATTTTAGCTCATAACAACCTTAGACACACTTAAGGTTGGGGTTCACACACTATATTTTTATCAGATCTTTGGATATTGTGGAGGTTTAAATACCAAAATAGGGATTTGACTGAGGAAAATCCCATACAACCACCCCAAATCATCTCTTTTGTAGATTTATTATAGGTACAAATTTGAAGACAAAAGGTTTGTAGGACAGTAAATAGAGAGTAGACACAAAGCTACAAGATCGAGTTTCAAAGTCTTGACAAGGATTAGAAAGAACCATAATCCCCTAGGTGATTGAATCCCTTTAGGCATGCTAGATCCAATTTTTTATGATAGGAACACATTATTTGACACTTCCCAGATCTGCCTTCAAGATACTATTTTCATCTGTTTGTTTTCAAAATATTGCATTTATTAAATTAGGTCATATATTTCAATTAGGTTAATCATTCCAAATCATTTCTAATCCACTTTCAAGGCCCTAAGGATGCATATAGAGGTCTAATTGACTCACCTTCATGGTTGAAAGTCAATCTATTCACCTTCTTGATTTGCATTCTAATATAACTTTGGAAAAGGAATATAATTGACCCTAGGTTTTGACATAAACTTAGGTTCATCTTTTTCTTTGTTACAACATTATACCGATTGAAACATAGAAAAATAGGGTTTATCAAAATAGAATGATGGAAAATAGGGGTATGATGGACCTATTTCTCTAATTTCATTTAGGAAATGAGATCCAAACAATGAAATGACTGTAAACCTTAAGGTGAGTCAAATCAAGGTGTGAATCTACAAATTTCCCTTTTATGCAAGGATGAGGGTCTTGATTAAACAACACTTTGGGGAGAAAGATTAAAAATAGCAAAACAAATCTAAATTACAATCTACAAAGTGCATCTAGAAGTTTAAGCTCAATTACGTTGGAACGAGAAGTTAAATTGCAGATCTGAGAATGGGAAAGTGATTTGTACTAGTCACCAAAAGTTCTTTTTCAAAGCTTTCTAAGGACTCATTCACCCTATGGTGAATGGGTCTTGGCCAGGGCTCCTGAAAAATGGTTTGTGGGTTTTCTTTTACTGTGTCTACACTCCTATATTCCCAAATCTCGTAGTTGGAAAGCCAACAATAAATCATGTAGGTCAATTTTCATGAAATTGCAAGAATGGTGACAACAAATGCAACTTGACAACTTTGAATTTTTTTCTCTTCAATAGATCTTCCACCTAAAATTTGCAAACACACATCAAGAGAGAAAAATCTTGTTTTGTTAGGTGAATGGGGGTTTGCCTTGGTCAAACCCTATTTTGGTAATTAAACCTTGTAATGAAATGAAATAGCATGAAGGAATGATGAATGAAAAAATGTAATGTCACACCTCACCAAACCTTTGTTTGAACCTTGGAATATGGATCTGTAACTTACATGAGATGGCTTCAATGGATCTGGATCTTGATCATGAAACTTGTCTTGAAACAATGCCTTTGAATGCTTGAATGGATCTCGAACACTACATCAACATATTAGCTCAAATAACATGCATGAATTTGACATGATAATGGATCTTGAGTGCTATAATAATTATTTTATAAATATGCACTTGAATGAGTTGAAATTTTCTTGAAATTCTCTTGATCATACTTGCTCATAAAATTTCTAGGATTCTTGAAAGTCTTAGGTTTGCTATGTGAAACATAGTGAAATGACCTCATATTTATACATATGTTAAAATTAATTTAGGAAATTCAAATAACACAAGCTGACATGTGAATACACATTTGAAATCATTGAAATGCCACCAAAAACATATTTGAAATTTAGGTCATAGGCCTAAGTGAGGACCCATTCACCCTTGGGCGAATGGGTCCTAGGTCACTTACCTAGGACATACATTCTCCAATGTTAAGTGTTATGTTATGGCATTGATGAATTTTAGGTCTTACCCTTTAGAAATTGCAATTAATTAGGCTTGGATTTGAATTAAAGGAGCCAATTAAGGCATAATTAACCTCAATTAATAAATCCCTACATTAGTGTGAAAGTGTAAAGGTACACATTAGAACACCAAAAACAAGGCACAATTAAGTCCATTTTAATTTAATAAGTCCCTAAACTTAATGTGAATATGTAAAACATATTACAACACTAAATTAAGGCATAATTTAGTCCTTTTATTTAATATTAATTAAGTGTGAAAAAGGGATACTTTTTCCTACATTACATTTAGCCCTCACTTTAGTGAGAGTATGACCTCATGCCAAACTCACACTAAAGTAGACATTCAAGACACTTATGTATGTAGCAATGACAAAGATACTAAATCATATGCTATTAAAGCCTAAGAGAAGAAAGGGGAGGCGAGTCAAGCTTTGATTGTCCTAACATGATGTGGAACATGGAGTTGTTTGTCCAGGGAAGGGGGAGGATCAAGTTTCAAATTTTTGAATGCGATGTGGAACACAACTATGTTTCCTTCTCATTCACGAGTAGAACTCCATGTTCACTATGCAAAAAATGTGCACGGTCACTCCAGGCTAATGGAACCTCTGGCCATCCACTAGGTGAGCCCCTAGGAAAGTGGCTTAGTGAGAAATTCATACCTCTGTCTTGGCTCTCATTGTACACTTACCATATCGAAGCTATCCTTTTGAAAAATCTGATAGGGTGACACACATGTTTTGGTTTGAAGCTTCACAAGGTTGACAAGTTGTATTATGCTAAACACGTATGAACATTATATATGGTTTTTTTCAAATGGATATTTCTTAGTTCATGTAAGGGCTTCTTCTTAGGGATCATCATTCCTAATGTCTCCAAGAGAGGAGAAGTCCAAGATAAAAGTTTCACAACTTAGGGAATGCAACACATAGCATCACCACTAAGAGGAAAATCATATGCCAAGAAATATCATGCTCTTTGAGGGCATCAAACCCAATGACACCACCAATAAAAGAACACATCACAAGAATAAAGAAAATCACACAAAGAACATGAGGACACTGATATATTCCCCCACTTTAAAGGAATTTCTAACACCATTGCTGTGAGCAATAACTACATGATAGCTTACTCGAAAAGCCCTATGCCAAGTAATATGTTTCCAAATGAAGCTACATAATGTAAAGGGGTTTCCCCCAAAAAAACATAAGGGATCTATGAATTCAGGGTTAGTATATCTTTGCTACAATGTTTTTATAAAGCATTGAAATGTCATAATTCCCCAAATACTCGCAGAATAGGAAGAATGGCACATAAAGAGTGAAAAAAAAGAAAAGCTTTCGGGTCAACATGGAAGAGACCTAAATGTCTCAATGCCTTATGTCATCCCCAAAAGGAAAACACAAGACAAGAGAAAAGAGAAAATATTTATGACATAGAGAAGAATGCACATGAAGGGAGAGAAACATGAAATAGAACAATATAGGGGATCACATTATACATATGCAAGAGAAAAAAGAAACATAAAAAATAAAATAAAGCAAAATACTAGTAAAGGAACATGCGAGTCAACCCATAGTAGGTCATTCACATCCCAATCTTGTTTAGTGTATGTGGAAGGAGGACAACTAGCTAGAGGGATAATGTCAAGTGTTGAACTAGGACACGCACCAAGTTCAACACTCTTATTATTAGAATAATAATTTAAGTTCATAGAAGAGGAAAACATTAGATTTATCTTATTATGCACTTCCTCATCAATCTTAGCGATTTCAATGTCATCATCTATATTAATCATGATAGGAGGTCTAATGATAATGTCCATAGAAGTTTTTTTATGTTGCGATGAGGGTGAAGAGGCATTGTGCCTTGTGGGAGACAAGTTTGGATTTTGATTTTCTATGTTGTTCTTTTGTTCTTTTTTTTTTTGCAAAAATTGAGCAATAGCAGGATGTCTATTCCTACGCTCTTTAGCCTTTCAATTTCTTTTTATGTAGTTTTCAAATTGTGTTTGTTTAGGAGTGGGTATATCAACCATAGGTTTCTTTTCTTTCCTTAATGGAGGAACAAAAGGAACCATGGGAGGTTGTTCAACCACTTTCTCTTTAGCTTTGTAAACTTGTTTGACTTTAGGAGGCACAATAGGATTGGTTTGGTTATCTTGTGGTCTCTTATATGAAGTGAGTGAAGGATTTGTAATAGGCTGCTCTTGGGTACTTGGAAGGGCTTTTGGTTCAATCATGGTTTCTTCAAGGATAGGTGGTTCAATCATGGGTTGAGGAATATTTCTAAGGGGTAATTCTACTATATGATTTTCCTTAAAATTTTGATATGATTTGAAAAATAAGTCTTCATGGGGTCTAATAGGTTCAATAGGCTTGGGACAAAAGAAATCCAATGAAAAGTTCCCATGGGAAGACATAGGATTAAAACCAATATGAAACACTGTAAATATCTCATTGAAAAATGGAAACTTTAAACACTTATGCACAACCGACGAGATGAAAATCATGGAGCAAAGCCATGAATAGCCTAACTTCACATGAAATTGGTCCGATGATGGGATGGTGGTGAATGAGATAGTTAATTCTTTCGGTCCAACCTTTAGAGGGAGATTTATCGAACCAATCGTAGGGCACACAAAACCATTATGCATTTTGGTCCATGCTTTCAATTTTTCATATGTATCTTGATAGAGTTCATACACAAATAGGAATTATTTAGTCATCATGTTCTCTACACAGATGGGATCAATTAATATCCCATTAGTAGTCTTGTCATTGATTCTTCCAGCTATGTAAGGAGGACCATTGAGTGCATGTTTAGGTATATCTTGTTGTGAGAAAGTAATATCAAGCAACTTCTTAGTTAGGACATTATGAGGTTTAACATCAATAAAGTTTACCGAGGAATGTATATTATCATTCTCTTGGAAGTTCTTGTTGAGGATGTAAGTGAGGCTACACAAAAATTGTATTCTTGTTTATTCTTAAGCAACTTTCTTATGTTAGGTAGCATAGGAACTGCATCAGGACTCACAAGATTTTACAATTGTTCTATGTCTTCATCCATTCTTCTTATGTTTTCTTGTGAGATATTAGCAACATCATGCATATTGGTTGTAGGTAAGGAAGTCATTGGAAATGAGGTGTGAAGGCTATGATTCATAGAGGGTTGATTATCAACACTATTAGTAAAAGAGTTGGAGAAACCAAGATCCATGGAAAATGGTGTATTGCAGAATGACATGAGTCTCAAACTATGTCTCACAATAGTATTACTAATAGGACACTAAGTTGTAAAGATCATACACAATTCACAAACTTGGTACACACCTAAAATGGAAAGAAGATGAAATACAATGTAGTAACCTAGAATGTAAAGGGCAATGCAAATATGTAAATGCAATTTTTAGATTCTAAAAAAAGTAATTTTCTAATTACATAATGTAAAAACCCGAAAATGATATATTTTAAATGCAATTTTAAAATAAGAAAATGCACTAAATTTATCAAATAAAGCTAAATATGATCAATTACACTTAACATAAAATCTATAAACTGAAAACACAATGTAAAAACTGATGTCTTAGTGCCTAGAAAATTAGAAATGAACTTGATCAGGGACTCATTTTCCCTAGGGCGAATGGGTCATAGGTTATGGTTTTGAAAAGTGTTTTATAGATTTCTGAGATGATTTCAGTGGTTTCTAGATTTTGATCAGAAACAACAAGTTATAGTTTAAATTGTATATGAAATTAATTTTGAATGCAAGTGAAAAATGTGACAAAATGACAAACTAGGAGACCTGAATTGATATGCAATTTTTTTTCAATTTTCAAATGCAAGTGAATATGATGCAATGCTATGTAAATGATATGCAAAATGACTGATTTTTTGTATTTTTTCAAATTTGAAGAATGTAAAAATGCAATCCTAAAACCCTTAAATGAAATGCAAATTTAAATGAAAACTAGAAAACCCTAAGTGAGACTCAATTCAATGAAATGAAATGCAAATGAATGCAAGATCTAAATCTGGGGTGAAAATGGAATCCAAGATCAGAAAATTGCAATGATCAAAAGGTCGAGTTCACCATAATGAAACATAGAAAGATAGGGTTTATCAAAATGGAATGATGGAAAATAGGGGTATGATGGACCTATTTCTCTAATTTCATTTAGCAAATGATATCCAAACAATGAAATGAATGCCAACCTTAAGGTGAGTCAAATCAAGGTGTGAATCTACAAATTTCCCTTTTATGCAAGGAAGATGGTCCTAATTAAACAACACTTTGGGGAGAAAGATTAAAAATAGCAAAACAACTCCAAATTACAATCTACAAAGTGCATCTAGAAGATTAAGCTCAATTATGATGGAACCCAAAGTTAAATTTTAGATCTCAGAATGGGAAAGTGATGTGTACCAGTCACCAAAGGTGTTTTTTCAAAGCTTACTAAGGACTCATTCTCCCTATGGCGAATGGGTCCTGGCTAGGGCTCTTGAAAAATGGTTTTAGGGTTTTCTTCTATTGTGTCTACACTCCCAGATTCCCAAATCTCACAATCATAAAGTCAAAAATAAATCTTGTAGGTCAGTTTCCATGAAATTACAAGAATAGTGACAACAAATGCAACTTTAACAACTTTGTAATTTTTTCTCTTCAATAGATATTCCACCTAAAATTTGCAAACACACATCAAGAGAGAAAAATGTTGTTTTGTTAGGTGAATGGGGGTTTTCCTTGGTCAAACCTTGTTTTGGTAATTAAACCTTATAATGAAATGAAATAGCATGAAGGAATGATGAATGAACAAATGTAATGTCACAACTCACCAAACCTTTGTTTGATCCTTGGAATATGGATCGGTAACTTGCATGAAATGGATTCAATGGATGTGGATATTGATCATGAAACTTGTCTTGAAACAATGACTTTGAATGCTTGAATGGATCTTGAACACTACATCAACATATTAGCTCAAATAACATGCATGACTTTGACATGATAATGGATCTTGATTGATGCAATAATTCTTCTATAAATCTTCCCTTGAATGCCTTGAAATTCTCTTGAAATGCTCTTGATCACACTTTCTCATAAAATTTCTAGGATTCTTGAAAGTCTTAGATTTGCTAGGTGAAACAGAGTGAAATGAACTATTATTTATACATATGTTAACATTAATTCTCAAAATTCAAATAACACAAGGAAACATGTGAATACACATTTGAAATAATTGAAATACCACCAAAAATATATTTGAAATTTAGGTCCTAGGCCTAAGTGAGGACCCATTCACCCTTGGGCGAATGGGTCCTAGGTCACTTACCTAGGACACACATTCTCCAATGATAATTGTTATGTTATGGCATTGATGAATGTTAGGTCTTACCCTTCAGAAATTGCAATTAATTAGGCTTGGATTTGAATTAAAGGGGCCAATTAATGCATAGTTAACCTCAATTAATTAATAAATCCCTTTATTGGTGTGAAAGTGTAAAGGTACACTTTACAACACCAAAAATAAGGCACAATTAAGTCCATATTAATTTAATAAGGCCCTAAACTTAATGTGAATATGTAAAAAATATTACAACACTAAATTAAGGCATAATTTAGTCCTTTTATTTAATATTAATTCCTAAATTAAGTGTGAAAAGGGATACTTTTTCTTAGACTACACCAATTAGGAGTGATTGAATAGGAACCCATAAACGATGCATTACAAGATAAAGGGTCTTGAGGAGTACCTTGCCTTTGCTATCATGGTTTTTGGTGTTCCTGGTAAAATACTTGGCCATGTTCATCTTCTAATGTTTTAAAATATAACCTCTTTTTCCCTATCTTCAATGATACATGTCACCCTTTTTCATTTGCATCCCAATTTATTATGACAACAATGAGGTAAAATTTTAATCAATGATCCTTTTTATTCTTCATATTTCTTCTTTGCATGTAATGTATCCAACTATGTTTCCTTATGGTTGAAAATATCTTGCTTTGGATTTCTTAGAATATTACTGAGCTCCATCTTAGAGACACTCATAGTTGCTTTTGTTGTAGACATTAATATTAGGTTATATGATTTATTCATGGTTGAGCATGAGTAGTTTTTGTATATTTGGAAAATTCATTGAAGGGTACTTGAGAGATGTCGCCACCTCCAACTAGGTCTAAGGAATTATAAGGAATCCAAGCATCCTTCATTAAATCCTCTCAAAAATATTATTTTGAGGAAGTTTGGAGATACCATATTATGTTAATATTTCTATAATAAAAATGAAAATCTTTCCACATGATCCTCCAGTGGTTCATCCTCCTTTTGTGTCATTCTAAAAATATCATCTCCTCTCATATCTCTTCCTTTGCAATAATATTTGTATTTATTTAGGAAATTTTATTTCATGGTCTACTAGTTAGGTACAACATCTCTTCCCAATACCATAAACCATCTCAAGTCAATATCCTTGAGTGTTGATGGGAATAGTTTTAGTCAATGTGCATTAGTTGTATAATCATAACTTCTACAAAGTACACCAAACAAAAACAAAAACATGTCTAGGTATTCTATGGTGAGAACATGGAAATTATGAAAGGTAGAAGGGGGAGTAATTTTCATAACAACGTGTCCTACCTAATTAGAGATCTGAATCTAGAAGGTTGTGGTTTTGGGAGGTGGTTCTGCTCTTGTTTTGCTCATTATGATGTTGTGGATTTCACTATAGGTAGAATAAATAATGACTTAAAAGGAAATTTATTGGAACCTTGGATAAAAAATAAATGCAATGTATTAATATAGCTATGATTTAATAATTCTGGGTTCACTTCAGTATCCTCTTTCTATATCTTCACCCGAGTTTTCTATCTCTTGATTTCTATTGATTGGAATATATCACCCTAGGAAATCTCTCCTCAACTATATGCAATGGTGTCAAAGTTAATAATCTCCTTCTTGCATAATGTTAGTAGATAATTTGGTATTTAGTCTAATATCTAATAGTCCTATATGTTGGAAATTTAATCTATGGACTAAGAAATTAGGAAAAAATATTAAAAACCTAGAAAATCTAAAGCTTGGCACCATCCCTAGCAATGGTTCCAAACATTTCTAATCCCATAATTGAATAGTAAATATAGTGCAATGGAAAGTATGCACTCTACTAAATGTATCAAGATATCCCTCATCAAGCAACTCACTAGTTATGATGTGCTATATTTATAATGTATAAATCGAGACATATTTTCTTGGATGGTACTTTAATTGTATGTACATATTAAGGAATGATGGGGTTTTACTAAGAGGTTTTTTATAAAAATAATCTTGACATTCAAAAATATTTTTTTCTATGAAATCTAATCAATAAAAAAATCATCAATAGTTTCTACAAGATATCACTAATGTTATATGTTATGTTAATAACAATAGATTACTATGCTATGGGTATTTTCTATTTCTACTCTAAATAACTATTTATCTATATGAAGTAAATTTGATTAAAGCTACTGAAATTACTAAAAAAATATACTAATAGTAGAGTTATAGTTTTAACTCAAGTGGGCCCTTGATTGGGGTGAACTAAAGTCTTTACTCATTAGGTGTTAATCAAATATATTAACCATTCATTTGCACAACATTGATTGAATTGATAAAATATCTTATAAATAAATTTAGAAACACAATAAAAATGATGGTAAAAAATATCTTTCTCTTGATACACAAATTATTTAGAATATAAATAGACCAATTCTTTAGAACTTATTCGTAAATAATTAGACTCTTAACAACCTAAGATACATGTAGTAACTCATTGCTAAGACATAGAAATATGACTATTTTTTTTCAACAAAATCATAGATAGGAAACTCATTATAATTAAACCTTTAAAGAGTACACGAGCCTAATACAACTTTCCAACTATACATAAAAAATAAAAATAATGGAGAAGTGAAGATAAAATTCATGACATATGCAACCCTTGCTAAAGAATTGTTATAGTTCTTTATCTCTATTTGTCGATGCTTTGAGTTCTCTCTTATTTATCATAGAATAAATTATGGCTTTTGATGAATTTGGTGATTGAAATCATGGTTGTAAGAGCAAGCTCCTTTAGTTGTGAGAATTTACTCCTTTAGCTATGGGTACCCTTTTTTACGTATAAATAGTTAGTCTTGTAGCTACAAGCTCACAATAACCTTGGCTATGGGTGTCTATTTTCTTAGTACATGAAGGGTTAGGTATTTTTCCAAAATAATTCTATCTTAAAATCACCATGAAGTCTCAAAAATAGGGGTATTGTTCTCTATCCTTTAGGAGATGAAAGACACACACAAGGGGTGAGGGCCTATTTCCTTCAAGTTTCACTCAAGGATACCTTAGAGATCTCAATCCAAGGATAGAATGAGAGAAGGAGATCTACAATAAGGTGTCCTAGGGTATGATTAATGACTAAGGACGGGTTCACCACCAAGATAGGGCTTGGAAAGACAAGTAACATGCAAAACCTAATGACAAAACCTAATGATGTGCAAAATCTAAATAAATGACCTAGAAATGCATGAAAAATAGAATAGTAGGTTGATAAAACACAAAGGTGCAATTGGAAACTTGTGGAAGCTTGAATGAAGAATTGCAATGCTACAAATTTTGAATTTAATGCACATTGGGACTCATTCGCTAGGCTGGGCGATTTATTCCCAGATTAGGGTTTCTAGGTAGGAACAAAAATCTAGAAATGATAATTATAGAACTCCTAAAATATAGAAAATTCACTATACTGGGACTCATATGCCAAAAGTGGTGTATCATTCCTTCTCAGCCTTTTTAGAGGGTTAATACCTGAATCTGCTCTTCAATTTTTTCTCTTTCTTCTCAACCCGATTTCTCGATTTAAACTGCTAAATTCTACTCTGTAGGTGTCTTTTAGTGATCTTGTAAACAAGGTGACAAATTTGACAACTTCTTCCAATATTGCTCTTTAATGTATCTTCAACCTAGATCTACAAATCACACACTAAAGAGAGGGGAAAATGTTTTTTTTATAGTGGAAAGGGGTTTTCCTTGGTCAAACCACATTTTGGTAATAAAACCTTGTAATGAAATCAAATGGAATGGAGGAATGATGAATGAACAAATATGCAATGTTGTAACTCACCAAACCATACAAATAAAGTGCTACAAACATGTATGAAATATCTAGCATGAATGCGGATCTTGAATTGAATGCTTGCTTGAATCATGAAACCCTACATCACAAATGTTAGCTCAAAAATAAACATGATGCATGATGCTTGATACTTGAATAATGCTCCAAAACACTTGATAATTAGTTCTTGAGTGCTCTTGAATTCTCTTCTAAACTCTTGTAATCACCAATTTTCTATAATGCATGAATACTTAAGTTGCTAGATGACTTGTAAGCTTACTAGGAGAAAATGAATGAAATAATTGTGTATTTATACTTGTTTAAGCCAAATTCCTCAAAATTACAACACTACAAGCTGACATTACATCTATGAGAATAAAATCTTGTCAAGAATTTAAATTTAATTTGGGTCTAAGCTAAGTAGGACTAATATACCAGAAGTGGCATATGAGTCCCATTAGGCTAAGCTTGGGACACATTTTCAAGAAAGGATTAGATTAATGTGAAATCTAGATTGGGGCCCTAAAACCTAGGTGGGACCCATATTCCCAAGGTGGTGTATGAGTCCTAGATCACTAAATATGGGTCATACAATCCAAAATCACATGAATTATGATTGGATGTTGGTTTATGTCAAGATTATCCTCGGAAAGATACATTAATTAAGGCTTGTGGATATAAAATAAGGCCAATTAAAGCATAAATAAGCTAATTAATTAATAAAACCCTAGATTAGTTTGAAAGTGTAAGGAAACACTTTACAACACCCTAAATAAGGCACAATTAAGTCCATTTAATTCACAAGGGCCCAAACTAGTGTGAAAATGTAAAGGGAAACATTTTTCTACACTACATTTAGCCCCCACTTTGGTGAGAGGAGGAACTTTCTTTAAACTCACACTGAAGTAGACAAACTCACATCAAGAGGGGTCTAAGTGTACAAATTCTAGTGAGATAGGATAACATTGATCAAGAGGGTTGCACAATCCCCCAGGATCAAGATCCTATGGAAAACCAACATAGGCACAAAATAACACACATTAAAGTGATGTAAAGATCAATCAACAAGGCACAAGAATACGCTACCAAAGAAATAAAAAAAGAAAAAATAAAATAAAAGGGGTGGATCAAGCTTCGACTATTTTTCCTGCATGCTACAGATCAGATCTAAGTTGTTTATCCAAAAATGCACGCTCACTCCGAGGCAACAAAACTTTAGGCTGTCCACTGGGTGAGTATCCAAAAGGTGAGACACATACACATGCAACCAGTATGCGCTCACACAAACAAGAAAGTGGCTATGGGAAAGTCATTCATAAGTTCAACTTCTTGTACAACTAGAACAAAGCTATACCTCCTGATAACTTTGATAAGGCACCAAAAATTAATTATTTTTGAGCTTTATGAGGCAAGCAAAGCTTCGTATGCATGATACTCATGAAAAAACAAGATGGATCCACATGCAAGAAAAGTGTATTATGCAAGGTGGACATACATCTGAAATTTTAAATGGAAAAATAGTGTAAGGAAAATTTAAAGGAGTCTTGCTTAGTTCATGTAAGGTCTTAACTTAGGGAACATTGTGCCTAATTTCTCCAAGAGAGGACCAATCGAAGAATAGAAGATTCACAAATTAGGGGATGTAATGTGTTGCATCAAGCCATTAACATAATATGCTAAGAGAGATCACGCTCTTGAAGGACATTGTTACTATTTTTTAGCTTTATGCTTAAATTAGTGAAGTTTTAAAGGGAAATTTTTTGCTGGGATATAATAAATTTTGATGTTAAGACATCCAATGAACCTTTGTTTTCAGAAGGAAAGAGTTTTCTAGAATTGATTTATCATAATCATTCAAACAATTTAAATTGAACTGTTGAACAGTCCTAACAAAGCTACAAACATATTTCATTAGGAAAACAAACATTTAGAGAAGTGACGTAAACAAACATTATTTTCTGCAATGTTTGTCATTGCTGATTATTAGAAAATAATTATAGTTCTAGAGCAAAGTGTGTAGGAAATATCTGTTGGAATTATGTGCCTCAATCTCACAAGATGAAACCTCTGAAAGAGCCAAGTCGGTGTGACATTCATTCGGTCTGGCCGACTGGAAATTTAGTAACCTTGTGAAATATTAAGGTCACCGAGACCTTGTTGATGTCTTGCCGATTGGAGCTATCACTGTGACTCATTGTTTTCGGTGTAGGCCTCTGCCGAGTGGGTTGGTTTGGCCGACAGGCCATTCTTATCAGATATCGGGGAGACTCTAGGCGACAAGCAGTATCAGGGAGATTCATAGTGACTGGAGTCATCATAGTAACTCATGTGCTTCAGTATGAAGTCTTATCGATATGGAAAGTCTCACCAAAATTTTTACATTTGAAGTCATTGGGGACACCCTTGGCCGAAAGGCTTGCTTCAGTATGAAGTCTTATTGATATGGAATGTCTCGCCGATAGCTACACTCAGAGTCATCGAGATAACTTGAAGGCTTCGGTATGAAGTATTAGCGATGGATGTTTGTCTTAGTGATGGGGTAGTCTGTTGTCAGTATGACTCTCGGTGACTGTTTAGTGCTCGGTATGACTTGCGGCTTCGGTAAGAACTCTCAATGACAGCGGTAAGTCTTGCTGACAATGTTCACATCAATATGACTTGGGAACTTCGGTATGATGTCTCACCGAAGAGCGATAGTCTCACCGAATGGAAAGATGATATCTATGTGACCTTTGAAAATTGGTATGATGTCTCATCGAATAACGATGGTCTTGCCGAATAGTGATACATGTGATGGATATCGGCATGATGTCTTGGAAACAAGGGGGAGTCTGAGCAATAGCTTGTTGAACTCAGTATAATGTCTTGTCGATAGTGAAGACTCTTGGCGATAATGACAATCAGGTCTTGTGGCATCGGGGAGACACAATTAGTGTCTCACCGACATGCGACAAAGGTTGAACGCCTTTGACTGAGTGATGACTATCCTACATGGTGATTCTACGACCAATCAGAGAAGCCGAATGGGAACCGCTAGAATTTGGACTATTGCGGCTGTTATTGAGAGGAAGATCGATAGACCATGGGCATCATGGATATACTCAGCAATTGTAGATGTTGTTCGGTTCAATGGTTGTATGATTAGTTGGATGAATAGTTTGATGTATGATCAATGTGAATTAAATTGAGAGTGGATTGTAATTGGAGTGTTCTGTAGCAAGGTTGATCATTGTGAATGCTGTTGTAAATTGACATCAGAGAGAGTGAAGCCCGTACTCTGTATGTAATTTCATTACTGTAATACAAAGGGGTTTTTTCTTGGTGTGGTGGGTTTTTCTCCCGTAAGGGTTTTCCTATGTAAATCTGGTGTTCATTTGTGTATGATTATTTCTCTGTTTCTGTTATTGCTTTCAAGTGTATCTTAATTGGTCTGTAATTGAAAATTTAAAAGTATCTTTGCATTCTTCCCTGAGTTTTTGACATTAGGAGAGTTGTTTCTGGACCATAGCTTTCCTTATAAGTCGTATCAGAGCCTGGCCAGTTGTGTTATTCTTGTGGGTATGTTGGGTTTTTTGTGTCAATCTCTATTTAGTGGGAGTCTTGTAGAAGTTTGGTAATTTAAATTACAGGTTAAGATGGATAGCACATCAGGAAAGATTGAAATTGAGAAATTCAATGGCAACAATTTTGAGTTGTGGAAACTTAAAATGGAAGATCTGTTGGTTGATAATGATCTTTGGATTGCTCTATCTAGAATGAAGCCTACATGCATGAAGCAAGAGGATTGGGACCTTGTAGATAGAAAATAAAAAGGGATGATAAGGCTCTGTTTAGCAGACTTTGTTCTTCTGAATGTTCATGAAGAAAAGATTGGCAGCTATTTATCAGGGCAAGTCCTTGGTGAATAAATTGTTCTTGAGGAAGAAGTTGTACTCTTTGAGAATGCAAGAAGGAGGGTCCATTGCTGATCATTTGAACACATTCAACATGTTGATTGCACAGTTAACATCTATGGGTGTGAAGATTGATGAAGAGGATCGTTGTATGCTGTTATTATGTTCTTTGCCAGATTCTTGGGATCACTTGGTGATGGCTATTGGAAGTATGAAATCCACTTTTAAGATGGAAGATGTTGTTTCTTCTTTGTTATCAGAAGAGATGAGACAAAAATCTTCTGAGATGGCGAAGGAGGCTCTTGCTGTTAGAGGCACATCGAAAGATAAAGGCAAGAAGAAGGACAAGAAGTCCAAATCAAAATAAGAGGGGAGATCAAAGTCTCCTAACAAGAAGTCTAAGGTGAAGTGTTGGAATTGTGGGCAACCTGGTCATGTACAAAAGGATTGTAAAGAGGAGAAAAAGAAGAAGAAGAAGTATTCTTCTGACAATGATTCTTCTCAGAGTGATGCAAACGCTTTCATTGCAACCTTGGTTGCACAGGCATTAGATGATGTCTGGCTGATTGATTCTAGAGCATCTTTCCACATGACATCTCATAGAGACTGGTTCAAAAAGTATGAAAGGTGGAAAGGTGTATTTGGCAAGTGATTCATCATTGGAAATAGTTGGTTGTGGAAGAGTCAGAATTCAATTCCCTGATGGAAGAGTGAAGGGAATTAATGATGTAATGCATATACTAGGTTTGGCTCAAAATTTAATTTCTGTTAGTATGCTGAATGATATTGGAGTGCAAGTCACATTCTCTGGAAATGGTTGCAAGATGACTAGAGGCTCTATGGTGCTAGCAAGAGGTGCTCGTGTTGGTATTGTTACCCATTTTTCACCTACGGGCTCAATCAGGCAGGGTAACCTATGTTCAGATGTTCATGAAGGCCAGATGGAGGCATTGTTGTGCATGATTAAATCATACCCCTGATGTGAAACAAGGGAGTTCAGTTGAAAGGGCGGCCTCAGTCAAGTTTGACATAATTTTCCTTTAAGGAGAAAGTTGACAAGACCTTCTAGATGTCTTTCCAACTAGTAGGGGTTCCATCAAGTCTGTATGCATCATATTAGGGATCCTATCGGCATGAGATTATCTGGGTCTCATCGACCCATAATGCATTTGGTTAAATATGCGTCTGTGTTGCCTATTGGCAAGACCCCAGGAATGTCATGACAAGTGGAATTCACCTACAGGTTCCTATCGGCAAGACATCAATCATCGTCCTAGCAACAAAAGGATATGAATATCGGTGGAAGATTTTTCCTTCGAGATAGAGTCTCGGCAACTTCTTGAAGTCTCATCGAAAGGATTCCTTCAGCATATGTAAGTGGGCTTCGCTAGGAGGTCTCATCGATGAGCAATGTCTTGCTGAAGGGAAGCAGCGTCGCTGAAAGGAAGTAAGTTCGGCAGGAAGTCTCATTGATAATGAAAAGTAACACCAACATGCCTTGTTCCTTCGGTGTAATGCAAAGAGCTCGACAAGAAGTCCCGCCGACACATGAGAGTCACCCCGATGAGATCCTAGTTCACCAAAAGGAGGGTCAAGTCACCAAGATGTCTCAGTTGGCAAGGGCCTTGCTGAGAGAAATTGATATTGGCATAATGTCTCACCATTGGGATGAGGTTTGGCCAACAGGAGGGTGTCTCGGTGACATGATCAGAGTTTGACATAGGGTCTTGCCGAAAGGTTGTGCTTAGAAAAAGAAAGTAAATTTTCCATAAGGTCTTGGCAAATGAGGCTTGTCTCCCCGAAATGTTTTGTGCCCACCGAAAGATAAAGGGATCAGCGAGAGGTTTGGCCAATAGACCAATGTCTCGCTGACCAACAAGGGGCCTCGCTGAATGGAGACATCATCTCCAACATGTCTTACTGATGGGGTGTGGTCCCACTAAAAGGAGGTGGCATTGGCAAACCAAGCGAGCTTCGCTGTAGGGTCTCTTCGAAGTCAAAAGGTCTCCCCGAATCTAAAGGCTCTCGGCGCAGGAGATTGAGTTGGCTAGGATGTCTCGGCGATAAAGAAAAGTAATGC
Organism: Sequoia sempervirens; assembly: GCA_007258455.2. Lineage (NCBI taxonomy): Eukaryota > Viridiplantae > Streptophyta > Pinopsida > Cupressales > Cupressaceae > Sequoia > Sequoia sempervirens. Next base: position 17,360,644 of record VDFB02049217.1, on the reverse strand, counting down.
CGACTAAAATAAGCCCTCGCCAAAGCAAAGAACCTTTGAAAAAATTTGTCACCGACTGCTTAAGGTCTCATTGAAGGAAAGCTCAGCTTGCCAAGAGTTGAAAACTTCGCACTGAGGTCCTGCCGACAGATAGAAGTCTCACCAAAAAGATCACGCACCCGGTACAAGATTACACCTTCGACAAAGGACTAGAGCTTGGATAGAGAAAAATGCGTCGGGGTGACATCAACAGACTCTTGCTAATATGGTTTGTAATATCAAGTTTGAGGAGACTTCGGGAGGAGGTTTTACACTTGGTATGAAGTCTTCCCGACTTGCCGATGTCTCGCCGAAAGACATGTGGAGCTCGGTGGAGTGGAGTGCGTTCGGGGTGACATCAATATACTTTCGCCGATAGAAGATGAGAAGAGTTCACCATGTTGTCTGGCCGAACGCGATTGTCTTGGCGACCACAAAGGCGATATCGGTATGAAGTTTGGGCTCGACATGAGCTCTCATCGACAGTTTCAAGCTATGTCGATAACCACAGGAAGATTTAATCGCATCAGGGAGACACGATTAGTGTCTCACCAACATGTGATTCTTCAGAGAGAAATTTTGATCACCCAAAGAATCTATGTGGCATCCGTCGACCAATCTGAGGGAGCTAAGGGTGAGCTGTGGTAGTTTGAGCAGGAAGAGGAGGATTAACAAGATGAAAAGAAACATGTATCTATTCTGAGCTCAGGAGCATTCAAAGCAACTCGATAGGGAGGTTTGAGGATGTACACGAGGATCATAAATGAATGCAGTAGCTGTGAAAGAGTTGAAGGCTTCTCTAGGGGAAATATTTCACACCGACATGGACAGCAAGGATGCAATCGAATGAGGCATTAATTTCAATCAAAATATCTGAGGAAGATTTATCCCAAAGGGAGATATTTTTGTAAGCCCTAGGGGTCAACAAACTTTTGTATATAAGGCATTTTTTCCTCTTTGTAAAGGAGTTCTCCTGATACTTTTTTGAAGTCTGTGACTTTTACAGTCCTCTCTAGGATTAGCAAAATTCTGTAACTCATTTTGGAACATGTTATATAAAATTTACCTTGATCACCATTGATGGTTCATTTTTTCCTTCTGGTTCTTGTGAAGTATTCTACATTTTTAAGTGATTCATCAAGCTACTTAGTGAAATCTTTCTTTTCCTTATAGATTTGTTTCATGTTAGCATGCCTTTCTTTGCAAAAGTGGTATCATGTAGGTTATAAACTGTGTTTACTCAATTGCACATGAGCTTTTAGTTTGTGAAAGTCTATTTTTCCTTCTTGAAAGTATGTGCATGTCGAACCTGTTTGTATGCATAATCCACAGAATCTTGGTGTGCAGTCCCATATCCATCATCATTACTCAAGTGTAACTCGAGTATCTCATTGTTCTTATCAGTTTGGTGTATCACCTTAGGATTTAGCTTTATTTTATGCATTCCTTCTCCCTTTTCCTTCCAAGATCAGTAGTTAGGTGACACCAAAGGAAGCCGACCTTCTCTAGAGGTTGACCTCTGCTTACAAGAAACCCACATCTTTGGAGGTCTTCCCATGTTACACTAGATTGTCGAATTTTACATTCTGTAGGGTGCAAATCCAGGTGATAACAAGTACCTTGTATAAGCTTGATGCACATGTTGTACAAAGCAATAGTGTCTCTACCAAGTCACAAAAAGCTACTCATGGAGGAAAAGAGGAAGAAATTCCTGATAGTGTAAACTCTATGGAAGTTAAACTTCCAGCAGAAAAGACTATGCTCTGGCATCATAGGCTAGGCCAAATTGGAGAGAAAGGTTTAAAAACCTTGAAAAATAAAAACCTGGTTGAGGGGTTTGAAGATTGTAACCTCGAATTCGAGTTTTGTGAACATTGTATATATGGTAAACAACACCGTGTTTCATTTATTCCAGTCCTCACAAATCTTCTGGTTTGCTTGATTATATACATTATGATGTTTTTGGTCCAGTGAATGTTCCTTCTTTGTCTAAGTCAAGGTACTATGTATCATTCATTGGTGATTATTCGAGAAGAACATTTATTTAGTTTTTGAAAAGTAAATCAAAAGTGTTCAGTCGGTTTAAGGAATTTAAGAACCTTGTAGAAAATCAGACTGGAAGGAAAATAAAAATGTTTAAGGACTGATAATGGCGGCGAATTTTGTTCTGATGATTTTGAGAGGTACTATAAAGATCATGGGATTAAAAGAAATAAAACTACACCTTACACTCTATAGCAAAATGGAGTTGCAAAAAGGTTCAACAGGACAGTGATGGAAAGAGCACGAAGTATGTTGAGAAGTGTTGTCTTGGAGGAGAATTCCTGGGCTAAGGCAGTTGCTACATCATGTTACTTGATAAACCGTTCTACGAATTCTGCTCTTGTTGAGAAAACACCTTTGGAAGCATGGTCTGGTAAGAATCCCTCTTTAAGACACATTCAAGTTTTTGGCCGTGAGGCATATGCACATGTGCCGTATGAGAAAATATCTAAATTGGAGAACAAGGTTGTCAAATGTATTTTTATGGCTATAGTGCTAGCATAAAAGGATACAAGCTTTGGAATCCTGATACAGAGAAGGTTCTATACAACAAAAGTGTTATCTTTCATGAGCTGAAGCCTTCTACCTTGGATCTGGAGTCAAAGACAAAAACATAAAACAAAAAGGATGTAGTTGAAATTCATCTGACACCAGATAAAGAGGAATTGAGAATTCAAAATGTACTTGAAACTGAGGAGAGCTCAAGTAGTTTTGAGAGTTTTGATGAAGAAGAACAACCTCAACCTTAGCAAGTGAGGAGGTCAACTCGTGAAAGAAAGCAACCTGATAGGTATGGGTTCTCTTTGATAGATTCTACTTGTGTCTATGCTTTAATTTCTAGCACTAATGAGCCTAGGACTATGAAAGAGGCATTTAGAATGTTTGATTCAAACTCTTAGTTGGAAGCCATGAATGAAGAAATGAAATCATTAGAAAAGAATGATACTTGGAGTTTGGTGCCCTTGCCTAAAGGAAGAAAAGCTATGGGCTGCAAATGGGTATTTAAAAAGAAAATAGGTCTAGATGGCAGTGTGGAAAAATATAAGGCGAGGTTGGTTGCGAAGGGTTATTCCTAGGTAGAGGGAATTGATTATGGAGAAATTTTTTCTCCTATAGCTAAGCTGACGCCCATTAGATTTCTTTTGTCACTTGCAGAAGCGTATGACTTAGAGGCTGAATAGATGGATGTGAAGACAACATTTCTTCATGGTGATCTTGAAGAAGAGATTTATATGTCCCAACCTGAGCACTTTGTGGAAAAAGGTAAAAAAATATTGGTTTGCAAGTTGAATAAATCTTTGTATGGGTTAAAGCAGTCTCCTAGAATGTGGTACCAGAAGTTTGACACTTTTGTTTTGTCATTGGGATTTGTAAGATCAAAATCTAATCATTTTGTGTATTACAAAGCTGAAAGTGATCAAGTTCTTATTATTGCTCTCTATGTTGACGATATGTTGTTCATAGGCAATAGTAAGTTAATGATTTTTGATCTTAAGTCTTAGTTGTCTACAAAGTTCAAAATGAAAGATCTTGGTGCAACAAGGTATATTCTAGGAATGGAAATAACTAGGGATAGGAATAGTAGAAAACTTTGGCTTAGTCAGAGTAAGTATGTTAAGACTCTTCTAGAGGGATTTTGTATGAATGATTGCAAGCAACTAGTTGTTCCAGTTTTACATGGAATGAAGCTATCTATTGAAGACTGTCCAAAATCTCCTACTGAGATGGAGGACATGACTAGTGTACCTTATGCTAGTGCGGTTGGTAGTCTAATGTATGCAATGGTTTGTACAAGGCCAAACATTTCCCAAGCAGTGGGAGTACTTAGTCAGTTTATGGCTAATCCTGGAAGGACACATTGGGATGCTGTGAAAAGAGTATTCAGATATTTGAAGGGCACTTCAAAATATGCTTTGTGTTACCATGGGAACTTGGTTGAATCATAGAGGACTCTCAACATTCGAGGCCATGTGGATTCTGATTGGGCAGGGGACATTGACATCAGAAGATCCTCCAGTGGATATACTTTCATATTGAATGGTGGTGCAGTTAGTTGGATGAGTAAGTGGTAGGCTATAGTCGCTTTGTCCACTATAGAGGTAGAATACATGACAACAAAACATGCCTGTAAAGAAGCAATCTGGTTAAGATGTTTGTGTTCTAACATTGGTTTTGATGTAGGGAAAATAACTATTTACTATAATAGTCAGAGTGATATTTGTTTGGCAAAGAATCCTAATTTCCATGCCAAGATGAAACATATATATGTACAGTATCATTTTGTATGGGATATGGTGGAGGATGGAAAGGTCTCATTAGAAAAAGTGGATACTCTGGAGAATGTTGCAGATGCATTGATGAAGCCAGTGAACACAAACAAGTTCAGGTGGTGTGCCAATTCAATGGAACTCAGTGCCCATGAATTTCACTAGTTTTATTATGCTCTAGAGGTGCCTATGTGATCTTCGTCAAGTGGGAGTTTGTTGGAATTATGTGCCTCAATCTCACAGGATAAAACCTCTGAAAGAGCCAAGTTGGTGTGACATTCATTCGGTCTGGCCGACTGGCAGTTTAGTAACCTTGTGAAATGTTAAGGTCACTGAGACCTTGTTGATGTCTTGCCGACTGGAGCTATCGTTGTGACTCATTGTGTTTGGTGTAACCCTCTGCCAAGTGGGTTGGTCTGGCCGACATGCCATTCTTATCGGATATCGGGGAGACTCTCGGCGACAAGTGGTGTCGGGGAGATTCATAGCGACTGGAGTCATCAGAGTAACTCATATGCTTCGGTATGAAGTCTTACCAATATGGAAAGTCTCACCAAAATTTTTACATTTGAAGTCATCAAGGAGACCCTTGGCTGAAAGGCTTGCTTCGACATGAAGTCCTATCGATATGGAATGTCTCGCCAATAGCTACACTCAGAGTCATCGGGATAACTTGAAGGCTTCGATATGAAGTATTAGCGATGGATGTTTGTCTCAATGATGGGGTAGTCTATTGTTGGTATGAATCTTGGCAACTATTTGGTGCTCGGCATGACTTGTGGCTTTGGTAAGAACTCTCAGCGATAGCGGTAAGTCTTGCCAACATTGTTCACATCGATATGACTTTGGAACTTCAGTATGATGTCTCACCAAAGAGCGATAGTCTCACCGAATGGAAAGCTGATATCTATGTGACCTTTGAACATTGATATGATGTCTCATCGAATAATGATGGTCTTGCCGAATAGCAATACATGTGATGGATATCAGCATGATGTCTTGGCAACAAGGGGAAGTCTGAGCGATAGCTTGTTGAACTTGGTATAACGTCTTGCCGATAGTGAAGACTCTTGGCGATAATGACAATCAGGTCTTGTGGCATCGGGGAGACACGGTTAGTGTCTCACCAACATGTGACACAGGTTGAACACCTTTGACCGAGTGATGACTATCCTACATGGTGAGTCTATGACCAATCAAAGAAGCCAAATGGGAACCACTAGCAGTTGGACTATTGCGGCCATTACTGAGAGGAAGATCGATAGACCATGGGCATCATGGATATACTCAGCAATTGCAGATGTTGTTCGGTTCAATGGTTGTATGAACAGTTGGATGAATAGTTTGATGTATGATCAATGTGAATTAAATTGAGAGTGTATTGTAACTGGAGTGTTCTATAGCAAGGTTGATCATTGTGAATGTTGTTGTAAATTGACATCAGAGAGAGTGAAGCCTGTACTCTGTATGTAATTTCATTACTGTAATACAAAGGGGTTTTTTCTTGGTATGGTGGGTTTTTCTCCTGTAAGGGTTTTCCCACATAAATCTGGTGTTCATCTGTGTATGATTATTTCTCTTTTTCTGTTATTGCTTTCAAGTGTATCTTAATTGGTCTGTAATTGAAAATTTAAAAGTATCTCTGCATTCTTCTCTGAGGTTTTGAAGTTAGGAGAGTTGTTTCCGCACCTTAAATTTCCTTACAATATCATTCATTCTAAGTACAAAAAAAATGCTTTAAAACAATTTCATTTTAGTTATTTCATATTGTGTAAATGAAAACAAGTCAAATGGTAATACATAATTCATAACATGATATGAAATAACTGATTTATTACAACCAGTGTTTTTGTAATCCCACACAACCCGTGGGTTTGACTAAGTTGATTTGATTCAACAATAAGTGTAAACCATACATTTGAAGATCAACTAAAAGAATAAATACACATAAGAGGAGGTCATGTATGTCTTTGCCTTAAGGGCTGATGTAGGGTTGACTCATTACTCTCTAACTTGATCTTTAGTGTCTTCAATGTTTCCTCTTGCTCTTGAATTCCAAATGCACCTGTAGTTTGTTGAATTTTTTTGTTAGAGATCAAGGCATGAGATACAATTACATGCTTATCAATAGATATATGATTTTCAATTATTATTAAATTAAATCAACTTAATCATTATCTGAGAGATGAATGAAAAACTGCCAGATCAAATCATTAGGAAGAAATCATCAATACACTATTTTTTCTAACTTATTTGCTTCATGTGTAGATACAGGTCAAATTTTGTTACTATTTCATCTATTTACAACATGAGTGATGGAAAATGTGGCTTCGACAAGGGTTGAGCCCAACTAATAATAATGACATAAGCAGTATGAAGAAAAAGTAATCAAAGACATCTATGCAACTTTTCAATGATAGTGAATAAGAATACATATTAAGTTCACAATGTATTTTGGCCTTCACAATGCTACACGATGAACACTGTCACAATGAGTAGTTAAGAGACTATTTTGATAGTAAAGAATACAGTCAAGATCTCTATTATAATAGGAGTTAAGTCATCAAAAGCCTAAAAAATCAAGATACAGTTACAACCATATGAAATTCAGTTTCAAAGCAATGCTTTGGTTTGCAGACCTCTAAGAAATAAGTGACAGTGGCAATAAAGAAATATTTTCCATTGATTACTTTTACTTGTTCTTCATTAAACAATGATATTGCAAATTTGTAATGCAAATCAAATTCTCAAGGAGATCTACAGGGCATATACAGGCCTTTTGTTGTAGAATACATGAAGACCGAAAAATGTGACAAGGAAAGTGTAGCTCGAGTTTCTCTTAACCTTCCAAAATGTAAGAGAGGAGTTTGAGGTTTTATAACAAGAATAGACCAGTTGTGGCCTCCATGAGGTATACACATAAAAATACATACAAAAAAATGTAGAGAAATAAAATTCCAAGCTGCAACCATTAAACTATGAAGGGTTTTGAGAAAAGCATAAACTCATGTGTAATAAACATTTCTCCTCTATACATTCCTTGGGATCAAATGGAGCATCTTTCAACTGAAATAAAGGAGGTTTTAGAGTTAAGAAAACACAGATTTAAAGAAAAGTAACTTACCTAATTTCTATTTGGAAATTCTCATAGAAACCTACAGATTTCTTCCCAATTTTCCTCTTTGAAAAGCTCAAAATGGGGTTTCCCATGGCGGCATTGAATGTACAAAAGTCGAAAGAGGAAAATATGAATAAAAAACCATCAAAATTTTCCCAAGGCCACGGCCAAATAAGTTCTCAGAGAGCTTCAAATTAGAAATAAAAAGCCAGATTTGAAACAAAATTAGACTTACCACGAGATACATGCCTCAGATCTTCAAGAAAGTTTCAAAAATGGCACATGATACAGAGGTTTCTAGCTAAAGTTCAAGCTAGGGTTTTCCCTATATGGCGACACTCCTCTCAAGCAGCAAAGTGAAGTAAAATAAAATGAATGTTTTACATTCATTTTAGGGTTTAGAATCCCCTAGAAAGGCACGATGGAGAAAAAGGAATTTTTCCTTAAGTTTTATTTAAAACTTCATTCACATTGTCCATGCGTGACATATCTCTATGCCTTGTGATTTTATTTTTTAAAAATGTGATTTTGATATTACATTGTATTTGGATTTTATTTTTTTGCATTTGAAACAAAGTGTAAAAATTTATTTTAGTGATGAAATAAATCACTATAAATAAATGTTATTTATTAAATGCAATTTAAAATTCCTTATAATGTAATTTTCAAATAGTGGTCAAAAGAGAGTTATTTTGAAGCTTTAAAAATATTTGCACGGATCTTGGAAATGGTTGAGAGAATTTAGCCAACATGTGGAGAAAAATCATGAGGTTTGTTGAGAGATGACCTTCAATTGAGAATCTAGATTGATGGAGCTTCAATCAAGGAGTGATTTGGGGCACATAACACTTTGTTTCATTCAGTTACAACCCTATTTTGAAGGGGTTTTCAGTTACATATGACCAAAGAAGTTTTTTTGAGATTGACAACTCTTTATGCATTCTTGGAGGAGTTATTTTTTAGTTACATGCCTGATTTGAGGGATAGGAAGGATACTGCATTATTTCTTGGAGCTATAATTCAAAATTTGAATTTTTGGTGCCTTTTCTATAAGTCTTCTTTTCTCTCATTTCTTTAGTTAGTTCTTAGTTTGGTGGCTGCTGTGGCAGATTATTCATTCATTGTAACTCATTTTTTATGAGTTCTACAGATTTGTAATGCAAGCATCTCCTGTTTTTCAATAAAAGCTTGTTTCCTCCTCAATCATTCTTTGAATTTAGTGTTGATTGTGAATTATATGATAAAATACTGTGTTTCCCTTTATTTTATCAGAGTCCTTCAATATTAAATGCAAAGATTGACATGTTATAGTGCAGGTCTGTGAATGTGTTTTTAATCTATTGGATCAAAAATTATGAAAGCATTATTGTTTTCCTTTTTATGAACATCAGAAAAGTCAAATCCCTTCATAGGAATGATTTTTGCAAGCATGTGAAGTTGAGTTATGAAATAGTATAGCTTCTTTTGTTGACTCATCTTGTGAGATAGTCAAGCAATTTCAAATCATTTTTTCAGTTGGTGAATCACCTCATAGTTTAGTTTTCAGTTTCTGCATCATCCTTCTTACCCTTTTCCAATTTGAATCAGTAGTATTTAAAGAAATATTCAAAGGGAGACAACCCATAATCTGGAGGTCTACCCTCATTATAGGATACCCACAGCTTGAGAGTAGTCTAATGTCGCATGGGATTTAGGAGTTTTTCAACTTGTCTTCGGGTGTAAATCCCTATGTTAACAATTTTGGCACACTCGGTGGGACTGTCAAATCAAGAAGTTTAGAAATTTTAAGTTCTTGCTGGTTTTAATGTGCAACCAATAGGTTTCAAGCCTTTCAAGAGGTTATTGAAGCACATTTGGCGACTCCGTGAGTAGAAGAGCAAAAGACCAGTGTTTTTAGCACTAGATGTGTGGAAGCAAATGAGTGCATCATTGAGAATATCACAATATTGAGAAATTTGGTGTTTTTCTCAATATCATCAGCCTTTGGAGACAATGAAAATGACACCATGGTGACTCCAATTTAATATCAGCTAGTTTCGACAACCCAGGTACCTACAATTAAAGGATGTTTGTTGCCTAGACTTGCCATGTTTATGTTTTACTCTTGCGATGTCTAGTTATCAACAGTACAATGGTTTTCCACCTCCATTCTATGAAAATCCTTCATATATACCCTCATATCAGCCATATCACATAGAACAACTTGCTGGTTTTACTTCAAATGACCCTGTGATAACAATTTTCTAGCTTTCTCATCATGTTTCCCACCCTCCCACTCCTACTTAACCTCTATATCAACCATTATATGATCAAAATCAGCCCCAAGAAGAGGTTTTTTATGCCAACTAGTATGATTATTCACATAACCATCCTCAAGAACACCCTTACCAAAATGTATTGGATTTGATCCAACATTTTGACCATATGTTGTGGGATCTAAACCAAAATATTGAATGTATGAAGATTGATGATATTAGTAAGGTGTTCTCACACATGAATAGAATGTTGGTTGATATCAAGAAGTAGAAAAAGACCATTATGTAGCAACAAGAAATGGCTGAATAGGCCTATTTTTGTGATCAAAAGTTGAAGACATAAAAGATGCAATTTGAAGGAGGTCTTGAATGCGAGATAACTTCTAGGGAGTAGAAATGGAAGTTGTTGTTTGCTTGGGTGCAAAGTAATCAGGATTACTTAGAATGTGAATGCAACCTACATGAGGAGGTTCGAAGGAAGCAATTTGAAGAAGCTCTTGAGAAAAGTCAATCTATTATTCCTAAGAAAGAGAAGATCCTTGATCAAAATGGCTCACTCAGCATGGAGGAGACTAGAACTTCAAATTTGTTGCATCTAGCTATGGAGCATTATCGGTTAACACAAAGGAAAGCTCTCCAAGATGGTGAAACTGAGCCCATAGGATAATAGGATGAGAAGGTGAAATTGAATAATGATGAAGTACATCCTACAATTTGGAATGAGGAGTTACCTTCATTCATTCAACATGATGAAGAAGTTGTGAGTCTATTCACACTAAGGGCTATTTTAGAACAACAAAAAGACATTAGACAAAGTAGTGAGTTGCTGATTGATGGCAATCAATAAGAAAATGGAGCCTTGGACCATGAGGAAGAACAAAAAAATGAACCTGACACTTTTCTCCAAGGTGAGAGCTTTGATGTTTTCGAGCATGTTGTAAATGAGAAAGCTAATATTGAGCTTTATGAAAAGGAATGCATGGACATAATTGAACAATTTTGTTCAAATTTTGATGGAAAAGAATCAGAAGAGGTTGAGACTCATGATGAACTAGAGCAAAAAGTTCACAAGTTTGAACAGGTGCTGAAATAGCAGGAGGAATATGGTCCTAATAAATAGGGGTTCATTCTCTCAAGACAAGATACACCTTGTGAACCTTGTTTTCCAGATTTTATTTGGTTAGAAGAGCTTCCTTTTTTATGTACAAAAGAACTGGAAGCTGATATACCAGTTAAAATTTTGTTTCAAGAGGATACTTCATCGTTTGAACACTTTCCTGCCTTCATTGAGGAAGAAAATCCTTATTTAGAGTGTATGTCTTTAAGTGATAATGAAGATTTTGAGTCTGTACTAGGTATTCCTAAGAGCCTTCCAAGAGATGATAGATTTGATGAATTGCTAGTTACGCTAGTCGAAGAGGATAGCTCACTCACCATGGAGGAGGAGTCTCATGGAAAATTATTATGCAAGATGAAGGTAATGCTATTTTTTCTAAGCATTCTGATTGTCTTCCATACTTGGCCATGAAGCAGCATAGCCATATAAAAACAAATGAAAGAGAGGAAACCAACAATGAAAGCTCAAGCTTTGTCTTTTCAAGGGGCTGTCCAATCAAATATTTAGCTCAGATGGAGTCCAATACAACACCAATGATCAATCATGCACTCACACATGAAGCTACAACTAAAGATAATATTAAGGATGTGTTTGTAGCCGAACAAGAGTATGTTCAACTTACTTATCCTCCTTTGATTGACAATACATATGATCTTTTTAGAAAGGTAGGTGGACTTGTTTACCTCTTTCAAGAGATAGTACTTCATCTTGTTGAACATTTTTCTGTGTCTCATCTTTTCTTAGTTGTTCTTAAGAAAGCAAGTCATTGTATATTGAGAAGAAAGGGAAGCTACTTCAGTCATCCTGTAAACGGATTTGTTTGACAAACTTCTTTGCTAGTTAGTGTAGGATAGAATAGGTTTCAGACGAAAGTTTTAGTACCCTAAGTGTTGTTTGCACAGTTGGTTTAGTTTACTTTAAGTTTTTCTTGGGGGGAAATAAGGAAAACCTTTCTACTAACTAATTATGGCTCAATCAAGTAAACATCTCTCCTTCATAACATAGAATGGAGACTTCAGTGTCATGAAAAACACATGTCTACTCCATGGAACTATAATCAGTAAAAGAAAATTATCAAATAGTTACAAGAATGTGAATGAACTCTATACCAAGTTTTGAGTCAGAAAAGGCAGAAATGGACTCCATACCCAATGGATAAGCAAGGAAATTGGCCTAATTTGTTTAGCAGGAAAACACCCCTGAGAGGTCGCCATACATGTTACTAATTTTTAGCTTCCTACTTAAATTAGTGAAGTTTTAAAGGGATATTTTTTGATGGGGTATAATAAATTTTGATGTTGAGGCATCCAATGAACCTTTGTTTTCAGAATGAAAGAGTTTTATAGGATTTATTTCTCATAATCATTCAAATATTTTAAATTTAACTATTGAATAGTCCTAACAAAGCTACAAACATGTTTCATTTGGAAAACAAATGTTCAAAGAAGTGAAGTAAACAAACATTATTTTCTACAATGTTTTTCATTGCTGATTATCAGAAAAGAATTAGAGTTCTGGAGCAAAGTGTGTAGGAAATATCATTCATTCTGAGTACAAAACATATGCTTTAAAAAAAATTCATTTTAGTTATTTCCTATTGTGTAACTGAAAACAAGTCAAATGGGAATACACAATTCATAACATGATATGAAATAATTGATTTATTAAAAGCAATGTTTCTGTAATCCCACACAAGTCGTGGGTTTGACTAAGTTGATTTGATTCAACAATAAGTGTAAACCATACATCTGAAGATCTACTAAAAGAAGAAAGACACATAAGAGGAGGTCATGTCCATCATTTCCTTAAGGGCTAATGTAGGGTTGACTCATTACTCTTCAGCTTGATCTTCAGTGTCTTCAATGTTTCCTCTTGCTCCTGAATTCCAAATCCACCTGCAGTTTGTTGAAAATTATTGTTAGAGCTCGGGGCATGAGATCCAATTACATGCTTATCAACATATATATGATTTGCAGTTATTATCAAATTAAGTCAGCTTAATCATTATCTAAGAGATGAATGAAAAACTGCCAGATCAAATCATCAGGAAGAAATCATCAACACTGTTTTTTTCTAACTTATTTGCTTCATGTGTAGATACAAGCCAAAATTTGTTACTATTACATCTATTTACAACATGAGTGGTTGAAAATGTGGCTCCCACAAGGGTTGAGCCTAGCTCATAATAATGACATAAGTAGTATGAAGAAAAAGTAATCGAAGACATCTATGCAACTTTTCAATGATAGTGAATAGGCATACATATTAAGTTCACAAAGTATTTTGGCCTTCACAATGCTACACGATGAACACCGTCACAATGAGCGGTCAAGAGGCTATTTTGATAGTAAATAATACAATCAATATCTCTGTTATAATATGAGTTAAGTCATCAAAAGCCTAAAAAATCAAGATACAGTTACAATCATATGAAATTTAGTTTCAAAGCAATGCTTTGGTTTGCAGACCTCTGAGAAATAAGTGACAGTGGCAATAAAGAAATATTTTCCATTGATTACTTGTTCTTCATTAAACAGTGATATTACATATTTGTAATGCAAATCAAATTCTCAAGGAGATCTATAGGGCATATATAGGTAATTATGCTGTAGAATACACGAAGACTAAAAAATGTGACAAGGAAAGTGTAGCTCGAGTTTCTCTTAACCTTCCAAAATGTAAGAGAGGATTTTGAGTTTTTATAAGAATAGATCAGCTGCGGCCTCCATGAGGTATACACATAAAAATACATACAAAAAAATGTAGAGAAATAAAATTTCAGGCTGCAACCATTAAAATATGAAGGGTTTTTAGAAAATCACAAACTCATGTGTAATAAACCTTTTTCCTCTATACATTCCTTGGGATCGAATGGAGCATCTTTCAACTGAAATAAAGAAGGTTTTGGAGTAAAAAAAAAAAAAAAAGCAAAGAATCTTACCTAAGTTTCTATCTAGAAAGTCTCATAGAAAGCCACAAATTTCTTCCCAGTTTTCCTCTTTGAAAAGATTGAAATGGGGTTTCCCATGGCGGCATTGAATCTACAGAAGTCAATAGAGGAAAATATGAATAAAAAACCATTAGAATTTTCCCAAGTCCATGGCCAAATAATCTCTCAGAGAGCTTCAAACTAGAAATAAAAAGCCAGATTTGAAACAAAATCAGACTTACCACGAGATACATGCCTCATATCTTCAAGAAAATTTCAAGAATGGTGCATGATATAGAGGTTTCTAGCTAAAGTTCAATCTAGGGTTTTCCCTATATGGCGGCGCTCCTCTCAAGCAAAAAAGTGGATTAAAATAAAATGAATGTTTTACATTCATTTTAGGGTTTAGAATTCCCTAGAAAGGAATGATGGAGAAAAAGGAATTTTTCCTTAAGTTTTATTTAAAACTTCATTCACATTTTCCATGCATGGCATATCTCTATACCTTATGATTTTATTGTTTAAAAATGTCATTTTGATATTACATTATATTTTGCTTTTATGTTTTTGCATTTGAAACAAAGTGTAAAAAATTATTTTAGTGATAAAATAAATCACTATTTTTAAATGTTATTTATTAAATGCAATTTAAAATGCCTTATAATGTAATTTTCAAATAGTGGTCAAAAGAGAGTTGTTTTGAAGCTTTAAAAAGCTTTGCATGGATCTTGGAAATGGTTGAGAGAATTTAACCAACATGTGGAGGAAAATCAGGAGGTTTGAGCACTTAATTAAGAGATGACCTTCAATTAATAATCTAGATTGATGGAGCTTCAATCAAGGAATGATTTGGGGCACATAACACTTTGTTTCATTTAGTTACAACCCTATTTTGAAGGGGTTTTCAGTTACATACGACCCTTTGGAGTTGTTTCCAAATTGACTACTCCTTATGCATTCTTGGAGGAGTTTTCTTTTAGACACATGGTGATTTGAAGGAGAGATAAAATTTTGACAACACATCATATCTTGGAGCCTTTTGTATAAGAATTCTTCTTTCCTCATTCTTTTCTCTAGTTCTCAGTTTGGTGGCTGTTGTGGCAGATTATTCATTCTTTGAAACTCATTTCTTATGAGTTCTATAGATTTGTAATGCAGGTATATCCTATTTTCAATAAAAAGCTTGTTTCCTCTTCAATCATTCTTTGAATTTATTGTTTATTGTGAATTATATGATAAAGTATTATGTCATCCTTTATTTTTATCAAAATCCTTCAACACTGAGTACAAAGAGTAGCAGGTCATAGTGCAAGTCTATGAAAGTGTTTTCATTACTTTGAATAAAAAATTATGAAAACATTTGTTGTTTTCCTTTTATGAACATCAAAAAAGTTAAAGCCTTTCATAAGAATCATTTTTGTAGGCATGAGTAACATAGTTGTGAGATTGTATAGCTTTATTTGTTGAGTCATCTTGTGAGATTTTAAAAGTAGGTTCAAATCATTTTTCAATTGGTGAATCACCTCATAGTTTAGTTTTTAGTTTTTGCATCATCCTTCTTACCCTTTTACAATTTGAATTAGTAGTATTTAAAGAAATATTCAAAGGGAGACAACCCACAATTTGCAGGTCTATCCTTATTATAGGATACCCACAATTTGAGAGTAGTCCAATGTTGCATGGGATTTAGGAGTTTTTCAACTTGTCTTCAGGTGCAAATCCCTATGTTAACAGAAATCACACCCAATGTCACCACAAAGTGAAAGATGCATCGCATGAAGTAAGAAGACTACACCATGAAACATGAAATACAAAAGAATAATGCCAATGTATGCCCCCACTTTAAAGAAATTGCTAAACACCATGTTGTGAGCAATTACTTTGAAGTAGAAAATGATAAATGCTAAGAATAAAGAGGACATGAGAGATTATTTGGAAAACCCTATGCCAAGTCATATGTTTCGAAATGAAGCTATGTCATGAAAAGGGAAGAGGGGTTTCCCCAAAAATGAAATCCCAAAATCACATAAGGGATCCACGGATTCGGGGTTAGTATGTCTTTGCTATAGTATTTTTAGAGAGATTGAAACTGTCAGCATTCACCAAATACTCATGGAATATGAAGAATGACACAAAGAGAGCGAAAAAAAAGAAAAGCCTTTCAGGTCAACATGGAAGATACATGAATTTCTCAACGCCTTGCATCATCCCCAAAAGGAAAAAACAAGACAAATGAAAAGATAAAGGAAAATATTTTGGGTCAACATGGAAGAGAAATGAATGTCTCGATGCCTTGTGTCATCCCCAAAAGGAAAACACAAGACAAAGAAAAAAGGAAAACACAAGACAAAGAAAAAGGTAAAGGATTTACGACATAGAGAAGAATGTATGTAAAAATAAAGGAATGTCACAAAGAGAGAGGTACATCAAACAAAACAATATGGGGGATCACATTACACACATGAAATCACATACAAGAAACATGAACAAGAAATAATGAAAAAGACTAGTAAGGCACGTGTGATTCAACCTATTAGTAGTTTGTCTGCATCCCAATCATGTTCATCATATACAAAAGGTGGAAAACTAGTGAAAGGGACAATAACAAGTGCAGAACTAGGGTCATTATCAAGTTCAACACTCTTCCTAGGAGAATTATCATTTAAGCTCATAGAAGAGGAAAATAATGTATTCAATTCATTATGCACCTCCTCGCCAATTTTAACAACTTCGTCATCATCATCCAATTTAATCACAATAGGAGGTAAAATGATAATGTCCAAAGAAGGATTTAGCTCCTATTATAGTTGTGAGATAGGAGCTTTTTGTTGCAAAGAGGGCAACTCATTGTGTGTTGCTGCAGTCAGGTTTGGATTTTTATTTTCTTTGTTGTTGTCTTCATTTAACCTTCGAGCAAGGGAACGATGTCTACACCTACACTCTACATTTCTATTTCTTTTTGTACAATTTTCAAGTTGTGTTTGTGTAGGAGTGGGTTTTTCAATCGTAGGCTTCTTTTCTTCCCTAAGGGGAGGAACGAAAGGATCCATAGGAGGCTATTCAACCACTTTCTCTTTAGCTTTATAAATTTGTTTTATCTTAGGAGGCGTGAGGGCATTGTGTTTGTTATCTCTTGGTATTTTGTAGGAGATAGGAAAAGTATCTATCTTAAGTTGGTATTGGTTGTTCAAAATGTCTTTAGGTTCAATCATAGTTTTGTCAAGGATAGGATGATCAATTATAGTTTGTGGCATGTTTTGAAGGGAAAGTTTCACTATGCATTTTACCTTAAAATTTTGATAGTATTTGAAAATAAATCTTCTCAAGGTTTAATAGGTTCCATAGGCTCGGGACAAAAGAAATCTAATGAAAAGTTCCCTCGAGAATAAAAATGATTAAAGCCACTATGGTGTACAATGAAAATTTCATTGTCAAAGGGAAACTTTAAGCATTTATGCACGACTGACAAGATGGATTCCATGGAACGTAGCCATGTATAACCAAGCTTCACACATAATTGATCCAATAATGATACGATGGAGAATGAGAGATATAATTTTTTTGGTCCTATTTGTAAAGGAAGGGTGATTGATCCCATTGTAGGGAAAGAAAAACTATTATGTGTTTTGATCCCTACTTTTGGTTTATCTTATGTTCTTGGTAGAGTTGATGTAGAACTAATAATTCCTCAATGATCACATTCTCTCCATAGGAAGGATCAGTTAATATCCCATTAGTGGGCTTGTCATTGATTCAGTCGACTATGTAAAGAGGACCATCAGGTACATTTCTAATTATATCTTTAGTTGAGAAAGCAATTTCAAGGGGATTTTTAGTTTGGACCTTATGAGGTTTAGTTTTGATTAACACAATTAAACCCTTTTTAATAGCAACTATGGATTAAAATCCTTAAAGCTCCCTCTAGGTGGTCATGGTTTATTTTGCATCATCCCCTACCTGTGCCTCATGTGTTTGAATATCTCTGGGCCCCTGTTGAAGTGCCTTTTCCTGCTTGCTCCATGTGTCTGTTGTGCGCTCCTTAGAAGGTTTTCTTCCATTTCTTATCTATTGAGCCTTGTCCTCTAGCCATGTGTCAGAAATGTGGGCCTTTGAGAACACTCTCTCTTTTGCTCTTCCTCTGATCTCTTCCCATGTGCCATGTTGCATTAGTCTGAGGGAAACCTTTTGGTGGACCCCACAGTTAGCGCTTGAAATGAAGACTTCTCCACGTTTCTTCTTTGTGGGGAATTTGATCGCAAGGAAGGAAGGAATGAATATGAAGCCCCACACTTTTACCATGTGTCCTAACCAACTTTGTGGGTGGGAAACAAATTTCCTCATGGGAATTCTACTGCTTCCACACTGGGACCATAATCATCATTTGCAGAGGGGCGCATCTTATTCAAAGGCGACTGCATACTATGTTTCAAAATATTTTTTGTTGCAATGGCCTTGGGGAATCATTGCAATAGACATCATTTCTTGTGCCTGGAATATTTTCGGTTACTGGCTCTCTGGCTGTGGGTGATCTATATATACTACTTCAGCTCTTGGAAAAAGGGTTGAAAAATCACAGAAAGAAGTGAAAAGACTATAGGCCTTTTTGTATTGTTTTTTATTATTGTATTAAGATTCATAGACTATGCCATACTGTTCGACATCTCTATTTATTAATTAATAAAAAAGACATTATACTGTGTTGTTTCTTGTACTTAGTAGTTTATCTGCAAGACTTCTATAATTTCAATATAAATTTCCTGACTTAGATCATATTTTGAACTCTTCTTGTTCAGTAAATGTGTATGGAAGTTGTTTTATGTTATTTGATAAACTCCTTAGGTTTTTCATCTATGCTTTATGTTATTTCTGAACATGCAGATTGCTAAACATGCCCTTAAATCTCATCTAAAAGGAAGATTTATCATGCCCATACTTAACTCTTGGCACATCACCTTAGATTAGATCTTTATTTTATATATTTGATTCCTTTTAAACCCCATAAATACAAAAGGAGATGGCTTCTTTAAAAAACCCATAGGTTACTCAGTTTAGTGCAATTGTTCCCCCATTAACTGAGTTTCCCATAAGGCTATTTTCCTAGCAATTTTAGGCATCAATAGTTCTTTTTCTGGCACGCCCAATGAGATCGCTTGAATGTATCTAATTCAAAGGTGGGTGTATGATCCATAGACCTATTACTAGATCCCAAACAGTGAAAAACCCTGGCCTACTAGTGCCACCACTGGTAATAGTATGAATAAGAACCCGTCCAGTGAACGTCTTGACCCCCCCACCAGCCATGTTTCTAATTGTTAAAAAAAAATATGTGACATGGGACGTTGAAAGCCCTCTCATAGCACCAATAGCACCTACTATTTGGGATCCTATCCCAACCTCTGCTTTAAAAGTTGTACCAAAATTCACCAGGGAAGGCTCGAAAACACCATCTGAACATCTACAAGATGTGGCAGACGTATGTCTGGTGTATGGTGTAACCAATCAAAATGTAGCATTGAGATTTCTTGCAAGCTCTTTCAAAGGCAAGGCACTTGGTTGGTACTGCACTTTGGGAGCCAATACTATCAGTACCTGGGATTAGCTTGAAGATCCTTTTTATGAGTGATTTTCAAACAATGGAGATTGGTCTTTGCTCTTTCAACAGTTGATGACCATAAAGCGAGCTCCTTAGGAGGCCATGACTGACTTTAATGCCTCGTTTCTCATGACTTGGAAAAGGATTCAGCCTGAAATCCATTGACCTGCAGATTTGGAATTCATGTTCTATCTGAAGTCTCTCAACATTGAAATTTTATTGATGATCAAGTCCCTTGGTGGCAACACCTCTCCAGATGCATATAACGTCACTGTTAAGGAAAATAATAATTTAATTGATGCCAAAAAGTTACCACCTTAGCCCGCATGCCTATATTTGTAGAGTGGTCAATTCCCGCCTAAGAGATAGCTTCTACCAGTGTGTCTGCTCCTCCCCAATCTATGTATGCATATCCCAGTGTGCCTCAGAATGTTATTTCTACATCTAACTCTTCAAACAAAATAACTACCATCAAGTATAACTAGTCCATGCCTCTGAAGCTAGCTTACCAAAATTATCAAGACAAAAGATCTTCCTACCAATAGAACCAATTCCAAGGAGGCTCATGCATGAGTTCATAGGCTCAAAAAAATAGTCAGATAGTGTCGATGCCTACTTCGCTATAGAATGCTCACCCGAGTTTGAATAGAGAGCTAGTAGCGGGGAAAATTAATATTTCCAATAACACCAATCCTTGGTGCTTCTTCTACAACAAAGAACATCTGCCTTGAAATTGTTCACACGAAATCTACAACAAAGAGTGGTGAAACAACGTAGTCAAGGTGTGGTGTCAAATTTAGGAGGTTATGTATATGCCTGTCCACAAATGGAAAACATGGTACTCACTGTGTAAATACAAGGAATGTCCTTGGAACAAGAAATGGATATAGCTCCTGATCACACACTCTTCTCATGGATGGAAGAAGAAGAGGCAGTGTTTGCAAATGATGTTTCCACATCAAAGGCCCTGCAAGTGCAATCAAATTATAACACTCACTTAAAGTGGAGATTCATGGGTGAACCGGTCACTCCACTGCCCAAAAGTGTTCCCGACCAAGCTCCTAGTATCCCTGCAATTACACAACAATCTCTGCCACATAAGGAGATTGTTATAACAAGGGATAAGGAACATAAGTCTTTGAATCCACTGCAATTCAATGTGGTGGAACAATTGAAGAAATCATCTGCTAATGTATCTCTTTGGGATATCTTAGTTATTCCAGAGCAGAATTCATTATTGTAGAAGGCCCTACTGGAAGGTGCAAGTGTAGATCCAACAAGGAAATCCTCCCAAGGAAAGGCCATCGATTCACCATAATAAGAAAAAGTCCTCACAAAAAATGGAGAGGAAGCTTCTATTGAAAGTAAAGGTAAGCCTAAATTGAAACCCTTCTTCTTGACTCTCATTGTGGGTAAGAAGTTGTTGCACAATTCTATGATTGACTCTGGTGCTAGTACCACAATCATGCCCAAGCAATCCTTAGGACTTAGCTATGAACCTTTAAACAAAGGGGTTATGCAACTTGATGGGAATAAGGTCAAAACCGTAGGTGTCATTAAGAACCTCCCTTTGACTCTATTCTCTTGCCCTAGTATCATAGTTCCACAAGATACCATGATCATAAACCTCCCTACCATGTTCAGTCTTTGCTTATCCTGGGATTTCACTTCCAAGATAGGCAGATATCTTTCCTTAGATTGGTCACACTTGATCCTCATGACCAAACATGGAGCTAAGATGAAGATAGTGTCTAAACCATTGCACTCATAACATGTAGCAAATGAAGCCATGATCAACTTTGAGACCACTCATACCTCTATCCCTAAAGATGAAATGTATTGTACTTAGCTACTAGAGGATGAGAAGGTGACCGGAGATCGAACTAATCAAGAAGAGGTCCTCTTGAGTGAATTTATAGACATTGATCCTTTCAACAATTATCATGCCACCAGATTGGGAACCTATGTCATCTATGATGAAGATTAAGTGATTCCAAAGGTCATGAAGGAATCTGAGGGTGGTCAAGCCTCAGAGCTGTGGATGCTACATTTTGATGGAGTGAGATGCAAAGTTGGCGCAAGAGCCGACATATTTTTTACATCCCCATCCAATGAAAAGACCCTCAGGTCTTTTTGCTTTTATATTGCATGCTCGAACAATGAAGATAAATATGAAGGCCTAGTGCAAGGTCTAAGTCTTGCAGAGCGGATGGGCATTAAACAAATAATGGTGTTTAGAGACTCTGAGCTAGTAGTCAATCAAGTCAGAGGGCTCTCTACAACAAAGAATGTCCACATGAAATCTTATAGACATAGAGTTTGGGACCTGCTTGAAAGCTTTGAAGCCTTTAATATCCAAATGGTCCCTAGAGAGAAGAATGCAGTTGCAGATCACATGGTGGTGATAGGATCTCAATTTGACCCTATTTTTGGCCTAATTGATAACGTACACTATGTGTGAGTGATTGTCCGATCGGAAATCCCAGATGATGACTAGAGTTGGAAAGTCTTCAAAAATGATGAAAACATCACCTCATTCATTCAAAATTCAAGAGAATTTGTTGATCAACTGTAATCGAAAATTACAGAGGCCTATAAAGGGAAAATTATTCAGTTGAGGTCCAACAAGCTTCCAAAAGGACTGTTCACTCTCGAAAACCTATTCGATTGTGACGATGCAAGGAACAACAAGAGCAATTTTGTAGAGGAAAAAAGTGACTATGCAGATATTCAGGTTGGGGATGGAAGGAAACTTAAGGTCGGGAAGGATGTCTTGCAACACATGATAAAGAATGACTCATCCATTTTTGTGAAAATTATGGAGGAGTAGTAGGTTGGCCATATGATGACCTCAAGGGATATGATCTCGAAATCAACCAACATACTATATAACTGATGGAAGGAGTAAAACCTATCTGCCAGAAGCAAAGGCTAGTGAATCCAAAGATTGAGGCATTGATGGCGCAACAGTTAACAAAGCTAATTCAATCTCAGATCATCTTCTTAATCAAGCACAACACATGGGTGTCCAACCTGGCTCCTTTCTAGAAAAAGAATGGAGACATCTGCCTGTGTGTTGATTTTCGTGATCTAAACAAAGCATCCTTGAAGGACCACTACCCCTTGCCTTCCATGGACTCTATCTTGCAAATGGTGGTCGGATCATAAATGTTTTCTCTATTGGACGACTTCTCCAGTTACAACTAGAGCTGGGTAAAAGAGGAGGACTGACACAAAATGATGTTCACTACCAAGTGGGGAACGTTTTCCTATTTAAAAATTCCCTTCGGTCTCTCAAATGCAGGAGCCACCTTCCAGCGGGCAATGGATATTTCTTTTAGATAATTGATCAATAAGATTATCTTAATATACTTGGATGATCTAACAGTATTCTCTAAGTCTAAATATGATCATTTTGATCATCTAGAAATGGTTTTAAAAAATTCCAGGAGTTCGAGGTATCCTTGAACCCAAAAAAATATGTTTTTGGAGTGCCGCAAGGAAAACTATTGGGACACGTGGTGTCTAAATATGGAATTGCAATCGATCTAGAGTGAGTGAAGGAAATTAGGGAGCTTCCCCTACCAGTAAACAAAAAGGGAGTTTAGTCCTTCCTAGGAAAGGTAAATTTTGGAAGAAAATTCATTTATGATTTTACAGGATTAATTAGACCTGTCATCTTGATGCTCAAGAAGGATCAATTGCTCAAATGCATAAAAGAGGCCAAAGAATCCTTTGAGAAGGTTAAAGGCGTGATTTATTCAACTCATGTTCTAGTAAACCTAGACCTATCAAAGGAATTTATTGTTGGAATTATGCCTCAATCAATACAAGCTGAGAACTCCATTGGAGCAAAGTCGGTATGACAGCTCAAATGTCTGGCCGACTAGCAGATTGGTAGAATCATGTTTTGTACAGGTCATTGTGACCGAGTTTCTATCTTGCTGAATGCTTTCATTGTGGAGCTATTGCTGTGATAAGGAGTGTTCGGTATGACCTCTTAGTGCTCAGGGAGATCTTTGGCCGACATGCCATTCAATTGTAAATCGGGGAGACTCATGACGACCATGGGCTTTGGGATAGCTTATAGCGGCTCGGTGAGAAGTCCTAGCGAAGTGTTAGAGTATCACCGACAATATGTTACCTGTTGTGGTCTTTGGTGTAGCTTATGGTCTATTGGTAAGAAGTCGTACTGATGTGCAAAGGTCTCACCGATGGAGGTTCAAATATTGTTCATCAGTGTAGCTGGAAGGGTTTCGGAGAAACGTCTTAGTGACTGAAGGATGTCTTTCTGATAGCCTATGGCTATCGGGGTAACTCAAAGGTCCCGGGAAGATGTCTTAGTGAACGTTGAAGGTCTCACCGACAGAAACACCTTTTGGGATCTTTGGTATAACTCTTGGCGACGGATGAACACTTCAGGGTAAGTCCTAGAGCTCGGTGTGATGTCTTAACGAAAGTAACATGTCTCGCTGACAATGCTTTATGTTGAAGCCTTCGGGGTAAGTCTTGAAGTTTGGTATGTTCTCTTGGTGAAAGATGTAAGTCTTGCCGACTTTTCAATGGAGCTCAATATGACTTGTGACTTCGGTATAACCTTTGGTGACTTGCTATGATCTCCTGGTGAAAGCGATAGGTCTGGGCGATTGCTTGGTGTTTCAGCGTAACACTGAAAGCTCGATAGAACATCTTGGTGGCTACGGTTACTCTTGGAAACATCGGTATGAAGGTTATGTGGCATCGAAAAGACACTATTAGTGTCTCATTGAGATTCCAACATAGTGCAAATTCTGTTGACCGAGTAAGACTTTCCGATGTGGCATCTCGTGGATGAATAGGAGGAGCCGAATGTGAACCTCTAGCAGTTGGTTCATTGTGATAGTTCTGTGAGGAATTTCTACAGACAAAGTTCAACATGGATATACTCTATGATTGCAGATTGTAATCGGTTGGTTGAATCGATAGATTGTTGAATGATTGTATTAGTGGATGAATTCTATTATGTGGACTGTAACGTGAAGGTTCCTAAAACAAATTGTACATGGTGAATGCTACTGTAAATAGACACTAGAAAGATAAGTCTGTCATTTGTATGTAATCTCCATTACTGTAATACAAAGTGATTTCTTTTGGTGTGGTGGGTTTTTCTCCCATAAGGGTTTTCCCACGTATATCTGGTGTTCTTGTGTGATTGTCAAATACTATATTTTTGTTATCTGCTTCATAGTGCATATTAATTTGGTGCAGGAGCACCAAAACCTTGTGGTGTCAATAATAGGATTTCAAAAGGTTTAGAAGGTAATTTTAATGTGATTTCATCTTTGTTCCATGAAGACATTGCAAAATGTGTGAAAACATGAAAAATTGTCAAAATTGTCAAAGACGTCAAATTGGGTAAATCGAGGGATTTTGTTGTTTTGAGTCTAGAAGTCTTAATAAGGGTTAAATAAGGTCTAAATGACCATATTTAAGGACTCTAAAGGAATTTAGAGTCTTAAAAATTCAATAATTGCAAAAATGCAAAAATATTACAAATGTTGTCAAATTTGTGCTGATTTGCAAAATTAGAGTCATTTAAAGGGTGATTAGGTGCAAGTTGGTTGTTTTGGTGGTGGTTATGGATTTTAAAAGTTATAATAGGCCTTATAAGGCTTGAATCAAGGTTGATGGAGGTGTAAAAAACTCACACAACAAGAATACCACATTTTTTGGTGCATTTTCTGTGTTTTTTCACTATTTTCTAGAATTCTTTACTGTTGTACGGAGTTTTACAGTCTCATAATGCTCTAAAAACTTCATTGAACGTGTGAATATATGTTTACATTCATATTATTTTTATTTGGAGTTCTCATTCATTGTTTTGTGAGAGAAATTCAAAATTTGCTACAAGTACCCTATTTTCCTTGCATTAAGGGCTTTGAAGGAAAAAAAATGAGATTTTGACCAATCCACCCACCTTTTTCTCTTGTAACTCAGTGTATTGGTTAAAAATGTCTTAGGTTAGATTGTTCCAATTAATATTTCATCAAAATAAAGCATTTTTGTGGTGAATATTTGATGCCCTAGGGCTGAAAATGCAATTTTTTCCTTGAAAAGTGATGGTTTTGAAGTGCTTTTCAATGAGTTATTGATGGAGTTGAGTTTGTAAGAATTTAAAATTTCAAGGAAGACCCTATGAAAGGTATTTGGACCATTTATTTGTTTATTCAAGTCTGGGAATGAAGATTTTGACAAAACCCTTATTTTTGCATTAGAAAAGGAGGTTTTTTGAGTTGGGAGTGTTTATGGCCGTACAAGTGCAAACCAATTGTAGATTTTGTGGTTTTGGTCCATTTAATTTTCTTCCCCAAGGTTTCAAGGTGATTGGATAAGTTTGAAGGGTACTTTCTTTGTTAAATTGACCTCTTTTCCTTGTTTTTCGCATGGTGAGTGTATTGGAAGTCTAAACTGGTCCAAAAGAGTTATATTTGATATTGAAGTGTGTTGTGTAAGTCCTTAATAGGTGTATAAATCCATTATTTATTTGGAAAGTCTTGTGGGAAAGTTGGGTGAAAAGTCCCTTGAAGCTATTTGGCTATGTTGGTGGAAAGAATGCATCTAACAAGTGGATTTGTGAAGTTATTTTGATTTGCTTTGAAATTTGGGTTGACTATCTATTATTTTTCATTTCAAGTTGATTTCCACCTTGGTTCTACATCAAAGTGGTATCAGAGCATCAGGCACAAGATCTTCTTGTTGGTTGTTTGATTTTGTAGGCTGTGAAGGATGCCTCCAAAGGCTAGTGCAATGGCTAAAGAAATACAAGAGTTGAAGGAGAAATTGGCAAGGAAGGAGAGGATCTACAAAGAATATCAAGATGCTACTATAGCAAGGATAGCTGATTTAGAGAAGAATCAAAGGAGAGAAGTTGTAGATGAAGGGAAAAGTGATGAAGAGGCTGAAGGGGATCCTCTAGTTCCAGATGAAGAAGATGAATTAGATCCTGATGAAAGAAGAATGCTTAGGATGTTGAAGGTGGTCAAGGGTGACAAGAATCCTAAAGTAAAATTTGAAGTTCCCATGTATTGAGGTAAGATTGATAGTGAAGAAGTTTTAGCATGGATTGATGCATTGGATAACTTTTTTGAGTTTGAAGATATTGATGACAGCAAGAAGGTTAAGTATGCAAAGAAAAAGTTGAAAGGACCAACTCTTATATGGTGGAATTTTGTGCAAGAGGATAGAGTCAAGAAAGGTAAGCCTAAAATATGTTCTTGGGATAGAATGGTAGCAAAAGTTAAGGCTCAATTCTTACCAGCAGATTATGCTATTCAAAATTTCATGAAATTGCAAGAATTAAAGCAAAGAGAAATAGATGTGATGTCTTACACTGAAGATTTTCATAGATTGTGTATAAGAGAAGGTCATAATGAAGATGAAGTGGAGAGAGTGGCTAGATACTTGAGTGGTTTGAAGTTGAATATAAGGGATGAGATCAGCCTCAACCCACCTAAAACAGTTGAAGAATTCTTTCAAATGGCAATGAGGGAAAAAGATAGAATCAAGAGGAGACAATAGAGACAAGCAAGGGGTAGAGGTGGTGTGAATAGAGGAAGAGGTTCAAGGAAATCCAAGGAAGGACATGAAGGGGTTAATAAAAGCAAGGAACAAGCTCCTGAATCAAGAGGTGGATGGAGAGGTGGAAGAACAAACTTCAAGTCAAAGAGGGATTTCAATGAGTTTTCAGGTAGATGTTTCAAGTGTAATGAATTTGGACACCCCTTCTTTAAGTGTCCTCAAAATTAAGGTGCAACTTCAAGTGGTGATAGGAGGAATGAGAGAAGAACACAATTGGTTCAAGAGGAAGAGTGTGAAAGTTATACAAGTACAAGTAGGCCTGTAGATCTAGAAGTAGGAGAGGCACTTATGATGAGAAGAACATTGATGCAAACACCAAAGGAAGAAGACATGAGCCAACGGAGGAGTTTATTCAGAACCTCATGCAAATGCAAAGGTAAAGTGTGTCAAGTTATTATTGATTCACGATCTCAAGATAACATGGTGTCTAGGGAAATGGTAGATAAGTTGAGTCTAGAAAAGATACCTCATGTAGCACCCTACAAGGTTTCTTGGGTGAATGATAGTCAAACTTTAGTGGTGAATGAGAAATCTTATGTAGATTTCCATATTGGGGAGTACAAGGATAGAATCTTGTGTGATATATTGCCAATGGATTGTTGCCATCTTCTCTTGGGGAGGCCATGACAATATGATAGAAGGTCTATGTATGATGGTTGGGCCAATACTTACACAATATGGAAGGATGATCAAAGCTATAAGTTAACTCCTTTGCAGGAAAGAGGGCATATCAAATGTAAGGAAAAAGTGATTATGTTTGGTAGAAAGCAGCCCTTAAGGCTTGAAGACAAAAGGGATAGTGAATTTTCTGATTTGCAGCAGGGTAATAATGTTAGGACAGTGACTGGAACACCTCCAAATGGTGTTAAGGAAGTGAATAATCTGATTTTGCAAAGGATAGTAGCAAAACTCATGCCTAAGTCTAATTTTAACATAGTAATGCTAACAAATCTATAGGGATGTGTGAGAAACAGGGTGGACTGCTTGAGGAGCAGTTCATTGAGCAGGGTATAGTGATTATTGGGACCATAGTGTGTCCTATTGATAAGTATCATGTTGCAAAACAAATGGGAGTTGCTGATGTAAAGGTAAATGAAGTTGTTAATGCTTGGGTGAGTGATGATGAAGATATGACAAGGCTGAGAAGAATGAGAAATACATAGAATCATTCAAGAGATATAAATCAGATCACAGGGTAGAGCATACATACTATGAAGAGAAATTGAAAGTCCATCAATGAAACCAAGGAGAATGTAGGATTGTTTCTTGCTAATGAATTTTTGTGTGCAGGTATGAGGTTTAAAACAGCATCAAAGAATGATCCAAAGTCAAGAAGGCAGCAAACACCACTAAAGAAGCATGGAGCAGCAGGGTCAAGACTTGGAGCATATCCTACCACTTGGGACAAGGGTTTTTTTCTTGGCGGGGTGTATGGTGCAGGAGCACCAACACCTTGTGGTGTCAATAATAGGATTTCAAAAGGTTTAGAAGGTAATTTTAATGCGATTTCATCTTTGTTCCATGAAGACATTGCAAAATGTGTGAAAACATGAAAAATTGTCAAAATTGTCAAAGATGACAAATTGGGTAAATCAAGAGATTTTGTTGTTTTGAGTCTAGAAGTCTTAATAAGGGTTAAATAAGGTCTAAATGACCATATTTAAGGTGTCTAAAGGAATTTAGAGTCTTAAAAGTTCAATAATTGCAAAAATGCAAAAATATTACAAATGTTGTCAAATTTATGCTGATTTGCAAAATTAGCGTCATTTAAAGGGTGATTAGGTGCAAGTTGGTTGTTTTGGAGGTGGTTATGGATTTTAAATGTTATAATATGCCTTCTAAGGCTCAAATAAAGGTTGATGGAGTTGTAAAAAACTCACACAACAAGAACACCACATTTTTTGGTGCATTTTCTATGTTTTTTCACTATTTTCCAGAATTCTTTATTGTTGAACGGACTTGTACAGTCTCATGATGCTCTAAAAAAATCATTTAATGTGTGTATATGTGTTTAATTTCATCTATTTTTTATTTGGAGTTCTCATTCATTGTTTTGTGAGAGAAATTCAAAATTTGCTGCAACTACCCTGTTTTCCTTGTATTAAGGGCTTTGAAGGCAAAAAAATGAGATTTTGACCAATCCACCCACTGTTTTCTCCTGTAACTCATTGGATTGGTTAAAAATTTCTTAGTTTAGATGTTACAATTAATATTTCATCAAAATAAAGCATTTTTATGGTGAATATGTGATGCCCTAGGGCTGAAAATGCAATTTTTTCCTTGAAAAGTGATGGTTTTGAAGTGCTTTTCAATGAGTTATTGATGAAGTTGAGTTTGTAAGAATTTAAAATGTCAAGGAAGACCCTAGGAAAGGTGTTTGGACCATTTATTTGTTTATTCAAGTCTGGGAATGAAGATTTTGACAAAACCCTTATTTTTGCATTAGAAAAGGAGGTTTTTTGAGTTGGGAGTGTTTATGGCCGTACAGGTGCAAACCAATTGTGGATTTTATGGTTTTGGCCATTTAATTTTCTTCCCCAAGGTTTCAAGGTGATTGGATAAGTTTGAAGGGTATTTCCTTTGTTAAATTGACCTCTTTTCCTTGTTTTTCCTATGGTGAGTGTATTGGAAGTCTAAACTGGTCCAAATGAGTTATATCTGATATTGAAGTATGTTGTGTAAGTCCTTAATGGGTGTCTAAATCCATTATTTATTTGATGAGTCTTTTTGGAAAGTTGGGTGAAAAGTCTCTTGAAGTTGTTTGGCTGTGTTGGTGGAAAGAATGCATCTAACAAGTGGATTTGTGAAGTTATTTTGATTTGCTTTGAAATTTGGGTTGACCATCTATTATTTGTCATTTCAAGTTGATTTCCACCTTGGGTCTGCATCATAATTGGACTATAATTGTAAATTTTAAAGTGTATCTGCATTCTTCCCTGAGGTATTGATGTTAGGAGAATTGTTTTCCGCATTTAATTTTCCTTACAAGTGGTATCAAAGCCTGGATAGTTGTGTTATCTTTGTGGGTACGTTCAATTTTTTGAGTCAATTCTGTTCATTGGGAGTCTTGTAGAAAATTGTTATTTCTGATTACAGGTTGAGATGGCTGGTACATCTAGAAAGTTTGAAATAGAGAAATTCAATGGCTGCAACTTTGAGTTGTGGAAACTCAAGATGGAGGATCTTTTAGTTGATCGTGATCTTTGGATTGTTGTGGCTGGAGTGAAACCTACAGGCATGAAGCAAGAAGATTGGGACCTTACAGATAGGAAGTCTAAGGGGCTGATAAGGCTCTGTTTGGCAGACTCACTGCTTCTGAATGTGCATGAGGAGAAGACTGGCTCTTCTTTGTGGAAGAGACTGGCGTCTATTTATTAGGGGAAGTCCTTGGTGAATAAATTATTCCCGAGGAAGAAAGTGTATTCTTTGAGAATGCATGAAGGAGGGTCTGTGGCTGATCATTTGAATGCATTTAATATGCTAATTGCTCAATTGACATCTGTTGGTGTGAAGACTGAAGAAGATGATCATTATATGCTATTGTTGTGTTCTTTGCAAGAATCATGGGATCATCTGGTGATGGCTATTGAGAGTACAACATCAAATTTTAAGATGGAAGATGTTGTTGCATCTCTGCTATCAGAAGAGATGAGAAAGAAATATTTTGAGATGGCAAAGGAGGCTCTTGCTGTTAGAGGAAGACTAAAAGAGAAAGGTAAGAAGAAGGAAAAGAAGTCCAAATTGAAATCAGAGGGGAGATCAAAGTCTCCTACAAGAAGTCTAAGGTGAAGTACTGGAACTATGGGCAACCTGGTCATGTTCGAAAGGATTGTAAAAAGGAGAAAAAGAAGAAGAAGGGCTCTTCCGATAATGGTTCTTCTCATAGTGATGGTGACACCTTCATTGCAGCCTTGGCTACTCAAGCATCAGATGATGTATGGCTGATTGATTTTGGAGCATCTTTCTACATGACATCTCACAGAGAATGGTTCATGAAGTATGAAGAATACAATGGTGGAAAGGTGTACTTGGTGAGTGATTCAACTTTAGAGATTGTTGGTTGTGGAAGAGTCAGAATACAATTCCCTGATGGCAAAGTGAAGGGAATCAATAATGTAATGCATATACCAGGTCTAGCTCGAAACTTACTTTCTGTAGGTATGTTGACTGATATTGGAGTACAAGTTACGTTATCTGGAAATGGCTGCAAGATGACTAGAGGTTCAATGGTGTTGGCTAGAGGTGCTCGAATTGGTACCCTGTACAAGCTGGATGCACATGTTGTTCAATGTAGCAGTGTCTCTAGAAAGTCACTGAAAGTTTCTCTTGGAGGTAAAGAGGGAAATATCCCTAATTATGTAAACTCTATGGAAGTAAAAATTCCTGTAGAGAATAATATGCTTTGGCATTATAGGTTAGGCCACATAGGAGAAAAAGGTTTAAAAACCTTGAAGAATAAAAACCTGGTTGAGGGGCTCGAAGATTATAATCTTGAATTTGAATTTTGTGAACACTATATATATGGAAAGCAGCATCATGTTTCATTTTATTCCAGTCCTCATAAATCTTCTGGTTTGCTAGATTATATTCATTTGGATGTGTTTGGTCCAATAGATGTTCCTTCTTTGTCTAAATCAAAATACTATGTGTTATTCATTGATGATTATTCAAGAAGAGTATTTGTTTATTTTTTGAAAAGTAAATCAGAAGTGTTCAGTCGATTTAAGAAATTTAAGAACCTTGTAGAAAATCAGACTAGAAGAAAAATAAAATGCTTAAGGACTGATAATGGTAGTGAATTCTATTCTGATGAATTTGAAAGATATTGTAAAGACCATGGAATTAAAAGACACAAGACTACACCTTATACTCCATAGCAGAATGGAGTTGCAAAAAGGTTCAATAGGATAGTGATGGAGAGAGCACAAAGTATGCTCAGTAGTGCTGGTTTGGAGGAGAAATTCTGGGCTAAGGCTGTATCTACTGCATGTTATCTAATTAATCATTCTCCAAGTTCTGCTTTTGTTGAGAAAACACCTTTGGAAGCGTGGTCTGGTAAGAAGCCCTCTTTAAGACATGTTCGTGTTTTTGGCTGTGAGGCATATGTTCATGTGCCAGATGTGAAAAGATCTAAATTGGAGAACAAGGTTGTCAAATGCATTTTTATTGGTTATAACATTGTCATAAAAGGATACAAGCTTTGGAATTCTAATACAGAGAAGGTTGTATACAACAAAAGTGTAATCTTTCGTGAGCTGAAACCTTCCACTTTGGATCTGCAGTCAGAGACAAAGTCAGAAAACAATAAGGATGTAGCATTAATTCCTCTTACACCAGAGAAAGATGAATTGAAAATTCAAAATATACCTAAAACTGAGGAGAGCTCAAGCAGTTCTGAAAGTTTTGAAGAAGAAGAACCTTAGCCTCAGCAAGTGAGGAGGTCAACCCAAGAAAGAAAAAAACCAGATAGGTATGGGTTCTCATTGATTGATTCTACTTGTGCCTATGCTTTGATTTCTAGTATTGATGAGCCTAGGACTATAAAAGAGGCAATTAAAATGTCTGATTCAGACTCTTGGTTGGAAGCCATGAATGAAGAGATGGCATCATTAGAAAATAATGAAACCTAGAGTCTAGTGCCCTTTCCTAAAGGCAGAAAGGCTGTTGGCTGCAAATGGGTATTAAAGAAAAATATTGGTCTGGATGGCAGTGTAGAAAAGTACAAGGCAAGACTAGTTGCAAAGGGTTATTACCAGGTAGAGGGAATTGATTATGGGGAAATATTTTCTCCTGTAGCTAAGTTGATGTCCATTAGATTTCTTTTGTCACTTGCAACAACATATGACTTAGAGGTAGAACAAATGGATGTGAAGACAACATTTCTTCATGGTGATCTTGAAGAAGAAATCTATATGTCCTAGCCTGAGCACTTTGTTGAGAAAGGTAAAGAAAAATTGGTATGCAAATTAAAGAAGTCTTTGTATGGGTTAAAGCAATCACGTAGAACATGGTACCAAAAATTTGATACTTTTGTATTGTCTTTGGGATTTGTGAGATCAAAATTTGATCACTGTGTATATTATAAAGTTGAAGGTGATCAAGTTCTTGTTATTACTCTTTATGTTGATGATATGTTGCTCATAGGAAATAGCAAGCTAATGATTTATGATCTTAAGTATCAGATATCTACTAAGTTCGAAATGAAGGATCTTGGTGCAACAAGGTATATTCTGGGGATGGAGATAACCAGAGACGGGAAGAATAGAAAGCTTTGACTCAATTAGAGTAAGTATGTCAGGACTGTTCTTGAGAGATTTTGTATGAATGATTGCAAATAGCTAGTGGTTTCAGTCATGCAGGGAACAAAGCTATCTGTTGAGGACTATCCAAAATCTCCTATTAAGATGGAGGACATGACTAGTGTACCCTATTCTAGTGCGGTTGGCAGTCTCATGTATGCAATGGTTTTTACAAGGCCAGACATTGCCCAAACAGTGGGAGTTCTTAGTCGATTTATGGCTAATCCAGGAAGAACGCATTGGGATGCTGTGAAGAGAGTGTTTAGATATTTGAAGGGGACTTTAGATTTTGCTTTGTGTTATCATGGAAACTTGTTTGAATCACAGAGGACTCTCAGCATTCGTGGTTATGTTGATTATGATTGGGCAGGGGACATTGACAACAGGAGATCCACCAGTGGATACATTTTCATGATGAATGGTGGTGCAGTGAGTTGGATGAGCAAGCGGTAGGCTATAGTCGCTTTGCCCACTACAGAGGCTGAATACATGGCAGCTACTCATGCTTCTAAAGAAGCTGTATGGTTAAAAATTTGTGTTCTAATATTGGTTTTGATGCAGGGGAAATAACTATTTTTTGTGATAGTCAAAGTGCAATTTGTCTAGCAAAGAACCCTACTTTCCATGCTAGGACGAAATGTTGGTATGTGGCGATTGATCATGCTATACTGTATAGCTCATGGTATATTGTACACCCCGGCCCCCTGTCCTTGCCGGGGTCTGGGGCCGGGTTGGGCCCTGGGCGGGGGTTGGGGGCAGCAACCCTCGAGAAAAAATTTCTTCCTATTTTTTCGCGTGATCACCAAAAAAGGGAAAAATCAATGGAAAAAAAAATCCAATTTTGTAGAACCCTAAAATTTGGAAGCTTCTAAGCTTGGTAAAAAGGGGGTTCAGATGGGTATTTCAGTATGATGAAAAACATGATTATTTGCAAGATTGTAATAGGGTTTTTACTAGATAATAAAAGTATTGGATGGCTGTGGTTTGGTGGATGTAGCCCGGATTGGGTGAACCACGTTAAATTCTCTGTGTTATGATTTATTCTGTGTATGTTTTAGTTTCTCTATTTATTATATAAAATCTACATTTAATTGTTAGATCTACCATCTCTAACCCTAACTAGTGGTATCAGAGCGAGTTGTGTTTTGATTATCGTCTATAGGAAAGTCTCACAGCTGAGTGGGAGTCTCACGGTTGAGTGGGAGCAATGGCAGACGAGGGTAAGAAGGTTGAGAAGTTTAATGGGCAGAACTATCAGTTATGGAAGATGCAGATGGAGGACTATCTCTATCAAAAGGATTTATGGCGGCCATTGGAAGGGAAAGCCAAGAAACCTGCAGCAATGTTAGATGAGGACTGGGAGATCTTGGATAGAAAGGCTCTTGGAAATATTTGTCTATGCCTGGCACAATCAATGGCATTTAATATTACAATAGCAAAGACAACTCAAGATTTGATGGAAACCTTGGCGAAGTTATATGAAAAACCTTCCGCTTCGAATAAAGTATTTCTTATGAAGCGTTTATTTAATATGAAAATGGTAGAAGGTGGGTCAGTTACTGATCATTTGAATGAGTTTAATACAGTCACCAGTAAATTAACTTCTATAAAATTAAACTTTGATGAAGAATTTAGGGCTCTTTTGATTCTGTGTTCTTTGCCTGAAAGCTGGAATAGGTTGGTAATGGTTGTTAGCAATTCTGTTTCTGGTTCGAATACATTGAAGTTTGATGATGTTGTTGGTGTTATTTTGAGTGAGGAAATTCGTAGGAAAAGCTCAAGTGGAACATCCACATCAGATAGTGTTTTGAATGTAGAAAGTAGAGGTAGAAAAAAGGAGAGAGGAAACAATTGTAGAAATCGTGGGAAGTCACAAAGAAAATCAAAGGACAAAAGGTCCCAATCTAGAGACAAGAGGGATTGTTGGTACTGTGGTAAGCCGGGTCATTTGAAGAAAGATTGTTGGTCTCGGAAAAATAAAGATGGAGACAAAAAGGAAGGAAGCAAAGAGGAAAATGTGGTAAGTAATAAATCTGATGAGGATGCTTTGATTCTTTCCCTTGATAATGTTGATGATTCTTGGGTGTTAGATTCAGGGGCTTCATTTCATGCTACTCCCCATAGAAGTTATTTTCTTGATTATGTCCAGGGGATTTTGGGCTAGTTTATTTAGGAGATAACGAACCCTGTCAGATTGTTGGAAAGGGAAGAATCAAGATTAAGTTGCAGAATGGGAATCATTGGCTACTACGTGAGGTAAGGCATGTTCCAAAGTTAAGCATAAATTTAATTTCAGCAGGGCAACTAGATGATGAAGGTTGTGTTGTTATATTTAGTGATAAAAATTGGAAGGTCACAAAAGGTGTGAAAGTAGGCACCTTATATCTTTGTACAGGTCATACTATTCCTTCTACTTTAATTGTTATGGAAAAGGGTCAATGGTCAGGAACAGTTGTTGTAGTTAAGCAGGTAGAAGATCATACAGTTGTTGTGGACTCTGAATCAGCACTGTGGCATAATAGACTTGGGCATATGAGTGCAAAAGGTATGAAAGTACTTCATTCAAATAATTTTTTACCAGTCTAAAATGTGTTAATATGGATTTTTGTGAAATTTGTGTGTATGGAAAACAAAAGAGAGTTAGTTTTCTCAAGGATGGGAAGCAAAAGAAAGATGAGAAATTGGAGCTTATGCATACGGATATATGGGCACCAGCTCAGGTATCTTCTCTCGGTGGCTCTCTGTATTATGTTACATTCATTGATGATGCAACTAGAAAGGTATGGATTTATTTCCTTAGACAGAAATATGATGTATTTGAAACTTTCAAATAATGGAGTAGCTTGGTTGAGAATGAGACGGGTAAAAAGATAAAATGTCTCAGATCTAATAATAGTGGTGAGTATTGCAATAAAGAGTTTGAAGATTATTGTTCCTCTAATGGTATTCGTAGGCAGAAAATGGTTCCAAGGACTCCACAGGAAAATGGAGTGGCCGAGCGCATGAATAGGACAATAATGGAGCGTGCACAGACTATGAGATTGCATGTTGGGCTGCCTTTAAAAATGTGGGCAGAGATTGTAAACACTGCTATTTATTTAATCAACAGAGGTCCTTCTAATTCTCTGGGTTGTGGTATTCCAGAGGAAGCATGGAAAGGTAAGAAGGTGAGTTATTCTTTTCTAAAAACCTTCGGTTGTGAAGCATTTTCACATGTAGATTCTAAAAATAGAACCAAGCTTGATGCAAAATCAAAGAAATGTGTATTTGTTGGATATGGCATTGATGAATTTGGTTATAGGCCTTGGGATTTTAAAAATCAGAAAATTGTGAGAAGCAGGGATGTCATATTCAATGAAAAAGTGTTGTACAAAGATCTATTGGTGCAGCATGAGAAGAAATAAAATGATTATGTAGTGTTGGATGATATTACCAACAATGATGTTTCAGTGGTTCCTCATGCTGGACAACAACAACAACAAATACCACAAACTGTTGTTAGACGATCTTCAAGGTTAAGTAGACCTCCAGAAAGATTCTCTCCCTCTTTGTATACTATTCTGTTAACTGGTGCTGGTGAGCCAGAATATTATGATGAAGCTATGTAGGTGGATACCAAGGTTCAGTGGGAGCATGGAATGAAAGAAGAAATAGACTCCTTGCTAGAAAATCAGACTTGGGATTTATGCAAGTTGCCTGCAGATAAAAAGGCTTTACCAAACAAATAGATTTACAGGCTGAAAGAGGAGGATGGAGGTAAGAAAAGATTTAAAGCCAGATTAGTTGTAAAGGGATTTGCACAGAAAAAGGGTATTGATTTTGATGAGATTTTTTCCCCTGTTGTTAAAATGACTTCTATTCATATTGTTTTAAGTATTGTGGCTGTTGAAGATTTGCATTTAGAACAACTTGATGTTAAAACAACCTTTCTCCATGGTAATTTGGAAGAGGAAATATATATGGAACAGCCACAAGGATTTGAGGTCAAAGGTAAGGAGAAACTAGTGTGCAAATTGAATAAAAGTTTATATGGCTTGAAGCAAGCACTTCGGCAATGGTATTTGAAATTTGACAGTTTTATGGCTGAGCAAGGCTACAGCAGGTGTAATTCTGACCATTGTGTTTATTTTAAGAGGTTGGATAATGATAGCTACATTATTTTGTGTTTGTATGTTGATGATATGCTTGTAGCTAGGTCTAACATGGACCACATAAGAGAGTTGAAACAACAGTTAGCAAAATCTTTGCTATGAAGGATTTGGGGGCAGCAAAACAAATCCTTGGTATGAAAATTCGTAGAGATAGGAAAAACAGAAACTTGTTTTTATCTCAAGCTAATTATGTTGAAAAGGTGTTGCAGAGATTTCATATGGAGAATGCAAAAGCTGTTAGCACACCTTTTCCTAGTCATGTCAAATTGACTAAGGATATGTGTCCAAAGACACAAGAGGAGGAAGAAAAAATGTCCAAGGTACCATATGCTTCAGCTGTAGGTAGTTTGATGTATGCCATGGTATGCACAAGACCAGATATTGCACATGTTGTAGGAGTTGTTAGCAAGTATTTGAGTCATCCCAGAGTTGAGCATTGGAATGCGGTAAAATGGATTATTAGGTATTCGAGAGGTACATCCAATAATTGTTTATGTTTTGGGGGCTCTAATACTGATTTAAAAGGCTATGTTGACTCAGATTTAGCAGGGAATATAGATACCAGGCGGAGTACCATAGGTTATGTATTTACAGTTGGTGGGACAACAGTGAGTTGGATTTCTCACTTTCAGAAGGTGGTTGCTTTATCCACCACAGAGGCAGAGTATGTTGTTGGAATAGAGGTGGCAAAGAAGATGATATGGCTGCATCTTTTCATGGAGGAGTTGGGAAAACAATAGGCTAAAAATTACTTGTTTACAGATAGCCAGAGTGCTATACATCTTGCAAAGAATTCTGCTCTGCATTCTAAAACAAAACACATCCAGTTGAGATATCATTTCATTCGGTCAGTGTTGGAGGATGGACATGTTAAGTTGGACAAGATACATACAGATGTCAATCCAGCGGATATGTTTACAAAGGCAGTGACAAGGGAGAAGCTGAGCTCCTCTTTAGCTTCGATTGGTCTTCAAGGTTGAATTCAAGTATAACAGAGCAGCAAGGTCCAAGGTACTTATTTCCAGTGGGAGCTGTAATTGCCGCAGTGTCGTCCAGGATCAGTCTCCAAGTGGGAGATTATGGTGGTGTGGACCCTGATTAGTCTCCAAGTGGGAGATTGTTGGTATGTGGTGACTGATCATGCTATACTGTATAGCCCATGGTATACTGTACACCCTGGCCCTCTGTCCTTGCCGGGGTTCGGGGGCGGTAGCCCCTGAGAAAAATTTTCTTCCTACTTTTTGCCGTGATCACCGAAAAAAGGAAAAATCAATGGAAAAAGAAAAATCCGATTTTGTAGAACCCTAAAATCTAGAAGCTTCTAAGCTTGGTAAAAAGGGGGTTTGGATGGGTATTTCAGTATGATGAGAAATGTGATTATTCACAAGATTGTAATAGGGTTTTTACTGGATAATAAAAGTATTGGATTGTTACGGTTTGGTGGATGTAGCCTGGATTGGGTGAACCATGTTAAATTCTCTGTGTTATGATTTATTCTGTGTATGTTTTAGTTTCTCTATTTATTATATAAAATCTACATTTAATTGTTAGATCTGCCATCTCTAACACTAACACGAAACATATAGACATACAATACCATTTTATATGAGATATGGTGGAGGATGGAAAGGTCAATTTGGAAAAGGTTGATACTCTGGAGAATGTTGCAGATTCATTGATGAAGCCAGTGAGCACAGACAAGTTTAGGTGGTGTTCCAGTTCAATGGGCCCTAGTGCCCATGATTTTTAGTAAATTATGTTGTGCTTTGGAGGTGCCTATATGATCTTCGTCAAGTGGGAGATTGTTGAAATTATGCCTCAATCAATACAGGCTAAAACCTCCATTAGAGTAGAGTCAGTATCATAGCTCAAATGTTTGGCCGACTATCAGATTGGTAGCATGATGTTTTGTACAGGTTGTTGTGACCAAGTTTCTATCTTGCTGAATGCTTTCACTGTGGAGCTATCACTGTGACAAGGAGTGTTCGGTATGACCTCTTAGCGCTCAGGGAGATCTTTGGCCGATAGGCCATTCAATCATAAATCGGGGAGACTCATGAGGACCACGAGCTTCAGGATAGCTTATAGCAGCTCGGTGAGAAGTCCCAGCGAAGTGTTAGAGTCTTGCCGACAGTATGTTACTTATTGTGGTCTTCGGCGTAGCTTATGGTCTATCGGAAAGAAGTCTTACCGATGTGCAAAGGTCTCACTGACAGAGGTTCAAATATTGTTCATCGGTGTAGCTGGAAGGGTTTTAGAGAAACGTCTTAGTGACTGAATGATGTCTTGCCAATAGCCTATGGCTATCGGGGTAACTCAAAGGTCCCGGGAAGACGTCTCAGTGAATGTTGAAGGTCTCACCAATAGAAACACCTTTTGGGATTTTCGGTATAACTCTTGGCGATGGATGAACACTTCGGGGTAAGTCTTAGAGCTCGGTGTGATGTCTTAGCAAAAGTAACATGTCTCACCAACAGTGCTTTATGCTGAAGCCTTCGGGGTAAGTCTTGAAGTTTGGTATGTTCTCTTGGCGAAAGATGTAAGTCTTGCTGACTATTCAATGGAGCTCGATATGACTTGTGACTTCAGTATAACCTTTGGTGACTCGCTATGATCTCCTGGCGAAAGCGATAGGTCTGGGTGACTGCTTGGTGTTTTGGCGTAACACTGAAAGCTTGATAGAACATCTTGGCGGCTATGGCTACTCTTGGCAACATCGGTATGAAGGTTATGTGGCATCGGCAAGACACTATTAGTGTCTCACCGAGATGCCAACATAGTGCGAATTATGTTGACCGAGTAAGACTTTCTGATGTGGCATCTCGTCGATGAATAGGAGGAGCCGAATGTGAACCGTTAGCAGTTGGTTCATTGTGACAGTTCTATGAGGAAGTTCTACATATAGAGTTCGACATGGATATACTCAGTGATTGCAGATTGTAATCGGTTGGTTGAATTGACAAATTGTTGAGTGATTGTATTAGTGGATGAATTCTATTCTGTGGAATGTAACGTGAATGTTCCTGAAACAAATTGTACATGGTGAATGCTGCTATAAACAGACACCAGAAAGATAAGTCTTTCATTTGTATGTAATCTCCATTACTGTAATACAAAGTGATTTCTTTTGGTGTGGTGGGTTTTTCTCCCGTAAGGGTTTTCCCACGTATATCTGTTTTTCTTGTGTGATTGTCAAATACTTTGTTTCTATTATCTACTTCATAGTGCATATTAATTGGACTGTAATTGTAAATTTTAAAGTGTATTTGCATTCTTCCTTGAGGTATTGACGTTAGGATAATTTTTTTCCGCATCTAATTTTCCTTACATTCATAATGTATGTGTTCAGTAGCAAATCCAATATCACTATTGTTTTGACCTAGAAGGATGATGAATGAAAGGGAGAACATTTGATAGCCTTCCACTCCTAAACCATAAAGGA
Source organism: Sequoia sempervirens (assembly GCA_007258455.2). Taxonomy (NCBI): domain Eukaryota; kingdom Viridiplantae; phylum Streptophyta; class Pinopsida; order Cupressales; family Cupressaceae; genus Sequoia; species Sequoia sempervirens. The sequence goes on along the minus strand of VDFB02049217.1, from coordinate 17,319,795 downwards.
TTATGAGATGAACTATAACTTTTTTGAAAGGCAAGCATTTTCCATTATTAAGGGGCTCAAAAAATTTTGACACCTCATATCTTGCAACAAGGTGGTTGTATATGTTGCACATTCCAGTGTGCACGAATACATTATGGAAGGAGAAATCATAGAAAAAGGGCCAACTATATTACTAAGATCCTCGAATATGAAATTGAGGTCAAGCCCATGAATACCATGCGGGGAAGAGGATTGTGCGAGTATTTGGCACATGACGAAGAAATAGTAGTTGAGGAGGAACAACCTGAGCTGGTTCTGACAAAAAAATTTGAGTCCAAAGGCTATTGGTTGAAGATAGGATGAGATTCATGCAGACTGGGAAATATCTGAAGGGCCTCCCTTCTCAGAAGAAAAAATTCTTTAGATTGTAGAATAACAGATATGCGCTCATCAAAGGATTCCTTTTTAGAAGGAACTTTAATGGTGTTTTACTGCAGTGCATCACCTTAGAGAAAGCAAAAAGAATTCTAGACATTTTTCACAGCAGTCTTACGGGAGGAGACTTCTCTGCAAAGACCACTGCCATCAAAATTATGTGTGTTGGGTACTTCTCACCTACATTATTCAATGAATCACACTCTCTGGTTAAATCCTGCAAAGAATTCCAATTCTTCATAGGAAGAAGGAAAAACTCCGCAATGCTTCTAAATCTGTTAGTGGTTGAAGAACCCTTCATGCAGTCGGGATTGGATTTCATCAGGATGATGAATCCCACTTCCACCACTGGACATAAATGGATCCTTACAGCTACATACTACTTTACTAGATGGATTGAGGCCATGCCCTCTAAGAATGAGATGGAGGCAAAGATTGTGAACTTTCTCAAAGAATTAGTAACAAGGTTTGGCTTGCCAAAGACCATCATATTTGACAATGCGAAAGCCTTCTTGGGTTCAAAGGTATGTCAATTTTCACTTAAGAATGACATATTCCTAAAGAAATCTTTGAACTATTACCCACAGGGAAATGGTCTAGCCGAGTTGACTAATAAAAATTTAGTCTGACTCATTAAAAGAATCGGGTTAGAGTATCAAAGAGAGTGGCATCAAAACCTCAAAACAGTGCTTTGAGCAAATTGAATAACCCCTAAGAAAGTCTTGAAGACTTCACTGTATGAGTTGGTATATGGGAAGGAAGCGCTATTGCCTATATCTATGGAAATTCCCACATTTTAGTTGTTCAAATCTCTAGAAGTTGAACAAAATGGAGCCATGGAGGTCTAGTTGGCTAAGTTGTTGGAGGTGTAAGAGAAACATAGAAAAGCCCTGACAGCCATGTCTAACTATCAACAAGTGGTTAAGAGGTGGTTTGACAAGAAAACCTTTGACCAAGGTCTTAAATGTGGAGACTTAGTGCTAAAGTTCATTGAAAGAGCTGAGAAGCCTGGCCTACATGAAAATTTTGATAGCCTATGGGAAGGACCTTTTCACATTATTCAATGGAAGCAACATAATGCATTTGAATTAGAAAATATGGAGAAAAAAGCATTGGGAATTCCAATCAACGAAATTCACCTCAAATTGTTTAATTAGCTTCATTAATCATTTTTACCAGTGTAAATATGTAATTATGTAAATTTTTTGTTTTGTTCGGTTTGGTATTTGTTAAACATAATCCATAATGCAAGAAGCAGAGAAAAACAAGAGAGGAAAAAAATTGACAACAGGAGCTTTATATTCATTATATGATAATATATACTTTGGAACATTACAATGCAAAATGGCTCTCAGGCCATACTTTTCAAGTATATATATACCAAGCAACTTTTCAAGTATATGTATTAAAAGCCTTCTGAGGCATACATACAAAAATAGGAGAAAATAGTTCATTCTTAGAATGGGGAAACATTCACATCAAAAACATTAGGAACAACCACATTAACAACATCTAGAACAAAAAAAGGAGCATCAACGACAACAATGGCAAGCGATGGAGGAAAAACTAGGTTTTTGAAGTCAGTATACCACTCCATGTCTTAGAAAAGTACTACATTGTAGCATGTCAATAGGAAGTGGCAAACACGAGAAACCCTTTCGCAGTGTTCTCCAATCGTCATAATGCTAAATCCACTCAAGAATGACATCCAGGGCACCACTGCATCTTCTTCAATGTGTCGGTGGAGATCACTTATTGTAGGAAGACCAAGACCATATGCCACATTCATCACAAATTTTCCAAGGCCTTTGAGGTAGCACTTTAGGAAGATTTCCATGGTGAGTCACAGTATCATCTGATTGGGCACCTGTATGTCAAGCAACAATGCAATGAAGTGAGAGAAAATGTTAATATTTACTCTATACTTTTCCTCTTACTCTAGAAAATCCCTCCCCAGTACCCATTTCATCACAATTATTGCTAGAGAATTCTTATTCTTCATCATGTGTTTCAAGCACCCACTAGAAATTTCCCCAAGGAAATTTTCTTGAGACCTATTGTTGGTTAGCCTAAAAGGAGTATTCATTGCGCCTATCTCTATTCCCAATTACCAAATGCAAATTCATCCCAATTACCAAATGAAAATTCTGTTGATACCCTTAAGTCTATTTATAGACATAGCCAGGGTACAATGCATGTGATAAGCATGATGATAATCAGGAGAAAACTCAAAAATCCCACTGAGATCAAACTCGAAAATCCCACCGAGTGCAAACTCAAAAATCTCACCAAGTTGCATTGGTTGTGTATGAATTATTGTGTGCAAGTTAAGAAGAATTAATTAATCAACTTAAAATGGTGGTAGGCACAAGTAATAGTCCGCACGATCAAGTGCTAGGTGTCACGCTATGAAATTTTTTTCAGTCTCCAAGGATGAACTAAAATCTTTTCGTGTAATTATTGCACCTTCTTTCTTAATCATTCTGTAGACGTCCAATTTTGATCACTTCCATATGATCAAACGCGTCTCCTTATTCATCTGGTTTCTCATCCCCTCTGTCAATATTAATTAAGCCAATTGTTTAATTAATACCTTGCATCTTGCACAAAGGTCCTAAAGTATTTAATTTAATACTTTGCCCCTCTTCCTCCTCTAAATTAAATAAATATGCCCTTTTATTTAATCTAGTCATATTCCCCTTTTGAATTAAAATTCATTTTTTAATTCATCTTTTCTCTCTCATGGTCACATCCTCCAACTTTTGCAAGTTGGTCCCTAATCCATTTTAATTATTTTCATCTTCTTCTAATTAACCAGGGTTAGCATGTGCACACCCTTAATCATCATTAAGGTCACATCCTCCATAATTTCCCACTTGCTTCTAATGAGTCATTAGTCCATCTAACTGAGTACTTGCACAATCTTAATCATTTGATTAGCCTAACCTAATCCCCCTCCTACTTATGGCATGTGTCCTTAAGTCAACCTTATTAAAGGCTTTCTCCTTTTGGACAAGGCATCCCCCTTCCCCATGTGAATTTTTAATTCACCTTTTAATCCCCCAAGGCACCTAAAAGGAATTTTTAATTCCTTCACTTCTCCCCACATGTCCTCTATTCATTCTTTATTCTTTCTCTTATCCCCATGAGAATATTTGAGGAATTTTTAATTCCTCACATGTCCTCTCACCCACATGGGGACAAGGACCTCCTTTATGAGGAGATCTTGTCCAATCCCAAGGTACTTTGTACCCCTCTCCATGTCATGTCCTCCTTCCACCTCATGTCCACTTCACCTTTTAGGGCTATCTCACATGCCACATGTCAAGATGTGAGGGCTTGTGAGTTCTCAAATCACCTCAGCCCTACATCTTGATATTTGGTGGATCAATTTCAACCGTCCATTTCCCCTAGGATTTCCCAAAAATTCTATAAATACCCCTTCTTTTCTCTCATTTTGTGGAGATCATTTGTGCTAGCCAAACTCTTGCAGTTTTGTTTCTCAACCAACACTTAGCTATTTTCATGTTTCCAAGTATCATTTGCATCTCACATCTCACATCTTGTGCCATCCAAGGAGCATACACGTCAAAAATCGAAGGGCCAACCAAAGGATCGATTCAACGCAAGGTATAAAGTTCCATTTCGTTGCTTTGTCTTGCATTGTTTCCAACTTAGGCTAATCTTGAAGTGTAGGTTGTTTTAAGTTGTTTATTTTCACTCTTTTAAGTTGTTGCTTGATTTCTAATGCTCTATTTCAACCTATCACACATTCTTTTCAAGTTATTAATTTAAAAGCATGCGAATGGTCTCATAAGCCTTCAATTTGTGGCTCAATTTCCTAAGGGATGATACCATAGGTCATGATGACTAATTGTCATTATGAACTATTGTCTTTTCAAAAGGAGTGGAAATTCATTTTGCATGCATGAAAGAGTTGGTGGTACATGCTGAATTTATTGCTTGAAACAACTATTGTTTCCAACTCCTGAATAAGGAAAGGCTAAGTGTTGCATGCAAAAGAATAATATTGAATATTTTTGAGTATGCAAATCATTGTGAAGAAGTTTTGAGTGCACAATTTTCTGAAAAGAACCCAGGCAAGTTGCAAAGAAGTTGAGTGTCACAAAGGCTTACAAATTCCTGATATGGCCCAAAATCCTCAAATGGAAGCACAAGGAGAGGTGATTCAAAGCTTATTTGATGCCATGTTAGCAATGCTAATGGCCAATATCCCTGATGACATCTCTTACACCTCACCTGGGATGCTTGCAAAGCCAAAATGGCCCCACATGTGGGCCGTAGAGAAGAGTAATCATAGGGACAAGGCCCTGATAGTGGAAGAATGGGATAATATTCATGACCCTATCCTCAAAAATAACCCCAAGAGTCTTACGGAAGTAGCCTATGAGAGAATGAAAAAGACTGATAACTAAGAATCCTTGGCATACAAGCAATGGTTCTGTGGTCTCCCACAATATATGGTTCCTTTTGTACACCACTGCCCAAAATTAGTTCACGAGTGCACTTAGCATTTCAACTCAGATACTAACACCATTGAAGGCTGAAAACTGAGGGTTGTAATCAACATGGATGCTATTAGGAGTATGCTATGCATCCCTACCGGAAGGGGCTTTCGAGCAGAAAGAATGGAGACATTCACTATAGAAGGTGCGGAATATTTTTAGAGGACTTAAAAACATGCTCTGGACTTTTATAACCAAGAAAAAAAAAGGCCTAGGGGAGATGCAATAAAGCTGTCATAGTTTTCGGTTGTGCACAATACTTTCAACTTGGACTTGCAGGACGCCTTCTCTATGATGGATTTTGTTTGTGGCATGGATAGTGATAGGGATGTTCACAAATTTCAAATGGGTTTGGGTTTTCAATTGAGAAAACAACATTATTTATTTTGGCATGACTTCACAGAGGTCATTGTCTAGGAGATGTTGAGCCAATTCAAGGAATACAACACACAACATAGGTTCAGGTTTTCTTCTCTCCTTGGTCACATGTTTTTACACCAGAATCCTGACTTCTGTAGAAACCATATGGGTTTGGCTATGTTTGATGAAAATGGGGTAAGAAAGTCGATTTCTATGTGGACTCCCCTCCTTTTTGCAACTTATGATTACTATGCATTTTTTGAGTGTTTCCTGGCTCCGATTTTGCTATATTTTAGTAAGGACGGTGAGGGCTATCAACTTTCTACCAAGCAAATAGGGTAGATGCAAAATTTTATCCCTCCTTGTGACTAGTTCATTGGGGAGGATTTTACTTTCATTAGGCTACATGGTTTTACTGAGGAACCATTCCGGATCACAGTATGCATCACAAATAGGGTGTTGGATCTTGATTTGTTTCAATAACTGGTGATTATTGATGTCAAGTTTTGTGGAGGAAAAAATAAGAAAGGTTTTTTAAAATACCCTTTGAGCTTTGGTACAGTAATAATGTAAAAGAAGCAAACACATGGTCTGCTAGAAGAAAAATTGGCTCATCTGGGGCTGGTGTTAATTTGTGACAAATGGTATTATAATCCCTATAATGACTTAACGGGTTTGAACATTAAGGTGAATCATAGTTCCCGACCCTATTGGGAAGCTCGGTGGAATCTGCAGTCAGGGGACCAAGATGATTTATTTGTAGACCTGGCCTATGTTCCTACTAAGGATAGGAGGCTTCCATGGCTATCTTTCTATTTTCCCTTGGACAAGCCTAATGACAAGTGAAAAATTGGGGCCACCCTTCATAATCAATTGGTCAAGCAATACCTATGGAGTAATGATAAAATTGCATAGTTTTGGATTTATCGTCAAGAGATCAGATGCCTTGATGCCCCATTCTAGGAGCTAGAAATGGATATCAGATTTGATGATCTATGGAATATAGGGAATGATGATACCTATGCAAGTGATGATGATGATGTAGATCTAGAGGAAGTGAGGGAAATAATTAAGAGAAAAGAGGCAAAAAATTCCCAAACACAGAGAACTAGAAAAGTGGCAGAACAACCCAACAAAGCTCCACTGAGCATGCAAGTGATTGCATCATAGTCGAAGGCCTCACTACCATGTACATGGGTTGTGAAGAGACTCAAGATAGCCCAACAGTCTTAGGAGGTCATAGAGGTGGACAATTCTCCACCTGAGAAGAGGTCGTACATTGATACAACTCCCGGGGAAAGCTCGCAGGAGCCTGCAATGAGCCAAGGATCAAAGTCCTCTACACCTTAGGTATCTTTCTCTCCTCTTCTAACTTCAAAATCTTTGGTTACCCATGATACTTTATGTCTCCCATTACTTTGAGCGTTGGCCTTCCCTTTTCTGCTTCCACGCTCGTGGGAGGTTTCTCCCAATTCTCCCAAATCAAACAAGCAACTTTTACTTCCCCATAGTCTATTCCACCTTTTTTCTGAGCCCAGTCTAGAACCTCCATTGATACACCTTTTGCTACCATCACATTGGCTCCGAATCATCTTTCCCAATAGTTGGTATCCTCTACATTTCCGCTACCACCACCGCTCCCTATGAGTCCTTCCGTCGCTTCCCAAACTAGACCTTGGCATAACATACCCCCATTCTCCCTATTAACGGTCTCTCTACCAAAGAAGACATCATTCGGGACCACAAATATCTTGTTCCATTTTTCTCTTCCTCCCGATGCGCCCTTCACCAGTGAATTAATTAAATGGCCAACAAAATTTATGGGGCAAATAAATAGAACTAAAGTAGCATGGGCTATCAAGGTCTAGAAGAGAAAAGAAAAAGATGTATCAAAGCCTGCAGAGCCATGCGTGTAGACCATTTTCAGTGAAGTTGAGGGGTCGTTGCATTTTGAAACCATGAATCCAAACACTCTAACCACAAGGGGAGATGCAACCCAAGGAATATATGATCCATGCTATAGGGATCGATCTACATCAGCCCAACCGCAAGACAAAGTTGAGCTGATGGAGGAAACCCAACGAGTGGTGACTACCAAATTTCTCAAGCATAGTCACCAACTAAAAAAGAAGGAAGAGGAGCTCAAGAACATGAAGGAAATTTTGGAGACCCTATTGAAAAAGGAAAAAGCTAAGGATGTTGAAATTGCACAAATGACTCAACAAGTGCAAGTAGACAAGGCCAAACTCCAGGAGGAGCTTGTAAAGTTCCAGTCCCTGGATCCCAACTTAGTTTCCAGACTACAATAAAAAAAATAGGAGTTACAAGACATGTTGGCTCAGGAAGAGGGAGAAATGCAACAGAAGAATGAAGAGCTTTGGGATCAATGGGCTCAATTGGAGTAGGAAATGCAACAAAAAGACAAGGAGTTCCAAGACCGAAAAGCTCAATTTGAGAAGGAGATCCAAGAAGTAAAGCTCTCCCTGGAAAAAGAATCCACAACCCAAGGCTAGGCTAAGGAACAATTGCTTGTCGAGTTAAGGAATCTATAGGAATGACTCTCCACCACAGACAAGAGAATTGAAGAGCTGATGTAGGATGTCAGTTCAAAGGATATGGAAATTGGTCTTTTGAAAAATCCTCCCCAACCCCCTACTCCTCAGTTAGATCTCCTTTTAGTAGCCCAACAATTATATATCTCCTACTAGGAGAGAATCACGTCTTTTTATTTGAATCTTGATCTGGTGCTCTAATTCATGGCGAAGGTGGTAGGTTTAAGCAAGGAGGTGCATGGAAAGATGGATCAGGTTCCATAGTTCATTACAGAAAAGGTGCCCGAGGCAGAGAAGTTGTTGGAAAAATTATACGCGATGGTGAACGCAGGGATTGAAGATCGGAGGTTGGTTGCCAGGAAGGTGAGGGAATTCATCCATTGTCATGTCCTCTAGGCTAGCAATTACTTGACAACATTGAGTCAAACTATGAACAAAATGTGGATGAAATTCTCCCATTTGACTCAAATGGGCTTGCCTTTCCCTTTTCTCTCTGATGATTCAGTGGCCATGGCGGAATATATCGCAACAAAGATCAAGGAAAATTAGCAGGATTTATTTGCGTTTCAAGATTTCAGTCAACCTCCCATGGCTACAGACATAGAAGGTGTCGTCCATCAGATAGCATGGCTTCTCTTTCAACTCGTGTCAAGAACTGAGATCTCCATGGAGCTTCCCTTCAAAGAAATAATCGATCTGCATGAGATGCAAGAGAATTTTCACACCTTATCAATGCCATTTGAGGCCGACTGGCTACCTCTATAGACCATGCTTTCAAAGCTTTGATCATTGCCCAATGGATAAGGCTCTGGTCTTCACACCAAAAATTTTGGGTTCCCATTCCACAATTGAAATGCCCCTGATAGTCACCAAAAGCTATGGATTAAAATCCTTAAAGTTTCCTCCGAGTGGTCATGGTTTATTTTGCATTGGCCCCTTCTCGCGCCTCATGTATTTGAATATCTTCAGACCCCTTTTGAAGCACCTTCACCCACTTGCTTCACGTGTTTGTTGCACGCTCCTTGGAAGGTTTTCTTACCTTGCTTCTTTATCGAGCCTTGTCCTCTCACCACGTGTCAGCAGCGCAAGACTTTGAGAACCCTCTCTCCTTTGCTCTTCCTCTGAACTCCACCCATGTGCCATGTTGCATCATTCTGAGGGAAACCTTTTGGTGGACCCCACATTCAGCGCTTGAAACAAAGACTTCTCCACATGTCCTCTTCGTAGGGAATTTGATTGCAAGGAAGGCAGGAATGAATGTGAAGCCCCACCCTTTCGCCATGTGTCCTAACCAACTCTGTGGGTGGGAAACACGTGTCCTCATGGGAATTCTACTGCTTCCACATTGGGACCACATTCATCATTTGTAGAGGGGTGCATCTTATTCAAAGGTGATTGCATACTATGTTTCAAAATCTTTTCTATTGTAATGGCCTTGGGGAATCATTGTGACGGACATCATTGCTCATGCCTGAAATATTTTTAGTTACTGGCTCCTTGGTGGTGGGTGATCTATATATACTACTTCGGATCTTGGAAAAAGGGTTTGAAACTCACAGAAAGAAGTGTAAAGACTATAGGCCTTTTTGTATTATTTTTTATTATTGTATTAAGATTCATAGACTATGCCATACTATTCGGCCTCTCTGTTTCTTAATTAATGAAAAAGACATTATACTATGTTGTTTCTTGTACTTAGTAGTTTATCTACAAGACTTCTATAATTTCAATATAAATTTTCTAATTTAGATAATGTTTTGAACTCTTCTTGTTCAATAAATGTGTATGGAAGTTGTATTATGTTATTTGATAAACTCCTTAGGTTTTTCATCTATGGTTTTTGTTATTTCCAAACATGCAGATTGTTGAACGAGCTCTTAAATCTCATTTGAAAGGAAAATTTACCGTGCCCATACTTAACTCTTGGTGCATCGCTTTAGATTAGATATTTATTTTATATATATGCTTCCTTTTCCCATTCCAAATCCCCAAAATATGGAAGGAGCTGACTTCTTTAAAAAACCCGGAGGTTACTCAGTTTAGTGCAATTGGTCCCCCATTAACTGAGTTTCCCATAAGGTTGTTTTCCTAGAAATTTTAGGCATCAATAATACCCATATTCATAGGACTAGTATCCATAGGATCTTGTTCAATAGTATCCATGTTGTCATCATCCATGTCAAATTTCATCACATCATTCTTTGTAGTTTCACTAGTTTTGATAAATGAAATATTATTTTTTGGCATAGGGTTTGTAAAGATTTGCAAGTTTTGGTTGGGAGGGGCAACAAATTTCCTTGATCATTAACATCTCTAATTGAAAGACGACTGGAATTAATGAGGTCTTGCACAAGATGTTTAAGATGCTTACAAATTTTTGTATCGTGTCCATTTTGTTGGTGATAATGGCAAATAGGAATTGGATCTAAAATTCAAAGGTAAAGGCTTATTAGGATCGAGAGTTTTAATGGGAGGCAAGATCATTTATGTTCCAAAATTTGCAACATTATGTTATGGAGGGTATCGAGTAAGGGAGTCAATTGCCTAGCCAGATCCCAAAATGTGAAAGGAGTTGGCTTCCTTATAGCAGCTACTAATTGGGCATCGACATGTTGAGTTGCTTGTTGAGGGGGATTAAGTTAAAGAAATCCTTTATTATATTTTCTAAAAGGTTTATAATTGTTTTGGTTTGCATATTCAAATTTCTTAGGTTGACTAGAGGTGGATTTTGTGTCATGACTACTAACCGAGTTTTGATAATCACGAAGGGAAAAACACAAGTGTATGAAGGTGTGAAAATTCATCATGGTAAGCTTATCTTGTATCTTAGTTTGTAAGTTTTCAATGAACATCAATTGAAGGTGAGGGTTGGGAATATTTACGTTGATTTTGGAATAAAGTGATTGGTAGCATGAAAGAAAGTCAATAATCTTTTCATCATCTTTTTTCTTACATCTCATCAAATTAGCTAACGTCATCTTAGGAGTCATATGCACTTGGAAATGGTTTATAAATGCCTCAACAAGTTCATTGAATGAACGAATTGAATTGTTTGGTAATGAGGAAAACCAATCTAGGGAGGTATCTTTCAAGGATCTAGGGAAAATATTAACCAAGATCTTATCCTGAAGAATAAAGTCACTACATAAGGTGGTATAAGTGGAAACATGGTTAGAAGGATCTCCTTTCACCCCATATTTCTCAAATCTAGGCACCTTTATACCTTGTGGCATCAGTGTTCTCAATATCTCCAAGGAGAAGGGATTGCTTTTGACATAATATGTAGGTCGGGCATTTTTTATTTTGGTTTATGGTGGAAACTTGTTTTTGAAGAGATGAAATAGTTTGCAAAAGTTGATTTATGACAACGTCATTTTTTGCATTTTGAGATGGAGGTGTGTATGTGTTCGAGGGAAAAATGAATGGAATGCTTATGGGTGGTAATGTGGTAGGGGATATGATATGTGATGCCACAAAGGTACTAGGAATGCTAGTGGAAATACCCAAGGTAGGGATGATATTACTAGTAGGTTGCATCATTATTGTAACTTGAGGATTGGTATAGGTAGGAATAGGGGAAATTATTTTAGGAGGAATTTGAGTTCCTCCTTGACTTTGTACATTATTTGATGGTAAAGAACAACTAGTTGTTGAAGTAAGGTGTTTTCCAAAAATCTGAAATATGTTACATGCAAGTTCTATTCCGTCCTCACTCTCACTCATATAATGTATGTTATCTATGATAGGGATAGTAGTGGTTGAAATTTTTTCAATGCTCACTTGATGTTGTAGGTTTGCTAAGTCTTCATGGATTTGGATTATGTTTTCTTGCGGAATACTAGCAACCATGGTTTCAACATTTGTCAAACTACTTGAAGGTAAAGAGTTGTCAAGGGTATGGTCCATACCAAATCAGCTGATGTTAGCACTAGGAGTGAAAGAGCTAGATAAACCAAGATCCATGATGATTGTGCTATTATGGGATGACATGAGTCTCGAACTACATCTCAGTATAGTATTAGCAATAGGACACTAGGTATAAAAGCTTATACAAGGGACAATCAAGAAAATGCAAGATGCTACTAATTGAATATTAATGATATTCTATAATTTTGATTCAAATTAATTTAAGCTAGATGAAATGAAGTGAATGTAGCATAAATTCTATTAACTGAAACAAAAATGAAATAACAATAAATTGAAACACAAAAATAGAGTTTGTACTGTGGTAAAATGTAGTTTAAAATATGAAACGAGACTAAATCACCTAGAGGCGCATATGAGTCCCAGTTAGGGTCTTTTAGGGATTTAAACAGTGAATAACAATCACCACAAAATACCCAAAAATTAGGGAAAATTGCTTGTATTGGGACTAAATTTCCCAGAGGGGCATATGAGTCCCAAATTAGGGTTTTTGCACCATTTTTAGAAAATTATGTGTGAATGTTATGTTTTCTATTTTCGATGATGTCTAGACTAAGTGCACATACAAATTTCAAATGAAATTTAGTGATGTCCAATATGTAAAACTACAACTTATATGCACTTTCACTAATGTAAGATTTAGAAACCCTAGATGCAAATTAACTAATGCAAACCCTAATGTAAAGTTAATGCAAAATGGATCCAGGACTATGATGCAATTCAAATAAAAATAAGGTGTTCTAAATGCAGGTTCACAAAAATGAAACCTCAAAAATAAGGGTATTGTTCTCTATCTTTTAGGAGATGGAACACACACACAAGGGGTGAGGGCCTATTTCCTTCAAGTTTCACCCAAGGATACCTTAGTGATATCAATCCAAGAATAGAATGAGAGAAGGAGATCTACAATAAGGTGTACTAGGGTATGATTAATGAATAAAGAGGGTTTCACCACCAAGCTAGGTCTTGGAAAGATGAGTAACATGCAAAACCTAATGAAAAACCTGATGATGTGCAAACTCTAAATAAATGACCTAAAAATGCATGTAAAATAGAACATTAAGCTAAGAAAATATAGAGTTGCACCTGGAAACCTGTAGAAGCTTGAATGACGACTTGAAATGTTGGAAATTATAAATTTAATGCACATTGGGACTCATTCACCAGACTGGGCGATTTAGTCCTAGATTAGGGTTTTTGGGTAGAAATAGAAATCTGGCAATGATAAGTTTGAAACTCCTAAAATCTAGAAAATTCACTATACTGGGACTCATTTTCCAAAAGTGGCATACCAGTCCTGATCAACCTTTTGGGAGGGTCAAGACATGAATCTACTCTTCAATCTTCGCTCTTTCTTCTTGACCTAATTTTCTGGATCTGAACTGCTGAATTATGCTCTCTAGGTGTCTTTTAGTGATCTTATAAACAAGGTGACAACTTTGAAAAATTGACGACTTCTTCCAATCTTTCCCTTCAGTGTATCTCCAACCTAGATATGCAAATCACACACTAAGAGAGGGAAAATTTTTGTTTTGTTAGAGGAAAGGGGTTTTCCTTGGTCAAACCTCATTTTGGTAATCAAACCTTGTAATGAAATCAAATGGAATTCATGAATAATGAATTAAAAAAATGTAATGTTGTAACTCACCAAACCATAGGAATAAAGTGCCACTAACATGTATGAAATGGCTAGCATGAATGTGGATCTTGACTCTTTCTTGAATGGTATAGATCTTGACTTGAATGCTTGCTTGAATCATGAAACCCTACATCACAAATGTTAGCTCAAAAATAAACATGATGCATGATGACTTTGACATGATGCTTGATACATGAATAATGCTCCAAAAAAAATTATAATTAGTTATTGAATTCTCTTGAATGCTCTTGTAAACTATTGAAATCACCAATTTTCTATAATGCAAGAGTACTTAAGTTGTTAGGTGACTTTTAAGCTTGTTATGAGAAAATGAGTGAAATAACCTTGTATTTATACTTGTTTGTGCCAAATTCCTTGAAATTACAACACTACAAGCCGACATTAGATCCAAGAGAATAAAATCATACCAAGAATTTGAATTAAATTTAGGTGTAAGCTAAGTGGGACTCATACGACAAAAGTGGTGTATGAGTCCCATTAGGCTAAGCTTGGGACAAATTTTTCAAGAAAATCTTAGATTAATGTGAAATCTAGATTAGGGCCTCGAAACCTAGGTGGGACCCATATGCCCAAGGTGCGTATGAGTCCCAGATCACTAAATTTGGGCCATACAATCCAAAATCACATGAATTATGATTGGATGTTGGTTTATGTTGGGATTATCCTTAGAAAGATACATTAATTAAGGCTTGTGGATATAAAATAAGGCCAATCAAAGCATAAAGAAGCCCAATTAATTAATAAAACCCTAGATTACTGTGAAAGTGTAAGGAAACACTTTACAACACCCTAAATAAGGCACAATTAAGTCCATTTAATTCACAAGGTCCCAAACAAGTGTGAAAATGTAAAGGGATACATTTTTCTACACTACACACCATAATCAATAATAATAATATATTGTATTTTGAGAATAATTATCAAAACACATTATCATTTATCAAGACATTATATATTAATTTTAGTGCTTTAAACTTCAAATATTAATATAAAGTCTCAAGTATTGGACAAATTTTTCATGGAAATGTTTTACAAATTTAGAAAATAAATATAATAAATAAGAGCATTTGTAGGTTTCTTTAGTATCCTCTATTGTAGAGATTACAATGGTTAATTATTGTGATGCCTTAATTTAAACAAGCTAATTTAGAACTTGTAAAACTCCATAATGGTATTTGTGGAACACTATTACCCTCAAAAAGGAATTGTTCAAAATTGGATGCTACTAGCCAATCATAGAGTGTGATTCCTATCAATAAATAAGTAAATCCCTTTTTTATCAAAGGAAAAACAAATTAATTTATGGACCTTCATAGTCTTTGTATCCCATAATTACTTCTTGGACTTTAGTTAGATGGGTACTCAACCTCGTTGATAAGATAAACCAATCCTCCTCTAATAGCCATAAGAAAATTATAACCACCATTGAATACTTCACTAAGTCTATATAAGACATTCCTCTCACTTATGTGATTGGAAAGAAAAAATTAAATTCATCATCAATCATATCATATAGATCAATATGGTATTCTTAGTTCTATCATTTCTAATAATAGCCAATCTTGTAAGAAGCACAAAGTATAGTCCCTCAATAATAAATTCCATATCAAACAAAAAGAACCCTCTCACTACTACCCTCAGGGAAATATTCTCAAGGATTTATCATCAAGGATTCTCGCCAAAACTAGCACTTGCAACTCCATCCCACCCTTTGGGAATATCGTACAAATATTGGTACACCCATAAGATCTAGTCCATATTCATTGGTCTATGGTATTGAGGCCATCTTCTTGATTGAGGTTGAACTTCCATCCATGTGCATATCATTGTAGCATCTCATCCTGTGAGAAGGAATATCATATTTTATTCCTACATGAATAATAAATCCTAGAAGAAAATTTCCTTGTAGCTTTGGATCACTTGAAGGCTTACCAAAAATATTAGTATAGGAAATTCCTCTATAGAGAATACTTAGAAATCAATTACTTGGCCCTTAAGAAAAAATAGAGAAACACAAATAAGGATATATGGAAAGTAAAGAATCTTTTAATCATAATTAGTTAGTCTCCTATATCATTGTAGAAAAATATGGCTTAGGAGAAAATATGACAACTACACCTCAAGGCTAGGAACATGAAGAAACAATGAATGACATGCATCTTAATCAATTTTATCCTTGAAAGGCCACTTCTATTCAATAAAAAAAAACAAAAAAAAAACAAAAACAAAAAAAATCACCCTTTGTTGAAAACCATTTTTGTAGCACCTTTAGGGAATTACAGTGATGAAAAATTGTGTTTAGTGATCATGTTTGATAACAATTTTTTTTAAATGAAAAAATTATAAAGAGAAAAAATTACCTCTAAAAAAAAGCAATTTATATTGTTTGTTGGGGAAATCACCATGATGTAACTCTATTTGTAGGCATTATTTCTAACAACTCAAACAATAAAAAAAATATTTATCCTTTGGTAAAAACTATTTATATGGCTACTTGGACAAGCATCATGATAAAAACCTATTAATAGGTAGAATGCATGATAGTAAATACCTCTCTAATATATAAGTACTCTACACACTTAGGGGCATCAAGTTACACCATTTCATCCGCTTACCACAAGCTTACCCATGGACCCTTACTACAATGTATATAATTATACCTTGATTAGTGCTTCAAAAAACTCTTTGGGAAACACCTATCTCTAAAAAGGAATATAATTCATCTAACCTTAATTAAAACCACCAATTAATCCATTTGATCAAATCAAATTAATTAAATAATCTTATTATTTAGTTAATTTTAAAAATAATTCCATTGTTTGTGAATTCCCAAAATTAATAAATTAAATACATATTTAACTAAAAAATCATTAATTAATCTAATGAATAATAAAATCAAACCAAATAAAAATATTTCATTAACTAAGCACCCAAAAAAAACTAATAAATCTTCCAAAAGGAAAAATAAAAAATCAAAGAAGTTAACTAATAAAGATAAATAGATAAATAAATAAATAAATGTAATAAATATTAATCATGTAGCAACTAACTAATAATAATCATCCTATCCTAATCCATTACATCTCATCCTCATCCTCAACCTCAACCTCTAAATCTATAAATTAAGATTAGACACTTATCTTTACTAATCTTGAAATTGATTTGAGAAAGTAGATGTTGCTGAAATGAGCAACAAAAATAATAAATCTTATCAAGAACACTTTAATAGGAGGGATTTTTGCATGTTAGAGTAGTTTGATTTTAATCAAGTTTTAAATCTCTAGTGTAGAAAATTGTATACCTTAACAATTCCACTATTGTTTTGTCCCCCTAATTTATTGGACTTAATTAAGCTTCTAAATTTCCAAATTATGGATTATGAAGCCTAATTTTTACTATTTTCTGATGGAGGACAAACATTGAATAAATACATCCAATCATTAAATTACCCCTAACTTCGAGTGTCCTAGAAATTCAAGCCAGGACCCATTCGCCCACAGGTGAATGGGTCCCCCTCCTTAGCTAGGACCCAAATTTAAATATGTTGTTGGTGACATTTTAAAATCCAAAGTTTAAATATGAAGTGTCAACTTTTGGGATCTAATTTTCAAGAAATTGGATAAACACCTATAAATACCTAGTTATTTTATCATTTTAAATCTAACAAGAATCTAACAATCTAGCACTAAGGCATACAATTGAGAAAATACTATCATCAAGAGCAAGTCAAGAGAAGCATTTCAAAGTACTATTATAGAAATTCAAGATCTAACATCATGTTAGATTCTATGTGAGTTTATGTGTGTTCATATTCATGTTTTGTGAAGGCTAACCCTTGTTGTAGGTCTCTAAAACATTTAAGAATTCAAGCATTCAAGAAAAGAAAGATCCAAATCCTTTAGGTTATGGTTATGACTTTAGTCCTTCAAGGAAGCCATTGAAGAGTGGTGAGTTGTAGCTTTGTGTTCATTCATAATTCCTTCCTTTCAATTACCATTTTTATCATTGACATTGCCATTGTGGAAGTGGAAACACTTACACAGGGTTTTACTGAGGCAAGCCCCTATATGACGCACAACATTTTCTCTCTCTTTGAATGTGTAGATTGCATGTTTAGAAATGATCAAAGGAAGATTGAAGGAAAATTGTTAATTTTTTCATTTTTTGTCATCAAAGTTGTCAAACCACGAAAAACTCAATTACAGAAATCATTGATGACATTTTGACAATTTTACAACTAGGAATTAGGAACTCAGATCTAGCACCAGAGAATTGTAAAAACAGTTTTAGGAACCCCAATCAAAGACCCATTCACCCCTAGGTGACTGAGTCCCTATTGGTATGCTAAATCTGAATTTTGGGGATAGGTACACATCAATTTGCACTTTCCACATCCACTTGCAAATCACTGTTTCCATCTGTTTGTCTTTGGTATTTTGCATTTTACATATTAGGTCATATAGTCTAATTAGGGAAATCACTCCAAATACTTTCTAATTCATTCCTAAAACTCAAAAGGATTAGATCCAGTTTTGATTGACTCACCTTGGAGGTTGTAAGTCAATCTACGCACCTTGTTGATTTCCATCCTAATGAAATCCTAGAAATGATGAAATTAACCCTAGGCTTTGGAAACTCAACCTAAGGTAACCACATTTTTTATATTTCAAAATCTTATTTATTTTCTTTAACATTGCATGCTTACAACATCAATAGTTCCCACATGAGAGATAAATAGATATATCATAAATATGTATGTCATCATCATAGGAGGTATTATTATGTGAAAATATTTAATTGTGGGGTTGACATAAGATGTAGAATAATGAGCATAATTGAACAAAATAAAATAGGGTTCCACCTTTTGGAAGATGGGACTAGGGGGTTAGGACCTATTTCACTCTTAGTTCATTAGGAAACCCTAGAGATCCCCCAACCAAGATGAATTAATTGAGGGAAGGGGATTTTTAGCTATTACAAGGGTTTCCTTAGTTGTGATTAAAAAGGGGGTTCACCACTAAGAAAATTCTTAGAAAGAAGGAAATAGAAGAAAAATACAAATCTAGCTATGAGACCTAGAAAATGAAACTTAAAATCAGAATAATAAACCGAGGATAACCAAAGGAGTACTTGGAGAAATGAAGATGACTAAGCAAGGCCTGAAAACTCTAAAAATTGCTATTCTTGATGTGCATTGGGACTCACATGCCAGACTGGGTGATTTAGTCCCAGTCTAGGGTTTCTAGGCTGAATCTAGAATCTTCCAATGACAAACCAGGATCTACAAAAAACTGGTAAAAGTGGTATACCAGGACTCATACACCTAGTGGCGATTTACTCCCGTTCGGACTTTCCGAAAAAGAAAGATCCAAAACTATTCTCCTATCTTTGCACTTCCTTCCTATGTCTTCCAAACTTCACTTCCACGTATGAACCTATTAAAAATCTACAAAACTAAATGTTGTGTTGATTTTCTTATGGGGGGTTTACCTAATCGGTCAAACCCCTAGTTGGTAATCAAACCTTGATAGAAAGAATAGACCTAAAATGGAAATGTATGTGAAGATCCTAATCTTAAATGTGCCTAAGATTAAGAGATCTAGAATGCAATGAAACCCTACTCTAATGTGCTAGGATAGGATGCATCAATGGAACATGATAATGATGATGATTCACTTTGGGAGATCTCTAATCACTCTAATAAGCCATAAAAATACATGTACCTTCCTTTAGGTAGAAAGTAGAGAGATAATGGAAGATGGAATCACTTAGGAAACAAGTCATTAGGCTTGGTTCAATGGCTAGTTGCATCTCCCCAACCTATAATCCATCATGATTCTCCATAGGAAACCATCATCAATCCTTGAAAATGTTAGATGTTGAAATGAAAGTGAGCTTGAAGAGCTTCAAAAAAACTACTATAATACTACTCCAAGACTTAAATTTTCTTGCCCCTTGCTCTTGAATGCTTGAAAATATCTCTTGAAAGCTCTAAATCTAGATGATACTCTTCTTCTTGAAAATTCTTGGTGAAATAATGATTCAAAATCTTAGTTTTATAGGAATCCTATCTAATTTACCATTTATTATATCCTAAATGCTAACATTTACCAGAAATTTGAGTTAAAACCTTAATTTCCTGCTCAAATCCTAAAAAGGGGCGAAATGGGACTCATACGCCTGAGGTGGCATATGGGTCCCACCTAGGGGGACTCATATTCCCAAGGTGGCGTATGAGTCCCACCCTAGTTTTTCGGGTCGAGGAAGTGTCAGGGTGTTAGAAAAATAAATTTATTTGTTGAATTTGTCAGGATTTCAATCGAAATAAGTCTTGGTATCAATAATAAAGGGTCTTAGGGGCCTATTAATGATGATTTAAAGGGTAGGAATGCAGGGGTACTAAAATAGGTCCAAACTAAGTGTAAATTATACTATCTCCAAGAAGGGAGTATATTTTTTGGCACTACATTTAGCCCCCACTTTAGCACCCATATGACTCTAGGTGCATATGCAAGCTAATGGAATTCAAATTGTAAACTTTATAAAAAGGATACTTATATGGATTCATTTGCAAACATGGGAGAATGAATCCCACATTGTAGTCATCTACAAAACCACAACGTTAGGAACCACATCTTGCAAAACCACTTCGTTAATCGTTAAAAAATCCTCTTATCTAACTTCTTCAAGAAATAAAATTCGAGGGTAGATGTATGCCCCCCTTGATTTCGCTTGCTTTATGGAGGTTGAATCAAGGTAGTAGTCTAACCACATTGAATTGCATAAGTCATACCATAGGGTATTTCAAAGTACCATACCACATAGTGATAGACATTTGATGAGACTGGGAGCAGAATTATGAATCCAATGCAACAAACATTGTTGAAAACTAAGTTCTCTAGTCCCAAATATGCCAATTTGAATAAAAAAGTACTTTATTTACCTTAACATGTAAATGACCTAATTTAAAAGTATATAAGAGTAAAAAGTTAAGTAGTTTGTGATCATTTTGTCTTTTACCTTTTTGTAGATTGATTTTAGTGGAGAGTGATTAACGATGCCAAGTGTATGACCATACGCACCTCTGAGACTTGAGAGCCTACATGACGAGGTGGTGTGGGGTGATTTGCAACATACGGTGAGTGGATTCTTCTCGACCTTAGCTTTATTTTTATGCATTTATTTTATGTTTTTACATATTTTTAGATAGATTTAGAACCTTGGAAAAGGAAGTCACAAAGCATCCCTTTTTTCACAAAGTCTCCCACTTTGCTACAAAGTTTCCTAGAAAAGGAATAAAGTGTCTAGGATCATTAGAAAAATCACCCTAGAGAAACTTTAGCATACTATTTGATTTTTGATGTATAGATTTAGGATTTTAGAATTCTTATATGTGATATTTTTTCTTTTTTATTAGGTTCCTCCTTGATCATGATAGCATCTCAATGAAAGGTTGTTCTATTGCTTATTAAACCTAGTTACAATGCTTTCAGAGGAGGAAATGTAGAGACATTACATGCAACAACTATATACTGGGCGTATCTCATGCCTCCCATGAGATACCATGATGCCATGTTGATGGAAATAGTAGAGAGATGGGATGCAAATACCTGCACCTTTCATCTAGCCACCGGGGAGATAACTATCACTCTAGAGGATGTGCATCACATTCTTCGAGTTCTTGTCTGAGGTGAGACAATACATTTTGTAGAGGATCGATCCTACCGAGAGATGAGAGCAGATATTTAGTATTGCCTTGGAGGTCTGATTTAGGAGAGGATCTTGGGGCCACGTGTTGAGCTAAAGTGGCTACTGTATGCATGATCGCCACTCCTTAGGCAGATCATGATGTTTACCACAACATTATAACTAGTTCTAGATGGCCAGGGAGCACACCTAGATGGAGGACTAGTGCACATGATACAAGAGATGGAGCAACACAGGAGCATCTACACATGGGTTCATAGTATACTAGCACATCTCTATTATGAGTTGGGATGGTTCACCTATCAGGAGGTGGACTGTATGGTGCATTGTACACTACTACATGTTTCATGCCTAGAGAATATCACATGTACTAGACCAACAAGATATCCTACTGTAGGTGCCATGGGATACCCATGCTCCTTTAGTTATCCAATTAGGCAAGCATGATAGTATGGAGATTTTCTATACTAGAGAGTTAGATTCAATCATCTTGATTAGGAGGAGATCCTATTGAGACCTAGCCAACTCATACCTTGGTGGTGAGATGACACCCACCAGTTGACTAGGATGCAAAGGGACCAATTTTTTTTGGGAAAGCACAATTACATAATGATACCTTTCTACTATGATCATTTCATGAGACAATTTGGATAGATACAGATACCCCTAGTAGCAAGTCCATTTAATAGACAATCAGTGCAGAGTGCCCGTAGGGCTGGAGATACGAGACAAATCACAGTCGATGATGTTGTATCTAATGATTTAGACAATGAGGATCTCAACATGACCCCAATCTCTAGTTTATGTTGATGAAATTGGTTCTATAAATTCTTATGAGGAGTGGTTGGTTGTAGCATGACCATCTCTATTCTTTCCTATGGATCATCCTATAGGCT
>VDFB02049217.1:17230461-17297656 GCA_007258455.2 Sequoia sempervirens | reverse complement strand
GAATATGGGGAATCCAAGAGGTTACTAGTAGGTGACTATGGAAATATTGAGGCTACATCCCTACCACATTTCATTAAAAATGCACTAATCAGACCAAATCTATCAAACATTACAATCAAGTTGGATGATAGATTTTAAAAATTTATAGAAACAAGTCAAAATATTTTATTCTTTAAAGAGAAATATTTGGAACATTTAGTTAATAAAAGTGTGAGGAAACTAATGAGAGAAGAAATAAATAATAAAATAAAGCCATGTTGAATTTAGAGAAAAATTTGTCAAAATTAACTAATGAAATTTCACTAGAAATAAGAAAGAATCATCAAAGGTAAAACATTGTTATGAAGAAGCACAACCCCTACACCATGATCCATAGCTATGCCATATAAAATAAAATAAAATATTAGTTGAAGATATACTACAAAAGGAAGAAAAGAGTTTGCAAGAACAAATTATAAAAAGTTGTGAAGAGATTTTGGAAAGGCTTACTTTGAAACCAAGTTAGAAAGAGATAAGGGTCGAGAGAATAAAATGACAACAATAAGAGCTAGTAAAATGGAGAAGAAAGAGACTCAACCTCTTTGTAAACCAAAATAAGAGAAAGCCAAAAACACCATGAAGTCATTAATCAAACTCCTAATATTTGGTAAGGATACCAATGAGGCCGTATAAAATATATTCTTGCTAGAACCACTTTGACAAAAGAAAGATGTCAGTGAATATAAGATTAAGTTCCTTGAATTTGTGGCATCATTAAGAAAATATACATTAGAATGGAACAAGAAAACTTATCCTAAGCATGGCAAGGATTGGGAGGAATTGAAGATTGAAGACACTTTAGAAGTACCATTTGAAAGTGTAAGTAAGATGAGAGAATCGGTGTAGAGAAAAGGAGAATCAGTAAAAGAGTATGATAAAAGGTTCAAGGAAGTATCCCACAAATTGGAGGAACTAAAGAAATAAAAGAAGAATGTAGAATGGTTTAATATTTGAACTCCAAAAGGATACTCAGGCAACACTAGATGATAGAATCTTCATTAAAAAAAGGGTGCAAACATCCACGCTCAAATTTAAAACGAATTGGCGCTGGAGGTTCCAAGTCGTTTATTCAACGTTCAATGTTGTTGATTTATTAGTAGATTATGACCCAGTCGCTGGCCTATCGTTGCTTGCGTGCTTTTGAACGGACCGTTTCCTCTGCAGCGCGTTTACCTTTAATTTCCACTTTGGCGATACCCTTCTTTTACTGTTCTCCCGCCCAACTCAATTTTCGTAGGTATATATATATAGAGCTATCAGAACTTTAGTGAAACATATCCGCACAGCTTGAAACAAACAATTTAAACAAGGAATTTGGATTTGGGTATAGATAGAATGAAGGGAATGGATGTTGAAGTGACAGTGCCGAGCTATCTAAGATGCCCCATCTCGCTGGAACTGATGAAGGATCCTGTTACTCTCTGCACCGGCCTTACTTACGATCGCCACAGCATCGAAACCTGGTTAGATGCCGGCAACAATGTCTGCCCCGTCACAAATCAGATTCTGCATACTCAAGACACAATCCCAAATCACATTCTCCGTCGAATTATTCAGGATTGGTGTGTGGCCAACAGTGGCAGAGGATTCGAACGCATTCCTACGCCCAAGGCACCTCTCGATCCGGTCCAACTCAATGCAATTCTGGAAGATATTTCCTCCGGCGAGAAGGAATCCTTACGGAAGCTGAGGCGATTGGGCAGGGAAAGTGATAGGAATAAAAAATGCATCGCCTCTTCAAATGCATCCTCTGTTCTCGCTTCCGTTTTTGCCAAGCACAGCGCTCAAGCTTTGAATCGGTCGCAACAATCAGTAGAGATTTGCGATGAGGCTCTGGGGGCTCTGACTATGACCTTGCCCTTGACTTCCCAGGCCCTGGATTCGCTTGCCTTGTCCGACGCCATTGCTTGTCTTGTACACAATCTCCGAGAGGGCAATCCCGAGGCAAAGAACAGTGCTGTTACAATTCTTCGGGAAATGGTTTCTAAGGATAAATACAGAGACATGATTGGAAAAGGCGAAGGATTGGCAGGGGGATTGGTGCAACTTCTGAGAGAGCCCATATGCCCAGCCGCCACAAAATCAAGCCTGGCCATCATATACAACATTGCCCTGAGGCAAAGATACAGGAGCAAGGTCGTCCAGGTGGGGGCTGTTCCATTGCTGGTGGAAATGCTTGTAGACGGAGATCGGAGAATTTGTGAAAGGGCATTGTTGGCGCTGGACATCCTTTGCTATTGCACGGAGGGCCGAGCGGCTGCTTCTGCCCACGCTTTAACTCTACCAGTGGTTGTAAAGAAGATGTTGAGAGTGTCTGATTCAGCCACCGAATTAGCAGTCTCTGTTTTGTGGAATATTTGCCAGAATTCCTCCGACGGCGGGGCCGCGCGGGAGGCGTTGCATGTGGGTGCCTTCGAGAAGTTGCTGTTGTTAGTGCAGTTGGGATGCTGTGAGCAAACGAGGGATAAATCGACCAAGTTACTTAAACTTTTTAATGCCTACTCGCATGATTGGGAATGTGCAGAGACCCTGCATTTGCATCACGTCAAGCGTTCCTTCTAATCGACCAATGGAGAAACTGTCAAATGTAAAATATGCACAATTTTTTGGGTGTTCTTATGAAAACTATCCAATCGACCTATTTGCAAAATTTCCACATTTACTAATGAGATTCCTAATGCATTACAATGAATAAAAACCAGAGGTTTGGAAAACGTGTGAGAAAACGAAGGCCCAAATTATAGACCAGAAATCTCTAAATTTAAACACAATAAAAACCCACGACTTGCGGGGTACCGATTCCACCCCAGAAAATGATTATTTTAAGTTAAGCATGTCACAGTTCAATTATTTTTAATTACACGTACTGATATATTATTCGTTAAGTATGATGTCATTTGTGTTATCTAGTCAGGAGTTCACGGCATAAATAAGTGTACGGAGACATCATAATATTATATATTTTTCAAGTATTGATATGCATTTCTTTTATTTTTACTTAAAAATAAATATTGTTTATTACACTTAATTTTAAAAAATCTATAATAGAAGATATTTGTTAAATTTGGTAGATTTTATAATATGCTAATATTGAATGGATTTTTTACTTCAATGTGTTTTGTATCAAATACAAGATATAATTATCGACTTATATATTTCTACCATATCAATATGTTTTTTTGCTATAATTATTCAAAATAAATATTTATAATTGTATTTATTAAGATAAATAAATATTGGAGACATTTTATTAAAATTGGTCAATTGCATGTCATGTTAGTATTCAACGGGATTACATTCTTTCCTACATTTAATGCCTTTGCTTTCTATCCTTATGTTAGTGGAACTAGTGTGGTAGACTATATCTTGACAAACAAATACTTGATAAGTAGGAGGTATTTTCCACATGGTTGAATGCTTCTCATGAAACATGGGTCAATGAGTTTGACTCGTAAACTACACAGTTGAATCCTGATAGCAATATTAAAAAAATACTTGTAGCAATTATTCAGTTGTCTTCAAGTGGAATCTCTTCCGCTCCTTGAAAACCATATGTCTATCTCATTCAATTTCCTTATCTCTATAATAACCACAAATGATTCATCCATATTTAATTTGGCCATACACTTAATGTTACTTCTAGTATTAAAAATAAAAAATAATTTAAGCAATGTAAATATTATCCAAAATCCAATTGAAAGAGTATAATATCTCTCTAAGATAATTTAAGGTACTACCTTTCAACCCTTTCCTCATTCTATGTGCATAATAATCCAGGCCTCTAGATTCATACTTGAATATTTCCTATATAATGTTTCATTTCATATCAATTCTAGATCTAGAACTAATATATTAGCAAATATATTTTTTCCA
This sequence comes from Sequoia sempervirens, assembly GCA_007258455.2. Classification (NCBI taxonomy): domain Eukaryota; kingdom Viridiplantae; phylum Streptophyta; class Pinopsida; order Cupressales; family Cupressaceae; genus Sequoia; species Sequoia sempervirens. The sequence continues at coordinate 17,293,744 of VDFB02049217.1, read as the reverse complement.
AACAATTATCATCATATCTTATCAAAGAAGAAGAGGCTATACCTTAAAAAAATAGAGAAAATTTGATAGCATTAGGCTTAATGCTAATTTTATTCTTTGTATATTTGAACATATGCCATATGTAACATAGGTACTTAAAAATTATGCATTTTGTGTTTATGTAAGAAATATTAGAGATGTGTTCTCACTCACTATCACTACCTTTTGAGTGTTTGGAAGAAAAATTCCATTTGGATGTGTCCCCCGCTAGTTTCAATCTAGTGGTTGATTTGGAGTAAATATATGTTGTTTTAGTTATTCCTAATATGGTGGTGAGATTTATTGTAGGTGGGGCATTTTTTCTTGGGTTTTATCTACCTTGCACTCTTCCAATCACCACACTCTCCACATTGGGGATTCTAATTCTATTGATGCATCAAATGTTGGATTTTTAGAGGGATTGAAGGTGCATACTGGTTTGGATGGTAGGATTTTCATTCTCAATGTGAGTGTGGGTGTTGCTATGTTGGTGCTTCACTCCATCCTTTCTCATGGATCTCATGTAAAAGTGGTGACCATGAACCCCTCTATGAATTCCTCCCATCTTTCTCAAAAAAATGATTCCCCTTCTTTATACTATAGCTACTCCTATGGAAATTCTTTTGTAGGAAGTGATTGAAAATGAGGTTTTATTCATAAAATAAGGGTCGGCTGACATATTATCCATTTGTGGCCCACTCACCCAGAGGTACATTAGTGGAATTTCATTATTGGACTCTATTTGTAGAGGGTAAGATGCAGATTTATCCCTATTCTAGGGATTTTATAATATCATTTGATTCTTTGATTATAGGGAGGATGCACATTAGCTATGTGTGTGTCTTGTATGACTCTACAAGCTTGTCTTTTCCTATGTACATGAAATATAAAACTATAATAGAAACAAAAATACAAAGAATGGAACTATAAATAAACTCATTTTTTATTCATCAACAATAATACATATTTATAGCTATAAAAAATCAACAAACTTCTTATAATCATTCTAATTATGATGACAACTAATTGGAGTTGTTCAACAGTGAACTAGATATCTAATGACAAAAAATTAGAATTGAAGATGCCTCTGTAGTTCCTTATTGACACATCTACAATTTTATTTGGAGCATATATTCCAACACCCCCTCTTAAGGCTACAACATTAAACACAAATAATAAAAAAATAATAATTTTTAGAAGTTGTTCTTCAAGCTGCTCCTAAGTTCCCAACACCATTGGATACCATTTGCACATGAAGTGTCTCATCACCCTTGTAAGGGTATGATTCTAAACTTTTAGGTTTTGGATCCCCATCTAAATTATTGGACACCAATCCTCACATGTATACATATCATAAAAAATGAGGTATAGTTTGTTTGATCCACAAGCACCTTAGACTATTGAGTAACTAATTATTCTCTACTACATCCCTCCTTGTCTTCAAAGTTTTGACCTCTTCAAAATAGAATAAATGGTCCATCTTCAATGGAGTTATCATCAGTATTATCTAGTGGTTCTTCAATAACAACTATATTTACTAATTTTTTAAATTTCTCTTTGAGAAGATCACTAGCACAAATTTTACAAATAATTGATTTATGACTGTTTTTTTATAGTATTAACATTCAATATCACTCTTACTTGAAATTCTATTTCCCATCCTTTTCTTTGAGTATAATGCAAGTTCTTGCTGAGTATCTCCTCTTGAATCTCCTATAGTTTTTCTCTTTTCTTCAACTAAGAGTATTGAAATCATGTCTTCTAAAGTCTGTGAAGGAATTTGATTGAGAGTAAAAAAAATTGCTATATTTTGAAGGCAAACTGCTTAACAAGATAGCTTTAGAATCCTCATTATCTACCACAACACCAAATTCTACTAGTTGTTTAATCAAAGATCTCAGATTGCTCATGTGGTTAGACATAATAATTTCATCAGACACCTTGAATCTAAATAATTGCATCTCGAGAAAGAACTTTGTATTTGTTTCTCTTGCTCCAAAAAACTTATTTAATTATCCCACATTTCTTTAGATGATTTTTCCAAATCAACATGATGTAATTCCAAATCTGAAGAGCAAGGCCAATAATGGACTTGGTATTTTAATCTCTTCTTTCCCAATCAATCTTTCTTTTAGCATTTGTAGGTACTATTTTTGTACCATTCACTATATGCCATAAATTTTTGTTCATCAATAGCATTTGTATTTTCACTTTCCATGGTGAAAATTATGACCATTAAATTTTTTAGAGGTACTTCCATTTACAGAAATATTTGTTAAGAAAATAATTTTTTTATTTACCTTTGCAAATGTTTCATAGCATAAGACTAGTAACATCAAGAGCTTTAGAAACCTTATTAATCGCCTTCTAAATTTGAGAATCCTATATTAGTTTCCTCCTTATTAATTTTGGATAGGCCACAAAACTTTGACTAAATTACATAATTTCTCATAGGGAGGCACCTTAGGTAGTGCTCATTTCACCTAACTTCAGCTTGATAGATAGTACTATTCATCTTTTAATATCCATGTATTATTTTTTCCTCCTCAATATGGGAAGCAATAGCTATAGATCCATTTTCTTTAATAAATTTATATCCTTCTTATCGTTACCAAAATACATGGCCAATATTGCAAACTTGAGGCACTTCATTGCTCTTGAGTAAAGGAAGATGAGTAGGCAAAGAGAAAATAAAGGCTTCTTCTTAGTAGCAACATACTCCTCTTATCATTCAACTCTTCTTAAGAAAGAAAAAACTCATGATAGATGAAACCTCAAACCACACACAACATTCAAATTATCATGAAGACTAAAAAGAATATTAGACAACAAGAAGTAGAAGAGCACGTGATGGATTTGATATGAAGTAGAAAAATATAATGTAGCAACATAAATATAGAGAATGGAGCTGCAAATAAACTCATTTTTTATTCATCAACAATAATACATATTTTATAGTTATAGGCACTCAACAAAATTTCTATAATTATGCTAATTATGATGACAAATAATTGGAGGTATTCATCAAAAAATTGGACATCTAATGATAGCAAACTAGAACTAAATACACATCTATAATTCCTTATTGACACATCTAAAATTTTGTTTAGAGCTAATATTCCAACACTACAGACCTTATTGGAAGTAAATTCATAAAGTGGTATCATCTCAAATGTTGGGCCCCAAGAGCCTCGATTCCTTGAAATATGTGAGAAAAAAATGTGAGCTATATTATTGATACATGGTTACATGCCACTACAATAGATATGTTGCTTTCCCTCCTATTAATGTTAGTAAGCTATCTTTCAACATCACCATGTGTATGTCATACAAAATGATACTTGGTGAAAAGTGTATGCATACAAATGATATAAATGAAATATGCATCAAATCTATCCTATTCAAACCAAATACATTTAAACCTCAAAAAGATCAACCATATTATGTTGATGTGTTGATAGCTTGGACGTGGTTGCCGATGATTCCAATAGCATGAAAATGTGATCAAGATGATTCAATTTCAGTAGTATAATAGTAGCATAAGATTGAGTTCATGAAAATGGGATGTAAGGCATCTCATTTATAGAGATTCCATGAGATAAATCAAGGCCACTTGATGCACTAGTTAATGGATGGCTAGGATTGAATGAGGATTGAAATCAAGGGCCAAGATGCACTAGTTAATAGGTTGTCTTAGTTGACACACCAAAATACTTACCACCAAAATTTAATGCAAAATAAAATTTTCAATATCATCGTACACCTAGACATGATACCGAAAGATGTGCATGTCTTAAACACCAAGTGCAAGAACTCATTGAATCTAATCAAATCTAGTTGTCTGAAATTAATGACAGAGGAAATAAATCATTTTCCCCATCTAATAAAAAATTACAAATATTTACAAACCCATTGCCAAGTCATTCAACAAATTTTGTGCAAAGCAGTGATAATAAAGATGATAATGATTTAAATAAATTTGTAAATATGATCTAAGAAGTCTAACCTCATAAGGGAAGAATTTCTTTTTTCCTAACATTGCTTTTAAACATATAGGTGCATCTATAAATGCACTCGATGGTCCTCTTTATATCATCATCTGAATCAATGATAAACCCACAAGGGGGATACTGATTGATCACGTGTGTTAAGTGAATGTGATCATTGACAAATCATTATATGTGCATGAAATTTACAAGGATGATTTTGAACAATTGAAAGCATGGTTAAAGGATCGCAATGCTTATGTCCGATCTACAATTGGTGCGATAAATCTTCCAATAAGAGTTGGACCTAAACAATTATATATGTTTCATTTACCATAATTCCAACATTGAACCAATTTTGTTTGAAGTTAGGTTTTTTCATGCCTAAGCTCCATGAAGGTAGTCCTATTGGCTATTCACAAATTTACCTTAAGTTTCCACATGAAGAACAAATACATACTACTTATCATAGTGGATTTAAACCTTTGACATCTTGTGGAAATTTTTCCTTGGATTATTTTTAGCCTCAACCAGTTAAAACTGTTAAACCTTGTGAAGAATTGTTATTCATATCATATCAAAAGTTTTAAACTAAGTGTATAGTTGAGTTATCCTTTAGTAATATCCTACCTGAGGCTCCTTGGCCTATAGTGACTTCAATGGTTGATACTGTTACTCCATAATTAGTGGATGAACCTCAGTTTGAACTAGGTATCCTAGACATCAACCATTGGGCATGTATGATGTGATTCCACCTCCACTATCCTATAAAATACCCAGAGATAACCATGTAATCAAATTTATGCCTCCAAAAGAAAAACAAGTCTTTATACCAAAACATAAGAATATAGTTGTCTCCCAACCCATGGTGGTTCCTTCAGTTCCTCCTCAAAAGGAAGAAAGGGAACTAACATTGGGGAACACCTCAATTAACCCTTCACAAGCTAAAAATCATATGAGGAGAAATAGAAGTGAAAAAGATAGTAAATGAAGACATTATGCTATGGCTTACCAATGTGTTGAAAAGTGTGAAACCTTACCTAATGACCATCCATACATCCAATCCAACTCCAACAAATTACCTCCCACTCATCCATTCTCGTCATCACCCGAATCCACCCTTCCACCCTTGCCAAACCTTGAAGTTGAACCTTACCTATCACAACCTAAGAAAACAATGAAAGAAGATCATATGAATGATGGTGTTCACAATCATATTGATAGCACTAATATGCAACCTATTGTGATACTTTTTAAAATGAAGAAAAATAGGTTGTTCACCAAAATGAAACCAAATGATGAAATTCCTATTCTTTTTTATTTCATTCAATATGTGTGCTATGATCATGTGTAAATGAGTACAACAAAAAATAAACCTAACTAATACAACAATCAAAAGGAAATTTTTAAGAGGGTCAAATGTTGTGTACTTGTTGCAAAAAGTGCTTTTTTGAACCTAACTAAGGACTCATTCGCCCTATGGAAAATGGGTCTTGGCTAGGGCTCTCGAAAAATGGTTTATGGGTTTTGTTCCTCTCAGTCTGCACTCCTAGAGTCTAGTTCGGCACTATCGAAAAGCCAAAAATAAATCTTGTAGCTCAATTTCCATGATTTGATAACTTTCTTTGCAACTTTGACAACTTTTGCAATTTTCGCTCTCCAAGTGATCTTCAACCTAAACCACACCTTAGTTGAAACCTTGGATAAATTTTTAATTTGGCATGAAGTGGCCTCAATGAATGTATATCTTGATCATGAACCTTGATTAGAAACAATTCCTTTGAAATTCTTGATTTGATCTTTAATGCTACATCAACACATTAGCTCAACAACATGCATGATGCATTAAATCTTTAACATGATGATGGATCTTGATTGCTGCAATAATATTCTTCAAATCTTCCCTTGAATGCCTTAGAAATTGTTCTTGAATACTCTATAATGCTCTTGTGAAGGTACTCTTGATTGCTTATGAAGATCTCTAGGATAAAACTTAGTGAAACAACCTTGTATTTATACATATCTTAACATTAAATCTTGAAATTCAAATATCACAAGCCGACATCAGATCTAGGAACTGAAATCATTAAAATATTATCAAAAACATATTTCGAGGGGTCGTAGGTATAAGTAAGGACCCATTTTCCATGTGGCGAATGGGTCCTAGCTCACTTAACTAGGAAACACTTTGGGAAATATGAAATGTCATGTAAAAATAGGGTCCTAGGACCTAGTGAGTGTTGGTGTAAATTCACCTCCTAGGAGCACAATCTGCAATATAAACCTTCACAATGCAAGACAAGAAACATGTTATTTCACCATGAGTGAATGAATAAATTGAGATGAAGACTAATTTACAAAACCTTGCTTATAAAGGCAAGATGGAAGTTAGTAAAAGAAATAGTTGACAATAACTAATAAAACTATATGCACCTAAATAACTAATATCTAATAATATTTTCCTAAGTGAAACTTAAGCATGTGATAAATGGTAAAAACCATTTAATCCAATAGTAAGGATCCATTCACTAGGTGGTGAATGGGTCCTAAGTTGCTAACCTAGGACACACACCTTCTAAAATTAAGTGTTGTGTAATGGCATTTATAAATGTCGTGTTTTATCCCTCAAAATTTGTAATTAATTAGGCTTGGATTTGATTAAAATGGGCCAATTAAGGAAAATTGAGCTCAATTAATTAATAAAACCCTAGATTAATGTGAAAGTGTAAAGATACACTTTACAACACCCTAAATAAGGCACAATTAAGTCTGTTTAGTTAAAAAGGGCCCTAAACTTAATGTGAATATGAAAAACATATTACAACACTAAATTAAGGCAACATTAGGTTCATTTTAATATTAATTATTCCCAAATTAAAAGTGAAAAAGGGATACTTTTTCCATTACTAAACTTTCAAATAATAAAGAAGATAAAAGGGAAGAACAAAAGGAAGATCATAGTGAATTAGCTCTTCTCTTTTCTAAATCAATGAATTTAGATGAGGGAGCCCATGATGATCCTCTTAATGAGAGTGAATCACCATGTTTTGAACCGAGTGATACTCCTTATAATGTTCTTGCTATAGTCCCTTTAGCGTATTGTACACCATCCATTTATGATGAGAAAGATTGGGATGCAAATGATTTGCTTTAGATCGACTCACATGTGTATTACCTCTTATATGTTTTTGAGTATTTTCTTGCACTTAATGTGATCTACCATGATGTTTTCCTTGGTGTGTATTTATTTTTATTAGTTTATTTGATTGACCCTTATTGTTCTAGTTGGCACAAGGATACAAAGAGAACGAATCTTTCATAATATTCATTTATTTGTATCTTCATTTGTCTTTATGTTGTGAACATTGTTGTCTTGTGTTTTAATTTTGGGAATGGTGCAAGGCATTGGAACATTTAGGTCTCTTCCATGTTGACCCAAAATAAAGTGTTATGTTGTATCATCCCTCCATTGTGTTCATAATTCTACAAGTATTCAAGGAATGATGTCAATTCCAAGTATAATAATATTACATATTATCTATGGTGTATACTAACCCCACATTTATGGATCCCTTATGTGATATCTTTTGTCTTGTCATATGGCTTTGTTTTGGGGGAACCCCTTGTCATGAGTCAACTTTTTTGGGATCATATCATTAGCATAGGGGTTCCCAACAAGCTCTCACAGCCTATCATGTTGCATCTATAATCTTACTCTACCTTAAAGGCAATTTCTCTTGGTTGGAATTAGAAATTACTTTAAGGTGGGGGCATGCATTTTATTATTTCCTTCAATTTGCTCACACATGTTGAGCTTGGTGATGTATTTTTGGAATTTTTGCAGCGCCTTATCATAATTATTGGAATTATAATTCTTGGTACATATGGTTGACATGAGAATGCAACTAGTGAACATCAAAATTCACTAGCCTTTAAGTTGTGTATTTCTTATTAACAACTACTGCTATATAAATTCACCTACACTTGAATATCAGACTTCACTAAAGAGATGGGATTTCATCGAGTCTAAGAGATGTGCTAGCCCCTAGACTCAAGATCCTATGGAAAGAGAATGTGAGGACTAAGGAACACACATATGAGGTGTAATGTAGCATGAAAAACATGAAGCATACTCAAGGAAAACACAAAACTAACATAATACAAGCATAAACATAAAATGTAAATACTACACAATGTGAACATAGTGCCAACACACTGCAAACACATAAAAATAGGGTATGAAAATCGTGGACTACTAAGCTCCACAAAAATGTTACTAGGATCCATACCTAAGGTGTTCATGAGTCACGAGAGGGTAAGTGCACAAAGTTGAGTCCATGAAATGTGGAAGTTTTTTCCTTACCCAAAAAATTGAAATTGGTATTGCAAAAATGGGATGCCAATTTTAATAAACAAGATCCTAAGCCTAAATACAAAACGGGATCCAGATTTATAAAAATTGGGATCCCATTTTGTAGAAATCAGAATCCTTTTTTCTAATGCTATTTATTTTTTAAAAAATGAACAGAATTCATTTTGCAGCAGACGGGATCCCGAGTACAGGCAACAACGACCTCCACAAACAGCTCCAGGTACCTGCCCACACCCCTTTTTTTTGCATTTTTCCATTTCTTATTGAAATTGTGAATAAAATAAGTGAATTTGGCATGTTTTTTTAATTTATTTCACGTTTTGAGCATTTTTTTTCCTGTTATAGTAGAAATGAGTAATTGTAGCAATAGATCAAAAATGTTGGAAATAGGATGCCATTTAATTGCAAATCCTAAACATTAATTATTTCATGTATCTCCTAAGTTCTTGGAATGTTTTCAACAAAACTAAGATTAGGATGAGATTAATTATTTGGATGAAATAAATCATGAAATTGACATTTGTAGTTATTCCTAAATAATAGGAGCAAGTGGGTGCACACATGGTAAGGTGACTCACCTTGTGTTCAGTTAACTATATAGAGTAATAGTTAATACTTCTATATGCATGTAAAGATCCTAGGAGTTAGGATTTGATGTTTGCATGCTTGAAGTTCATTTTAGTTCAGTTTAGATTAGTTTAGTTTAGTTTAGTTTAGTTCAATTCAGAATCAATTTAGTTTAGTTTAGTTTAGTTTAGTTCAGTTATGGTTCAGTTTTCTTCAGTTAGTTTCAGTTGTATGTTAGTTAACATCAATTAACTTTGAATGCATGGCTAATAACATTGAGTTGTATGACAGATAACAGGGACTACCTCCAGTTAACAAGGGATGACCATTCTTGCATGAATGGTGTTAAGTAAATGTTTCAGATAACTAGAAATCACTTGGAGCCAACTTGGGCACCCAAGATGCTTTCTTGGATTTACCTCTCATGCATGATAAGATATTTCTGAAGGCTCAGTTAAGTAGGATTACTTAAGGGCACCAACTTTGAGGAAGAGCTTTGGAATTATCACCGAAGTGAAGGATAAGTTGTAGCTTCAATTTAGGATGCCCAAATGCATGAAGCGCATGTTGTAAGCTTTAGTCTTCATAGAATAACTCAACTTGAAGCAATATGGCATACCTTTTCAAGGGCTTGAGCTTGTGCATTGTAATTATCACCATTTGGAGATTACAAGGTTGCATATTGTCTATATATCTCATTCAAGTTGAAGAGAGTTTTAATAATTGTTATTGCAGGTGTGAAGAAGATTAGTGAAGACAAAAGAAGCATTCTCAAGCAAGAATTGGAGCTATTGTATTTTAGAGATTTAATAATAAAATAATTCTTGGTGGATTTTTTTCCCAAAAGGGTTTCTCCACGTTATATCTTGTGTGATCTTTCTAATATCCTATCTAGTTCTTCTATCAACTTCTCTCTTCATTCTACAATAGTAAAATGAATTAATCAAGATAATCACCCACAAAGAATATATTTAACAAAGAAAGAGCTTACTTAGATCAACAATATTAAAGTTTTACAGAGTATTAAGCTAAGAAAACACCTCATTTTCAACAAAAAATGCAATGAAACCTAAAGATTTTTTAATAGAAATGAAAAAATGAACCTTGAATTGTGTTTTACAAACAAAATTTAGCTTTTGAAACCTAAATTGTTTGATTAAACCAAAAAAAATTGAATTTGAAAACCCTAATTGAAACGAAACAAAAAAAATTGCATTTCAAAACCCTATAAATTGAAATGAAATAAAAAAATTGCATTTAGAAACCCTAATCAATCCTTTTGAATCCCTAAATTCAGATCAAACGAAAAAAATGAATTTGAAAACCCTAGTTTGAACTGAAATGAAAAAATTGCATTAAAAACCCTAATTGCTTAGAAATTGAAACCCTAAATTAAATTGGAACAATTTTTTTGTTAAAACCCTAAATTGAAATCGAACAAATCATTTTGATTTTGAAAACTAGGTAATTTCGAGCTCAAAAAAATTCATTTGCATTGCTTAAATGTTTAAATTTTATTTGCATTGTATGGAGAAAACAATATGTTAAACTTTAGTTTCAATGTTAAATTATAATTAGATTAGAAAACAATATGTTAAAGAATAGTTAAAATTCATAAATTTTATCAATGTTTGTTTGCAAATTTAGTTAGCAAATTCATAAATCCAAGCACATACAATCGATTCCAATTGGCACTAACTTGCAAGTCTAAATTATTCCAAGGGCCACCCAAACTTCACCCTAAGTTTGATAAACCCTAAACCCTGAACTGTAAAATCTAAACCCTCAACACTAAAGCATTTGAATTTTGTGCTAGGACCTTAAAATGAAATTTGGTTGCCTTGAAAAACCCTCTATTGTCACCATCCAGTAGAGGTTTTTGTAATGTTTTCACTTATTTGAACACATAATATAAAACTTTTTGGTTTCTACAAGTTTATGAAGAGTGGATGATCACTCTCTATGCCACTTAGACATGATCAATAGGGATCTAAATCATTGGAAGAAAACTTTATTCTATTATATCCACAAGATAGGAGAGCGCGAGTGATAGTGCTATGGGTAAAGTTTCTTTCATTGGACATACCTAAAATTATGTAGGTTCAATGTCAAGAATAGGTCTATTTGGTAGATTTATGAAAACTGTTATGAATATCTAGAATACCATAAAAGTATAATTATAGCAATTCCAATTGGAAACACTTGGGTATATATATCATATAAAATTTAAATAGTAAGGTGTCTATTATATAGGAGAGTTGATAATACATGGAAAGAGGTTTGTATGAGAATATATGTATTAAGAAACACATACCATGACCTCTATAGGATTTTTAAGATGTGATCCTAGATAATAATCCACCCATCCTCAAGCATAAATGATTCTTTAGCAATTAAGGGAGATTCAATAACCATAAAATTACCTATATTTTGATACTATATAGATTTATGTGGAAGGATAGAAATGCATCAATAAGGAGACCAAGATGGAACCATTTAACACCTAAGGTACACCTATTACATGGGAAAGGGAGGAGGTACATGATGATAGGTTGGAGGAACTAGGCTATTATTACAATAGAGAGAGGAGGAGGATTCATATTATGCTCCTATAAATAAGAGGTCAATTTAGAAGATTAAAAGAACTCTAATAACAAAGGAAATAATTCTATAGAGGGAGTGAGTGGGATTGTTGGAAATATACAAGGAGAGAGGTGAAGGTCCCAACACCTACATAGAGTCCTACACGAAATACACCAATCTAGGCACTTCCTAGAAGGATCAAGATCCATGTGAGTAGCCTCTTTTTATTTTTGTATCTTCTACATATGTATATTTATTCCTTTATTATGTGATTAAAATTATGTATGATATAACTTATTAATAAGTGATTACAAGTATAATTATTAAAATATTTCATATTTATTTTGATATCCTCTAATGTAGGAGGAAATTTTTACTTGTTTTGATAGATGTATGTTATTTTTGTGATATGTATAGATTGATTCATTTTTAACATGATACTTTTTTTTATTAGAGGGGTAAACACTTTTGACCCAAAGCTATGAACCAATGAGGTCACAGTATGACTAAATTTGGACCTCACTAGACATCTACATCCCCTTAAGTCGTCCTATCACCCTAAATCATAAATCAATTTCTTAAGGGGTCCCAATATGACATTTCTTAAGGGGATCAAAGAAGTTCTTAAAATTTGGTGAAGTTTCCCAAGGAAACCAAATTTAACAATAATGAGATTGTGCAAGATTATAATATGAGTGAGATTTCATGATCTAGGTTGGTTAGTTGAAACAAGAGTAGATCTCAATCAACTATTCCACAAGAAAATGTTCTTCACTAACTTGCAAGTTCATTATATTCCAAGGGAACCAAAACTTCACCCTAAGTTCTGTAAACCCTAAACCCTGAACTCTAAAATCTAAACCCTAAACACTAAACCATTCATTTTTTCCTACCTAACCTTAAAGTGAAATTTGGTTGCCTTAGGAAAATCCACCAAATTTCATTCCCTTATGCAATGTAATTTTGTCATAGGCTCTTTACATAGATCCCCTTAGGTTATCCTATTACCCTAAACCCTAAACTCTAAACTCTAAACCCTAAACCCTAAAGCCTTCATTTTTTCTTATACTCTTAATGAAATTTGGTTGTGTTAGGAAACTCCACCAAATTTCATTCCCTTATGCCATGTAATTTTGTCCTAGGATCTTACTACATGTAGATTCTCTTAAGCTATCCTATTAACCTAAAGCCTAAACTCTAAAGTCTAAACCCTAAACCCTAAAGCCATCATTTTTTCTTTAAAGGCTCTTAATGAAATTTGGTTTCCTTGGGAAACTTCACCAAATTTTATTCAGTTGAGCCATGTCATTTTCTTCTAGGACCTCACTAGATGTAAATCCCCTTAAGCCATCTGGTCACCCTAAATTGTAATTCGATTTCTTAAGGGGTCCCAATATGACATTTCTTAAGGGGATCAAAGAAGTTATTAAAATTTGGTGTTCAAAGTTGCCCAAGGGAACCAAATTTAACAATAATAAGATCATACAAGATTATATAATATTAATAGTTAATTGTATTTTCATTCAAGTAACAGACATAAATGAGGCTTACATATTTTATCATTTGTATTCAATTATTTAAGGCCATTTATATTGAATGGTTTAAAGGTATTTCCTAAACATGTATCTTACATCTTGAAATTACAAATCTAATGCACGTTCACTCATATCTTAAAGATCACATGGATCCATTCAATAATATTTGCAATCCACCTCCACGCCATCCATTTCCACCACCTTGACCTCCACCTCCACCCACTCCACCTCATAACCTCCCACCTCCACCACCTGAAATCGATGAACATGCTCGTTTGCAAGCACAAATCAATGCCAATGTTAGAACCATCCAAGATCAAATCAACATTATTGAAAATGAAAAATGTGTCGCACCTCCTGTGAGGATGTTTGCATTTGTGATGCAAACCCTTGTTGATGTTGTCAGGGCTATGGATGGGATCTTAGATGAGCATCAACAATGGCTAGAGGAAAGGAGAACTTCCGATTCTAAAAAGGAAAAAACAAAGAAATGAAGAGATGCAATAGAGAGCCACAATAGTTTCTAAATTAAGACAATGATCTTAAATAGTTATGAATTTATGAATTTGGTGAATGATGGATATTTTGTGTGATGAATTTATAAATTTGGTTGGATGGATATTTTTAGCGACATGAATTTATGATTTTGGTTCTAGATGGATATTTTTAGTGACATGGATTTATGAATTTGGTGGAATTTATGAACTAATAATGAACAATATATAATAGTATATATTTTATGACTATCTACTAGATCATGATTTCTCCTGTTGAAAAATTGTAATATATATATGTGTGTGTTAGACATAAAATGAGCTTTTGTGAATGTTTCAAGTTTATTGTTTAGTATGTGCGTGCATGTATTAAAAATTTGCATATAGTTCTTAACTTTTGAAATTTGTATGTATGTACATAGTTTAGTTTAATGATCTGTACGCATGAAAATTATGCATCATATTTTTTATTTGAAATGTATGTACATGTTAAATTTTGAATTTTGTATGGACATGCTCAAGTTCAATCAATGTATATATATGTGCATTTCAATTAAATATATGATCTTAATATATATGTTGCTCATCCTATTTCAATTAAATATATGATCTTAATATATGTATGCACATCCTATTTTGTATGATTTAATGTAGGTGCACATTTATATCTCATATCATGGATGATTTTAACATTGATGATATCATCAATCCACCACCTCAGCCACAACCACATCCACCTCCCCCTCCCCCTCCACCTAATATGCCACATCCAACACCTATTGCATCTAATGAGGCTCGCTTGCAAGCACTTATAAATGATCAAGTTGCATCCTTAAAAAATAAAATCAATGCTATGTAGAGTCAATCATTGATTCCACCACATGTGAGACGTTTTGCATCTGTGATGCAAAACATTGTTGATGCCATCAGGATGATCAATTTTGATCTTGATATGAATCGATGAGAGAGAGAACAAATGAGACAATTTTATTCCGACGCTCTCTCTTACAAATAAATATTAGACCTTAAAATAATGAAAGCCCATATAGCCCCCTACTTTCTTGACCTCATTACTCGACAACCCATTCCACCCAACAAATCTAGAATATACATGAGGTGGTGCATACGTCCACAGATGAGTGCACATTTTTGGGATCGATGGTATATGGTTTTTGATAGTCCCTCACATGCTAATTGGGAGTGACCATTGTAATTTTTGAGAAAATTACAGTATGTAGAGTTTGTTCTAGGGAAAAAGCCCAATTATTTTGATTTTAGATCATTTCAAGGTGTTGGTGACGACATGCCACAACAGAGGTTAGGGGCAAGGGTTGATCTCCAACGCGCTGTGCATGCGCAACCCCTTGTTCTTGCCCCTGGTCCTCCCATTCCTATACCTGTACATCATCAAGCTTTGGTCTCAACATTAGGTTCCCTTAGTACACTCGCAGGAGACCTTGATTAGCATGCTTCTGCGATAGCGGGTGCAGAGCATAGAGACGATGATAATGGAGGAGTTTTTTATGGATTTGGTCTGAGTACCACTCCAGGAGTGTCGAAGCCCATCCCCCATATATGTACTAGTTGTCATCAAGTATGCTATGGACCTGATCAGGCCACAACTAGTTCAGGTGGACGGGGAGATTTTAGTGGTTCATCTGGTCGCATTAGTTCATTTGTAGAGTTTCTTATAGCAGACCATCACCCTGAGGACACTGCGACACAGGTATAAATATGCATCTATGTACGTTCATTTTATAAGAATTTTGATGGATGTATATATCAAAGAAAAGTTTGCAATACATTTTAACAATCAAATTATTTGGTGTACAGATGACACTAATGATGGGGTAATCATATGTTCCATGAGTACGTACATCGACATCGGTCGTACTTGACAACCCTTATGGGGTATTTTGATTTCAATTTTTAAAATTATATATGAAATCATAAATTTAACTTGAGTTTTACATTTATAATTGAATCACATATATGTTTGAAATATTTATGTTGGTTTAGGTGAGTCAATCGGTATCCACGTCGATTCCTCTTGAGGGATTGTCAACCACTCCACTATCGGGCGTCATAGATCAGGGGGCAGGTACATTCATATTGTAAATTTGTAACACCATAAATTTGCAAGCTAAACTTTATCTCAAATATCAACATAATGTTAGTTCTTAGCAAGAAAATAAAGTGGAGTCCTTATGAAATAATTCAACATGTCTAACATTGTAAACAAAATAGCAAAGTAAACTAATTGAAAGCATGAAATACACATTGAATACTTATTCCATAGTGGATTGGTGCTTCTGTGGAAAGAAGCCCTTTCCCAACCCTTGATAAGCTCCTGGATGATAAAAAGATGCAAGATGATGAGCAAGTGCAAGATGAATGTGTATCAAGTTTCCTAAGATTGTGGAGATGATGATCAAGGTGAAATGCTAACTTGGATGAGTTATGGAGGAGTAATACAATAGAGAAACTCTCTATTTATAGCCAAGAAGGATAAAAGAATGCCAAACATGGAGGATGTGGGACTAAAGATCCACCAATGACAAGATGCCACTTGTCAATTCATGTGAGAGGTTGAGGAATGAGCACATTTTGGTCAATGTGCCAAAGAGGGGAGATTTGAAATTTGAATTTGATGACATGACATGTTTAGGGGATGAAAGATGAGTTAAATGCTAAGTTTGACCTTTGCAAGAGACATGCAAGAGCTCTTAAATGCTTTGTTGGATGTACATGTCAATTTGGGGGAAGATTTCAAACTTGGAGAATATTCCTCAAAAGATGCCAAGTTGAAAATAAATAAAGATTTTAATAAATCACTTAAATGCATTTTCATGCAAGTGGAAAAATATAGAAAATTTTGAGATTAGGATTAAATTAATCAGACTTGATTAATTTAATGAGGGATTAGGTGATTTTACTTTTGACGATTTAAAATAAATCAAAAGATGAAAAAGTGATTTAGACTTAGTTAAATAAATGCTTTGATTTATTTAGCTAAAGGAATGATGTTAGTGGTTTAATTAAATAAGTTTGATTTATTTAATTAAATGAAGAACTTTAGAAGACTAATTAAATAAACTTGATTTATTTAATTAAAGAGATATCTTAGGAGAAATTAAATAAACTTGATTTATTTAATTAAAGAGAATATGATGATAAAGAGATGATTAACAATGCCATGGAATTAGTGAATATGGATTAGATGCATGATGTGTTTTGCATGTCTACATCTCTTTTGAAGCAATGTACTTGCCGCATTGGTTCAAAGAATAAATACCATCAAAAATTAAAAAATTTCAGATGCCCCAATGGAAAGAAGTACACGTACATTGCCCTCGAGATTGAGCTAAAAGATTCGATTTGAGGGTCGATCTCATGACAAAGAGGTTAAAGATGGACACATGGATGGTTAGGATGATGATGAAAATGAGATGGTTTTAAGATGCTTAGAATAACAAATCTATATTATCCTAAACAACTTAAATGATGATATAATGTATGTGAGATGGATGAGATGGATGATGTGATATGCTATGATTATGAGATTTATGTATGCTAATGGTTTGTGGGATGCAAGATGGATGCATTGGTGATGTTATGTTAGCATGGAGAGAAAGAAGAAATGAGATGATGAAAAGAGGATCCAACAAGTCCATGATCTGACGATTTTATTGGAGATGATGATGATGATAGATGATGTTTTGCTTATCAAGGATTGGGATTTTAAAAGGGCTACTTGGGTATGTGCAGGATCGGATAGGCCAAAAGTGGCAATATTATGGGTATGTATGACTATTTTTTTTTACCTAAAATTGATGAAAACTTAAAAGGGTTTTTAAAGGAGATTCTCAGCTTTCTACTAATATAAATTATTATTTAATTTAATAAGTAATTAATATTCATTTTCTATTCAAATTATGACTAAAGTCCCAATTGACAGTGTTGATTAAAACATCTATAGCTTTCAAACGGATCACATTTTTGAATCCAAAACATGTCACACTTCATAATATAGGATTAAAAAAATAAAATTGAATTTCATGAAGTTTGACCAAGTTAAGGTGGTCGGACATAATGATTTTTATATTTTTAAAATTTTTAATAAAAAATTCATAATTAATTAATTACTTGGAAAAATTACAAAAAATATGCATCACATCAGGGCATGAGTCCTCTACTTATATCTAAAATATTATAAAAAAATATTATCATTTTATTGTGGTTAGGGTGGTCGATTACACCTACTTCTAATTTTTCCCTAAAATTGAAGTACCATTGCAGCTGAAATTTCAAATTTTCACCAAATAGATTTTTTTTTTTAAAACAAACCTAGTAGTTTAGAAACTACATTCAATTTTCTACTAGATTCTATTATTTACATATTTTTGAAATAATATAGATAACTTATTCAAATTTTTACATCAAGTTTCCTAACTTTGATTTTTCTGAATTTTTTGCCACTTAAGGGCCTATTTTTTCCATGATGATCCTGCACATACCCACTTACCTTATGTTTGATAACACACACAAATACGATGCATCAAGGTATAAAGAACCAAGATGTCGTTGTACCTAGTGTGATGAACTTTGACTTGACAAACAGATAGGAGTATTCTTGTTCACATTTGACATACACAAAACTTGCTAGGACGTACCTAACAAAGCAAGTATTCACCAAGTTATATTACAAGAACATCCAACAAGCACAACAAACAAAAGGATAATGATCGTTGCCCAATTCCTTTCTCTCTAAATCATTTTGATTAGACATCATCTCGAGAGGTCATTGGAATGAGCACTATAAGATAAATCAAAAGAAAAGATCAAGTAAACAAACAAGTCAATGTTCTTCATACCTCCAGCCAAAGGGACGTGTTTTGATAGGATAAGAATCCAAAGTGATATCCAAAATGATGCCCATTGTCGGAACGATATATCCTAGGACATGCATTATATAGGATGATGATGGGTTGATAAATTGTTTGACAAGCTATTGATATAAAGTTGATTGACATGTTTGAAAATGATCAAAAGTTTAATTTTCTGTTTAAAAGTTTGTTGTTTCGATTTTGATTTTTGCATTTGAAGCTTTTTTTTGTTGATTGTTGTGGTTGTTTCTGTTTATGTTGCCAAAGGATGAAGGTGATGATTAGTTTATTATGGATGATTGATTATTTCGAGTGAAAGTGAGATGAGACAGATGGATTTTTCAAATATTTGGATTTTTGATGTTTTGGAATGTTTGAGGTCGTTTTGGTATTTTTCAGATTTTACAAATGTTTTGATTTTGATTTTGAATGTTTTGGGGTTTTTCTGAGATTTTATGAATGTTTTGGATTTTTTTGAATGCTTTTGGATTTTGATGTCCTGGGCTGATCAAAGATTAGCCTTGCCCTACGTTAAGCTCCCAGAGGATAGTTCGATATTATGTTTTGACGTTTTCTGACTTTTTGAATGTTTTTGGATTTTCTTAGTTTTTTGAATGTTTTTGGATTTTGATATGATTTTGGATGTTTTTGGATATGGACATGTCTGATGATATCAATGCTCTATTTTGGGATTTTTTTGAAAACCAAGCTAAGGTTGATTGATTAGATTGATGGATTGATGATGATAACATTATTGAGGATGCACAACAATGCAAGGATAGTGTTACACAACACAAGGATTAGGATGGATATCCCAAGATGATGAGGGATTGATGATGATAACATTGTTGAGGATACACAACAATGCAAGGATAGTGTTAAGCAACACAAGGATTTCTCGAGATGATGATTTTTTGATTGGATTTGATTGATCATGATTGATGAAGCTTAATTTGGAATAAAAGTTGTTTGAATGATTTGATGTGATGTTTGAAGTGCACTTTAGATGCAACTAATAGTGGTTGTTTGGATTGATGTTCGATGAAAGATGAAGATTGATAAGGAATGTCTTCTCGTCAAAATATGCCATGGGCTAGTGATTTGGATTTTTTTGCTCACAAGTGGTTTGACCAATTTGATTTCATGTTTGCCAATGTTAGGATCACCACATAAGTTGGAAAATATATGTCAATATTTATTCTTGAAGCAAGATGTAAATATCTTCTCCAGTGTCTAGCAATGTATGGAAAGTCATGAATGGATGCCTGGATCGTAAGTACGCAAAGGATGGCAAGGATTATCTTGCAATAAGATAAGGTGTTTGGATAAAGAATGCTCATTTGGATAATGTTGCATAGCTTAGATAACGTTGGATAGGATAGGATCAGTGAAAA
The DNA here is from genome assembly GCA_007258455.2 of Sequoia sempervirens. Classification (NCBI taxonomy): domain Eukaryota; kingdom Viridiplantae; phylum Streptophyta; class Pinopsida; order Cupressales; family Cupressaceae; genus Sequoia; species Sequoia sempervirens. The sequence continues at coordinate 17,273,909 of VDFB02049217.1, read as the reverse complement.
TGACCCATGTCAAGATGTTTACCTTATGCAAGATAATTTGGAAAATGGATGCAAAATGGATTGGATAAATGACTCATGGATGAATGGATTTATTTGGATGAGACAGATGGAATGCTAGATTTATTATGGATGAGATGAGATGCTTTCACCTGAACTAGCTTACGTAGATGCTTGATTCCACACATGACGCCTGTTTGCCAGGTTTTCATCATGGTCTTTCCCAAAGCGTCACCGTAGTGGTTTTCACTAGAGGACAATTTTTATCTTTATTGTTTTCATGATTTTTTGATTTTTTTGGATTTTCACATTTTTTTGATTTTTTTTCTGAAAGATTTTAAGCTCATGTCAAACCACCTTGTGGTGTTGATGTAGACATTTTTTTCATAATGTGCCATCGATATCCTTCCTAAAAAAGTTGTTTTGCCAAGATACATGCACTTGAATACAACTTTTGAGATTCCTAATCTACTTCGTTGATACTGGAGTTGACTTTGTCTTTGTGTACACATTGCGATAGAGTGCCTTCTAAATCCTTATGATGAAGGGTCACTGCCAATACATGGTTAATGTGAGAATTGGATATTATGTGTGGAGGCATGGATGGAGTGTGTTTAGGAATAAAAGATGGATTGGTTGATAGTTTGGAACCTTTGACTCTCCAAACTTGGGAAGATGAGCAATGATGGGTGGATATGAAAGTGTGCATGGAATTAGGACCAACTGCTTGATATACTTTGTACGTTGCTTGCGAAGCCTACTTTTTCCTTTGTGGACATCTTTGATGGATACTTTTCCCTTTTTTATTTTTCCCCATAGTTTCTTTGACTAATGGAGTTTGATAAGGATAATTTTTCTTTAGTATCCACTTGTATTTGATTTGTCCATTGTGCTTCTCAAATTATTTTTCTTTGATGATATTCTTCTTGCTTTGATTCAAATCTTTCTTTCGATGTTGGTCCCAATTCGTGGATGGGGTGATGGGTGGATGAAGATTCATGGCGTGGTTGGTTGTAGTATTGACATCAGTTTCATCATAAGGATTCTTCGTGCTCCCTATGTTGACATTTGCTTTAGACATAGTTTCCCCCAGTATTGTGGAAGTAGTACCTTCATGCTTTGATTTCACTTGTTTTGAGATGTCTTGTTCAATAAGCATGCTTTGATAAATGACCACTATAGATGATGTTGTTTCAATTTGATGCTCTACTAGCTCTGAAATGTCATGTTCTATCTGACTTGTTTCCCTGAGTGGATAATGTTGGATATCTTCATATATGATGTCCCCAGTTTGAATTTGGGACATATCTAATCCTGATGTTGACAACTCAATTTGACCGTAAGAATCAATAATTCACTCTTTTTGTGTCATAATGTCAAGAGTAAAGGAATCCTGTTCTGAATGAAGATCATCTACATGTCCATCCATAGAAAGCATCTCATGGGTAAATGGAGGAGTATGTGCTATGTGGATATGATCATATTGTATATATAGGAGAGTGTCCATTAGACTATTGTAGTAGCTTGGAGATACAAATTCTTGATCTTGATTAATTTTGGAATTGCTTTTGATATGCTTTGGATCAAGTTCTTGACATGGGTTAGTTTCAAAGGATGGATTGCTTACAAAGGGTTCGTGGATATCTTCATTAGGCTTGGGAAGTGGCTCGATATCCTCTTGATCTTCGAGTGGACTTGCATCAAGTGTCAAGTTGAGGATTCCTTCAGTATTTGTAACCATGAGGTCAAAGGGGGTCGATATGTTTTGGAAAGGACCATTGCTAGACTTTGGTGAAAGATGTTGGTCATGCTTTGGAATAAATTCTTGAGATATGTCCTCTAACTCATTAGGTGATGTAGAGACATTTTCGACATGATCATTGGTCGATGGATCATGCATTATGTCAATAGAATCAAATAATTCTAACACTCCTTGAAATAGATCACTAAACTGTGGCTCTTGATGTATGGTAAGTTGATCATCGGTTGGGGTAGAAACATCTTCAATATGCTCCTTAATTGAGAGATCTTCAACATTGTTTTCAACAATTGTGGCAAAGAGATTGTGAATGTCTTCAACCATAGGGTCAAGTGATGTTGACATTTCTTGAATTGGATCATTGTTGGGTATTGTTGGTGTATTTTGATCATGATTGGAAAGTGACTCTTGATCTATGTTAACTTGACCTTCAGATGAGGTAGAAAAATCTTCAATATGCTCATTGATTGATAGATTTTGATCATTGTTTTCACCAATTATGGTGGAGAGATTGTCAATGCTATCTCTAGTAGTTTAATCTTGATCATTGTCCCCAATAGTGATTATCTTTTGATTAATAAGTTCTTGGATGATATTTTTGAGTCGAATACAATTTAATGTTGTGTGTCCCTTTGTTTTGTGAAAATCACAGTGGTGCTCCTCATTATACCCTGGTGGTTTAACTAGGGGTTCTTGATAGTTCCCATAGATGGGGAGCTTGATGAGATTTTCTCGTACCAATTGTTGCAGGACTGATTTGATTGGTGTCCCAAGTGGTGTGTATTTTTGTTTGTTCCCTTGTGAGATTTTCACTTTGAATTGACCTTGTGGTGGTTGATTTTGGAGATGTGGTGATTGATCTTGGCACAATGAATCAAATATCTTGGTAAGCGAAGCAAGTTGATCTAGTGAAATTTGATCCTTATTTTGATTTGGAAACCCTTGGTATAGCTGATTTGGTTTTTGTTCAAGCAGGTTTGGAATGCATACTTGCGATGGTTGTATGGGATCTTGGAAAAATTGATTTTGGAAAATGTTTTGATTTGGGATGACACTTAGATTTGGCACAATAGGTTGAAATTGAACATTATTGTGGTTGGGAATCACATTGCCTTGATTTAGGTAACTTTGATTTTGCATGGTGTGACCTTGAATTGGACTAATACATGGAGTCATTAACATCTTGTTTGGACTTTGAACAACATTTGTGTGATTCAAAAACATATCCATCCCAAAGTTTACCAAATGTGGATTTAAAATGTTCATGTTTGGTAAATTTGTACTTGACATGTATGGATTTGGTGGAATGATGTTGTTCACTTGAAGATTCATGCATTGATTTTTTGGTTGATAGATTTGTAAGTTTGGACTTGGATTTAAATCCATCATCGGGAAAGGTATTCCAAACTTTTGATCGGGAATACTCACATTTGTTGTACCATCGAGGTTTGTAGGAGATAATGATGCCATGTACAAATTATATAGATGTGAGTTTTGATAATCAATCGGCATTGTAAGGCTTTGAAAGTTTAGCTGACTTGGATTACTCATGATGTATGGATCAGGTTTATATTCCATGTTCTTCTTATTTTTTGACCTTGTTGGCCTCTAAGGTGTTTAGGACCAATGATGAGATGAATGATGAAAGGGGTGAATGATATGGGTGTTGAACGTTTTAGGAACTTTGGATCAATGCTAGAATTAGGATTTGATTTTGATTGGATAATGAACTTGTAAACCCTAAGATGTTAGATGTGATCTTTAGGATAAAGTTGTTCAAAGAGGTGATAATTTAACTGTGTGTGGAAGTATAGACAATGATGTTTCCAAAGCTCTAAAGTTGTTTGGTGGGATGGATTTTGATAAATGTTAGTTCATAGCAAGAAAATAAAGTGGTGTCCTTATGAAATAATTCAACATGTCTAACATTGTAAATAAAATATCAAAGTAAACTAATTGAAAACATGAAATACACATTGAATACTTATTCCATAGTGGATTGGTGCTTATGTGGAAAGAAGCCCTTTCCCAACCCTTGATAAGCTCCTGGATGATAAAAAGATGCAAGATGATGACCAAGTGCAAGATGAATGTGTATCAAGTTGCCTAAGATTGTGGAGATGATGATCTCAAGATGAAATGCTAACTTGGATGAGTTATGGAGGAGTAATACAATAGAGAAACTCTCTATTTATAGCCAAGAAGGATAAAAGAATGCCAAACATGGAGGATGTGGGACTAAAGATCCACCAATGACAAGATGCCACTTGTCAACATGTGAGAGGTTAAGGAATGAGCACATTTTGATCAATGTGTCAAAGAGGGGGAGATTTGAATTTGATGACATGACATGTTTAGGGGGGATGAAAGATGAGTTAAATGCTAAGTTTTACCTTTGCAAGAGACATGTAAGAGCTCTTAAATGCTTTGTTGGATGTACATGTCAATTTGGGGGGAGATTTCAAACTTGGAGAATATTCCCCAAAGATGCCAAGTTGAAAATAAATAAAGATTTTAATAAATCATTTAAATGCATTTTCATGTGCAAGTGGAAAAATCTAGAGAATTTTAGAGATTAGGATTAAATTAATTAGGACTTGATTAATTTAATGAGGGATTAGGTGATTTTGAATTTTGACTTAGATTTATGGATTAAAATAAATCAAAAAGAGATGAAAAATGATTTAGAATTAGTTAAATAATTTTTTTGATTTATTTAGCTAAAGGGAATGATGTTAGTGGTTTAATTAAATAAGTTTGATTTATTTAATTAAATGAAGAACTTTAGAAGACTAATTAAATAAAATTGATTTATTTAATTAAAGAGATAACTTAGGAGATTAATTAAATAAACTTGATTTATTTAATTAAAGAGACAAATATGATCATAAAGAGATGATTAACGACACCATGGAATTAGTGAATATGGATTAGATGCATGATGTCAATTTTGCATGTCTACAAAAGTTTACATTAGTATAGTTACAATTTTATGAATTTTGAATTCACTAGATATATGAAATACATGCATATACACTTGTAAATATTATAAGCGTTAAATTTCTATGTACATGTATGTCTAGGTTGATACCACAATGAGATTGGGCATCGAGAAAACATTTGATGTTGCAGCTACTCGTGAGGCCATTGATTTCTAGGTTGTTTACAAAACTTTCTACACAAAATGTGCAAACTTTATATATATATATATATATATTAACCTAATTCAATTGTACATGCTTTAATTTTGATCTTGTAGGACTTTGTTAGTGCAACTTTCAGCCCTGACCTAGATATAGTTACACCACCAGGAGGACATATAGAGCAGGCTCCAGATCAAATGGTAATTTAAATTTTTTATTATATTTAAAGTCAATTATAAATTACATATTCTGAATATAACTTAAATTTTAAATTTTAAATTCAATATATACATAATATGAGATTTTTTACATATTCTTTTTCTTTTATAGTATGAGACACATCTTATAGCTAAGCATGTACATATAGGTCCTGGAGAAGAGCCTGGTGCACAACCTCAGAATATGGTACAATTAAAATATGATAAATTATAAATTAAATTGAATTAAAAAAAATAATTGTAGAGTTGTACATTTAATTTCAAATTTCTTTGTCTTGTTTATGTAGATTGATTTAGAGAATTTAGAGGTTGCTTCAAGTGCACTAGAGCATCCAAATGTAGATATGACTACAATTTAATTTTATGATGGATTATAAATTAAATTATCATTAAATCATTTTTCATTGTCTTACATCTGATTTCATCTTTCTCTTGTACAAAGTGTTTCAGGTCATCCACATAGTCCACATGGTGTGAAGAGGTCTCTTGATTATAGAGACAATACATGACCTAGAGAAACATGTGATTTTATGTGTTATATTTGTTTATTTCATGGACTATATTTTTGGTTTCTCATGTACTCTATTGGACTTTATATTTCATGGCTCAAGTACTTAGTTGGAATTTAGTTCACGGGTTGTACTCTGGACTTTATTTCATGCGCTTAATATATTGGTTTCATGCACTTAATATGTTACATAAATTATGGACTTCATTATTGTTTGAAATTTTAATTTACACATGTACATTTATGCATTTTATGTTCATAGTCAAGACATTAATATAGGACATTAATGTGAAATTTAGTGATTTCATACATGATAATAATATAGGACATTTTAATATTTATACTTTACAAATTTAGTGATCTCATACATGATATGTACATTCAATAATTAGCGATAATTACTCAATGAACTTATTCAATTCACGTCAATCAATAATTAGTCAATAAATCATAATTTACAAACAAAAGCAATCTGTTTATATACCAGAAAAGATAAAATTTTAAGAAATAAACAATACCATAGAAGATTAGAGAATAAAAGCATTAATAAATTCTATAAATAATAACATCTAACACTAATTTATAAGTTGTCAAAACAAATAATGACATCCCATACTAATTTATAAGCTATCAAAACAAATAATGACATTCAATACAAATTTATAAGTTGTCAAAACAAATAATGGCATCAAATACTAATCTATAAGCTGTCAAAACAAATAATGGCATCAAATACTAATTTATAAGTTGTCAAAAAAAATAATGGCATCAAATACTAATCTATAGGCTGTCAAAACAAATAATGGCATCGAATGCTAATCTATAAGCTATCAAAACAAATAATAGCATCCAACACTAATTATAGGTTGTCTTAAGGAATTGTAATAGGACGTCGTAAGGGGATCAAAGAAGAGTATAATTAATTATAAATATTAAGTGATATTAACAAGTATTATAATTTTTAGGGTGAGCCATCATAACACAATGTCTTAAGGGGATGTCTGAAGGGGTCATAATATGTCTTAAGGGGATGTCTTAAGGGGTCTTAAGGGGATGTCTAAAGGGGTCATAATAGAACGTCTTAAGGGGATGTCTTAAGGGGTCATAATACAACGTCTAAAGGGGATGTCTTAAGGGGTCTTAAGGGGATATCTTAAGGGGTCATAATAGAATGTTTTAAGGGGATGTCTTAAGGGGTCATAATACAACGTCTAAAGGGATGTCTTAAGGGGTCTTAAGGGGATGTCTTAAGGGGTCATAATATAATTTCTTAAGGGGATGTCTTAAGGGGTCATAATACAACATCTAAAGGGGATGTCTTAAGGGGTCTTAAGGGGTCATAATAGAATTTCTTAAGGGGATGTATTAAGGGGTCATAATACGTCTTAAGGGGATGTCTAAAGGGGTCATAATACAATGTCTAAAGGGGATGTCTTAAGGGGTCATAATAGAATTCTTAAGGGGATGTATTAAGGGGTCATAATACAACATCTTAAGGATATAATTGATTTAACAATAATTTATGCATGATATTTAGTGATTATACAATTAGACATAAAGTTTCAAAGTAGGAAAACATGCACATTTAACAAACAAAATATATAGAATATTGATTTGATACATAGAAGTACATAGAGTATGTTTAATTTTGTAAGTATGCATGTACATATATGTCATCTTAAAACAATGTTTACAAAATTTGGATATGCCATCTCAAGAACATCTCAAACTCGTGCCTATAATTAGTAGGTCTTCACACCACCTGATATCAAAAAGGTACAAGCAATATCAATGAAATCATCAAAACATACATATTTTAATTTATATAAAACTATATATATGTACACAACTCAAATACCTGCATTTAAAAGTATTCCACACATGTTTGTAGGTTGAATCCAGGCATCCTCTCCTTTTTGTTTCAAAGTATGAGATCAATGCAATGATGGCTTAAGGATACCAAAAATGACAATAAATCAATTTTAACTATTAATGTACAAGAAATATCAATATGTAATCAAAACATGTATTTAAATATAATTTAACTAATAATTACCTATTTTTACCAAGTATTCCATGTTGTCTAGGTTGAATCTGCATGGACTAGATACTTTTTGTGATTATGCCTTAAGGATGTATAAAAGGACAATTTAAATCAATTTCAACTAATAACACACTTGAACAATGTTGGAACATGTATTTAATGTATTTAAAAGGACAAAATAAAACTAAAACTATATTTACCTGTATTTACTTATTCCATTGTACCATCTGCATCCTCTCTCTTTTGCAATGCATCTATGATTGCCTCATGCTCTTCCATAGAAATTGACTATAGCACTTTTTTTGAAGGTCTTCCAGGATACCACTCTAGTTTTATATTTTTTGCCACCACCAAATGTGAATAATGTATAATCCTTTTATGTGTTTCATAGTCTTCGAATGTAGGTAGACCATTCTTTCTTCTCAGGTATTTTCGTAGCCAAGTGCCAACAACCACCACCGATCCTATTGGAAAACATGTTCAAAAACCATCATCAAATAAGTTCTCAAAATTTTCTTAAGGGGATCAAAGACTTGTTCTAAAAAATTGCTTAAGGGGATCAAAAAATTGTTATCAAAATTTTCTTAAGGGGGTGTCTTAAGGGGATCACCGTACCTGTTGGATAATGGAATCCATCATCATCTTCTCGAGGTGCTATTAACTTATGTTTAGTTTCCACACAACAAGCCAACCAATATTCTATTTTCTCTTCATTCTCCTCAGGTGCGATACCAACATACACATGTCCTGCCAACAAAATTCGATTTAATAACTTGTGCATATCCATATAAATAATTTAGTATTACAAAATAACTTAATAAAGTGAAATAAAATGAAATAAATTGAATTAAAACTACCTTCTTGTACAAGGTCTGAAACACGGTCATAATCTTTAGATGCAAACACTCAATCATTTTCTTCAATAGTTCTTTCATATTGATCATGTGCTTCTGCAGGTGTCAACGATCTTTGCTCCCACTGTTCAACCCATTCTATATTTTCACATGCTTCCCAATCTTTTGAGATACAAAATTGGAAAAAACATGCAAGCTTCCTTGTCCAAATAGTCCATGTGCTTGTTTTCGTACTCCTAAATGAATACCATTTAGTAGATCCACTGATTGTCTCACAATCAACTCTAGGTACAATGTTCTCTTATTCCACCAACCAAAAGAATCGATGAATTGTAGAGTAATCACTCAAACCAGGTGCATATAATCTTATATTACACCAATCCACAATCTCACGTGCATCTTTAAATTTTATTAGATCCTCAAATTTTAATTTTTCTCTAGCAAGAATTCTTTTGACACACGCACTAGATCCATCATGTTCTCCTTTACCATGCCCAGCTTCAAAAAAACTCCATATATGCTGGACATTAAGTTCCTTGTGAACCCTACTTAACCAATAGAACATTCAAGCATTCTTGAACTGCCCCATACAATTATCTGACCATATGAGGTGTTCTTTCATTTGGATTCCTCTTTCTCTTAAATTTCTATAAAATATACTGAAACAATATTGAACAAACTCTAACGAGTGTAACCGATTGTCACTCAAATAAAAATGATACTCCCTCAAAACTTTTCTATCATCCTTAGTGCTATCATCTACATGTCTATAAACAATATAGACAAATATAGCTACTTGCACTGAATTATAATATTGAGATTGAATTTCCTCTTGTGGAACGAGAGTATAATTCTCCGCAAAATCAACCACTGAAAGTATAGTACCAATTGGAAATGTGTTTCTACATGCGCGAAATTGGACATCAAGCCATCGAGCATGTTCAGAGTGCATGACATATTTTGGTACAATTTTATTCTTAAATTCACTCATGAATGCATGCACACTAACTTTTTCTGTAACTAAATCACAACGCTTTCCTATTTTTCCATCTTTTATAGAATAGTGAACATTCTTAAATCTTTTAACATCTACTAATTTTTGTCCAAAATCATGATCAACACTTTCATGCAAACAAATTTGTAAAAATGAAAGATTTCCACAGTTAATGCATTGTCTAGAAATACAAGAACTTAAATAAAATAATTTATCATTAAATTTTTCACAAAACAAACCTGAAATAAACTCTCTTATTGCTTCAGGTGGCATATCAATACCACACTCCTGTATAATCATGTTAGTATGCAAGGTACAATGTATATATCAAAAAACATCATAAAAATAACGAATTTGAACATGTATTTTACAACAACAAGATATTAATTGCTTATTAATTTTTACATACCAAGGGTTTACATTTTTCAAAAGACCTTTGACTTATTTTAATATTACCAGGTAACACTAAATCGCTACAAAATTTTCTATAAAATTCAGTTTGTGTTGTATCTAATAGGTGTTTTGGGTGAGGATCGCGAACTTTGGACCCCACCCTTAATTTTAAAACATTTCTAGCATTCTAGATGAAACCCTAGTATTATCATGCCAATATTTTTTGATCAAAGATTTAATTTCAACATTCAATTTCATATCAGACCTCGGTAGTGATCCACTGAAACTCCAACATTGATTGATAGGATCATTTTCTATACTTTCTCTTCTTTTTGCCACTCTTAGCAATATTTTAGGATGTATTTTTAAAAATTCACTAATATTGCTTACCATTCTTTTATTCAAAGTTTCCTTATTAACTATAGCAGTTGTTATAGCTCTTCTTTCTGCATTTTTATCTTTAGATTGACTATTTTTCCCAATAGATTGAATGGCACTAGCAACAGTAGACATAACATGTTTTAATGATTGATCTTTTCTTTTGGTTTAACATAAAAGCCTAACCTTTTCATCACTTTCCTCATTTTTTGCATTCTCAATTGCATCATTAGTTGACATTGAAATGCAATTTTTTTATGATAAAAGAATTTGGTGTATATTCTATTCGCATCTGTTCTTATTTGCCTCCAAGAAATTTGACCAGGAAGATTATCGAAAACACCACTTCCAATTTTTAAAAAAGTATTTTCATTAACATTCAACATCACATTATAGATTTTATCTTCATTTTCATCTTCATCTTCATCTTCATTTACATTTTCATCTTCATTTTCATCAACAAAGCGGTTTTCATTTTCATTTTCATCAAAAATATAGGTTTTGTTTTCATTTTCAAGAAAATGATCATTTTGATTTTCATTTGCAACAAAATATTTTTCTTTTTCGTTTTCAACAAATTCTATAAAAGTTTCATCTCTCTAAATATCATCAATGTCAACATCATTAAGTCCAACATCTTGTAAAACTTCTAAATACAAATTTACCATTTCACTACAATGTGGATTTGAAGACATACTTGGATTTGTGCATATTGAAACATTTTCCATAACATTCAAAGAGGGATTTGAAGACATAGGACTTGTTTGTATAATCATATTCTTCTCCAAATTGACTCCTTGCAAATTAGCTTCATCTACAACCATGGTATCCTCAATTTTTTCATCTTCAATAGTTGTGGAATTGGATGCTCCACCATCATTCATTGATTTCATTCTCATTCTTCTTTCTCTTTGTCTTTATCTATCCTCTCTATTTGCTTCAACTTCTTGAGGAGTCAATGCCTTCCTTCTCTTATTACGAGCTTTATTTCCCATGATTATAAAATTCTAAAACACAAATGAATGTTAATAGTGAAATTCTTCAAAATATTCAATCCAAATTGGAAGTTGAATACCTATTAGGACAAAATTCTTCCTCTTGTCTTCCTCAAAACAAGTATAAAACTAGCACAATTCCACTTTAAAAATTGTTTTCTTCATGTCTCCTTTGAAAAATTCAATCCATATTGCAAGTTGAAGACCTTTTGTTCCTCCAAACAAGCACAAAACTAACACAATTCCACTTCAAAAACGGTGTAGATGATGCCTCCTTTGAAAAAATCAATCAAAAATCAAGTTCACCACCTGTAAATACAATAGCTCATGAAAAATAGTTCAATTTTACTGTTCTTGGCCGTACATGTGAAGTTGCAGACTTCATAGTATTTTTTGGCAGTAAATTTAAATAAAAGAAACGGAATCCCATTTATAAAAACCGGGATCCCATTCCTCGATATTTAATGTGGGGATTGTTGGAAGGAAAATGAGATCCCATTTCCCTTCCAACGGTCCGAATATTATAAATTAGGGAACGAGATCCCAATTATAAAACGGGATCCCGCTTTTAATAAATGGTATCCTATTTTATAAAGCGCGATCCCGTTTTTTAAAATTTGAATTTCTATTAGCTTTATGGTCAGGTTTTTGCCTAGGATTTTGGTTTGGGAAAAACATTGGAAATCTGAACCTAGGCCTTCAACCTAGTTTGACCTGCAAGTTGAAGGTCCTAACAATGTCAGAGAAAAATACTGGCTTTGGACATATGGCTGATGACTTTTTTTGCAAAATTTTTTGACGAAATTAAAACCCATTTTAGATGAGACAATGCAAATTCTAAATATGTAATTTTTTTTACAAATAGATTATTTTTTCTATTTTTCAATTAATTTCTAATAAAATTGGTCCATAAATTTTAAATATCAGGGTTTTTTACTATTTTAATAACCTTTGACCAACATAACATTTTGACAAATGGATTGCATGAGAACAAACTTCAGAATTTTTTTTTCAATTTAAAAAAAAAATAAAAAATGATAAGTTTAGGTCATCTTATGCATGTCGTACACGACAATTTTTCAAAATGAAAAATCTGCCTAATAAAAATTTAACAAAAAAAAAAATTCAATAAAAAATTAGATAAAAATATCAAGAACAAGCTTCAATGAGTCAAAAATATTTTCCCAAAAGGATTTAGAAAAATACGATAATTTAAGTCAAAATATGGATGTCGTACACATGCATGGTGGTAAAAAAAAGTGACTTTTAAACAGTGGTTTTTAGAAATGCCTATTGAAACTCAATTTGTACAATTTGGGTATTGAAATAAATTACATATTTGGAAACTAGACTCCGAGCACTACATTTTATGATCAGTGACTTTTTTAAAGATTCCATCTCTAAGTGCTTCAAATTTTAAGGTCAAATGTGTCAAATTCTGAAAATCAGGAAAAACACTTCCACTTTTTGACCAAAAAGTGGACTCACTTCTTGCACACACCTAGGATAACAAAGTGTGATATTTGCTAGGTGACCCATGAACCGAAGCATCATAGGCTAGTGAAGTTTGATATTCACTAGGTGAGTTTGAAATATTCTAGGATCTACAATGTGCAAGGTAGTTATAAAATTATTTTGGAAGATAATATTGAAGTTAAGAACACTAAGCTTTGGAAAAGAGTCAATCATCCTAATTTTTACCATAAGGTTAATGTTTTCATGTGTCTTGAAACTTTAAATAAATATTTTCACCATTATCATCTTTTAAGAAGAGAATTTTTTGGTCCAAATTGATGTACTTTTTTCCTTCAAGAAACATCTTACTTTAGCTTTCCTATTTTTCGCTTTTCTCCAAATTTTATGGAAGAATTTTGATTCTATCCAAAACTCTCTCATGAATCAACCGCAACCTCCTTTGAAGGTAAAATCCCTTAATCTTTTACTTGATATCATTCTTTTTTTGATCTACTTGAGTATTTTGTGAGAGAGAAATTAGACATTTTTCAATGTTACAATAAGGCATATAAATTAGGTTCGGGGTAGAATAGTGAACAATCTAAAAAAACATATTAAGTTTGGAATTTCAGGATTATCAAATAATTTTTTGATGGAAATTAGAAGTTATAATATGACTTGGATTTCTTGTGGCTTCTCCATCTTTTTTCTCTTTCAATAATGACTCTTAAGATTATTAACTTAAATTTAATAGGAACACCCTCCTTTACGCTTAGTTAAAATTAATGTTGATGGTGCTTCAAAAAATAATTGTAAAAATGTTATAATGGATGGTGTTTGTTATGATCATAATGTTGGAGTCAAGTTCTAGTTTGTAGGTAGTCTTGGTGTTGGTTCTAATAAATTTTTGGAGTCTATGACCATTTGTAAGCTCTTTTACATGCTAAGAGAAGACATTTTACATATGAACTATTATAGAATTTGATTCTAAAATATTGATTGGTCATTTCAAGAAGTCCTACCTCTGCTTCAAGTAGTGGTAGCTAAATGAATGTAAGAAAGACATCAACATCCTCATTCATGGTTTCAATTTTGTTAAGTGGGACCATACTAGAAGGAAAGGAAATCAAGTTGCTACTATTTTTACTAAATCAACTTCTAATTAGAAGGACATTAAAGTTGACATTGGAAATAACACAAATTGGTGTATCTAAAATATGAATGAAAACTTTAGTGATTTTGTGAATGTTGATTGCAATGCCTCTTTGGATTCATAATTATTGTTGGTGTGTTAGTTCTTTTGATTATTTATCCATTATGTTCAAATGACTTTATTATTACTATTTTAAATGGTTTTTCTATTGGTCCATTTTTTATACATAAAGACAAGCATTAGAGGAAGAAATAAAAAGTACCATGTCTATCTTCAATCCATTTAAAATTTGTTTCTGTGGTAGAATTAATGTGCGACGAATCTTTTTAACATAGGTAAACCTACTTTATCATCCATTATTATTTTAATATACTTGTCTACCTTTATATTAAAAAAAGAGAGGATTCAGCGAAAAGCTATCTGCTATTAGGTCAAAGATGAAACTTACAATAGAGAACCTAATGCGCCCATGGGTGCAAAGAACCCCAGCTCAAATTTAAAGAAAATGGGGGCTGGAGGCTCCAACTAAAACATTCAACGTTCAATGGAGTTGATTTATTCATCAACTCTAACCCAGTAGTTAGCCTATTCTTACGTGTGTACCTTTCAACAACTCTTTCTTATGGAGTACGTTTACCTTTAATTTCCACTTTTGCGATTCTGTTCGCCCAAGCCAATTTGTGTTGTTATATATAGAGAGAGAGCGCTATGAAAGCTTAAGTGAAAGATAGCCCCATAGCTCGAAACAAACAATTTGAACAAGGTATTTGGATTTGGGTATATCAAAAATGAAGGGAATGAATGTTGAGGTGACAGTGCCGACCCGTCTGAGATGCCCCATCTCGTTGGAGGTGATGAAGGATCCTGTCACTCTCTCTACCGGCCTTACTTACGATCGCCACATCATTGAAACCTGGTTAGATGCCGGCAACAATGTCTGCCCGATCACAAACCAGATTCTGCATAATCATGACACAATTCCAAATCACGCTCTCCATCAAATTATTCAGGATTGGTGTGTGGCCAATAGCGCCCGTGGAGTCGAGCGAATTCCTACGCCCAAGACACCTCTCGATCCCGCCCACCTAAATGCAATTCTGGAAGAAATTTCGTCGAGCGAGAAGGAATCCATACGCAAGCTGATGCGATTAAGTGGCGAGAGCAATAGGAATAAAAAATGCATCGCCTCCTCAAATGCATCCTCTGTTCTCGCATCCATTTTTGCCAAGCACAGCGCTTAGGCTTTGAATCGGTCGCAACAGTCAATAGAGACTTGCGAAGAGGCTCTGGCGGCTCTGATTATGACTTTACCCTTGTCTTCCTAGGCCCTGGATACTCTTGCCTTATCCGAAGCCATTGCTTATCTTGTATGCAATCTCTAAGAGGGAAATCCTGAGGCAAAGAAAAGTGTTGTTACAATTCTTCGAGAAATGATTTCCAAGGATAAATACAGAGGCATCATAGAAAAAAGTGAAGGATTAGCAGAAGGGTTGGTGCAACTTTTGAGAGAACCCATATGCCCAGCGGTGACAAAATCAAGCCTGGCCATAATATACAACATTGCCCTAAGGAAAAGATACAGGAGCAAGGTCTTGGAGGCGGGGGCTGTTCCTTTCCTGGTAGAGATGCTTGTAGATAGAGATCGAAGCATTTGTGAAAGGGCATTGTTGGCACTGGACATCCTTTGCCACTGCACTGAGGGCCGATCGGTTGCTTCTGCGCATGCTTTAACTCTACCAGTGGTTGTTAAAAAGATGTTGAGAGTGTCTGTTTTAGCTACCAAATTCGCAGTCTCTGTTTTGTGGAATATTTGCCAAAATTCCTCAGACGTGGGGCCCATCCGGGAGGCGTTGCAGACAGGCACCTTCGACAATCTACTCTTATTAGTGTAGGTGGGATGCTCTGAGCAAAGTAGGGATAAATCAAGCAAGTTACTCAAACTTCTCAACGCTTACACACATGATTGCGAATGTGCAGAGACACCCCATTAGCAACATGTCAAGTGTTCCTTGTAATTTAATTAATTTGGCGACCATCGGGCAATAGAGCAACTATTTAATGCAAATATGTACATTATTTTAGGGGTTCTTTTGAAGACTATATACAATTGATCTATTTGCAAAATTCCTGGACTTAACTAACGAGATGTGTAATGCATTTGAATCGATAAAACCCAGAAGTTTGGAAAACATGTGAGAGAACTAAGGAGAAAAGTACAGACCAAAAATCTCCAAAATCTAACCTAATATAAAACCTATGAGTCGTGCTTGACCGAGTCCATCCTGCAGAATGAATATTTTAAATTATGCAACTGACATGCCAATAATTTTTAATCGTACTGATTTATTTTGTTAAATTTGTTGAGTCATTTATATTATCCACGGTCATTTATGCTGAGCTGTTCACAATGTAATGCCTATGTTAGATTTGGCATTGTATTGTATTGTTTACATGAACGTACACACTGAGCTAGGTAATTCAAGACTATGTGCACCAACTCCAAGTTCTATGGAATGCATTTCAAGTCCTTTCTAATTTATATTTAAGAAAAAAAGTTATTTGGAACAATATAACAAGATTATGGAATTGTTGGAGCATGAATGAAACCTAATTTTCTATTCAAAAGAGTAATTTGGGTTTGTTGGGTCTATGTTTTTTGGTTTTTTGTTCTTTGTTCATATTGGGCCTGTGTAACCCTCGATCAATTAGACTTGGTTATGTCTTTTGGTCTGTTATTTTTTCTTGGTATATAGTTTCTACTGTTCTTGGTGGTTAGGTGTCGGTCCTACTATAGGGTGCTGGTTGGTTTTACGCACCTACTATTTTGATGTGTTGTTTTGGTTGGCTGGTAGACCTTGTTCCGCTTTCTGATTGGGTTCAAGGACCCTTTCCCTACTTCGATTACCAAAAACATAAAATTATAAACTAAAAAATAAATTTATCTTTTATTTGTATATTAATATGATTCACTAAATATAAATCTAACCAAACTCTAACATTTGATCATTAAGATTAATAAATAATCCCCCTTTAGTTATTAATAGTTAATAAAATATTAACTTTCTTTTACTCTATATTAAATACCACAATATGATGAATATGTTATGTTATTGCATAGTTATTGATTATGAAATAAACTAGCAGTTGCACAATATTCAATGAGCAATGAAATAGCCGATAGGCACAGACCGCTTTTGTTTTCCCGTAAAGTTCTCCCCGCTAGCATCAATGTCAGACTGGAGGAGTTCTCTCCTTATCTCTCTCTTTATCACTCCCTCTTTCTATTTCTCTCTTCTTATCTCTCCTCTCTCTATTTCTCTCCCCTTCTCCCTCCCTCTCTATTTATTTATAAATATATATCTCTCTCACCCATATACACACACTCCCTCTTTCTCCTTCTCTACCTCTATCTCTATCTCTCTATCTTTTCACCTATCTTTCTATTACTTATCTCTATCACCTTCTTTCTCTCTCACTCTTTCCCCCTCTATCTCTATCTCCATATCTATTCCCCCCCTCTATCTACATCTCATTATGTCTACCTCTTTCTCTCTCACTCATCTCTCTATATCTTTCTATCTATATCTCTCTTTATCTATCTCCCTATCTTTCTCCCTATACATCTATATCCTTTCCCTCTCCCCCTTCTTCTCTCTCTATCTTATTCATTCCATCTCTCCCTCCATCTCTTCTACTCTGTATCTTTATCTTTCTTTCTCACGAGATCTCCTTCTCACTCATCTCTCTATCTCTTTCTATCCATATCCTTCTCTATGTATATCTCCCTATCTATCTATCTCCCTATCTCTTTATCTCTTTTCCTATCCCTCTCTATCTCTCTATATCACCCTCTATCTATATCTCTCCCTCTCCCCCTCTTCTTCTCTCTCCTTCTCTACATATATCTCCCTCTTCCCCATCTTCTCTCTCTCCCTTTCTCTCTCCCTCCCTCTCTCTGTCTCTCTCCCATCTCTCCTTTTCATGCTCCCTCCCTATCCCCCTATCCATCTTTATATCTCAACCTCTCTCTCCCTTTATCTTTCCATATATCTCTATATCTATTTCTTTCTCTTCCCATTTATCTATCTTTCCCCCCCTCTCTCTCTATCTCCCCCTATTTCTATCTCCCTCTCCATCTCTGTTTATCTTTCTCTCCTTCTCTCTATTTTTCTCTCTTTTTCTCTTTTTCTCTTTTTCTCTTTTTCTCTCTCCCTCTCCCCCTCTCTCTATATCTCCTTATATCTCTATCTTTATATCACTCTATCTTGCCATATATCTCTCTATATCTCTATCTCTCCCTCTTCCTCTTCTTCTTTATCTCATTATCTCTTCCTTTCTATCCATCCCTCTCTATCTCTCCCCTTTATCTCCCTATCTCTCTATCTTTATTTCTCCCTCTATCTCTCTCTCTATATCTAATCTATTTGTCTCCCTTGTCCTCTCTCATTCTATATTCATCTCCACCTCTATCTATTTGTATCTCTTCCTCTCTCACTCTATATTCATCTCTACATCTATATTCCTCTCTTCCTCTCCATCTCTAGAAATGTCCCCCTCTCTCTACCCATCCATCTCTCTCCCTATCTCTCCCCCTCCCTCTTCATAGACCTTCATTGTTTTCTTGATTGAAAGATTTTTTTTCACTCAATTTTTAGAGACCTTTGTTGCACAACAATATCATTTTATGAATGGCCAACCAATTGAACTCATGTAATACACAAATTTATGCAAAAAATAGGCTTAAAGTTTCCCTAATTGACATTCCACACCTCTTTGGCGTACCCATTGCACACCAAGGTGTGATTGCTAATATTTATAAATATAAACTCAAAGATTTAAAAAATCCTTTAAAAAAGTCAATTTTTTTTTATAATTTCTTTGTAAAAAATCCTTAAAAAACTCGATTTATTTTTAAATTTTTTATATTTTCTCTATAAAAATTTTAAAAAAACTCAATTTATTTTTTATTTTTTATATTTTCTCTATAAAAATCGTTAAAAAGACTCAATTTATTTTTTACTTTTTATATTTTCTCTATAAAAATCCTTAAAAAACTCAATTTTTTTATATTTTATTTCTAAAAAATCTTTTGGTTGTAACAATATGTTTCTATTATAAATCTTTAAAAATCTCATTTAGCATACATGTCGAGCAGGGCGCTACCCACAAAATTATTAGATTCAAAACCAGTCTTGATGATATGGGAATGCACCTGTTGCCCCTGTTGCACATTGTTTAATCCAATGCACACACTGAGAACACTAGCAAAAGTAATCCTATTAGGCCTCTTCCCATCCAGTTGCATGTGGCAAAATAGTTTCAAAGATTCAAGTTGGGCATACTGTTGTTCCCCATGCCTGCATTTTGTATATCCTGTAATCATCATGTTCCATGAAACAACATTTTAGTAATGCATTTTGTCGAATAGTTGTCGTGCATCCTCTAAACAACCGCACTTGGCATACATGTTGGCGAGACGGTTCAAGAGCAAAACATTTGGGTAAAAATCCACCTTGATAATGTGGGCATGGATGAACTTACCCTCTGCCAGGGCACATTCCTCCAACAACTTATTTACAAAGAAGTTTCTCTCCAGCTGATTCCAACTGTAATGCCCTAACATTTGAATTGGTATTGCCATTATCATAAGCAAAGTAGGCGTTTTGGTACAGATGAATGATACTAAGGCCTTGGCTCTCCCCCTTCTCTGCCTGGGTAATCTCCACGGTGGAGGAAAAACCAACATCTGTACCACCCATCACAATACAACATTGTGCGTGCAACCCGAACTAGCGGCATCACTTCCTTTCATTCCAACAAACGTGATCATTCCTCATCACGGTGGTTCTTCCAATGAAGATGTTAAACATAGACCGGTTTTGTAGAGTGGAATGCATAAATTTACTTGACAGGCAGGAGTATACCTCAAATTAAAACTCTAATGTTAAGCAATTTGCTCCACTCTGGCCGATGCCGCCATGATGATGTAGATCGACTGTGATGGGGTTTTTATCGATTCCTCTATTTTTAGGTTTTCCAATCTGGTGTCCAGGGTTCGAGCATTTGTGCAGGCTATTTTGAACTACAATGATTCATAGATTTTGGCCAAGATGAATTCCACCATGGTGTATCTTGATATTAGTGATACCGACCTAGTGCAGAGAAACTGACTCGGGGGCTTAGACTAAATGTTAGGCTTTGGAATTTTTTTGTCGATTCATTTTCTCGGCATCAGTGTCAGACTGGGGGGAATTCCCGGTTGGGTTCCCCCATGTATAATAGCCTATCGGCTAATAAGAATAAGAATGAGATATTGCACATGTGAAAAAAAGTCTTTATCTTCCAATAAAATAACCTCTTGAACTATATTTCAAATATTTACTAGGTTTAATTATTTAAATATACATATTTTTTCTATATTGATATTCTTTTTATAATAGTTATTAAAATAATTATCTTTTATTAAATTTAATAAAATTAAAGTGAATATGGAAGATAATTAGTTTAGTGTTGAATAGAATTTTTGGAGCTATTGGATTGTGGTTGTATAATTGTACCAAACACCAAATACAACTTTGTACATATATATTTAATTGTTATAAATATTCAAAAATAATTTATGATTTATTATATTTATTCAAATAAATAAATATTTAATATATTTTAGAGACTTAATGAATTTCATGATATTTTTGTATTAAATGAGAATACATGTTTTTTTTTAATCTAATTTATTTTCTTGATAGATCCTCATGTTGATGAAACTATTATAATAGACTATGTCTTAATCAACAAGTTGTTATGACAATTTATGAAATTTGTCTTCAAAATAAATCTATTTTATTGATAAATCATATAACTTTCCCTTTCAATTTTTTTATATCTAATATAAAAAATTAAAAATATTCCATATTATAATAACCCTTCATCTACCCATATTTTATTTTAATTATGAATTTGATGCTAGTTCTAATAAAAACTTGAAAGAATAATCAAACATATAAGTCTTCTTCCAAAACCAATTCAAAAAGTGAAATCTCTCGATGCAATATTTAATCACTCTTGTTCTTATAAATGCACAATTATTCCACAATTCCCTCTTAGACTTCCCTACATAATGTTTTATTTCATGCTAGTTATAAAACTGTATACTTACAGATGATGTTATTCATGAAAATTTGTAAAATATGTTTTTTAAATGATTTATGTCATATCTTATGAAAGAATAATATATTATAAAAAAATAAAAATAAAGAGTAAAAACTAATGCATAACATTCAATGCTAATTTGTTTCAACACATTTGCCTATCAAGGAAATCTAACATATATGACATTCTAAATTAAACTTTTATTTTAATTTGAATTGAAAATAGTGTGACCATTTATTTATGGATTATATGGTGTAACAAGTTATATTCAAATGCAAGGCATTCAAATAAAAAAATTACAAAATCATAGTTCAACCATCATGGTAAATTATACTAATGATTTATTCAATTTAGTTATTTTTCATGGTTTCTTTCTTGTATAGAAATATCAATAATCACTCCAATAATTAAGTCAAGAAATAAACAAGATTTAAATAATCATATAACCATTACGTCGAGTATAACTTTGAGAATTTTTTTTCAATTTTGTATATAATGATTTAAAAATTTCTAATTCCAAAATTTGAGGAAAGGGCAAACATAATTTAAGAAAAATATCAAACAATTTATTACGTAGTGACACTTAGAGTTGTGATTGAAGAAACATGTGAGTGTAACAATACTGTATAGTGTTTTTATTTATTTATTTTCAAGGAGCATTTAATATTGTCTTATACATCTTCTAATACAATGATTTCATGCTTATTTTTTTAACTAATTTGTTTTATCTAATAATGACGATGTTTTAGGAGAAGGTTGGTCATGTTTGAGATCCTACTAGTTAAATAATAAGTAATGATAATCTTATGTATTTAATTATTTCAAATATTGTTTGTAAATCATTCATAAAGGATGAATGATTATTAAAAATCATTCAAAAAAGAAAGATTATTATTTAAAAAATAAAATGCACATATAAAAAATGAAAGATTGACATATTTTTAAATATATAATTACAAATATAAATATATATACTCTAGAAAAAATCTTTTATACTTCTTACAAAATGATTATTATTTAAAAAATAAAATGCATATATAAAAAATGAAAGATTGACATATTTTTAAATATATAAATACAAAATAATAATATATATATATATTCTTAAATTTTATTGCATAGAATTTTCCATTTACAACTATTCAAATTATAAAATTGATTTCCTCTCTTAATATATACATAATATTAAATAAACATAACTAATTTTTAAAATAAAATTAATCCATACTTTACATGGTCTAAAATATATATTTCACTTGGAATAAAAACTATGTATTCAAATAACTGCATCTTGATTTTGTAAACGACAGTCTCATTTTGAGATAATAGGTAGTATTTTGTTTGAGAGCGAACACATTGCATTTGATATTTTCTAAGAAAAAATCCATGTTAATAATTCAACATTCAATGGAGTTGATTTATTAGTCAACAGTCAATTTAGTTGCTATATTCATTGACTATGACCATTTCCTACGTGCCTTTGAAGGAGCCATTTCTTGTGCAATGCATTTACTATTAGTTTCCATTTTGGCAATATAGTTCTTTTCTCTTCACATGCCTAGGGTTTTATATCAACTTATAATCAGATATGGATATACGAGCTATAAACTGAACCTCTTCGACTAAGAATAAAAAACTGAAAGGGCTAGTTGAAGTCATCCATACCAGTTGAAAAAAACAATTTAGATAAGGAATTTGGATTTGGGTATATCGATAAGAATGGGAATGGATGTTGAGGTGAAAGTGTCGAGCCATTTGAGATGCCCCATCTCGTTGGAGATGATGAAGGATCTAGTCACTCTCTGCACCGGCCTTACTTACAATTGCCATAGCTTTAAGATCTAGTTAGATGCCCACAATAATGTTTGCCCCATCACAAACCAAATTCTGCAAGCTCATGACAAAATTCCAAATCATGCTCTTCGTCGAGTTATTTAGGATTGGTGTACGACCACCAACGGTCATGCCAAAAATTGCAAACTATTATAGTGCCTTTCTTGTCTTCTCTCCCATACAGGTCATGGTCTATCTAGTTGTTTTTGTTGATTATTTTATCGCAAAACAAATAAAAGACTAGAAAATAAAAACAAAAGAATGACAAAGAATACACAAACGAGTAAACACAGAGTTTTTATAGTGGTTCACCAACTGGCTACATCCACTTTCAGCAGGGGAAATCTTTGTATTAAATTTCATTCAAGTACATTATTTCTAGCTACTTTGAGCATTACCAAAAACAATCTTAATCTACACTACTTCTCTAGTATAAAAGCTATACAAAGAAGATGACCGAGCAAGAATAAGAAAGGTCATCCAAAGAAAACAGTTAAACAAGAAGCAATAGTTACGAAAGAAAAGTGAATGGGCTTCATTGCATTAATAATCTCCCATTTGAAGATCAATCATTGTTGCAAGAGAGCTGCCCAGAGATATCCCCCACTTGGATCTTAAGGCTACTTCTTCATAATGCCGAGAGAAGCCCTATAGAACTCAAACTTCTCTCGAGGTACAACCTTGGTCAAAGCATCTGTCGAATTGACTTTAGTGTCAATTTTCTCCACCTGCAACTTATCCTCATCAAGAAAATGGTGAATGAAATTATATCATAGTTCTATATGCTTGGTCCTACTGTGAAAGGTGAAATTCTTGGCCAAGTGGATAGCACTATTGTTATCACAAAACAAAGTGAAAATTGATTGCTTACACCATAATTCGTCCAACAGCCTCTGTAACCATATCATTTCCTTTGCTCCTTTAGTGAGAGCAATGTATTCTGCCTCAATAGATGAGAGTGTAACCACTTGTCGCAATCATGAAACCCAATTGATCGCTGCCCCGACAAATGTAAACACATAACCTATAGTAGACCTCCATTTGTCTAAATCTTCAGCCATATTTGAATCGACATATCCTCGCAAGTGAGTGTCCATACCTCCAAAACATAAAACATAATCCGATGTACCTTTCAAGCACCTCAAAATCCATTGAACCACTTGCCAATGAGATTTACTCAAATTACTAATAAATCTGCTCACAAATCCCACTGCACGAGCAATGTCCGGACATGTACAAACCATAGCATACATGAGACTTCCAACTGATGATGAATATGGAACACCCTTCATTTGATCTTCCTCTTCTCAAAAGTTTTTGGAGACATAGCTGAAGATAAGTGAAAATGATTAGCCAATGGAGTACAAACATACTTGGCATTCTTCATATTGAACCTATCCAATATTTTGTCAATATATTTTTCTTGAGATAATATGATTTCTCTCTTTTTCCCGTCCCTAATTATCATCATCCCAAGAATCCTCTTTTCTACCCCTAAATCTTTCATGGTAAAGCATTGAGCTAAATGATGTTTTAATTCACAAACAATCTTCACACTAATGCCATCAACCAACATATCATCAACATAAAGCAAAAGAATAACAAACTCACTATTAGCAAGCTTCTTATAATAAACACATGGGTCTTATTCACAATGAATAAATTTTTTTTGAGTCATGAAGAGCTATCAAATTTGAGATACCACTACCTCGGGGCTTGCTTGAGCCCATACAAAATCTGCTTCAATCTGCAATATAAATGCTTCTGACCCTATTGTGCAAAACCTTCAGGATACTCCATATACAACTCCTCAATATCTCCATGAAGAAATGTTTTTTTGTTTCAATTTTCTCAAGCTCAAGGTACCAAACAACTGTCATGCCCAAAATAGCTCAAATTTTTTGCATCTTCACAACTAGTGAGAAAATCTCATTAAAATCAATCCCCTTTTTTCTGATCAAATCCCTTCACAACCAATCTAGCTTTGTAGCATTTATGACCTCCATCTTCTTCTTTCAATCCATACACCCATTTATTCTTCAAAGGTTTTTGATTTGGTGGAAGGGTAACCAAATCCCATGTATCATTTGCTCTCAATGACTCCATTTCATCTTATATTGCTACCATCCATTGCATTGAGTTTTCATCTTTGTAGGCTTGTTTAAATGTTGCCGGCTTTGACTGATTGGAAAGTAAAAGTTCATAATCACCATACTTAGATGGATGCCTCTTCTCATGGGTATACCTCCTTAATTGAGGAACATGTTCTTACAATTTTTTATCTTCTAAATTCAGTCTTTATAACTAATTTTGAATGTTTTCTATGTCAAATTGAAAATTATCCTGTTGTTGTAAATATCCTCCAATGCTCCATTTTTTGGAACTAATTTATGAAGGCTACGTGGAACTTAGTGAAGGATGCAGAAAAATAAGTTCAGGTGCACCAAGTTGAGAGGGTGGGGTAATATTCACCAAATGCATTGAAGAAACAATAGGAGGCTTCAAATAATCCATAGGAGACTATATATGTGCTAAAGAAGGCTTTACAGGAACTTTCGAAAGCTGCACAATATGTGTAGGAGGTAGCGTATTAATAATGGGAGGTTGTGCATGGTCAACAGGGGTCTACACACCAAGACTAGATGACTGTGAACAAACAATGTGAGGCTGTGAACCCACACAATAAGGATGCAAGGAAATGTCAAACAACTACATGTGACTAGTGTTAGGCGAAGGAAAAGTAGATGGTTACGCAAAGGTATGCAGAGGCCACGTACTAACACAAGTAAAGGGAGAGCTAACATGTGAAGTTTGAAAATTAACAAAGGATGTGCTATACAAGAAGGGGATTGTGTAGTATTTATTAGAGGTTGCATAACATTTAATGATTGCTACACATAAGTATGATGAGGGGTGCCACCAGTGAAAGATTGCACACAAACATTTTGAGGTAGGGGAGATGCTATTGTAGACTAAAAACTAATAGATGGAGTAAGTCCCTTTGGATTTTGTAAATTATTTCCATTATCAAACAAATCAACATTTATAGAATCACGTGAAGATGTGGTTTATTTTTGCAAACTTGGGAAGAGTTTTTCGTTGAACACAACATCTCGACTAAGAATAATCTTTTTGGCAACGGGATCTGAAAGTCAAAATCCAAACTGATCCTCACCATAGCCAAGAAAGATACATCTCTTGTATTTGAGATCGAGTTCATTTGCTGTTCCTTAGGAATATGCACAAAGGCTTCACAGCCAAACACATGCAAGTGATGATAAGAAATTCTTTTCCTAAGCCATCTCTCCTCTGGGATATCAAAATCTAATAGAGATGAAGGAGCTCGAATTGATCAAATAAACTATAGTATTACAAGCCTCTGCCCAAAAATCTTTCCCTAATCTTGCATTTGAGAGCATACACCAAGCTCTCTCAAGAATCATTTTGTTCAAACTCTCAACTGCACCATTTTCCTAAGGGGTGAATGGAACCACTTTAATTATGTGAATGCCATTATCTACACAAAAAAGTTTCAAACTTCGAAGAGAAAAACTCACCACCATTATCAATTAGTAGGCATTTAATTTTGTGCCCAATCTGATTTTCAACAATAGCCTTAAAAATCTTCAATTTTGAAAACACATTTGATTTTTATTCAACATATAAATCCAAACTTTGTGAGTTCAATCATCAAGAAAATTAACAAAATAGTTAGCACCTCCAAAAGAGGTTACCTCTGTAGGACCAAAAACATCAGAATACATGAGCTCCAAAGGTGTAGTCTTCATCTAGCTAGCCCAACTTTGCTTTCCATAAAGGAAATGCTCACATAACTCCAAATCTACTAATTTTAGGCCTGGAAATTGATCCCTTTGAAGCATGACTTCAAGTCCTCTTTTGTATACATCTGAGCCTCTTATGCCTTGAAGCTTCGAACTGCTGTCCACAACCGTCATTGCAACTCCCACTTCACCATTGCACTCTAAAACATAAATATTTCCCAAATTTTTTCCCTTTTCAATCACCAAGACACCTTTGGTTACTTTCCAAATATCTAAAGAAAAATTCACATTGCACCCTTGAGCAATAAGCTGGCTCACCGATATTAGATTTCTTTTTAATGTGGACATGTATTACATCTTTTAAAGTCCATTTATTTCCATTTTTCAAATGCAACATCACACCACTCTTTCCTACAATCTCACATTCTTTGTTATCTCCAAGAAACATTTTACCGAAATTACCTTCTTAGTAGTTAGTGAAAGCACCCCCGTATGGAGAAGCATGGAAAGAAGCACCGAAATTGAGCACCCATAATTTGTAGTCATGTCACTTGCTAATAAAACCAAAACACCATCATCTACAACATTTACCTCATTCTTGCTTACCTTATCTTGTTCCTTTTTGTAATTCCAACAATGTTTCTTTGTGTGACCCGGTTTGCCACAAAACCAACAAGCAACGTTTCTACCTCTAGAATTTAATCTTGGTGCAAATTTTGACCTTCTCCTATTATTTTTTATGCCTCTTTCTTGACTCCTTCCCCTATTTCCAATGCTTACTACTGTTAAGGCGCCATCAGATGAGGGCTCTTGATTCTTTCTCCTCATATCTTCACCGAGAAGTCTGGCTGCAACATCATCAAATTTTAATTTACTTTTGGCAGCCACCAAAGTGCTAACCACCATCACCACTCCTTCCTAGTTGTTCAGTAAAGAACATAATAACAAGATTGCCTTAATTTCATCATCTAAAAAATCTTAATCTAATACCGATCATCTAATACCAATTGTTGATTATTTTATCACAAAACAAATAAAAGATTTCAAAAAATAAAAAACAAATGAATGACAAAGAATACACAGATGAGAAAACACAGAGTTTTTATAGTGGTTCATCGACTAGCTATGTCCACTTTCAACAGGGGAAATCTCTATATTAAATTTTGTTCGAGTACATTATTTCCAGATAATCTACACTACTAAAATCAATTGGGTAAGTAAGGTATTAAATTCATTGAGGTGGTTGGACATAATTCCACCTCTCATTTTCAAATTATATAACTTCTTCATGATGAAAACCTTGATTGATGTCGATGCAATCTCATACATATTCGAAAGTTTAACCCAAAGCTCTTTCGTTGTCTTCTCTGCTGAAACATTGAAAATAATTTTTTTGGACAACAAAAGAAAAATAGTTGCCCTTGCTTTCATATCTATAATCTCCCAATCTTCATCTAACATTGAACCTTTTCCCTTGGTTTTTCCAAGAAATGCATGGGAGAGATCCTACTTTATCAGCAACGATTCCATTTGAACCTTCCACAATCTGACGTTTTGACCTGCGAACTTCTCAATCTTCCATTTTTCTACATTGTCCATATCTCTAGAAATTCTTCACTGATTTCCAAAAGAACCACTTCAGCACTTAGTTTCTCCACTAGGCTTTGATACCAATTGTTGATTATTTTATCATAGAATAGATAAAATATTGCAAAAAAATAAAAAATGAATGAAAAAGAATACACAAACGAGAAGATAGAGTTTTTATAGTGGTTCACCAATTGGCTACATCCACTTTCAGCACGAGCAATCTCTATATTAAATTCTATTCAAGTACATTATTTCAAGCTACTCTGAGCATTACCAAAAAAAATCTTAATCTACACTACTTCTCTAGCATAAAAGCCATACAAAGAAGATGACTGACTAGGAATAAGAAAGGTCATCCAAAGAAAATGTTTAAACAAGAAGCAACAATTATGGAAGAAAAGTGATTGGGCTTCACCACATTAATTTTTTTTACATGATATATTATAACTTCAAAACTTATTAGATAGTATAGTTTGAGTTGCTATGTTTTAATACACTATATATATGACACTTTAAATTATCAGTGAACAGTAACAAATATTATTATTAAATATAATATAATATTCTAATTTATAATATTAATATATATGAATTTATAATGTTTATTATAAAAATATATATTAATTTACAATATTTTTAAAGATAAAATAAATTGTTTTTAATTTTTACAATATTTTTAATAAGATTTCCTTGAATATCTTTTAATATGCATTTAATATTAATAGTTATTCATATGAATAATGACATAACAAGGATTTTCATTTTTTTTTAAAATTATCATGTGTCATATTCTCAAGATTATTGCTACATTCCCCAAAGTTGAATAGGAATATTCTATTATTTGACATACACACAAATTCAACAACCCTATTCATTTCAATCTTACCATAGGTTGTACATTTTTAATTTTTAAACACCATTTTGTAATTCTTCAAACAACTATCCAACAGTTAAAAATTATGTTTGAACCATCAATTTTGTGGTTTCTATGGACTTCTCTATCACTCTTAGGATCTTTCACCTAAAAGGAGAGAGATATAACCCTAAAATTGAGGTGGTTGACTCAAATAAAGGAATGTGAGATGGAATTAAGACTAAATGAAATGATCTAAATGTAACTAATCTATGAAATTGATTGATTATGAATGCAAAAAATAATGAAATATGCAATGTTTGAATGAACCATCAATTTTGTATAGGAATCTTGCACTCTTAGGATCTTCCACCTAAAAGGAGAGAGATAGAACCCTAAAATTGAGATGGTTCACTCAAATAAAGGAATGTGAGATGGAATTAAGACTAAATGCAATTATCTAAGTACAACTAAGTTATGAAATTGATTGATTATGAATGCAAAACTAATGAAATATGCAATGTTTCAAAACATAGTGAGGTATGCAAACAATGAACTAACAACACAAACTAATGCAAATAAAATTGAATGAAGTTTAACAAAGTGCACCTGAAAGTTGATTAATTATCTTAGAAGGTTTTTGAAACTGGAAGAAATCATTGTAAATCACTAGTGGGACTCATTCGCCACTAATGGTGAATCAATCCTCCTACTGGTAAAAACACCTGAAACTACTTTCCGACTATCGGGAACTGGACTCTGACAAAATACAATTTTTTAGCCTTCAGGTGGGACTCATTTTCTATTGATGGTGAATAAGTCCTCCTCCAAAAATATGCAAATTCAAGAGTCAATTTTATAGGTCTAGATCTGCACTTGTCTTCTTGTCAAGTTGACAGAGTCAAATCTGCAGAAAACAGGCTGTAGGGTGTCTCCAAGCTTGAATTAGGTTTGAGTTAACTTGAAACACTTTTTTGAATTATTGACCACATTTCAACACCTATTTGCTTGATAAATCTGCATACCAAAGTCTGCAAACACACATGCAAAAGGGGAAAAATGATTAAGGGTTAGAGTATAGGGATTTTCCTTGATCAAAACCCACTTTGGTAATCAAAACCTTAATAAAGAAATGAAATGAAATGAAGGAGGAAATGATGAATAACATGTAAATGTCCTAACTCAGCAAAACCTTATTGTTGAAGTCTGAAGATATGCCAATGGCTGCTCTAAGATACTCGATATTTGCTTGATCAAATGATGAAATGATGCTTGAGTGGATGAAATGAGATTGAATGAAAGGATGAATGCTTGAATGGATTAGGTGTAAAATGGATAGAAAAACACTTATTTATACACAATTATGCCCTAATAACCCAATAATACCTCATCACATGCCGACATAAGGTCTTTTTGAATAAAACCCCCAAAAAAAAAATTGAATTATTTTGAATTTGGAGCCAAGAGGGACTCATTCACCACCCATGGGGAATGGGTCCCACCTTAGGCTTGTAAATGGGTGTCGGGAATTAAGTTGCATTTAATGTTGTTTGTCGGGTTTACATTCAAAAACACACTTAATTAAGTCTTATGAGTGCATAAAGGGGTCAAATAAAGCATAGGAAAGGTGTAAATAGTGATAACAAGCCTAGAAAAGCATGAAATATTGTTACAAGACTTTACAACACTTTAAAATAGGACTTGACAAGGGATAAAAAGGTGATTTTTAGATGAATTATAATGAGAAGAGTCTAGAAAAGTGTAGAAATGTGTTACAACACTTCACAACACCTTCACAAGACACCATAATTTGAATTTGAATATTTAGGACCTAATGTGAATGCATAAGCTAAATTGCAACATTAAATAAAGAAAAATAGATCAAGCATCACAAGAGAAAGACCTAAAAGACCATGAAAATTTCAATGATCCATTTTTCTATGGTACAATGTTATAATTATGGAATGTAATAAATATCATTAAAAAAAATCACACCTTTAAATTCACTTCCATAACTCCTTTTTCTACAACCTCCAAGGATTTGTCATCACCAAACTTTTCTTGGATTTGAACCTTCATCTATTGTTAAAAAAAAAATCATTTTTCCTATATATGTGATTAGAATAACCTAAATCTAAATACCAAACATATTTTTATCTTTTTCATAATAAAAATGATTTTTTGGGTAAGCTTCCTTATCCTGATGATAATAATTATCACTTTTTTATTATTAACTATATTTAATTTGCATTCTCTTTCAAAGTGATCATATAATTTTTTTTGGAAATAGAAAAAATAATTTTTAAGAAGTTAGGAAACATTACAAAATAATTTTTAAATAATAACAACTATCCCTAATACCAAACAAATGAAAATCCAAGGAGGTTTTTCAATGAAACCCCACCTCCAAGACCAAAATGAAAATAAAAAACTCATAAACCAAACAATCCTAAGGAAAAACTAGCATTATTTGCTTCCTCTCTTTTGGAAGTGTCATTCTCCTTGAATTTCTCAATTATATCTATCATTTGTGTTACTGATTTTGTCAATCCACTTTTGCAATACTTTTCTATATGTTCAACATTTTTGCAAATTTGACATATCACATTGACATCCACTTGTGAAGTAAGATAATTCCTACTTACAAAATTTCTTGTAGTCATTTTAGATTTCCAATCCATAGATTTATGACCTACTTATTGCAGATAAAACAATAACCCAAAAAGGCATGATTGAACCTCTTTTTGTTGAATCTTCTTACATGAAAAGGTCTTTCTTGAGGCTTGAATGGAATGATATTTGCTTCTTCAAGGTTATCTAAATTTCCAGACTTTTCTTTCTCCAATTCCCTTTTAAGTTACAATTAGATTTCTTTTTCAAGTTTTGCACATTTGTTTTTCTTGGCTTCAATTAGGGCCTTTTGTTCTTTGTTCTCCTTCATTGCACATTCCAAGTCTTCAAGAGTAGAGATAAGCTCACCTTCAAAATCAAATTCACCTTCTTCTTCATCTACAATTTTTTCTAAACCATCATAAATCACTACGGTCGTGAATATGGATTCTCCTCTTTTATCATCTGATGAACTACATATTGATTTGCTTCTTCTAAGGAGTTGTAGTCTTATTTGGAAAGAAGGCTCCTCTTGAATTTGTTCCTTTTAAAACCATTGTTGCTATTTTTATTTTCTCCAAAAGGTCATTTATAAGCATAATGACCAATTCTTCAACATTTAAAACATTTGAAAGGTGGTTTACCTTTATACTTGCCTGATCCCTTCTTCAGCCTTCTCAAGAAGTTTTCTTCTTCTTCCTTGGATTCATTATGCCAGCTAGATGTTCCTTCTTTCTTCACATATTTGAAAGTAGCTTCTCTTTTGTGTGTACCTTGGACTTCATTTTCATCTCATAAGTAGTGAGAGACCCAAACAAATCTTCCATGGTAAGTTTCATTAGATCTTTGACTTCTTCAATGGTAGAAACTATTAAATCAAATCAGTGAGGAAGAGTTTTTAGAACTTTCTTCACAACCACTGAATCATTTATTTCTTCACCTAGTTCTCTGATTCCATTGACTACTTCATCCACCTAAAGAAAAAAGCTAGCAATGTTTTCCTCTTCTTTCATCCTCAGATTCTCAAACATTGTTCTATAAGATTATAATTTTGCTTGCTTTACACTATCATTTCCTTCATAGATATTTTTGATTTTATCCCATATCTCCTTGCTTGTCTTCCACTACACCACCTTAATAAATTCTAAATTTTAACCCATATAGGATAACATTCTTTCCTTTAGCATTTTTTTATGGGCCTTCTTTGCATTAGCATCTGTAATAGGACGAGTAGGTTCAATATAATCATCCTTTCCAACTCTCCAAACACAATACCCTAGTGAAGTGAGATAGGTTTCCATTGTTGCACTCTAAAAGGTATAGTTGCTTTCATCAAATATTGACATTTTAATAGAAGAGGACTCTTTCAAAGCCATGTGATATAATCCAAGATCTACCTTCAACTATTAAGTTGCATGAAGGAACTCAACTATGATACCAATTATTATAACAAAATGATATACTAAGAGGGGGGTGAATCAGTATATCCCACAAATTTATCCAATTCAACTTTAACAACCAAAAAATTATTACTGCCTCAAATAGATAAAGTATCAAATACAATTTAAAGGCACAAGCACACAACCATAACAATATAGTTACATAAAAAACCCTAAAAGAGAAAAACCACATTGAGAAAGCTTCTTGGAGCTATTGTCCAAATCCAACCTCACAAATAAAAATGGGATTTACAAGAGGTTTTATAGGCTACAACCCAAAGGAAGCTACAACTCCCTAAAATATAGCTTTTATGGCTTCAACCAAAGGAAGCTATAACTCCCTACAAATTACAACACTTACATAAAGAAGCTACAACCTTAGTACAACATACTTGACACAATCCACTGATCAATCATCATTGCAACACTCTTCACACTAACATAATCTTCAATACCTCTGCTCAACAACCTTTGCTACCTTCTACTCATTGATTTTAACATAGTTCATTACACGTGTAATCACACATTACACACCCTTCAAAAAATTTCAGCAAACTTGACCTTTTATTTGAATCCTTCACAAGATTCAAAAAGTTTCTCCTTGTTGGCCAAGATGAAATGTGTAAACATGAAACGTGCAACGAACATGACCATCGACTACCAAAAAACCCATGATAAGAGGGAATCAAATATGGTCCAAATTAGGAGATAATCAAGACCTATTTTACCTTAGCACACACCTCCATGCTGGCACACACTTCAAAGATTTGGTGCAAACACCTCAACATTCCAAGTTGTCCCAACAAACACTTAACCTTCCATGCATTAACTCTAGACCATAAGTGATATTGAAGAGACTAGATAACATCATGTCGCTCACTTAACATGTATTATATATGGCATGCATAAACATTCTCATAAACTACTTTCTCAAATTCATGTTACATTATGCTAGCGCAAACAAACAAACATTGAGCCCAACATCCCTTACAACCTAATAAAACACAATTTGAGATAGAACATTGAAAACCAAACTTGTCATTCACCTTAGCACCTGAAACTTGAAATGAGAGAACATACAGATAATTTGAACTTATCCTCCAAATGATAAGACCATATATTCAAATGCAAAGAAATGCAGAGCATTCTTCCGATCTTTTCTGACTGCAACAACATAGTCTTCACTTTGTTGACTCTAGAAACTTTTGTAGTAACTTCTATGCTCTAAAAATAGGAACATACATAATTCACACATGTTTTTATATAACTTCCAAAACCATAAGGCCATATCTTCAAATGTGGAGGAATGCAGAGCATTCTCTTGAGATTCTTCAGTAGAACATCCTGAACCATTGATTGCATGAAAATTTTTCATACTTTATTTCATATCTTATGAAATGCTTTACATCAAGGGACAGTGAATAAAACATTTACTACACCATAGACAATAATTACAACTCTCTTCATCAACATGAAGAACCACAACTTTTTTATATCAACACTCACCTATTCATGAGCAAAAGGAGATGTAGAACAACTATGTATAGCATGCTCATGATATTCATCATCATGTCCAACACTTCACAACACTTTTGATCATCATAATGATTTCATCACATACAACCTTCTACACTACCAACATGTTGCATCAATGGAAACACACGCAACAAGTGTATGGATGAATATTCCATATGGGGAAAATTTATTATGATCAAATACTTGAAATCATAGAAATTTATACTTTAATTCCTTAGATATTAACCCTTATTAGAGGTTCGTAGGTATGTAAAACTATGAAATTGTGTGGTATTTTGATTAAAGATGACATTTTTGGGATTGTTTGAGAGGGAGATCTTATTCTTTTCTAGGATGATGCATGGGAATAAAATAGTCCTCTTTGTGCAAAATTTACAAATCTTTTGGAAATAAAAAATAATTGTATTTAAGTTGGCTAGATTTATGCTCCTAATTTTAATGTCTAGTCATGTGGGATGATGTAAATATTTAGAAATAGTTCAACCTAAATATCTTTGGATCGGTCAACAAATATCTCTCTTAATCATTTAGCTCATATTTTAGCATCCTAAAATTCCTCTTTAGATAGAAATTTTGATTTCCATAAATGGGGCTTGAAATATTCTAGGATCTAAAATGTGCAAGGTAGTTATAAAATTCTTTTGGAAGAGAATATGGATGTTAAAAGCACTAATGTTTGGAAAAGAGTGTATCATCCTAAATTTTTGGATAATGTTAATTCTTTCATATTTCTTGAAACATTAGATAATTTTTTTTTATTACGATAATCTTTAAAAAGAGGGGCAGTTGATCCAAATCAATGTATTCTTTGCCTTCAAGATGAAGAGTTTGGTAAAAATATTCCTTTAGCTTTCCTATTTGTTGCTTTACTTCACATTTTATGGAAGAATTTTGATTCTATCCAAGACTCTCTTATGAATCAAACACAACCTCCTTTGAAGATGAAATCCCTTAAAATTTTACCTAATATCAATGTTGGTTTGATCTACTTGAGTATTTGGCAAGAGAGAAATTAGAAATTGTCAATGTTACAAAAAGGCATATAAATTAGGTTTCAGGTAGAATAATGGAGAATCTAAAAGAAATATATTAATTTTGGATTCAAGATTATGAATTTCTTTTTGATGGAAATTAAAAGTTCTAATATGACTCGGATTTCTTTTAGCTTTTCCCTCTTTTTCTCTTTCAATAATGACCCTCAAGATTATTAGCTTACTCAATGATAACACCCTCCTTTAGGCTTGATAAAAATTAATGTTGATGGTGCTTCAAAAAAATATTCATAAAAATGTCAGCATGAGTGGTGTTTTTTATGATCCTAATATAGGAGTCAAGTTCTAGTTTGTAGTGATAGGGGTGGTTGGACATGGAAAAACACAATTATAGAAACAAAAACACACAAAAAATATGACAAAGCATGCTACTATACTAAACCATTTTCATTGCTTGTTTAATCGATTACATCTGCCTCTATTTATAGAGGTCTTTGGAATTTTCCATAATATAGAACAATAAAATCACATGCAATTTCCATGGTGGGGAGAACTCTCCAGAATAGATGGCGGGATAAGTTTCTACACAAGTTTGACCATGTGGGAGAAATTACTTGCCAACACTCCCCCTAATTTCTACCACGAGTGCTGCGGCATTCTCCAATTCTTTTGTTGTTCATTTTCCATTGACTTTGGTCATTCATTCTCTTCTTTGTCTTGTGGTTGCAACCAAGTCTTCAGACTTCTCGAATCCTTTCTTTTCCATCTTGATGATCTTCATGCCTGACGATGCCTTTGTCTTTGTCCAACTGTTGCGGAAGTTTCTCAAACCTTCAATCTGTAACTTCTTGAAAACTTGCCATCTATAGATGCCTTGCCAAAAGTATTTGTTGTGCCTTCAAAATTTCCATGATTTCTATCAACTTTTACATGCGAACTTTTATACTTGAACAATTTTTTTATCATGTTCGTAATCTTTTTCCAATTTGATCAAAAAATCCATCCACAATCCATTTTCATACAACCTACCATAGAATCTCTCTTTGATGCATTATTCAACATTTCTTTTCACAATGATTTTTGAAATCACACACATTGCAAGGGGGTATGACCTTTCCTATGGAAATGTGTACACTCAACACTCTTCATTTCTTGAATGAATTTACTTGAACTTGTAGCATCATTCCCCTTACCTGTGACATACCCGAGACCTTCATACTTTGGCCTCATTGTTGGCTTAGCTGTATTTCTCATTCCTTGTTCGTGTTTTCCTAATCCTTTTTCCTTTATAACCCATTATTTTCATTTTTTTTAAACCAACATTATTTTCAATAGTACATTGATAGAATCAAATGCATTATCATGTTACAAATAACAAGATTCTCAGTCTCATTAACATCTTTTTCTCCATCACAAACAAATTTATCAAAAACACACATATCAAATAATGAACTCAAATCTTCTGTACTACAGATGAAACATCACATACCGAATTCTTTTCCTTCAAACATTCATTCTCTTCATTCAATCTCGATATTTCCTTTTTGTATAAACTATTCTCTTCTTCTAATTTATTTATTTTCTCTTCCAAATCAACATTCTTTTTCTTAACTTCATCAAACATCTTTAACTTCTCTTTTAAATCATCAATAAACTTCCCTCTTTATTCTAATTCATCATTCATTTTCTTAATCTCATTAAAAATCTTTAAGTTTCCCTCTTGAAATCTGTTCAATTCTTTCTCATAATGTCTGGTTTCTTCATTTTTCTCTTCAATTTCATTTAAAAGTTTACATTTTTCTGTTGACCTTTCATTCATAATTGCAAACCATTTTTTTCTCTCTTTCATTAATTCTTCATTTAAAAAATCTACTTCAGAAACTAAATTTGCATTTTCTTTCAACACTCTTTTACCTTGCTTTCCGATTGCAATAAAAATTAAAATCACCTTTTCACTTGATTTTAATTTACTTTCCTCTCACAACTACATGTGCCTTCACCCCATTAAAGACATTTTCTTCCAAACTTTACAATAAACAACAATCACCTTTAACAACTTGCTCTTCGCCACAATCTTCCTTTGATCTCTCTGTTGGATGCCATGTTCGCAAACTAGACTTCACTTTATCTTTAAATGATCTTCTTTGGCTCTTTTCACCCATAGCTTTTCTCCTTCTTTGCTATAGCTATATAGCCAACTTATAGTTAACAAAATCATAACTATTCAATTGCAAAGCTTTATCAATCACAACCATTTTTATTTATTCAAAAAATTTATATTGGCCTCTATATTGAATCATAGCAACATTACCAGCAACAACTTAATATAGAAACTAACTCACATTTCAGACGATTCACAAATTAAAATATATTCTAACAAATCTGCTTCATGCTCATTAATGAGACCAATAACCACATCAAACAAATTCATATCACAAAGCAATAGATTACTCTATGGCATCCCTGAACAATTAAGCAACTACTTTCATTTGACCTGGCAACGATCTCTTGTGGCTCTTAGCACATTCATCTCCTTTTAGTGCCTAGAATTAACAACTCTTTTTCTGATGCAATCTTCCTTCCTTTGTCATCTATAGCCTTTTCTTATTTGCTCCTTCTATTCTCCTTTGAATGGCACAACTTGTAATATCTGTAACTTCAGAAATTTGCACTCACAATAGACATCATTGACCAGGCTCTAATACCACTTGATAGGGGTGGATGGACATGGACAAACACAAATATAGAAACACAAACACACAAAAAATATTAAAAAGCGTGTTGTTGCACTAAATTATTTTCATTACATGCTTAACCGATTAAATCTACCTCTATTTATAGAGGTCTTTGGAATTTTCCATAATACTAACAGTAAAATCACATGCAATTTCCATGGTGGTGAGAACTCTCTAGAATGGACAGTGGGAGAAGTTTCTACACAAGTTTGACCACGTGGGAGAAATTACTTGCCAACATGTAGGTAGTCTTAGGGTTAGTTCTAATAATTTTATGGAGTTTATGGCCATTCATAAGCTCTTTTACATGCTAAGCAAAGGCGTTTCCTAGATATTACTATAACATTTTATTCTACACTCTTAATTGATCATTTCAAAATGTCCTCCTCTTGTTTCAAGCAATAGTAGTTAAATGTATGTAAGAAAGACATCAACATCCTCATTCATCATTTCAATTTTGTTAAGTGAGACCATACTAGAAGGAAAGGAAATCAAGTTTCTTTTTTGACAAAATTAACTTCTAATTAGAATGACATTATAGTTGATAGTTGAAATAACAAGGATTGCATTCTAAAATATGAATGGAAAGTTCGATGATTTTGTGAATTTTGATTCCAATACCTCTTTGGATATATGATTCTTGTTGGTGTGCTAGTTCTTTTCATGTCCTTCTATTTATTGATTATGTTTGATTTTATTATTACTATTTTAAATGATTTTTGTATTGATCCATTTTTTAACATAAAGACAAGCATTACTTCTAATATTGAAAACATATATAATGTTTAATGGAACAAATACTTAAATGCCCTCTCTATCTTCAATCTATTTAAAGTTTCTTGATTTACTAAAATTGATATGTGATGAATCTTTTTAAGATAGGTGTACCTACTTTATTATCAATTGTTATTTTAATATACTTGTCTACCTTTATTAGAAAAGAAAGAAAGATTCTAAGCGAAAACCTATATGCTATTAAGTCAAAGACGAAACGTACAATGGAGAACCCCAGCTCAAATTTAAAGCGAATGGAGGCTGGAGGCTCCTAAGTGAAACATTCAACGTTCAATGGAGTTGATTTAGTCGTGCTTTATTTATCGACTCTGACCCAGTAGTTCGCCTATTCTTACGTGTGTACCTTTCAACGGTTCTTTCTTAAGGAGTACGTAACTGCCCTTTAATTTCCACGTTGGCGATACCCTTCGCCCAAGCCCATTTGCGTTGGTATATATAGATAGAGCGCTATGAAGGATTGAGTAAAAGATAACCCCACAAACAATTTGAACAAGGCATTTGGATTTGGTTATATCAAGAATGAAGGGAATGAATGTTGAGGTAACAGTGCCGACCCATCTGAGATGCCCCATCTCGTTGGAGGTGATGAAGGATCCTGTCACTCTCTCTACCGGCCTTACTTATGATCGCCACAGCATTGAAACCTGGCTAGATGCCGGCAATAATGTCTGTCCCGTCACAAACCAGATTCTGCTTACTCATGACACAATTCCAAATCACGCTCTCCGTCGAATTATTCAGGATTGGTGTGTGGCCAATAGCGGCCGTGGAGTCGAGCGAATTCCTACGCCCAAGACACCACTCGATCCCGCACACCTAAATACAATTCTAGAAGAAATTTCGTCGGGCGAGAGGGAATCCATACGCAAACTGAGGCGATTGGGTGGGGAAAGCGATAGGAATAAAAGATGCATCGCCTCCTCAAATGCATCCTCTGTTCTCGCATCCATTTTTGCCAAGCACAGCGCTCAGGCTTTGAATCGGTCGCAACAGGCAGTAGAGATTTGCGAAGAGGCTCTGGGGGCTCTGATTATGACTTTACCCTTGTCTTCCCAGGCCCTGGATACTCTTGCTTTATCTGAAGCCATTGCTTGTCTTGTATGCAATCTCCGAGAGGGCAATCCCGAGGCAAAGAAAAGTTCTGTTAGAATTCTTCGAGAAATGATTTCCAAGGATAAATACAGACGCATCATAGAAAAAAGCGAAGGATTGGCAGAAGGGTTGGTGCACCTTCTGAGAGAGCCTATATGCCCAGCGATGACAAAATCAAGCCTGGCCATAATATACAACATTGCCCTAAGGAAAAGATACCGGACCAAGGTCGTGGAGGCGGGAGCTGTTCGTTTGCTGGTAGAGATGCTTGTAGACGGAGATCGGAGCATTTGTGAAAGGGCATTGTTGGCGCTGGACGTCCTTTGCCACTGCACTGAGGGCCGATCGGCTGCTTCTGCGCATGCTTTAACTCTACCAGTGGTTGTTAAAAAGATGTTGAGAGTGTCTGTTTCGGCTACCGAATTGGCAGTCTCTGTTTTGTGGAATATTTGCCAGAATTCCTCGGACGCGGGGCCCATCTGAGAGGCGTTGCAGACAGGCGCCTTCGACAAGTTACTCTTGTTAGTGCAGGTGGGATGCTCTGAGCAAGCCAGGGATAAATCAAGCAAGTTACTCAAACTTCTCAACGCTTACACACATGATTGCGAATGTGCAGAGACACTCCATTTGCAAAATGTCAAGCGTTCCTTCTAATTTAATTAATTTGGCGACCATCGGGCAATAGAGCAACTATTTAATGTAAATATGTACATTTTTTTAGGGGTTCTTTTGAAGACCATATACAATTGATCTATTTGCAATTTTCCCAGACTTAATTAACGAGATGTGTAATGCATTTCAATCGATAAAACCCAGAGGTTTGGAAAACATGTGAGAGTATTAAGGAGAAAAGTACAGACCAAAAATCTCCAAAATTCAAACCTAATATAAAACCTACGAGTCGTATATCGTATTGGACCGAGTCCATCCTGCAGAATGAATATTTTAAGTTATGCAACTGACAAGCCAATAATTTTTAATCGTATTGATTTATTTAGTTAAATGTGTAGTCATTTATATTATCCATGGTCATTTATGCCGAGCTGTTCACAACGTAATGCCTATGGCAGATCTGGCATAGTATTGTATTGTTTGGATGAATGTACATACTGAGCTAGGTAATTCAACACTATGTGCACCAACTCCAAGTTCTATGGAATGCATTTCAAGTTCTTTCGAATTTATGCTTTTTTTAAAATTCATTTTAAAAATTTTGATTGTTGGATCGAGCATTTTTCAATTAAATTGTGTATTTTTCATCAAAAAGCTTTCTATTTAATAATATAAATTGTATATCATCATATTTATAAATTTTAATTTTCTTAATAAACTTTTTCTTTTATAATTTTTTTTTCTCATGATTTTATGATTTTTTAAGTATTTTTTTTTATATTTTTAAATCACATATCTAGAGTACTCTCATATCCATTATCAACATGGAATCCCAAATTTGATTTGGAGATTTGTAAGAAATAAATTAATCTCACTAAAATGCAATATACTCTAAATTCATTAAGTAATTATTTCATCTAAAAATCATATTTCATAATATTAAATATTCATCTAGATTATATTTCATAATATTAAATGTAGTTATAGAAGATAATAAGTTAGATAAGAAATTAGTATCAACAAAATGCTTTTTACCAAACTAAGTTATTGTTTAAATTGATATAAAATATTTATAATAAATTATAAACAAGAAATATTTTTATTATTCAACTATTTTGAAGTTTATTATATATTATTTAATATATTCTTTAACATTTTCTTACAAACATAGTTAAAGTAATTGAATTTTAATTTTAAAATATGTCTTTATAAAAAATGCCTACACATTATTTCTATAGATAACATAAAATTATAAATTAAAAAATAAATTTATCTTTTATTTTTATATTAATATGATTCACTAAATATAAATCTAACCAAACTCTAACATTTGACCCTAAAGATTAATAAATAACCCTCCTTTAGTTACTAGTAGTTAAGAAAATATTAACTTTCTATTACTCTATATTAAATACCACAATAT
The DNA here is from genome assembly GCA_007258455.2 of Sequoia sempervirens. Taxonomy (NCBI): domain Eukaryota; kingdom Viridiplantae; phylum Streptophyta; class Pinopsida; order Cupressales; family Cupressaceae; genus Sequoia; species Sequoia sempervirens. The sequence continues at coordinate 17,231,577 of VDFB02049217.1, read as the reverse complement.
GATGAATATATTTTTTTATTAAAAAAGTAGGGTTAATGGGCCTTGACTCATACATCAACGTGAACTAGGTCTCTCAGCTAGCAAAACTAACCATAAAAACAAATAGGCCTAACGACTAGCAAATCGAGCTCAGACAAAGCAACAAGATAAAATAGACCTCATAGCCAGCAAAATAGGCCCATAGGCCACTCACAAAGATGCAAAACAATAGCCAACAAAGACAACCACCCCAAGGGTGGACAAGACTACTCAAGCTTTAGACCAATTACATGCAGGTTTTAATGGGACCTGAAACCCAAACCATAAGAAAGATAGGCCTTGCGACTAGTAGAATAGGCCAACATGCCATCCACCAAGAAAAAATACAACCACCTTCCATAGAAACCACCCTAAGGGTGGGCAAGACAACACAAAATTCACTCCAATACTCACAAGTTTTGAGACTTGAAACCCAAACTCCCAAAACATTAACATTATTAGAAAAGTTGAGCACCTCAACACTCCTTGAGACAACCATCCTCTCCACCTCTATAGGAGAAGTCACCATAGGTAATCTATCTATAGCAACCCACTACACTCTCAGAACCTGACTCCACCTCAATAGGAGAGGTCTCCAACTCTATAAGAGACAAAATCTACATAGTTAGTAAGAAATCCAACACTCTTACAAGGAGTGTAACCATAGCAACCATGGGAAACAAGAGCTCCTGGGACTTCAAGATGAGCAAAGAATTAAGTTCATCCAAAAACAAAGAACATGAAACTAGAAGAGCTCATCACCCTTTAAGATCATCAAGAAACCTTCCACATGTAGAGTAAGAAATTCAAGAAATAAGCCCACAAAAGCTTGCTCAAATGCCAAGCTACTAAGCTTGAAGGCTATAAATCAAGAAACTAGAATAGTCAAAATAGGTTATATCCCCTCCCACAAAATCTCATCAAGAGCATTATGAATAAAGGCCAAATTGAGAGACTAAGAGTAGAACACTGAAAAAACCATGCCAAGGGCCAAAGCCAAGTTCACAACATAAACTAAAATAACAAAAGGCTCCTCCAAAGTAAGAGAGATGGAGAACTAGAAACCTAACTCAGATAGAGAAGAGTAGAGCCTCGTAA
>VDFB02049217.1:17174129-17230361 GCA_007258455.2 Sequoia sempervirens | reverse complement strand
ACCAAGACACCTTTGGTTACTTTCCAAATATCTAAAGAAAAATTCACATTGCACCCTTGAGCAATAAGCTGGCTCACCGATATTAGATTTCTTTTTAATGTGGACATGTATTACATCTTTTAAAGTCCATTTATTTCCATTTTTCAAATGCAACATCACACCACTCTTTCCTACAATCTCACATTCTTTGTTATCTCCAAGAAACATTTTACCGAAATTACCTTCTTAGTAGTTAGTGAAAGCACCCCCGTATGGAGAAGCATGGAAAGAAGCACCGAAATTGAGCACCCATAATTTGTAGTCATGTCACTTGCTAATAAAACCAAAACACCATCATCTACAACATTTACCTCATTCTTGCTTACCTTATCTTGTTCCTTTTTGTAATTCCAACAATGTTTCTTTGTGTGACCCGGTTTGCCACAAAACCAACAAGCAACGTTTCTACCTCTAGAATTTAATCTTGGTGCAAATTTTGACCTTCTCCTATTATTTTTTATGCCTCTTTCTTGACTCCTTCCCCTATTTCCAATGCTTACTACTGTTAAGGCGCCATCAGATGAGGGCTCTTGATTCTTTCTCCTCATATCTTCACCGAGAAGTCTGGCTGCAACATCATCAAATTTTAATTTACTTTTGGCAGCCACCAAAGTGCTAACCACCATCACCACTCCTTCCTAGTTGTTCAGTAAAGAACATAATAACAAGATTGCCTTAATTTCATCATCTAAAAAATCTTAATCTAATACCGATCATCTAATACCAATTGTTGATTATTTTATCACAAAACAAATAAAAGATTTCAAAAAATAAAAAACAAATGAATGACAAAGAATACACAGATGAGAAAACACAGAGTTTTTATAGTGGTTCATCGACTAGCTATGTCCACTTTCAACAGGGGAAATCTCTATATTAAATTTTGTTCGAGTACATTATTTCCAGATAATCTACACTACTAAAATCAATTGGGTAAGTAAGGTATTAAATTCATTGAGGTGGTTGGACATAATTCCACCTCTCATTTTCAAATTATATAACTTCTTCATGATGAAAACCTTGATTGATGTCGATGCAATCTCATACATATTCGAAAGTTTAACCCAAAGCTCTTTCGTTGTCTTCTCTGCTGAAACATTGAAAATAATTTTTTTGGACAACAAAAGAAAAATAGTTGCCCTTGCTTTCATATCTATAATCTCCCAATCTTCATCTAACATTGAACCTTTTCCCTTGGTTTTTCCAAGAAATGCATGGGAGAGATCCTACTTTATCAGCAACGATTCCATTTGAACCTTCCACAATCTGACGTTTTGACCTGCGAACTTCTCAATCTTCCATTTTTCTACATTGTCCATATCTCTAGAAATTCTTCACTGATTTCCAAAAGAACCACTTCAGCACTTAGTTTCTCCACTAGGCTTTGATACCAATTGTTGATTATTTTATCATAGAATAGATAAAATATTGCAAAAAAATAAAAAATGAATGAAAAAGAATACACAAACGAGAAGATAGAGTTTTTATAGTGGTTCACCAATTGGCTACATCCACTTTCAGCACGAGCAATCTCTATATTAAATTCTATTCAAGTACATTATTTCAAGCTACTCTGAGCATTACCAAAAAAAATCTTAATCTACACTACTTCTCTAGCATAAAAGCCATACAAAGAAGATGACTGACTAGGAATAAGAAAGGTCATCCAAAGAAAATGTTTAAACAAGAAGCAACAATTATGGAAGAAAAGTGATTGGGCTTCACCACATTAATTTTTTTTACATGATATATTATAACTTCAAAACTTATTAGATAGTATAGTTTGAGTTGCTATGTTTTAATACACTATATATATGACACTTTAAATTATCAGTGAACAGTAACAAATATTATTATTAAATATAATATAATATTCTAATTTATAATATTAATATATATGAATTTATAATGTTTATTATAAAAATATATATTAATTTACAATATTTTTAAAGATAAAATAAATTGTTTTTAATTTTTACAATATTTTTAATAAGATTTCCTTGAATATCTTTTAATATGCATTTAATATTAATAGTTATTCATATGAATAATGACATAACAAGGATTTTCATTTTTTTTTAAAATTATCATGTGTCATATTCTCAAGATTATTGCTACATTCCCCAAAGTTGAATAGGAATATTCTATTATTTGACATACACACAAATTCAACAACCCTATTCATTTCAATCTTACCATAGGTTGTACATTTTTAATTTTTAAACACCATTTTGTAATTCTTCAAACAACTATCCAACAGTTAAAAATTATGTTTGAACCATCAATTTTGTGGTTTCTATGGACTTCTCTATCACTCTTAGGATCTTTCACCTAAAAGGAGAGAGATATAACCCTAAAATTGAGGTGGTTGACTCAAATAAAGGAATGTGAGATGGAATTAAGACTAAATGAAATGATCTAAATGTAACTAATCTATGAAATTGATTGATTATGAATGCAAAAAATAATGAAATATGCAATGTTTGAATGAACCATCAATTTTGTATAGGAATCTTGCACTCTTAGGATCTTCCACCTAAAAGGAGAGAGATAGAACCCTAAAATTGAGATGGTTCACTCAAATAAAGGAATGTGAGATGGAATTAAGACTAAATGCAATTATCTAAGTACAACTAAGTTATGAAATTGATTGATTATGAATGCAAAACTAATGAAATATGCAATGTTTCAAAACATAGTGAGGTATGCAAACAATGAACTAACAACACAAACTAATGCAAATAAAATTGAATGAAGTTTAACAAAGTGCACCTGAAAGTTGATTAATTATCTTAGAAGGTTTTTGAAACTGGAAGAAATCATTGTAAATCACTAGTGGGACTCATTCGCCACTAATGGTGAATCAATCCTCCTACTGGTAAAAACACCTGAAACTACTTTCCGACTATCGGGAACTGGACTCTGACAAAATACAATTTTTTAGCCTTCAGGTGGGACTCATTTTCTATTGATGGTGAATAAGTCCTCCTCCAAAAATATGCAAATTCAAGAGTCAATTTTATAGGTCTAGATCTGCACTTGTCTTCTTGTCAAGTTGACAGAGTCAAATCTGCAGAAAACAGGCTGTAGGGTGTCTCCAAGCTTGAATTAGGTTTGAGTTAACTTGAAACACTTTTTTGAATTATTGACCACATTTCAACACCTATTTGCTTGATAAATCTGCATACCAAAGTCTGCAAACACACATGCAAAAGGGGAAAAATGATTAAGGGTTAGAGTATAGGGATTTTCCTTGATCAAAACCCACTTTGGTAATCAAAACCTTAATAAAGAAATGAAATGAAATGAAGGAGGAAATGATGAATAACATGTAAATGTCCTAACTCAGCAAAACCTTATTGTTGAAGTCTGAAGATATGCCAATGGCTGCTCTAAGATACTCGATATTTGCTTGATCAAATGATGAAATGATGCTTGAGTGGATGAAATGAGATTGAATGAAAGGATGAATGCTTGAATGGATTAGGTGTAAAATGGATAGAAAAACACTTATTTATACACAATTATGCCCTAATAACCCAATAATACCTCATCACATGCCGACATAAGGTCTTTTGAATAAAACCCCAAAAAATTGAATTATTTTGAATTTGGAGCCAAGGAGGGACTCATTCACCACTACACCTTAGGGAATGGGTGGGTCCCTATAAACTTAATAAGAAATGGTTAATGGGAATTAAGTTGCATTTAATGTTATTTGTCAGGTTTACATTAAAAAATACCCTTAATTAAGTCTTATAAGTGCATAAAGGGGTCAAGTAAAGCATAAGAAAGGTGTAAATAGTGTAATTAAGCCTAGAAAAGCGTGAAATATTGTTACGAGACTTTACAACACCTTAAGATATGGGGACGACGGGGATAAAGGTGATTTTTTAGATGAATTATAATGAGGAAAGTCGAAAAGTGTAGAAATGTGTTACAACACTTCACAACACCTTCTAAGACACCATAATTTGAATATTTAGGACTAAATGTGAATGCATAAACTAAAATTAACATTAAATAAAAAATAGATCAAACATCACAAGAGGAGCCAATTCTAAAGTATGAAATTTCAATGATCCATTTTTCTATGGTACAATGTTATAATTATGGAATGTAATAAATATCATTAAAAAAAATCACACCTTTAAATTCACTTCCATAACTCCTTTTTCTACAACCTCCAAGGATTTGTCATCACCAAACTTTTCTTGGATTTTAACCTTCATCTATTGTTAAAAAAAAATCATTTTTCCTATATATGATTTAGAATAGCCTAAATCAATTAAACATATTTATCTTTTCTAGCAATAAAAATGATTTTGATGAAACTTTGTATCTTGATATTAATAATTACCACTTTATTGTACTTATATTTAATTTGCATTGTCTTTCAAATTGAACATATCATTTTTTGAATAGAAAATGTTTTTAAGAAGTTAGGAAATATTACAAAATCATTTTTAAATAATAATGCTATCCCTAATACCAAAAAAATGAAAATCAAAGGAGGTTTTTCAATGAAACCCCACCTCCAAGACCAAAATGAAAATAAAAAACTCATAAACGAAACAATCCTAAGGTAAAACTAGCATTATTTGCTTCCTCTCTTTTGGAAGTGTCATTCTCCTTGACTTTCTCAATTATATCTACCATTTGAGTTACTGATTTTGTCAATCCACTTCTACAATACTTTTCTATATGTTCAACATTTTTGCAAATTTGACATATCACATTGACATCCACTAGTGAAGTAAGATAATTCCTACTTACAAAATTTCTTGTAGTCATTTTAGATTTCCAATTCATAGATTTATGACCATACGTATTGCAAATAAAACAATAACCCAAAAAGGCATGATTGAACCTCTTTTTGAAGAATCTTCTTACATGAAAAGGTCTTTCTTGAGGCTTGATTGGAATGATATTTGCTTCTTCAAGGTTATCTAAATTTCCAGACTTTGCTTTCTCCAATTCCCTTTTGAGTAATTAGATTTCTTTTCCAAGTTTTGCACATTTGTTTTTCTTGGCTTCAATTAGGTCCTTTTGTTCTTTGTTCTCCTTCATTGCACATTCCAAGTCTTCAAGAGTAGAGATAAGTTCACCTTCAAAATCAACTTCACCTTCTTCTTCATCTACAATCTTTTCTAAACCATCATAAATCACTACGGTCATGAATATGGATTCTCCTCTTTCATCATCTGATGAACTACATATTGATTTGCTTCTTCTAAGGAGTTGTAGTCTTATTTGGAAAGAAGGATCCTCTTGAATTTGTTCCTTTTAAAACCATTGTTGCTATTTTTATTTTCTCCAAAAGGTCATTTATAAGCATAATGACCAATTCTTCCACATTTAAAATATTTGAAAGGTAGTTTACCTTTATACTTTCCTGATCCCTTCTTCAACCTTCTCAAGAAGTTTTCTTCTTCTTCCTTGGATTCATTATGTCAGCTAGACATTCCTTCTTTCTTCACATATTTGAAAGTAGCTTCTCTTTTGTGTGTACCTTGGACTTCATTTTCATCTCATAAGCAGTGAGAGACCCAAATAGATCTTCCATGGTAAGTTTCATCAGATCTTTGACTTCTTCAATGATGGAAACTATTAAATCAAATCAGTGAGGAAAAGTTTTTAGAACTTTCTTCACAACCATTGAATCATTTATTTCTTCACCTAGTCCTCTAATTCCATTGACTGCTTCATCCACCTGAAGAAAAAAGCTAGCAATGTTTTCCTCTTCTTTCATCCTCAGATTCTCAAACATTGTTCTATAAGATTATAATTTTGCTTGCTTTACACTATCATTTCCTTCATAGATATTTTTGATTTTATCCCATATCTTCTTGCTCGTCTTCCACTACACCACCTTCATAAATTCTAAATTTTAACCCATATAGGATAACATTCTTTCCTTTAGCATTTTTTTATGGGCCTTGTTTGCATTAACATCTGTAATAGGATGAGCAGGTTCAATATAATCATCCTTTCCAACTCTCCAAACCCAATACCCTAGTGAAGTGAGATAGGTTTCCATTGTTGCACTCTAAAAGGTATAGTTGCTTCCATCAAATATTGACATTTTAATAGAAGAGGACTCTTTTGGAGCCATGTGTTATAATCCAAGATCTACCTTCAACTATTAAGTTGCACGAAGGAACTCAACTATGATACCAATTATTATAACAAAATGATATACTAAGAGGGGGTGAATCAGTATATCCCTCAAATTTATCCAATTCAACTTTATCAACCAAAAAATTATTACTGCCTCAAATAGATAAAGTATCAAATACAATTTAAAGGCACAAGCACACAACCATAACAATATAGTTACATAAAAAACCCTAAAAGAGAAAAACCACATTGAGAAAGCTTCTTGGAGCTATTGTCCAAATCCAACCCCACAAATAAAAATGGGATTTACAAGAGGTTTTATAGGCTACAACCCAAAGGAAGCTACAACTCCCTAAAATATAGCTTTTATGGCTTCAACCAAAGGAAGCTATAACTCCCTACAAATTACAACACTTACATAAAGAAGCTACAACCTTAGTACAACATACTTGACATAATCCACTGATCAATCATCACTGCAACACTCTTCACACTAACATAATCTTCAACACCTCTGCGCATTGCTTTTAACACACTTCATTACACATGTAATCACACATGCATCATCACACATTACACACCCTTCAAAAAATTTCAGTAAACTTGAACTTTTATTTGAATCCTTCACAAGATTCAAAAAGTTTCTCCTTGTTGGCCAAGATGAAATGTGTAAACATGAAACGTGCAACAAACATGATCATCGACTCCCAAAAAACCCACGATAAGGGGGAACCAAATATGGTCCAAATTAGGAGATAATCAAGACCTATTTTACCTTAGCACACACCTCCATGCTGGCACACACTTCAAAGATTTGGTGCAAACACCTCAACATTCCAAGTCGTCCCAACAAACACTTAACCTTCCATGCATTAACTCTAGACCATAAGTGATATTGAAGAGACTAGATAACATCATGTCGCTCACTTAACATGTATTATATATTGGCATGCATAAACATTCTCATACACTACTTTCATAAATTCATGTTACATTATGCTAGCGCAAACAAACAAACATTGAACCCAACATCCCTTACAACCTAATAAAACAAAATTTGAGATAGAACATTGAAAACCAAAAATGTGGTTCACCTTAGTACCTAAAACTTGAAATGAGAGAACATACAGATAATTTGAACTTATCCTCCAAATGATAAGACCATATATTCAAATGCAAAGAAATGTAGAGCATTCTTCTGATCTTTTCTGACGGCAACAACATAGTCTTCACTTTGTTGACTCTAGAAACTTTTGTGGTAACTTTTATGCTCTAAAAATAGGAACATACATAATTCACACATGTTTTTGTATAACTTCCAAAACCATAAAGCCATATCTTCAAATGTGGAGGAATGTAGAGCATTCTCTCGAGATTCTTCAGTAGAACATCATGAACCATTGATTGCATGAAAATTTTTCATACTTTATTTCATATCTTATGAAATGCTTTACATCAAGGGACATTGAATAAAACATTTACTACACCATAGACAATAATTACAACTCTCTTCATCAACATGAAGAACCACAAATTTTTTATATCAACACTCACCTATTCATGAGCAAAAGGAGATGTAGAACAACTATGTATAGCATGCTCATGATATTCATCATCATGTCCAACACTTCACAACACTTTTGATCATCACAATGATTTCATCACATACAACCTTCTACACTACCACCATGTTACATCAATGGAAACACATGCAACAAGTGTATGGATGAATATTCCATATGGGGAAAATTTATTATGATCAAATACTTGAAATCATAGAAATTTTATACTTTAATTCCTTAGATACTAACCCTTATTAGAGGTTCGTAGGTATGTAAAACTATGAAATTGTGTGGTATTTTGATTAAAGATGACATTTTTGGGATTGTTTGAGAGGGAGATCTTATTCTTTTCTAGGATGATGCATGGGAATAAATTAGTCCTCTTTGTGCGAAATTTACAAATCTTTTGGAAATAAAAAATAATTGTATTTAAGTTGGCTAGATTTATGCTCCTAATTTTAATGTCTAGTCATGTGGGATGATGTAAATATTTAGAAATAGTTCAACCTAAATATCTTTGGATAGGTCAACAAATATCTCTCTTACTTAATCATTTAGCTCATATTTTAGCATCCTAAAATTCCTCTTTAGATAGAAATTTTGATTTCCATAAATGGGGCTTGAAATATTCTAGGATCTAAAATGTGCAAGGTAGTTATAAAATTCTTTTGGAAGAGAATATGGATGTTAAAAGGACTAATGTTTGGAAAAGAGTGTATCATCCTAAATTTTTGGATAAGGTTAAGTCTTTCATATTTCTTGAAACATTAGATAATTTTTTTTTTATTATGATAATCTTTAAAAAGAGGGGTAGTTGATCCAAATCAATGTATTCTTTTCCTTCAAGATGAAGAGTTTGGTAAAAATATTCCTTTAGCTTTCCTATTTGTTGCTTTACTTCACATTTTATGGAAGAATTTTGATTCTATCCAAGACTCTCTTATGAATCAAACACAACCTCCTTTGAAGATGAAATCCCTTAAAATTTTACCTAATATCAATGTTGGTTTGATCTACTTGAGTATTTGGCAGGAGAGAAATTAGAAATTGTCAATGTTACAAAAAGGCATATAAACTAGGTTTCAGGTAGAATAATGGAGAATCTAAAAGAAATATATTAATTTTGGATTCAAGATTATGAATTTCTTTTTGATGGAAATTAAAGGTTCTAATATGACTCAAATTTATTTTATCTTTTCCCTCTTTTTCTCTTTCAATAATGACCCTCAAGATTATGAGCTTACTCAATGAGAACACCCTCCTTTAGGCTTGATAAAAATTAATGTTTATGGTGCTTCAAAAAAGATTTCATAAAAATGTCAGCATGAGTGGTGTTTTTTATGATCCTAATATAGGAATCAAGTTCTAGTTTGTAGTGATAGGGGTGGTTGGACATGGAAAAACACAATTATAGAAACAAAAACACACAAAAAATATGACAAAGCATGTTGCTACACTAAATCATTTTCATTACTTGTTTAACCGATTACATCTGCCTCTATTTATAGAGGTCTTTGGAATTATCCATAATATAGAACAATAAAATCACATGCAATTTCCATGGTGGGGAGAACTCTCCAGAATGGATGGTGGGATAAGTTTCTACACAAGTTTGACCACGTGGGAGAAATTACTTGCCAACACTCCCCCTAATTTCTACCACGAATGTTGCGGCATTCTCTAATTCTTTTGTTGTTCATTTTCCATTGACTATGGTCATCTTCTTTGTCTTGTGGTTGCAACCAAGTCTTCAGACTTCTTGAATCCTTTATTTTCCATCTTGATGATCTTCATGCCTGACGATGCCTTTGTGTTTGTCCAATTGTTGCGGCAGTTTCTCAAACCTTCAATCTGCAACTTCATGAAAACTTTCCATCTATAGATGCCTTGCCAAAAGTATTTTTTGTGCCTTCAAAATTTCCACGATTGCTATCAACTTTTACATGCAAAATTTTATACTTGAACAATTTTTTTATCGTGTTCGTAATCTTTTTCCAATTTGATCCAAAAATCCATCCACAATCCATTTTCATACAACCTGCCATAGAATCTCTCGTTGATGCATTATTCAACATTTCTTTTCACAATGATTTTTGAGATCACACACATTGCAAGGGTGTAAGTCCCAACACTTATCCTTGGTATGACCTTTCCTATGGAAATGTGTACACTCAACACTCTTCATTTCTTGAATGAATTTACTTGAACTTGTAGCATCATTCCCCTTACCTGTGACATACCCGAGACCTTCATACTTTGGCCTCATTGTTGGCTTAGTTGTATTTCTCATTCCTTGTTCATGTTTTCCTAATCCTTTTTCCTTTATAACCCATTATTTTCATGTTTTTTAAACCAACATTATTTTCAATAGTAACATTGATAGAATCAAATGCATTATCATGTTAAAACTAACAAGATTCTTAGTCTCATTAACATCTTTTTCTCCATCACAAACAAAATTATCAAAAACACACTTATCAAATGATGAACTCAAATCTTCTGTACTACAGATGAAACATCACATGCCGAATTCTTTTCCTTCAAACATTCATTCTCTTCATTCAATCTCAATATTTCCTTTTTGTATAAACTATTCTCTTCTTCTAATTTATTTATTTTCTCTTCCAAATCAACATTCTTTTTCTTAATTTCATCAAACATCTTTAACTTCTCTTTTAAATCATCAATAAACTTCCCTCTTTATTCTAATTCATCATTCATTTTCTTAATCTCATTAAAAATCTTCAAGTTTCCCTCTTGAAATATGTTCAATTCTTTCTCATAATGTCTGGTTTCTTCATTTTTCTCTTCAATTTCATTTAAAAGTTTACATTTTTCTATTGACCTTTCATTCATAATTGCAAACCATTTTTTTCTCTCTTTCATTAATTCTTCATTTAAAAAATCTACTTCAGAAACTAAATTTGCATTTTCTTTCAACACTCTTTTACCTTGCTTTCCGATTGCAATAAAAATTAAACTCACCTTTTCACTTGATTTTAATTTACTTTCCTCTCACAACTACACATGCCTTCACCCCATTAAAGACATTTTCTTCCAAACTTTACAATAAACAAAAATCACCTTTAACAACTTTCTCTTCGCCACAATCTTCCTTTGATCTCTCTATTGGATGCCATGTTTGCAAACTAGACTTCACTTTATCTTTAAATGATCTTCTTTGGCTCTTTTCACCCATAGATTTTCTCCTTCTTTGCTACAGCTATATAGCCAATTTATAGTTAACAAAATCATAGCTATTCAATTGCAAAGCTTTATCAATCACAACCATTTTTATTTATTCAAAAAATTTATATTGGCCTCTATATTGAATCATAGCAACATTACCAACAACAACTTAATACAGAAACTAACTCACATTTCAGACTATTCACAAATTAAAACATATTCTAACAAATCTGCTTCATGCTCATTAATGAGACCAATAACCACATCAAACAAATTCATATCACAAAGCAATAGATTACTCTATGGCATCCCTGAACAATTAAGCAACTACTTTCATTTGACCTGGCAACAATCTCTTGTGGCTCTTAGCACATTCATCTCCTTTTAGCGCCTAGAATTAACAACTCTTTTTCTGATGCAATCTTCCTTCCTTTGTCATCTATAGCCTTTTCTTATTTGCTCCTTCTATTCTCCTTTGAATGGCACAACTTGTAATATCTGTAACTTCAGAAATTTGCACTCACAATAGACATCATTGACCAGGCTCTAATACCACTTGATAGGGGTGGATGGACATGGACAAACACAAATATGGAAACACAAACACGTAAAAAATATTAAAAAGGGTGTTGCTACAATAAATCATTTTCATTACATGCTTAACTGATTAAATCTACCTCTATTTATAGAGGTCTTTGGAATTTTCCAAAATACTAACAGTAAATTCACATGCAATTTCCATGGCGGTGAGAACTCTCTAGAATGGACAGTGGGAGAAGTTTCTACACAAGTTTGACCACGTGGGAGAAATTACTTGCCAACATGTAGGTAGTCTTAGGGTTAGTTCTAATAATTTTATGGAGTTTATGGCCATTCATAAGCTCTTTTACATGCTAAGCAAAGGTGTTTCATAGATATTACTATAAAATTTTATTCTACACTCTTAATTGATCATTTCAAAATGTCCTCCTCTTGTTTCAAGCAATAGTAGTTAAATGTATGTAAGAAAGACATCAACATCCTCATTCATCATTTCAATTTTGTTAAGTGAGACCATACTAGAAGGAAAGGAAATCAAGTTTCTTTTTTGACAAAATCAACTTCTAATTAGAATGACATTATAGTTGATAGTTGAAATAACAAGAATTGCCTTCTAAAATATGCATGGAAAGTTCGATGATTTTGTGAATTTTGATTCCAATACCTCTTTGGATATATGATTCTTGTTGGTGTGCTAGTTCTTTTCATGTCCTTCTATTTATTGATTATGTTTGATTTTATTATTACTATTTTAAATGATTTTTGTATTGATCCATTTTTTAACATAAAGACAAACATTAATTCTAATATTGAAAACTTATATAATGTTTAATGGAACAAATACTTAAATGCCCTCTCTATCTTCAATCTATTTAAATTTTCCTGATTTACTAAAATTGATATGTGATGAATCTTTTTAATATAGGTGTACCTACTTTATTATCAATTGTTATTTTAATATACTTGTCTACCTTTATTTAAAAAGAAAGAAAGATTCTAAGCGAAAACCTATATGCTATTAAGTCAAAGACGAAACGTACAATGGAGAACCCCAGCTCAACTTTAAAGCGAATGGAGGCTGGAGGCTCCTAAGTGAAACATTCAACGTTCAATGGAGTTGATTTATTCGTCGACGTTCAATGTAGTTGCTTTATTTATCGACTCTGACCGAGTAGTTTGCCTATTCTTACGTGTGTACCTTTCAACGGTTCTTTCTTTAAGGAGGACGTAACTTCCCTTTAATTTCCACGTTGGTGATACCCTTCGCCCAAGTCCATTTGCGTTGGTATATATAGAGAGAGCGCTATGAAGGCTTGAGTAAAAGATAACCCCACAAACAATTTGAACAAGGCATTTGGATTTGGTTATATCAAGAATGAAGGGAATAAATGTTGAGGTGACAGTGCCGATCCATCTGAGATGCCCTATCTCGTTGGAGGTGATGAAGGATCCTGTCACTCTCTCTACCGGCCTTACTTATGATCGCCACAGCATTGAAACCTGGCTAGATGCCGGCAATAATGTCTGTCCCGTCACAAACCAGATTCTGCATACTCACGACACAATTCCAAATCACACTCTCCGTCGAATTATTCAGGATTGGTGTGTGGCCAATAGCGGCCGTGGAGTCGAGCGAATTCCTACGCCCAAGACACCACTCGATCCCGCACACCTAAATACAATTCTAGAAGAAATTTCGTCGGGCGAGAGGGAATCCATACGCAAACTAAGGCGACTGGGTGGGAAAAGCGATAGGAATAAAAGATGCATCGCCTCCTCAAATGCATCCTCTGTTTTCGCATCCGTTTTTGCCAAGCACAGCGCTCAGGCTTTGAGTCGGTCGCAACAGGCAGTAGAGATTTGCGAAGAGACTCTGGGGGCTCTGATTATGACTTTACCCTTGTCTTCCCAGGCCCTGGATACTCTTGCTTTATCTGAAGCCATTGCTTGTCTTGTATGCAATCTCCGAGAGGGCAATCCCGAGGCAAAGAAAAGTGCTGTTACAATTCTTCGAGAAATGATTTCCAAGGATAAATACAGTGGCATCATAGAAAAAAGCGAAGGATTGGCAGAAGGGTTGGTGCACCTTCTGAGAGAGCCTATATGCCCAGCGGTGACAAAATCAAGCCTGGCCATAATATACAACATTGCCCTAAGGAAAAGATGCCGGAGCAAGGTCGTGGAGGCGGGAGCTGTTCGTTTGCTGGTAGAGATGCTTGTAGACGGAGATCGGAGCATTTGTGAAAGGGCATTGGTGGCGCTGGACGTCCTTTGCCACTGCACTGAGGGCCGATCGGCTGCTTCTGCGCATGCTTTAACTCTACCAGTGGTTGTTAAAAAGATGTTGAGAGTGTCTGCTTCAGCCACCGAATTGGCAGTTTCTGTTTTGTGGAATATTTGCCAGAATTCCTCGGACGGTGGGACCATCTGGGAGGCGTTGCAGACAGGCGCCTTCGACAAGTTACTCTTGTTAGTGCAGGTGGGATGCTCTGAGCAAGCCAGGGATAAATCAACCAAGTTACTCAAACTTTTCAACGCTTACACACATGATTGTGAATGTGGAGAGACACTCCATTTGCAACATGTCAAGCGTTCCTTCTAATTTAATTAATTTGGCGACCATCGGGAAATAGAGCAACTATTTAATGTAAATATGTACAATTTTTAAGGGGTTCTTTTGAAGACTATATACAATTGATCTATTTGCAAAATTCCCAGACTTAATTAACGAGATGTGTAATGCATTTCAATCGATAAAACCCAGAGGTTTGGAAAACATGTGGGAGAACTAAGGAGAAGAGTACAGACCAAAAATCTCCAAAATTCAAACCTAATATAAAACCTACGAGTCGTATTGGACCGAGTCCATCCTGCAGAATGAATATTTTAAGTTATGCAACTGACAAGCCAATAATTTTTAATCGTACTGATTTATTTAGTTAAATGTTTAGTCATTTATATTATCTACAGTCATTTATGCCGAGCTGTTCACAACGTAATGCCTATGGCAGATCTGGCATAGTATTGCATTATTTAGATGAACGTACACACTGAGCTAGGTAATTCAACACTGTACACCAACTCCAAGTTCTATGGAATGCATTTCAAGTTCTTTCGAATTTATGCTTTTAAAAAAAAATATTTTAAAAATTGATTGTTGGATCGAGCATTTTTCAATTAAATTGTGTATTTTTCATCAAAAAGCTTCCTATTTAATAATATAAATTGTATATCATCATATTTATAAATTTTAATTTTCTTAATAAAACTTTTTCTTTTATAATTTTTTTTTTTCATGATTTTATGTTTTTTAAATTTTTTTTTTTATATTTTTAAATCACATATCTAGAGTACTCTCATATCCATTATCAATATGGAATCCCAAATTTGATTTGGAGATTTGTAAAAAATAAATTAATCTCAAGTTAAAATGCAATATACTCTAAATTCATTAAGTAATTATTTCATCTAAAAATTATATTTCATAATATTAAATATTTATCTAAATTATATTTCATAATATAAAATAGAGTTATAGAAGATAATAAGTTAGATAAGAAATTAATATCAACAAAATGCTTTTTACCAAATTAAGTTATTGTTTAAATTGGTATAAAATATTTATAATAAATTGTAAACAACAAATATTTTTATTATTCAACTATTTTGAAGTTTACTGTATATTATTTAATATATTCTTTAACATTTTTTTACAAACATAGTTAAATTAATTGAGTTTTAATTTTAAAATACGTCTTTATAAAAAATGCCTACACATTATTTCTATAAATAACATAAAATCATAAATTAAAAAATAAATTTATCTTTTATTTTTATATTAATATGATTCAGTAAATATAAATCTAACCAAACTCTAACATTTGACCATAAATGTTAATAAATAATCCTCCTTTAGTTACTAATAGTTAAGAAAATATTAACTTTCTTATATTATATATTAAATACCACAATATGATGAATATGTTTTTTATTAAAAAGGTAGGGTTAATGGGCTCTGACTCATACAACAATGTGAACTAGGTCTCTCAGCCAACAAAACTAACCATAAAAAGAAATAGGCCTAATGGCTAGAAGATCAAGCTCTGACAAAGCAACAAGATGAAATAGACCTCATAGTCAGCAAAACAGACCCATAGGCCACCCAAAAAGCTACAAAACAATAGCCAACAAAAACAACCACCCCAAGGGTGGACAAGACTACCCAAGATTTAGACCAATTACATGTAGGTTTTAATGGGACCTAAAATCCAAACCATAAGAAAGGCAGGCCTTACAACCAGTAGAACAGGCCAACAGGCCATCCACCAAGAAAAAATACAACCGCCTTCCATAAGAACCACCCTAAGGGTGGGAAAGAAAATGCAAAATTCACTCCAATACTCACAAGTTTTAAGGAGACTTGAAACCTAGACTCCCAAAACATTAACATAATTAGAAAAGTTGAGCTCCTTAACGCTCCTTGAGACAACCATCCTCTCCACCTCTATAGGAGAAGTTACCATAGGTACCATGTCTATAGAAACAACGATACTCTAGCATACCCAACCTCCACCTCCATAGGAGTGGCCTCCATCTCAATAAGAGTTGTAAGGGAGAAAACTTGCTACAGAAGAACAAGCAACCCACTACACTCTCAAAACCCAACTCCACCTCAATAGGAGAGGTATCCAAATCTATAAGAGACACAATCTACAGATTTAGTAAGAAAT
The DNA here is from genome assembly GCA_007258455.2 of Sequoia sempervirens. Taxonomy (NCBI): domain Eukaryota; kingdom Viridiplantae; phylum Streptophyta; class Pinopsida; order Cupressales; family Cupressaceae; genus Sequoia; species Sequoia sempervirens. Next base: position 17,214,181 of record VDFB02049217.1, on the reverse strand, counting down.
CCAACACTCTTACAGAGAGAGTAACCATAGAATTCATGGGCAACAAGAGCTCCTGGGCCTTCAGGATGAGAAAAGAATTAAGTTCAACAAAAAAAAAAGAACATGAAACCTAGAAGATCTGAGCACCCTTTAAGATCATTAACAAACCTTCCACATACAGAGTAAGAAATTCAAGAAAGAAGCCCACAAAAGCTTCCTCAAATACCAAGCTACTGAGCTTGAAGGCTATAAATCAAGAAACTAGAACAATCAAAATAGGGCATACCCCCTTCCACAAAAGCTTATTGGGAGCATCACGAATAAAGGCCAAATTGAGAGACAAAGAGTAGAACACTAAAAAAACCATGCCAGGGACCAAATCCAAGTTCACAACATAAACTAAAATGACAAAAGGCTCCTCCAAAGTGAGAGAGATGGAGAACCAGAAACCTACCTCAGATAGAAAAGAGTAGAGCCTCATAAATCCACAAGCCCCAACTTTGCCAATGTCCCCAACCAAAATTTGGAGAGAATGAAAGAGGGGTTACACAATAAAATGGAGACTCAACCACTCAAACGAAAAAAATAACAAAGAAAAGATAACCACGAGAGAGGTGAAACCTAAGGTAGAAAAGAAGCTTAACCAGAGAACAAGCTGCAAACCAAAACCCAACAAACCAATAGGAGAGCAAACCTCTAAAGCGAGGGACAAACCAATAGAGGAGTAAAAATCCAACGAAAGGGTCAGAGCTGAGTCACTCCCCCAACACGTAGGAAGAGACAAACAATGGAGGCCCACACAAAGCCAAGAACCATCAAATGATGAATATGTTATGTTGATTGCATAGTTATTGATTATGAAATAAATATGAATGATATATATTGCACATGTAAAAAAGAAACTTGCTTATCTCCCAATAAAATTACTCTTGAAATATATTTCAAATATTTACTAGGTTTAACTATATATATATATAAATTTCTACTATATTGATATGCTTTTTATTATAGTTATTAAAATAATTATCTTTTATTAAATTTAATAAAATTATTTTAAAGTGTATATGGAAGATAATTAGTTTAGTGTTGAATATAATTTTTGGAGCTATTGGATTGTGGTTATATAATTGTACCAAACACCAAATGCAATTTTATACATATATATTTCTATTGTATTTATATACATTTATTTGTTATAAATATTCAAAAATTACTTATGATTTCTTATATTTATTAAAAGAAACAGTTATTTAAAATATTTTAGTAGGCTTAGTAAAACTCATGACATTTTTGTATTAAATGAGAATACATGGTTTCTTAGATCTAATTTATTTTCTTGATAGATCCTCATGTTGACGAAACTATTGTGATAGACTATGTCTTAATCAACAAATTGTTATGAGAATTTATGGAATTTTTCTTCAAAATAAATCTATTTTATTTATAAATCATAAAGCTTTCCCTTTCAATTTATTTATATCTAACCTAAAATATTAAAAATATTCCATATTATAACAACCGTTCATCTACCCATATTTTATTTTAATTATAAATTTGATATTAATTCCAATAAAAACTTAAAAGAATAGTCTCAAACATATAAATTTTTCCAAAACCAATTAAAAAAGTGAAATATCTCGATGCAATATTTTATCACTCTTATTCTTATAATTGTATAATTATTCCACTATTCCCTCTTAAACTTCCCTACACAATGTTTTAGTTCATGCTTGTTATAAAAGCTCTATACTTATAGATCATGTTATTCAAGAAAATTTGTAAAATATTTTTAAAAAATGATTTACGTCATATCTTATGAGAGAATAATATATTATACATAGAAAAATTCAAGGGAAAAACTAAAGCATAACATTCAATGCTAATTTGTTTCAACACATTTGTTTATCAAGGAAATTTAACATATATGACATTTCAAATTAAACTTATTTTAATTTAAATTGAAAATAGTGTGATCATTTATTCATGAATTATATGGTGTAACAAGCTATATTCAAATGCAAGGCATGCAAATAAAAAAATTACAAATCATAGTTCAACCATCATAGTAAATTATACTAATGATTTATTCAATTTAGTTATTCTTCCTCCTTGTATAGAAATATCAATCATCACTCCAACAATTAAGTCAAGAAATAAACAAGATTCAAATAATTATATAACCATTATTCTAAGTATAACTTTAAGAGTTTTTATTTATTTTTAGATTAAATGATTTAAAAATTTCTAATTCCAAATTTTGAAGAAAGGGTAAACATAATTCAAGAAAAATATCAAACAATTTATTATATAGTGACACTTAGAGTTTTTTTATTAGAGGTAAAATATGGGTTTTGAAGGGGCCCAAAACCCTTTACACCAAAAAACAGCTGAAATATAAGAAAGCATCATAAAGCAAAAAACAACTCAACAACAACGACCCATTAGCAAAAAATCAGCCAAAAAGGAGGTCCCCACTAGCAACACTACATGCTTTTAAGTATATTTGCTGCCTCCACATCGCTAGCTATAACCTTTTGAGCTTCATCAAGAACATCAAAAAATCCCTTCCCAGATGCCCCAACCTGAGGTTTAGTTTTGTTCCTAGTCTTGGCTCCAAGTCCACTCGTATTAACCTTAGAAATTAAAATAATAACTTTCTCCCCACCCTTCCCAACAACACCTTCCACCTTCATCAGCTTACCAACAACATCGAACTCTTTAGCATGAGCACTATCTTTACGCTTCTTAGCACTAACCAGAGGAGAAGTAACAACAATCAAATCAAATTTACAAATAGATTTATGCACATCCCCACCTCTCATCATAGTATCCCAAAATTTCACCATTTTCTCCTCAAGGATGAGGATTCTACCCTCAATATTATGTTTCATTTTGAGAGTTTCCTTCACAACAGTGTCTATCACAATGTTTAAGGAGTCAAAAAACTCATCTATCTAATTCTAGATAGAGGACCCCTTAGCCTTACTCACCACTCCCCTAACTTTGACATTATTTTTATTGAGTTCATGAAAACCCCATTTAAAAAGCTTAAAATAGACAATGGAACCCTCACGAGTAGTTCCAAGCACATTAGACAAATCTTCTCTGTCAATATTAAAAAACCCTTTCCCTAAAGCATCTTCCTCCTCAGAGGAACTAACCCTTTCTTTACCAACAGGAATGTCCTTACCTAAGTCACTAGTAATTGGAGTCTTGAGTTTGTAGATGGAGCTCACAATCTCCTCCGCTACAACCTTCTTCTTAAGCCTATCCAAATCCACATATTGGGTTTCCATAGCAACATCAGAATCCCCAGACTTATCTTTCAGTTGCACTTCCAGCTTGACACTTGGGGAATCATCAGCAAGAGACTACCCACAATAGTGAGAGGAAACTTCTTCTCTAGAATTTGACTCACACTCCTTAGAACCCTTTTCTTCCTACTTCCCTCCTCCAAATCTATACTCTCAGAATGGTGATTAAGCAGAATGAAATGGTAAGCATTTACCGCTAAAAATTGGCCTTCCAACGTTATGTAATGCATTAGCTCTTCCACAACATTTCCCCATAATGCCTTAAGAGAACTTCTCTGATAGCCTCCACTCCTTGCTGTCCTCATATCCTACTCTTTATCATCTTTGAAAAGTATTTTCATAGCAGTTTGCGCCTCCATTTTATCCCTAAAATTTTTTATGCCATCCATTTCCAAGCTAGTAATACCAGCTATAAATTCTTCATTGACCTCAAATTTCATCCCATAAAGCTTCAACACCCTATCATTCCATCCTTTAACAAAAAGTGTCATTACCTAAGGATTATTACCATGTAATTTCTCCAGATAAGGAGTTAATCCTCCTTTCTCCAACACCTACCACACCTCCTTCCTTTTCTTAGAATCTTCACATGAGAAGGGTTTGGCTCAGTTTCTATCTCCACCCATATTACCACAATTTGTAGAAGATAACACCTTGAGAGCTCCAAGTACAAAGCAGAGAAAAATTTGGAAGACAATGCAAAAACCACCCAAAATCTGTGTGAGGCCAAGAATGGAACAAGGGAGAATAAAGAACCATTCCCTACAACACCCAACTCCCATACCATTCACTTGATTCAAATCCTGCTTCCCATCCTTTCTCATAATAATTGGCCACGTGAGGAAGGACATGCATGCTACCAACCATACTAAGAAATTATTCAAATTAAAAATGACTATCATGGTTCATAGTTGCAATAACCTCTATTGGGAGAGGGTCATTCAGACCCCAATCCCTAAACTCTCTAACACCAATGTTAGCAAAAATTTTCACTAACCCATTACCTTCCCTCAGAATGTGTGATATGTAATACTCATCAAAAGATTTCAAAATATCAATTGAGTCCATTATCAATGACTCAATAGCCCAAGATGGAGGAACACAAATTTTCAAGTTATTAATGATATTCCGAGAGTCTCCCTTCAACCATACTCTCCTATAGCCTTTGGATTGTGCCAATTTGAGACCATGATAGGCTACAACTGCTTTTGCGTAAACTATTCGTGACACTTAGAGTTGTGATTGAAGAAACAAGTGATTATAACAATAATGTATAGTTTATTTATTTTCAAGGGGCATTTAATATTGTTCTTATACATCTTCTAATACAATGGTTTCATGTTTAATTTTTTAAATTAATTTTTTTTATCTAATAATGACAATGCTTTAGGAGAGGGTTGGTCATGTTTGAGATCCTACTAGTTAAATAACAAGTAATAGTAATCTTACGTATATAATTACTCCTAATGTTGTTTTTAAATAATTCATAAGGGATAAATGATTCTTCATTAATAGTAAATATTTTCTACCTAATTTCAATGGAATGCACTCTAGGTTCTTTCTCTTTGGAATTGTTTTATACCTTACACATTTTGAATTTTTTTATTTAAAAAAATTGTTGTTGAGTTGAGTGTTTCTTAATTAAATTGTATATTTTTTATTTCATAATAAAGGAGTTCAATAATATAAATTGTATAATCATCATGTTTTTAAATTCTATTTTTTTAATAAACCAACTTTTTTATAAAATATTTTTTTCTCATAATTTTATAATTATTTTTTTATATTTGTTTATATCTTCAAAACACGTGTTTCATAGATTATGTTATCTACAATACTTTCATATCCATTATCAACATGGCATCCAAATATGATTTGGAGATTAATAAAAAATATTTTAATCTCACTAAGATACAATATACTCTAAGTTCATTAAGGAATTACTTCATCTAAAAATTAGATTTCATGATATAAACTCTTCGTCTAACTTATATTTCATAATATAAATATAATTATCAAATATTATATAAATTATATGAGAAATTAGTAACAAAGGATATTTTTTTTATTAAATTAAGTTGTTTAAAATGATAAATATTTTTATTATTCAACTATTTTGAAGTTTATTATATATTATTTAATATATTCTTAAAAAAATTTATGAACAAAGTTAAATTAATTGACTTTTAATTTTAGCATTTATTTTTATAAAAAATATTTACACATATTTTCCATGAATAACATAAAATTATAAAAAAATAATGTATGGTTCCTTTAGTATCTCCTTCCCTATGGCTAATTTGAAATCCTCCTACTCTCCTAACTGTTGTTTCCGCCCCTCTGAGATGGTCTTTCTTGTTGCTTCACCATGCGGCTGCGACTTTGTTGTGGACCTTACGCCTTTGCTGAGTTTTCCGTTCGTGGTTGGGGCTAAGGAAAACCTAGTTTCTCCTATGGTTGGGCTCTGTGAGTGTTCTCCTACTTCAAAGCAACCTGTGGATGGGTTCCATGGGGGTTCTTTTGCTACAAAGATACCTTTTTGGTCCTCCTTAATGGATGCGGTACAAAAAAAAATTGTTGGGGCAGGCTCTATACAACCTTTGCCTTGTGTTGGCTCTGCCCATGTTATCCCTCTAGGAAAAGCTATCTATTGACACCTATTCAAAAACTGCCCTGATTTGTAGGTTTTTTCGATGGTGGCCTCCCCTCTTTGACCTGCATCTATGGATTTCCAACCACTGGTCTCCATTGGTGGAAAGTAGGATGGAGATTTATCCTTCTACTAGAGGGTATTTTGTAGTTGGCTTCTTCTCTTCTGAAGATAGATAGGAAATTTTGGATCATGGACTTTGGGAATGGGAATCTCATCCCCTATCCATAAGGCCTTTGGTTCATTCCTTCAACCCCTTGAAGGAGCCCACTAATGTTATGCATGTTTGGGTGAGGTTGTCGTATCTCCACTTATAGTTTTCGTGCTCCTCTTCTTTTGAGGACATTGTAAATGTTGTTGGTAGATTTTTGAAAGAAGACATTGCTTCCAAGAATTTTACTCACACCTCCTTTGTAAGAATTTTTGTGGAAATTGATATATCTCAAGCTTTACCTAGAGAGGTTGTACTCCAGGTTAATGGTTGGTCCTAGTATTAATTGATGGATTATGAAGGTATCCCTTTTTGTTGTAGATGATGTTTTGCTACTAGCCACCTAGCTCATAACTATCCTCATGGAGATCATGATAGTTCTTCCTCCACCTCATGGAAGAAATCTCTTCCAAAACATTTAACAGTGTTCCTTGATGCTGAATATTCTTCTGATAGTGAGGAGCCTTCTTCTCTTTCTGAGTAGCCATTTACTGTTGTTGCTAACATTGCTCCTCTATAGGCTTCTTCTGCGCAAGTTCATACTACTCCACTTGCTCTGGTTGAGGTGTATATTGTTTCCCCTGTGGTTACCATTGCACAGTCTTTGGACATGGTTGCTCCTAATGTTGTGTGTGTTGCCTCCCATGAGGCCCCTATTGCTCCCAATTTGGAAAATGATGTTGTAAATCTTGCTACTTTGGGTTTGGTTTCAAATGCTACACCTGAAGTAATAGTTGTTCCTCTTGTCTACAACTCTGGAAGGGAGTCTACCCCTTTTGATCAAAATTTCTCAATTTTAGTTTCAGATTCTTCTTGGACAACTATGCATAGGAAGAAGAATCATAATTCTAAGGTCATGGTTTCATTTAACACACCCTCAGAGGCTTTGTTGGGTTCAAACTCTTTTGCTTGAATAGTTTCTTTTTTACTATTGTTCATGACTGGCCTTTTGGTTGTAGCTCCTTCCTTGCTATTGGTTGGTTTTTTGGTTCTTGTCTTGTCGTTTCTCTCTGGTTGGCTGTGCTTGGCCAGTTTATTTTTCCAAGTTGTTTGGCTCTATTTTTTTTCTTTTTGTACGAGATTAGAGCCCTTCCCTACTAATCTAATAAAAAACATAAAATTATAAACTAAAAGTAAAATTATCTTTACTTTAATATTAATATGATTCAATAAATGTAAATCTAACCTAACTCTAATGTTTAACATTAAGCTTAATAAATAATCCCCTTTAATTATTCATAGTTAAGAAAATATTAACTTGCTTTCACTGTATATTAAATGCCTCAATATGATGAATATGTTATGTTATTGCATATTTAGTGATAATGACATATATAAGAATGAAATATTACATGTGTAAAAAATAAGTGCTTATCTTTTAATAAAATTACTCTTAAATTATATTTTAAACATTTATTAGATTTAACTTTCTATATACATATTTCTACTATATTGATATATTTTGATTATAGTTATTAAAAATAAATGTATTTTATTAAATTTAAATAAATATAGAATTTTTTTTTTTGTATTATTGGTTAAAATTTAAAAGTATATATTTCTATTTGTGCCAAAATACTTCCTCCAATTCAACCCTCATTCTTTTGCATCCAATCAATATCTAGAAGTGTTATTTTGGATGATTAAGAATTACAATTTATGTTAGAGTAAATTATAGAATATTTACACTTAGGTTTACTTAGGCTTTCATTTAGATTAATTATGCATTGGTTATTCAGGTGTTTTTTTCCCGTAGGGTAGTTTTTCACCCATCTGTGTTTTTCACAACTTTAAAAGCCTGGACCACATGTAAATTTAATTATCTCATTTTTATTCTATTTTCTCGTGAAATAGCGTGTGCTTCTCTCTTATTTGTGAAGGTATTTTCTATAGATGGATTTCCTGGGTTGATTGGTCTAACATGGTATCAGAGCCACCCAATCTACAACTCCTTCCTAGTGAGTTTTCTTTACAGAGCTCAAATCGTTTGTTTTGGCTTTTGAAATTTTTAAAATTTCAAAATTGCCTCTTTTTTCGATTATTTATTTATTTTCCTGTGGCTGGGCATTTTTCCTTATTGAGGTGTGATTCTCTTTTTTCGAGAGCACATTTTTTAATTTTTGAATTGGTGGCCTGATTTTTGGAGGTGTATCTCTATACTAGAAGTTGTCGTTTCATATTGAAGAAAGGAGCGATTGATTCTGCTACTGTGTGGAGGTGTTTATTAGGCATTTTTCAGTTTGAAGAGAGGCAACAAATTCCTATTTTATGGTTATGAATTTTGTATTAAAAGTTGTTTAAAACCTCTAGAGGTTGTGATTTTTTTAAAGGAGAAGAAGCATTTATTTTGTAATCATTAGAGGCATGTATTTTCCTCTGTGGGAGGAATAATTTCCAGAGGAGACTTGGCAATTTTCTTTGTTGTTTATTTAGACTTGGTGCATTTTTTTTTGATCAATCTAAGGTTGAATCCACTATATTGAAGGGGTGTGTGTTTCACCTTTTCTATGTGGAGGAATTGTTGTTTCTATTTGGAGGTCGTGAATTACCTATATGTAGGGATGCAAATTTCACTAGGAAGCAGTGCCATTTGGAGATTATGAGGGATAAAACACCGGTGAATTGATTTCTTTTCAAAGCTTGATTTCTATTGAAGAGTCACAAGTATCTCTACCTGGAAGCAACAATTAAGTTTTTGGGCATTGAAATATGTGATTGGAGTGGTCGATTCAAACAAAGGTAGGCCTGATTCACCACATTTCTTCCTTTAGAGGTTGCCGCCATTTTTTTAGGTGAAGCTGCAGGTTGATTTGTTTGAGAGAGGATGCCATTTCCTTTTTGTTGGAGTTGTTTGCATTTATCCCACATTTTTTCCTTTTTGGCATTGGTGGCTATTGAACCATAGATTTTAAAGGAGTGTGAAATGTTATGTCTCTTTTACTCAAATAGGGTCTTTCACCTAATGAAAAGAGATAGATCCCACGCCCAAAATCTAAGGTGGTTCACTCAATCTAATGTATGTATGATGGAATTATGCCTAAATGAAATGATATTGATGCAATAAACTGATAAAATGGATTGATTATTGAATGGAAATTAAAGAAAACAACTTTTTTGAAAACACATTGTGTAATGCAATAATACCTAGAAATGAATGCAAACTGTAACAAAAATGGATGAAACTGAAAGTGTGCACCTAAGATATTGAAGGAGGCTGGAAATGACATTTGAAATGCTGCTGATGTTTTGAAATTTATCCTACTGGGAACTCATTTTCCATTCTGGGTGAATTAGTCCTAGTTCTGTGAAACTAACCTGGAACCTGTTTCAGACAAAAGGGTATCCAAAAATGCAGAAACCCCTGTTCAAGCCTAGAAATGGGACTCATTCGCCACTGATGGTGAATGAATCCAATTTTGAATTTTTGAAGATCCAAAAGAGGAAACAAGAGCTCTCAGTCTACACTTTGGCTTTCTACAGGTGTCCGCTTCTGAAACTTTGATTTCTAAACTTGAAAGTGAGTTTTTGTTGATATTTTGACTTTTTTAATGAAGAGAAGACTTAAAAAAAAAATCAATGCAATATTCAATGATTTCTAAGCCTCCAAGATGTTTAAATCTACAAACACAAAAGACAGGAGAGAGAAATGGTGAATGTTAGGGCATGGAGGTTTGCCTTGGTCAAACCCCTTTTGGGTAATTAAACCAAAATAGAGAAAGAAAGAAATGAATCATGCAACAATGGATTCAATACCTTTCCATGATGTTTAATCTTGAATTTCTACAACAAAATATGAAGAATCTTCCCTTGAATGTATGAAAATTTCTATCTTAATGACTTGAAATGATGAAACCCTGACTTGTTTGACTTGAGATGGAAGAATGATGGATGAATAATGAAGAATGGTTTGTGAATGAGTTAAGATATGTAAATTATGGTTAAGAGACTTTATTTTATAGGAATTCCACCTTATTTTCCTGTTAATTGGATCCCTAAGGTTGACATGTAAAAATAATGAACTTAAATTTTAGGTTTTCCCACTCAAAGGTCAAAATTGGCCCAAATGGGACTCATTCACCACCCATGGTGAATGGGTCCCACCTGGATGAGATTGATTCACCATGGATGGTGAATGGGTCCCATAGGGGCCATTTTGCCAACTAAGATGCCAACAAATAAGGAAATAAGGTTTTTGTGATCACTTTGTCAGTTATTTGATCAATTTAAGGCTCAAGATGCACAATATGGGTTAATAGGGGCCTATTAGTGACGATGTAAAGGTAAATTATGGATTGAGACACAAAATTCAATGTGAAAGTGTGATTAGATACAATTTACAACATTAAAATGAGGTCCACATAGCCTAGGAAGGCACAAGATCTAATGTGAATGTGTAAGACACATTACAACACTAGTTTAACATTAAGTTTATTTTACAAGCCTTCTAGATTGATGTGAAGATGCATTTAAATACATTTTATAATGTTGAATTAGGAGAAAATGGGTTCATTAAGTCTAGAAAAGCGTGAAAGTCCTTTACAACACTTTACAACACCTTTACAAGACATCATTAAATGCATTTGCAAGGGTCCAAGACCTAGTGTGGACATGAAAAATGCCTCGCAACACTAAATCAAGGCCTAAAATTTATCATAAGATCAAACAAGTTGCCTTTTTTCTACGGTACAGCTACACATTTTTATAAACTTTATATTTTATAAAGTTTTCCCTATTTATTTAGGGTTTCATATTGACCACAGAAGTGTGTGGGCCCGAAGTTTTTTTTAAGTTGTTTTGAGGGAAACATTATCCCACATTGGAAACTCCAAATGATTTTTTTCTATTTAAAAAGATTTGCATTACCTCTTATTAGTGTGAGCAAGTCTCACAAGAGGTTATCTTGCTTTATGGTGATTGGTGACTTGGTGGTGTGACTTGGTTCCTTGTGCTTGAACTTGGTGATTTGGAGTTCGCTTGGCCCAAGAGGCTTATTTTTTAGCCCTTTTACATTATGTGGTCGTATGGTGTGACTAAGAGCTTTAGGAGATTCCAAAGTGTCTCTATAGGCCTTTTTTTCATTTTTGCATATCTTTTGCAAACAAAGGATGATTTCTGCAAACCACATATGAACAGAAAGGTATTTTCATCGTGGAACCTTTGCAATGGTTGAGGAATTTATCTCATATTTTTTTGTGTGGTGGTTCTTTTAATCCATTTATTTTCGATATTGGTTTCACTTTATTTGTAGTATTTGGGAGTTTCTATTTGTTGTTGAAGGTTACTATCTTTGTTTTTTTGGAGTTTTGTCATAGTAGAGTATGGGGATTACACAATGGAGAGATGATATATCGAAGAACTTGAGATGGCTTCATCTTTTTCCATACCTATATAATCTTGTTCCCCTTCCTAGTATTGATAGCAAGAAATTTTCATGGACTTGCAAAAGGGATCATTTCCTAGGAGTTATTACAATGCATATTGATGATGCCACCTTGGATTTTATTGATCATTTTGAGTGTCCATATACTCTTTGTATTAAAATTTGGGAAATACATGGAGATCCTGATACTTATCCATTCCCAGATGATCCTATTTCAGATTGTCTTATGCCTCTTCATTTTTCAGACAGGAAACCCTATGCTCATACTACTATGCAGGAGTTTGAAGTTTTGGAATACTTTGACTCTTCATATGAGGATGATGAGGGTTCTTTAGATGCTCCTTCTTCTCCATCAAAGACAATTGATGTACCTTTGCCTGGACAATGATTCATTGTGCAGAGTCATTGATTGAGACTCCTATCATTCCTGTTTTGCAGGACCATTCATTTTGTGTTGATGATTCATTGAATACATCCAATGATTCATCACAACCAATATCTCAATGTCTTCCTGATTGGGATTCTTATTTTTCAGACATTGGTTCATTGTTCATGGAATCTCAAATTTTAGATTTGGAGGACACATTTGAGGGTATATCCCTCCTATTTGATGATATTTTTGGTACAATTGTTGTCACCCCATCTCAGTGTCTAGAGAGTGTTCAGGATTAGTTTCCAGTGGTACCTTATTTGTCACCTTTTGTTGTGATTGGGCATGTTCCTGATTGGTTTGTGGCATCATTTCCCAAGTATTTAATCATTTTTCTTAGTTAATGATCACCAGTGTGACGTCCTTATGACACTATATTTTTATGGTATTATTCATTTAGTATAGTAAACATTGTTCTTAATTCAAGAAGGTTAGTCATACATCTACAAAGATAGATAGCTTTAAAATAGGATACGGATAAAAGATGTACCAATCTTAACCAAGGGATAATAGGGGAATTAAATATTTGTAATTTAAATTAAAATTAATTATAAAATACAACTAATAGTGTTATTGAGGTCCCACCCTTATGTATTTTACTAATGAAAATGTGAAATTTTATCAATTCAAATTAATTCACCCTTATATTTTACTAAAGAAAATGTGAAATTACTAATTCAAATTAATAGACCCTTATATTTTACTAAATAAAATATGAAATTACCAATTCTAATTATTACACCTATGATGTGATCAATAGTTTTTATAATACACACATACTTTAGATTTATGGGCATCTTATAGCACTCTCATACATTGGATTTATAACATCTTATGTTAACGTCTCTTTCTATAATTTGTCAAATTAATTTTATGGCATTCACTTAAATTAGGAAACTCAAAAAAGTAAGACACTATCAATTTTATGATTTTAATATAAAGCTCCACACTATAATGACCAAGGTGGCTCATTTTTACTCTTCTCAAGGCAACTAGCTAGAGATCTAAGTTTCCAATTGAAAATAGTGTTTCTTTTGTATTATATATAAGGGGGTCACAAAAAATAGTGTTTCTTGATATGAAAAATAGGTTTTATGGTTGCAATCATTATCTTTAACCCTTGAGGGAAATATTCAATTCATGTAGGTTTTGAATGAGATTTGAAGTATGAAATTTTATAGGGTGCAATGATTTAACTTGATTTTATCTTAGACTAAATATACAACTATATATGCGTAATATTTCACATGTTTGAATTTAAAGTAAATTGACACTAGAGGATGTTGAAATTATAAACTTGACCCCCTCTCCTAATCTATATGTAACATTAAATGAGTATAGCTAAGCCACAAAGTGTATTCCATATTTTGAAATATTATATAATTTATTTAGATTAGCTTAGAAGCTAAGCATTCTCTATAATTATATATTTTTCTTAGAACTTTCAAAAAAGGTTGGAAGTGATAGTTGCATTATATATACACCATATACTCAAACAAAATATTTCTATACTTCTTACAAGAATATTATTATTTAAAAAGTAAAACACACTTATAAAATATGAAAGGTTGACATATTTATATACATACAAAAAATTAATTATACATATAAAAAATTGGATTCAAATTGACTTCCTCTCTTAATATATACATAATATTAATTAAATATAACTAATTTATAAAATAAATTTAATCCATACTTTACATAGTCTAAAATATATTTCACTTAGAATAAAAGCTATGTATTCATATAATTGCATCTTTATTTTGTAAATGGCAGTCTCACTTCGAGACAAGAGGAGTATTTTGTTAGAGAGCGAACACATCGAATCCAATATTTCCTTAGATAGGATCCATGTTAATCATTCAACGTTCAATGGACTTGATTTATTAGTCGACAATCAATTTACTTGCTTTATTCATTAACTATGACCATTTCCTGCGTGCCTTTGAAGGGGTCATTTCTTGTGCAGTGTGTTTACCATTAATTTCCACTTTGGCGATGCAGTTCTTTCGTCTTCGCACACCCAACTCAATTTTCATTAGCATATGAGTGACATAACAAGGATTTTCAGATTTTTGAAAATTATTTTCATTGTGTCATATTTTCAAGATTATTTCTATATTTTCCAAAGAATATTCTATTATTTGACACAGGCATAAATTTAACAACTCTATTCATTTCAATCTTACTATAGGTTGTACATTTTTTATTTTTAAACACCATTTTGTAGTTCTTCAAACAATTTTCCAACAGTTAAAAATTATGTTATAACTATGGAATGTAATAAATATCATTAAAAAATTTCACACCTTTAAATTCACTCCCATAACTCCTTTTTCTACAACCTTTAGCGATTTGTCATCACCAAACTTTTCTTGGATTTGAACTTTTATCTATTGTAAGAAAATTCATTTTTCCTATATATGTGATTAGAATAACCTAAATCTAAATACCAAACATATTTTTATAATAAAAGTGATTTTTGGGATAAGCTTCCTTATTATAATGATAATAATTATAACTTTTTTATTATTAATTATATTTAATTTACATTCTCTTTCGAAGTGATCATACAATTTATTTTTGGAAATAGAAAACAATCATTTTTAAGAAGTTAGGAAATATTACAAAAGGATTTTCAAATAATAACAACTATCACTAATACCAAACAAATGAAAATCCAAGGAGGTTTTGCAGTGAAACCCCACCTCCAAGACCAAAACGAAAAATAAAAATCTCATAAACCAAACAATCCTAAGGAAAAAGTAGCATTGTTTGCTTCCTCTCTTTTGGAAGTGTCATTCTCCTTGACTTGCTCAAGTATATCTACCATTTGAGTTACTGATTTTGTCAATATACTTTTGCAATACTTTTCTATATGTTCAATATTGTTGTAGATTTGACATATCACATTGGCATCCACTAGTGAAGCAAGATAATTCCTACTTACAAATTTTTTGTACTCATTTCAAATTTGCAATCCATAGCTTTGTGACCATACTTATTGCAAATGAAACAACAGCCCAAAAATCCATGATTGAACCTATTTTTGAAAAATCTTCTTACATGAAAAAGGTCTTTCTTGAGGCCTAATTGGAATGAAATCTGCTTCTTCAGGGTTATTCAGATTTCCAAACTTTTCTTTCTCCAATTCCCTTTTGAGTAACTAGATTTCTTTCTCAAGTTTTGCGCATTCATTTTTCTTGGATTCAATTAGGGCCTTTTGTTCTTTGTTCTCCTTCCTTGTACATTCCAAGTCTTCAAGAACAAAGATAAGTTCACCTTCAAAATCATCTTCACCTTCTTCTTCTTCTACAATATTTTCTAAATTTTTAGAGATCATCGTGGCCACGAATAGGGATTCTCTTCTTTCATCATCTGATGAGTATTGATTTGCTTCTTCTAAGGAGCTATAGTCTTCTTTGGAAAGAAGGTTCCTCTTAAATTTGTTCCTTTTAAAACCATTGCTGTTATTTTCACTTTCTCCAAAAGGTCATTTATAAGAATAATGACCAATTCTTCCACATTTAAAACATTTGAAAGGTAGTTTACCTTTACACTTTCTTGATCTCTTCTTCAGCTTTTTCACAAAGTTTGCTTCTTCTTCCTTAGATTCACTGGGTGAGCTAGATGTTCCTTCTTTCTTCACATCTTTAAAATCAACTTCTCTTTTGTGTGTATCTTAAAGTTTGTTTCTCATCTTATAAGTAGTTAGAGACCAAAACAACTCTTCCATGGTAAGTTTCATCAAATCTCTGGCTTCTTCAATGGCAAAACCATTTGAATCAAATTGGTGAGGGAGAGTTCTAAGAACTTTCTTCACAACCACTAAATCATTTATTTCTTCACCTAGTCCTCTGATTCCATTGACTCACTTCATCCACCCAAAGAAAATAGATATTGATGTTTTCATCTTCTTTCATGCTCATGTTCTCAAACATTGTTCTATAAGATTGTAATTTTTCTTTCTTTACACTGCCATTTCTTTCATAGATATTTTTGAGTTTATCCCATATCTCTTGGGCTATCTTACACTACACAACCTTAACAAATTCTAATTTTTTTAACCCACTTAGGATAACATTCTTTATTTTAGCATTGTTTTTATGGGCCTTCTTTTCATTATCATCTATAATAGGATGATTAGGTTCAATATAACCATCCTTTTCATCTCTCAAAACATCATACTCTAGTGAAGTGAGATAAGTTTCCATCCTTACACTCCAAAAGGTATAGTTGCTTCCATAAAATATTGACACTTTAGAAGAGGAATCTTTTTGAGCCATGTGTTATAATCTAAGATCTACCTTCAGTTGTTAGGTTGCACCAAAGAACTTAGCTCTAACACCAATTGTTATAAAAATATGATATACTAAGAGGGGGATGAATCGGTATATCCCTCAAATTTATCCAATTCAACTTTATCAACCAAAAAATAATTATTGCCTCAAATAGATAAAGTATCAAATGTAATTTAAATGCAAAAGCACATAACCATAACAATAAATTTACATGAAAAACCATAAAAGAGAAAAACCATAGTGAGCAAGCTGCTTGGAGCTATTGTCCAAATCCAGTCTGATGAATAAAAATGGGATTTACAAAAGGTTTCGTTGGCTACAACCCAAAGGAAGCTATAAATACCTAAAACACAATTTTTATTGCTTCAACCAAAGGAAGCTACAACTCCCTACAAATTACAACACTTACAAAAAGAAGCTACAACCTTAGTACTAAATACTTGACATAATCCACCGATCTTGATCATCACCACAACACTCTTCACAGTGGCATAATCTTCAACACATATGCTCAAAAACCTCTACTACCTTCAATTCACTACGTTCAGCACTCTTCATTACACATGCACTCACACATACATCTTCACACATTACATACCCTTCAATGTTTTGCAACAAACTTGACCTTTTATTTGTATCCTTCATAAGATTCAAAAAGTTTCTCCTTATCGGCCAAGATTAAATGTGTAAACATGAAATGTTAAACAACCATGACTTTCAACTCTCAAAACATCCATGATAAGAGAGAATCAAATGTGGTCCAAAATAGGAGATAATCAAGACCTATTTTACCTTAGCACACACCTTAATTATAGGATACACTTCAAATATTTGGTGCAAAAACCTCAACATTCCAAGTCAGCCCAACAAACAATTAACCTTCCATGCATCAACTCCAAACCACAAGCGATACTAGAGAGACTAGGTGACATCATGTAGATCACTTTACAAGCATTTTATGACATGCATAAACATTCTCATACACTACTTTCACAAAGATATGCTAAATTATGCTAGCACAAGAAAAAACAATGAATCCAACAACCCTTGTAACCCAAGAAAGCACACTTGAGATAGAACATTGAAAACTATACTTGCGGTTCACCTCAACACCTAAAACTTGAAATGAGAAAACATACAGATAATTTGAACTTATCCTTCAAACGATAAGATCATACATTCAAATATAGATAAATACATAGCATTCCTCTGATCTTTTTTTACTACAACAACATAGTCTTCACTTTGTTGACTTTAGAAAAAAATTTGGTAACTTCTATGCTCTGAAAATATGAACATACATACTTCACACCTATCTTTGTCTAACTTCCAAACCACAAGGCCATATCTCAAATGTGGAGGAATGCAAACTATTCTCTCGAGATTCTTAAGTAGAACGTCTTGAACCATTGACTGCATGAAAACTTCTCATAATTTATTTCATATCTTATGCAATGTCTTACATCAAGGAACAATGAATACAACATTTACTACACCATAGACAAGAATTACAACTCTCTTCATCAACATGAAGAACCATTACTTTTTTATCAACACTCACCAATTCATGGGAAAAAGGAGATGTAGTACAACTATGTATAGCATGCTCATGATATTCATCATCATGTCCAATACTTCTCAACACTTTTGATCATCATATGCAATGTTCTACATTACCACTATTGAAATCAATGACAACACATGCAACAAGTGTGTGTATGAATATTCCATATGGGAAAAAATATTATGATTAGATACTTGAAATCATAGAATTATAATTTCATTCCTTAGATACTAACCCTTATTAGAGGTTCTTAGGTATGTAAAACTATGAAATTGTGTGGTAGTTTGATAAAAGATGACATTTTTGGGATTGTGTGTGAGAGATATCTTATTCTTTTCTAGGATGATGCAAGGGAATAAAATAGTTCTCTTTGTGCGAAATTTACAAATCTTTTGGAAATAAAAAATAATTCTATTGAAGTTGACTAGATTTATGCTCTTAATTTTATTGTCTAGTCTTGTGGTATGATGTAAATATTTAGAAATAGAAACCTAAATATCTTTTGCTAGGTCAAGAAATATCTCTCTTAGTTAATCATTTAGCTCATATTTTAGCATCTTAAAATGCCTCTTTAGATATAAATTTTGATTTCCATAATGGTGCTTGAAATATTATAGGATCTACAATGTGTAAGGTAGTTATAAAATTATTTTGGAAGATAATATGGATGTTAAAAGCACTAAGGTTCAGAAAAGAGTCTATCATCCTAAATTTTGGGATAAGGTTAATTCTTTCATATTTATTGAAACTTTAGATAATTTTTTTCATTATGATAATCTTTAAAAAGGAGGGGTTGTTGATCCCAATCAAATTATTCTTTTCCTTCAAGATGAAGAGTTTGGTAAAAATATTCCTTTAGCTTTCCTATTTTCTTCTTTTCTTCACATTTTATGGAAGGATTTTGATTCTATCCAAGACTCTCTTATGAATGAAACACAACCTTCTTTGAATATAAAATCCCTTAAAATTTTACCTAATACCAGTCTTGGTTTGATCTACTTGAATGTTTGGCAAGAGAGAAATTAGAAATTATGAATGTTACAACATTGCGGCATATAAATTAGGTTTCAAGTAGAATAAGATCACGGAGAATCTAAAAAAAATATTAATTTTGGATTCAAGGTTATCAATTACTTTTTGATGGAAATTAAAAGTTCTAATGACTTGAATTTCTTGTAGCTTCTCCCTATTTTTTCTCTTGCAGTAATGAATCTCAGATTATTAGCTTACTCAATGAGAACACCCTCCTTTAGGCTTGGTAAAAATTAATGTTTATGGTGCTTCAAAAAAATATTTGTAAAATTGTTAGCATGAGTGGCGTTTTTATTGATCCCAATATTGGAGTCAAGTTCTAGTTTGTAGGTAGTCCTGGTGTTAGTTCTAATAATTTTATGGAGTTTATGGCCATTCATAAGCTCTTTTACATTCTAAGCAAAGGTGTTTCATAGATATTACTATAAAATTTGATTCTACACTCTTGATTGATCATTTCAAAATGTCTTGCTCTTGTTTCAAGCAATAGTAGTTAAATGATTGTAAGAAAGACATCAACATCCTCATTCATCATTTCAATTTTGTTAAGTGAGAACATACTAGAAGGAAAGGAAATTGAGTTCCTATTTTAGGCAAAAGCAACTTCTAATTAGAATGGCATTATAGTTGATAGTTGAAATAACAAGGATTGCCTTCTAAAATATTAATGGAAAGTTCAATGATTTTGCGAATTTTGATTCCAATACCTCTTTGGATTTGTAATTCTTGTTGGTGTGCTAGTTCTTTTCATGTCCTTCTATTTATCAATTATGTTTGACTTTATTATTACTATTTTAAATGAATTTTGTATTGATCTAATTTTTTAACATAAAGACAAATATTACTTCTAATATTGAAAGCATATATAATGTTTAATGGAACAAATACTTAAATACCCTCTCTATCTTCAATCTATTTAAATTTTCTTGATTTACTAAAATTGATATGTCATGAATCTTTCTAAGATAGGTGTACCTATCTTCTTATTATCAATTGTTATTTTAATATACTTGTCTACCTTTATATTAAAAAAGAAAGATTCTAAGCGAAAACCTATCTGCTATTAAGTCAAAGATGAAACGTACAATAGAGAACCTAATGCACCCATGGGTGCAAAGAACCCCAGCTCAAAGTAAAGCGAATGGGGACTAGAGGCTCCAAGTGAATTATTCAACGTTCAATGGAGTTAATTATTCGTCTACATTCAATGTAGTTGCTTTATTCATCGACTCTAACCCTGTAGTTCACCTATTCTTACGTGTGTATCTTTCAACGCTTTTTTGTTAAGGAGTATGTCTATCTTTAGTTTCCGCTTTGGCGATACCCTTCGCCCAAGCCCATTTGCGTTGGTATATATAGAGAGAGAGTTACGAAGGCTTGAGTAAAAGATAACCCCACAGCTCGAAACAAACAATTTGAACAAGGCATTTGGATTTGGGTATATCAAAAATGAAGGGAATGAAGGTTGAGGTGACAGTGCCGACCCATCTGAGATGCCCCATCTCGTTGGAGGTGATGAAGGATCCTGTCACTCTCTCTACCGGCCTTACATACGATCGCCACAGCAGTGAAACCTGGTTAGATGCCGGCAACGATGTCTGTCCCATCACAAACCAGATTCTGCATAATCATGACACAATTCCAAATCATGCTCTCCGTCGAATTATTCAGGATTGGTGTGTGGCCAATAGCGCCCGTGGAGTCGAGCGAATTCCTACGCCCAAGGCACCTCTAGATCCTGCACGCCTAAATGCAATTCTCACAGAGATTTCGTCCGGCGAGAAGGAATCCATACGCAAACTGAGGCGATTGGGTGGGGAAAGCAATAAGAATAAAAAATGCATCACCTCCTCAAATGCATCCTCTATTCTCACCTCCGTTTTTGCCAAGCACAGTGCTCAGTCTTTGAATCGGTCGCAACACTCAGTAGAGATTTGCGAAGAGGCTCTGGGGGCTCTGATTATGACTTTGCCCTTGTCTTCCCAGGCCCTGGATACGCTTGCCTTATCCGAAGCCATTGCTTGTCTTGTATGCAATCTCCGAGAGGGCAATCCCGAGGCAAAGAAAAGTTCTGTTACAATTTTTCGAGAAATGATTTCCAAGGATAAATACAGAGGCATCATAGAAAAAAGCGAAGGATTGGCAGAAGGGCTGGTGCTACTTCTGAGAGAACCCATATGTCCAGGGGTGACAAAATCAAGCCTAACCATTATATACAGCACTGCCCTGTGGAAAAGGTACAGGAGCAAGTTCGTGGAGGCGGGGGCTGTTCCTTTACTGGTAGAGATGCTTGTAGACGGAGATCGGAGCATTTGTGAAAGGGCATTGTTGGCGCTGGACGTCCTTTGCCACTGCACTGAGGGCCGATCGGCTGCTTCTACACATGCTTTAAGTCTACCAGTGGTTAAAAAGATGTTGAGAGTGTCTTCTTCAGCCACCGAATTGGCAATTTCTGTTTTGTGGAATATTTGCCAAAATTCTTCGGACGGTGGGCCCATCTGGGAATCGTTGCAGACAGGCGCCTTCAACAAGTTACTCTTGTTAGTGCAGGTGGGATGCTCTGAGCAAGCCAGGGATAAATCAACCAAGTTACTCAAACTTTTCAACGCTTACAGACATGATTGCAAATGTGCGGAGACACTCCATTTGCGTCATGTCAAGCGTTCCTTCTAAATTAAGCAATTTGGCGACCATCGGGCAATGGAGAATGATAAAAAACAGAAAAACAAACACAGTGATTAGCCCAATAGTTGCTGCAGCGCACACATTTGATTTTATTACTTACAAAAGGCTTTACATCGATCCTGTTTTATAGAGGAGTATGGAAAATGAAAAAAGGTTCCAGATAGTAGGAACTGACATAGAGAAAACTCTGGTACATTCATCCACTGCTGTTTGTATTTAATATTTTCACCTGTTTTTTTTCGGTTAGGTGAATGATTTTGCAAGAAACCTCCAGAAGGTGTGTAGGTTGTAGAGATCACTAGAAGATTTGTTAGGTGGGAGAAATTATTACTCCAACACTCCCCCTTAATTTTGACTACATTTAATTTTATTATTTCAAATTCTCACTCTTTCAAATTGTCTTTCAAATCTGCAAACACACTAAATCATCTAAAAGGATGGGTCCCGGCCTAAAGCCTTGTTAGGTACCCATTTACAATCACTTTTTTAGTGATGACCATCAAACATTTTGTTTTTGAAAAAAAATTCCTTGTTTGCAAATTCCTTGCTTGCTCACTCATCTTCAAATTTGTAATCCAATTTCTTCGTTTTTCAGAAGTAGTCTACTACACTTTGTTACACAATAATTTTAGTTTCATTTTTTTCTCAATCATGAACTTTGATCTTGGTGGCTTCATGCACCTTCACCTTCAGCTGATCTTCAAATCACTTAAAATTTGGATGTAGCTTTTCTTGATTTCTATTATCTTTGATATATGAACATTTGCACTTGAACAACCTTTCGAACATGCTGGTCATCTTTTGCCAATTCGTTCCAAAACTCCAACCACAATTCATTTTCATGCCCTTTTTCATGTATTTATTATTACAATTTGTATTCCAACACATTTTTTCAGAATGGTTTTTTAAACCACACACACTACAAGGGTGTAAGTCCCAACACTTATCCTTGGTATGCCCTTTCCTATGGCAATGTGTACACTCAACACTTTTCATTTCTTGAAAAAAATTTATTGGACTTGTAGTATCATTCCCCTTACCTATGACATACCCGAGACCTTCATACTTTGGCCTCACTAATGGCTGAATAGGCTCTCTTGTTCCTTGCCCATGTTTTCCCAAACCTTCACCTTTATAACCCATTCTTTTCATAATTTTTAAACCAACATTTTTTTCATGACAATTATCAAGATTTGTAGACACATTATCATCTTCATTATTATATTCTTCATCATGAACCACTTGAGCAATACCACATAAACCAATTGATTTATCAACCGAACAATTCAAATCTTTTGGACAACATGAGACTTCACAAACTAATGATTTTGACTTTAAACATTCATTTTCTTCTTTTAACTTTGATATTTCTTCTTTTTGTGAACAATTTTCTTCATGTAATCTCTTTATCTTTTCTTGTAAATCTTCATTATTTTTCTTAACCTCATCAAACAACTTTAATTTTTCTTCTAACTCTTCATTCTTCTTACTAACTTGCCACAAAATTTCTAAAACTTCATCAACCACTTTTAACTTTTCTTCTAATATTTTATTCTTCTCCTCAACTTGACACAAATCTTTCAAAAGTTAATTACTTTTTTCCTTTAAAAAATCATTCTCACAAATTAAATTTCCATTTTCTTTTAACATTCTTTTACCAAGTTTTCCCATTGATTCAAATAATTTGACTCTCCTTTTTTTTTTCCGATAGCCTCAATGCTAACACTCCACCAAAAAATCTTCTTGCTCTAGGCATCAGGCTCTTTTTACCCACATCTTTGCTTCTTCCTGCAACTGTATAACCAATGTGTAGTTCACAGAATAATAAACTATTCAAACACAAGTCTTATCAGACGCAACCATTTTTATTTATCCCAGAAAATTATATTCATCTCTATCCATAATGGCACTGTCAAATCACATTTCAGAATATTCATAAAATAGAACATTTTCTAACAAATCAGCTGCATTATGACATTAAATCATAAAACACGAAATTACTCTATGGCATCCCTGAACAATTCAACATCTACTTTCTCTCTGTAGACACAATGATCTTCCACTTGCCAACAAACAACGATTACTCACTTTTAATCTGGTGCTTTTCTCCCTTGACAACGACTTGATCTCCTTCCAAGCAATGACCTCTATCAACGATCTTTTTGCATCTTCAAAAGAACTATCTTCAATGAGGGATGGATTTCTTCACTAGGCAACGACAACCTCTTTCAGCTTGGAGCTGGCTTTAGACCTTACTCACCCTCATACAAAAATCCTTTTCCTTCAATTTATTGGCAGCAACTAACTCTTTCTTGAAAACTGAGATGGAGCTCTTGATTGCTTCGATCATGGCTTCCTCCTCAGACTTTTGCAACTTTTTCCTCTACACATTTCCTTGTCCTTCCCCACATCTCTTAACTTTCATAGCTGACACATGACACCCACAGCCCAAGATTTGAAGGGCTCTAATACCATGATAAAAAATAGAAAAACAAACACAATGATTAGCCCAATAGTTGTTGCAAAACACACATTTTATTTTATTACTTACAAAAGGCTTTACATCGATCTTGTTTTATAGAGGAGTATGGAAAATGAAAGAAGGTTCCAGATATTAGGAACCGACATAGAGAAAACTCTAGAACATTCATCCACTGCTGTTCATATTTAATATTTTCACCTATTTCTTTTCGATTAGGTGAATGATTTTGCAAGAAACCTCCAGAAGGTGCGTAGGTTGTAGAGATCACTGGAAGATTTGTTAGGTGGGAAAAATTATTACTCCAATAGAGAAACTATTTAGTGTAAATATGCACATTTTTTAGGGGTTCTTTTGAAGACTATATACAATTGATCTATTTGCAAAATTCTGACATATTTATCAAGATGCCTCATGCATTTCAATCTTTAAAAACTGAAGGTTTGGAAAACATATGAGAGAACTAAGGAGAAAAGTATAGACCAAAAATCTCCAAAATTCAAGCCTAATATAAAACCTACAAGCCGTGCTAGACCGAGTCCATCTCGGAGAAGGAATATTTTAAGTTATGCAACTAACAAGCCAATAATTTTTAATCGTATTGATTTATTTTGATAAATGTGTAGTCATTTATGGCAGATCTGGTATTTTTAGCGAAGGCATGTTTCTATTTGAGTTTTCCAAATTCAGTTTGTCTGCGAATGGTTGAAAACCCCTAAGAGGTTCTGCAAGCCATTCATCATTTTTAGCAAGTTTTTTGACTGTTTTTAGCCACTTTTTAAAAGTATATATATAATTGATTAAAATTTAACAGTATGTAATTCTATTTCTACTCAAATACTTCCTTTCAATCTGAACCTCCTTTTTTTTTTTTTTTTGCATCTGCTCAAAATCTATAAGTGTTGTTTTGGATGATTAGGAATTATAATTTAATACTAGCTAATTTTTGGATTTAGTAATTAGATATCTTAGAGATTACATAGTAAAAATTCTTTAGATTCTAAATTTTTCATATGGTAGTTATGATAGGTATTACAACCAGTTTACTAAGATCAGTCAAATTACACTTTTTTTTCATACATAATTTTATGAAGGACTCTAGATATGTCTATTAAGCTTTGTATTTCAATATTTCATACAATTCCAACACTAAGATTTTCCTTTGCCTACAGGTCATCATTGACTAGAAAAGAACATAACTCTATAAAAATCCTTACCTACAAATAATCATGACAAAAAAAGAAAACAAGTATTTAATTATTTTTCTTAGTTAATCATCACTAATGGGACATTCTTATGATACTATATTTTTTATGATACTATTTATTTAGTATATTAAACATTGTTGTTCTTAATTCAGAAAGGTCAATCACACATCTACAAAGCTAGATAGCTAAAAAATAGGATAATGATTTAAAGAATGTACCTAACTTCACGGAGAGATAGTAAGGAAATTAGATATTCGTAATCTAAATTGAAATTAATTCTAAAGATAAAACTAATAATTTTATTGAGGTCCCACCCTTGTATATTTTACTAAAGAAAAGGTGAAATTACCAATTCAAATTTATACACCTAACGAAATCCATAGTTTTTTATAATACACACATACTTCAGATTTATGGGCATCTTATAACACTCTCATGCATTGGATTTATAATATCTTATGTTAACATCTCTTTCTATAACTTGTCAAATTGATTTTATGGCATTCATTTTAATTAGGACACTCAGAAAAGTAGCATTGCAATCAGAGCCATAAAATGTATAATTATTACATCAATTCTAACTAACAGAGACGCAGTGGTAATGTTTGTAAATGAATTAACTTATATTGATGGTGAAGTAGTTGTTGGTAATCAAAAGCAGGTTTAGAGGAAGGCGAAATAGATGATCTTGGACCATGTCTTGTGCAGACAGTTTGGATTAGTCAAAAATCATCACCATTCTTTCGGAGGTATAAATGAGTTTAGAGAATAAAAACAGTCATACATAGAAGACTTGTATAAACTTTTTATGTAGGCAATTTAATTTTCAAACTTAGGTGACACGTTATTTAGACCAGTACAATAAAAAAACTCGAGACTTACGACAGCAAATTGACCCTAAAAATTTAGACCCGGGTGGGGTGTAAACAAGCTGTGTATTTTATATGGACTGTATATTTAACAATTTTTTTTTTTGGACTTTCGGCCGGTCGGTGGTTTTTAACCATACTCGTTCAACACAACTTTATTGAGTCAGCATTTTCATGTTTCTTAACATTCATGACATGTACGAATCTTTATCAATAACACAAATTTGTTACGAGGAAATTTGTTAAACGAATCTACGTAATTCATTCAAAACTCATAACTTAGTATTCTTTATATTCTCCCTAACTAACTTTCTAAACCTACGAACTCTACTAGCCAACCAACTCATTATAGATTCTCCCTAAACAAACTCAACTAAAAACTTAAAAATAGTAATATATCGGATAGTTGTTATGTAGAATTAACATTTAAAAGTATTAAATGGAGTGAACTATTCCTGAACCAACTAAATGTGGGAGGGGACTATTAGAGTAAACATCCGTGTCATCATATCCTTCTCTTAAAAAATTAGAACCATTTGGTCCTCCTTGTTCTAGTTCATATGATCTGATGTATTTTCACTATATTTAAACAAATTATTGTGTTTGATCCAAGAATTTTGTAAACCTTTCTAATAGATAGTCACAAATATCTATTATCACCAAGTCACACACACTTTGTTCTCATATGAACCAATTTTGATCTCAAGAAGGCAAAAATGATTCATAAGCACACTATTATCCTTTTTAAACCAAAAAATTTAATAGGGATTTTCTTTTTGAATGGAAAAAGCTTTAATTGTTGCACCATTTATGTACTTGTCAAGTTATCAATAGAACATCCATCTACTATAACTATGCACACTTTATCTTTACAATTGCATTGTGTTTGCAATACACTATTTCTCTTCCAATCAACTATGAGGACTTCTTTGTCTCCAACTATCATGGTCCTTCTCAATGTCAAATTATCACCTATCTTTGCTTCCACTTCTTCTATCAAGGGTTCTTCTTCTTCTAATTCTCAAGTCATCAATTTTCTCTTAGGGTTTTGAGGATGATCTTCAACACTATGGGCCTCACTACAAATAAAGCAACTCAAAGGTTTTCAACCTCAATAAATTCATTATACTGATCCACTACCTTTAAATCCACCTTTCTCTTGAAAGTTTGGATTCACATTATCCTCGTTCTTTTCTTCATTATTTTATTTCGAGGAACTCCCTCTTCCTTTATTTGAACTGCTACTACATCTTTTACTAGCCACTTTGTTGAACCAACTTAATTTTTTCTCTAGTTTTAAGGCTAGTTTATATGCTTCATACATTCAATTTGAGTAGGGCTAATTCATTTTAGAGTTTGAATCTAATACTGTCAATGTATTTAGCCACAACATGCTCATAATCTTTTAAATATTTTTTATAATTTGTAACTTCAAATATTCTTTAGTATAGGATGATATGGATGACTCCTTTTGTTTTAGATTTTGGAATTATCTAAAGAGATTTTGTTGATAATCTAAGGGCATGAATTTAGCCTTCAAATATTTTAACATTTTTGGACATTGTTTTGTTTTCTCTCTCCCTAGATTTCTAACATTTTGGATATTCTCCCACCATAGAGTAGTATTGAATTCATCTTAGATGATGCAACTTTTACCCTTTTTGGATCAAGTTCCTTAGTTCCTTCCATGGCATAGTATTTTTCTAACTCTTGAATCCAATCTAAAAGCACCTCTAAATTTAATTCACCTTTAAAATCAAAGACCTCAAATTGAACTCTAGTCTCTTGTTTGGTGATAGCCTCAATTATTTTTTCTATAGGATCTATAGCAACTACTTGTGCCCTTCTAACTTCTTGTTCTTCCTCAAAATTGTCATGAGGAAACCTAGCCTCAAGGGTTTGTAACCTTCTAAGTACTCCACCAACTACATTACCTCTCCATCTAACATTCCTCTTGCATCTTCTTTGAAATGCCACACTAACTCCCCTCTAATCCATTCAAATTTTGGCTCTAATACAAAAATGATGTAACAGGGTTTTTAATAACCAACCAATTAAATAAATAAAATATACTTTATTTTTCCTTTTACTTGAGTAGGCATAATAATTTCAATAGTAGAGAGTCATGAAGGTTTGATAAACCCACTCAAATTATCAATATAAATACATATGTAATAGTTTTCATATTATATTAATAACTAGAAAATTGCATAATAACTACAACCATTAAGAAACCAGTAAAAGATTGGCATATTAACAAGAAGTTTCCATGTTTTTGATTCCCCTCAAAACTGATAAAAATTGTTGTTCTCTATTTTCTCCATCACTAGGTCTATAATACTATGAAATCTCCCTAACTAAATAGCTCACTAGAGATTCCCCTTGAACGAACTCAACTAAAATCTAAAAATAGTAGCCTACTTGATAATTGTTAAGTGAAGAACAATAAAAACAAACTATGAAATAAACATCTAAAAATAGCAACTTAAATTTCCAAAAAGGAATAAATATTCTCTCAGCCAACTAAACGTGAGAGGGGAATGTTAGAGTAAATTCTATACATTAGGGTGTCTGTGGGAGAGTCCCACACATTGGCATCTTTATCTTTCCATTTTTCTTCTTCTTTTATTACACAATCAACCAAAATAGCAAGAGCCAACCAAGGGACTTTGTTGGGATTAAAACAAATGAAGACACTACCAAGAAATTGTTAAAGCCACTAAAAATAATCAATAATTTCCTCTCGTGGTTAATGAGGATGTTGAGCACAAAAGAGAAATCCATTACCAACTAGGTGCTATCCATGATCCCTTCTTGTGGCCAAGGAAGAAGCCTAGAAGCAAGTCTTTAAAGTACATTGAGTAGAAATAATTTACCCACAATGACACCCATAAGAAGTCTATCATCCTTAATTTTTGCATAAAGATTCTATCATCCTAAAATTTGGCATTAATAAAGAGTGTATCCTCCTAAATTTTGGGATAAGGTTAATTCTTTCATGTTTATTGAAACCTTATATAATTTTTTTTATTATAATTATCTTTAGAAAAGAGGGGTTGTTTATCCAAATCAATGTTCTTTGCCTTCAAGATGAAGAGTTTGGTAAGCATCTTCCTTTAACTTTCTTGTTTGTTGTTTTTCTTCACCTGTTATGAAATAATTTTGATTCTATCCAAGACTCCCTTATGAATCAAGCACAACCTCCTTTGAAGATAAAAGCCCTTAAACTTTTACCTAATATCAATCTTGGTTTGATCTACTCAAATATTTGCTAGTCTGAGAGAAAATATAATTTTTTTGTTTTACAACAAGACATATAAATAAGGTTTGGGATAGAATAATGGAGAATCTAAAAGAAATATATTAAGTTTGGATTCAATATTATCAAATGTTTTTTTGATGAAAATTAAAAGTTCTAATGTGACTTGGATTTATTGTATCTTCTCCCTCTTTTATCTCTTTCAATAATGACCCTTAAGATTATTAACTTATTCAATGGGAAGACCCTCCTTTAAGACTTGTTAAAATTAATGTTGATGGTACTTCAAAAAATAAGTAAAAAAGTTGGCATGGGTGCTGTTCACTGATTGTTATGATCATAATGCTGGAATCAAGTCCTAGTTTTTAGGTAGTCTTGATGTTTGTTCTAATAATATTTTGGAGTCTATGATTGTTCTTAAGCTCTTTTACATGCTATGCGAAGGTATTTTATAGATGTTAATATAGAATTTGATTATAAATTCTTGACTCATCATTTCAAAAAAGGCCTACTCTTGCTTCAAATAGTAGTAACTAAATTTTATTAAGAAAGACATCAACATTACCATTCATAGTTTCAATTTTGTTAAAAGGGACCATACTAGAAGGAATGAAAATCAAGTTGCTATTTTTTTACTAAATCAACTTCTAATTAGAAGGGCATTAAAGTCAATATTGGAAATAACAAGGATTGCCTTATCTAATAGTGATTTTGTGAATTTTGATTGCAATACCTCTTGGGATTCATAATTCTTGTTGGTGTGCTAGTTCTTTTCATGTTCTTCTATTTATCCATTATACTTGACTTTATTATTACTATTTTAAATAGATTTTTGTATTGATCTAATTTTTTAACATAAAGACAAACATTACTTCTAATATTGAAAACATGTATAATGTTTAAAGGAATAAATACTTATGGCCGTCTATCTTCAATGCATTTAAATTTTCTTGATTTGCTAAAATTGTTTTGCCGTGAATCTCTTAAGTATACCTACTTTATTATGAATTGTTATTTTAATATACTTGTCTACCTTTATATTAAAAAAGAAAGAAAGATTCTAACCGAAAACCTATCTGCTATTAGGTCAAAGATAAAACGTACAATAGAGAACCTAATGCGCCCATGGGTGCAAAGAACCCCGGCTCAAATTTAAAGCAAATGGGGGCTGGAGGCTCGAAGTAAAACATTCAACGTTCAATGGAGTTGATTTATTCGTCTACGTTCAATGTAGTTGCTATATTCATCGACGCCGACGCTGTAGTTCACCTATTCTTACGTGTGTACCTTTCAACGGTTCTTTCTTAAGGAGTACGTTTACCTTTAGTTTCCACTTTGGCGATACCCTTCGCCCAAGCCCATTTGCGTTGGTATATATAGAGAGAGAGAGCTATGAAGGCTTGAGTAAAAGATAACCCCACAGCTCGAACCAAGCAATTTGAACAAGCCATTTGGATTTGGGTATATCAAAAATGAAGGGAATGAATGTTGAGGTGACAGTGCCGACCCATCTGAGATGCCCTATCTCGTTGGAGGTGATGAAGGATCCTGTCACTCTCTCTACCGGCCTTACTTACGATCGGCACAGCATTGAAACCTGGTTAGATGCCGGCAACAATGTCTGCCCCGTCACAAACCAGATTCTACATAATCATGACACAATTCCAAATCACGCTCTCCGTCGAATTATTCAAGATTGGTGTGTGGCCAATAGCGGCCGTGGAGTCGAGCGAATTCCTACGCCCAAGGCACCTCTCAATCCCGCACACCTAAATGCAATTCTGGAAGAAATTTCGTCGGGCGAGAAGAAATCCATAAGCAAACTGAGGCGATTGGGTGGGGAAAGCGATAGGAATAAAAAATGCATCGCCTCCTCAAATGCATCCTCTATTCTCGCCTCCGTTTTTGCCAGGCACAGCGCTCAGGCTTTGAATCGGTGGCAACATTCAGTATTGATTTGCGAAGAGGCTCTGGGGGCTCTGATTATGACTTTGCCCTTGTCTTCCCAGGCCCTGGATACGCTTGCCTTATCCGAAGCCATTGCTTGTCTTGTATGCAATCTCCGAGAGGGCAATCCCGAGTCAAAGAAGAGTGCTGTTACAATTCTTCGAGAAATGATTTCCAAGGATAAATACAGAGGCATCATAGAAAAAAGCGAAGGATTGGCAGAAGGGTTGGTGCAACTTCTGAGAGAGCCCATATGCCTAGCGGTGACAAAATCAAGCCTGTCCATAATATACAACATTGCCCTAAGGAAAAGATACCGGAGCGAGGTCGTGGAGGCGGGAGCTGTTCCTTTGCTGGTAGAGATGCTTGTAGACGGAGATCGGAGCATTTGTGAAAGGGCATTGTTGGCGCTGGACGTCCTTTGCCACTGCACTGAGGGCCGATCGGCTGCTTCTGCGCATGCCTTAACTCTACCAGTGGTTGTTAAAAAGATGTTGAGAGTGTCTGATTCAACAACCGAATTGGCAGTCTCTATTTTGTGGAATATTTGTCAGAATTCTTCGGACGGGGGGCCCATCTGGGAGGCGTTGCAGACAGGCGCCTTCGATAAGTTACTCTTGTTAGTGCAGGTGGGATGTTGTGAGCAAATGAGGGACAAATCGACCAAGTTACTCAAACTTCTCAACGCTTACACACATGATTGCAAATGTGCAGAGACACTCCATTTGCGTCATGTCAAGCGTGCATTCTAGATTAAGTAATTTAGCTACCATCGAGCAATGGAGAAACTATTTAATGTAAATATGTACATTTTTTGGGGGGTTCTTTTGAAGACTATATACAATTGATCTATTTGCAAAATTCCCAGGTTTAATTAACGAGATGCCTAATGCATTATAATCGCTAAAAACCAGTGGTTTGGAAAACGTGAGAGATAACTAAGGAGAAAAGTTGGACCAAAAATCTCTAAAATTAAGAACTTAATATAAAACCTACGAGTCGTGCTTCACCGAGTCCATCCTGCCGAAGGAATATTTTAAGTTATGCAACTGATAAGCCAATAATTTTTAATCGTACTGATTTATTTTGTTGAATTTGAGAGTCATTTGTATTATCCACGATCATTTATGTTGAGCTGTTCATAATGTAATACCTAAGGCAAATCTTGCATTATATTGTTTACATGAACGTACACACTGAGCTAGGTAATTCAAAAACTGTGCGCACCGATTCCAACTTCTATGGAATGCACTCCAAGCTTTTCGAATTAATCTGCACCTTACATGTTTTAATTTTTTTTTAATTTGAAATTTCTATCGTTAGATTAAGTGTTTCTCAATTAAATTGTATATTTTTTTATTTGATAAGAAATCTCTCATTCAATAATATAAATTGTATAATCATCATATTTTTAAATTTAAATTTTTTTAATAAATCAATTTTTTTATAAAATATATTTTCTCACAATTTTATATTTTTTTTACATTTATTTATATTTTCAAAACATATGTTTCATATATTTTTTTTTTTCATTTTCAACATTGAATCTAAATTTGATTTGAAGATTTATAAACAAAACTTTTAATCTCAAGTTTATTAAGGAATTATTTCATTGAAAAGTTAGCTTTCATAATATAAAATCTTCCTCTAACTTATATTTTATAATATAAAATATAATTATGGAAGATTATAAATTATATAGGAAATTAGTATCAAAGGATATTTTTTATAAACTTAAGTTATTGTTTAAAATGATAAATATTTTTTATTATTCAATTATTTTAAAGTTTATTATTCATTATTTAATATATTCTTTAACATTTTTTATGAACAAAGTTAAAGTAATTGACATTACATCACAGGGTGGACTAGAATGTGAGTGTGTTAACAAAATTAATTTAAAATATATTAAAGTATCGACATGTATTAAAGTAATAATGAAAAGATATAATAACGAATATATAACTGACAAACCAAATAAAAAATTAAAAGATATATGGATTGGTGCATAAGTTTCAACCAAAAAAATTATATAAATGGAAAGCAAAAGAAAAAGGTGGAAAAAAAAAATTACGAATTGAGGAAAAAGGTGCAGAAGGGGAAGGTGCAACAATAATTTCACTATTAAAAAAATAAATCTAAAATATAACATCAATAAAATTTTAATACTTCCAACATAATACTTTGTTAAATTATTTTTAAGGGTGAAAAAGTAACTTCTAAAATGTAATTTATAAATAACATTTTACTTTCTATTTTATCATAAAAATATTATTTGTTAGAAAATAGTTTGCATATATTTTATTTTTGAATAGTTTAAAAAAAAAAATCATTTTTTTATTAAGAGGGTTAAATTATATATTATATATTATAAATAAATATGATTTATCAATTAATTTGTATTAATTTTGTGATATATATATATTTTTAAATTAATGTATAATAAAAATGCTTATATTTATAATACTTATTCAATTTATAATATTATCGTAGAAAAAATAAAAATAGAATAGTATGTGCAACAATTAAATTTTATCTTTATGTATACATTTAATTATTTATAATTAATCAAGAAGATAAGCAGGCTTCATTACCAAGAGGGTCATGTTATGTTTGTAATAGGGAGAGGAGGGAGGGATAATGATGTAAAGAGAGAGAGGGAACATTGTTAGAGTAATAGGTTAATTACTTAATTAATTTAATCATGTTGATTAATTAATTAAGTCACCTTTACTTTATTTTTCACTTAAGCTAAACTTAGGCCCATTAATAATTAATTAATTATTAATTATTAGTTACTCACCTTTAGGGTTTTGATATCCTTTCATAAGGATTGATCTCTTTTTAATTATTCAATTCTTTTTTATGCATTTTTGTTTCATGGCAAGTAGAGCACTATTCTTGTGTTTTGGTTCTCTTCTATGTGACATGTTATTTGTTTGCAGGTGTTCATTGGGTTATGTGAGGTTGTATTTCTCAACTTCAACATGGTATCAGAGCTTCAGATCTACCACTTCTTATTCATTTTTTGAGAGATCATGTCCTAAAAGTGACATTTTTGTGCATCTTGAGTCAAATTGGAGCTCACCATTGCATCTAGAATGCTCGAATCAGTCAAGATTGACCTTTGTTTCATCAAATTTGAATTCACGGCATTAGATCTGTGAGGGTTTGAAGATACAACAATTTTTTTTGCCAGATCTGGAGGTGGGCAAAAATCAAGGCATTTTAGGAAAAAACTGACAGTGCCATTGCGTCCAGAGTGGCCAAAGACCTAAAGATCAACTACTGTTTCACAAAAATCTGAGGAAATAAATTTTAGAGGAAATTTTTTTGGAGGGACAGTTTATGAGGTTAAAAATCCATATAGCAGTATGGAATCCGTACCACGTATGGATCTGTACACCTTTCTACAACACCATTGAATTTTTGGTTCAAAAAATTTCACGTTGGGTATAAAAAAAAATTTGCAAGTTTAAAAAGACATTTTCATGCCTTTGAATCTTTGAAAGAATTTTTAAATAAAAAAAACTTGCCACACTTTTTATGACATGACAACAGCATATTTTATAGAATATTCCAAGCTCCAGCCCCCAAATCCATAAACTGGGCGCCCATATGTCCAGGGGCCAAAATTTTAAGCCCTTTGTTTGGTTTTAGAAGGCTAATTGTGCACTTTCTCAAAATTGGGTATATCTTGGGCATATGAACTCCGTTTTTTGAAAATTTTATATTGTTGGAAAGTTGGTTCTGAGCCCGTTCTAGATTTGGAGGTTATTTTTTCTTTTCTTTTACCAAAAAAGTTATACAGTCAGTTGAAGACAGCTCTTCTTCTCTACACTTTTGGGACCATAACTTTTGCATATGGACTACGTTTTTCGAAAATGAATAGGCATTAGAAAGGTGTTCGAATTATTTTTTCAAATCTGTAGTTTATTTCATCAGAAAATTTTCCAAGTACGCAGAGAATTTTCTAAAGTGATTTTTTCTTTTTCATGCTTTCCAGCTTTTAAATTTGTATTGGGGTTTGGTTTTTTGTGTTGTGGGGGGTGTTTTTTTCTTGATTTATATATATACACATCATAAAATAGAAACCTCCATCATTAAACACATTTCAAAACCATAAACATCATGGAAGATCACATATCAGTTGACCGTCTTTCCCCACACAATTATCATACCTGGAAGGCACTTATGTCAAGACTTCTCATGTCAAAGGGGTTATGGTCCTATTTGGATGAGAATAAGCCTCAATTGACACATCCATTTGAGATTCTACAACACAGAAATAAAATGGATGAGGCTATGGGCTTGTTACCATTACATGTTATAGACAGTCTTTTATTTCACTTGGAGGGTTGCACAACTCCTCGGGCTACGTGGACTAAGTTTCATGATATTTTTGGCACTGTTAATCAGTTCAGGGCACTTCAGATTGAGGCTGAATTGACCACATTGGTACTTGATTCTTTTCCATCTATTGAGGATTTCTTGATGAAATTCAAATCACTCAGATCATTGTTACAGGGTTTTGGTAAGAACAAAACAAACACCGAGTGTATATACCTGATTCTATCTAAGCTTCGAGGTTCATTTCAGATATTCTCTTTTATGTATTCTATTCCACCATGGATGCTTTGGGTCCATGATTTACCATGCCCACCATTGAGGTATTCTGCAATTGGTTGACACGTGAGCAGACCAAGCTAACACAGTTGGATCCTCTTCTAGGATCAAAGAACCAAGCATTGGTAGCTCAAACATCTTAGGGGAAGTAGAAGTAGAAACATAAGTCAAAGACAGATTCAACAGGCAGTGAGAGTTCCTCCAAGCCACTAGCAAATTCTAATTCAAAACCATAATCTAACCGTAAGCATGGTAAATATTCTAAGTCTGGTGAGTCTTCCTCCAAGACTAAGAAGAAATCAGGTGATCCTTGCAGTTTTACTGGCAAGGAAGGTCATCCAGTTTCTAGGTGTTGGAAATGATTAGAGGCTTTAGAGGAGGCCATGCAACAACATCATATCACCTCACCTCAATCGCCTTCCCCAGACACAGGGAAAGGCCATGCTCTTTTTGCATGAGAATTACCTTCAAGATCCACTTGGATTCTAGATTCTAATGCTTCTCACCATATGACACACACTCAAGAGTTTGTCACTACACTTGCGGCCCATTGTGGCACTTCACAGATTGCAGTTGGTGACTCTACACAACTTACTGTTATGGGTTTAGGTTTTGTTTCATTAGATGTTGGTTGTCTTCAGGATGTACTTGTTGTTCCTGAAATTTTAACAAACATCCTTTCCATTTATCATATTTTCCATTCTAGCACTGGTAAGATAGTTGAGTTCTCACCACATGATGTGGTTATTCGAGACCTACATGATCCTGATTTGGTTGTGGCTATTGGGAGTGTTGATACTACATCCCTCGTGATCCCACAATAATGGGTTACAGTTTTTGGCCAAACTTGACATTAAAATCAGGACTTTTCATGATATATTCACTTTCTTACACCTATAGCAGCTAAACCATTAAGAATTTGAAGATGAATCAAACTAGTTATTTGTTAGATCTTTGGTGTAGATTCTAATTATATTTTAAAATAAAAATAAAAAAATAAATTGTGAATCATTTTATGTAATTTTTAATAACTTATTTTTTCTACTAATCAACATTATTAAAAAGTGATGTTTACTTCGGACTGCATAACTTTTTTTATAGACATGATACAATTCTAATTTTTAAAATACAAAATTTTCACACCAATATATAGTGCATGGATATTTTTCATAATTTTTTTTGTATAATTTTCCAATCAAAGTAATTATAATTTAGACAAAGGTGTACTTCGACCTGCATAACTTTTTTTTGTATTCATTTGAATTAACTTATTATTCTTTTGTTGGAATAAGGAAATCAATACCTAGTGCACATGTATTTCTTAGAATTTTTTTTCTCTATTTTTCTCTTTTTTCGTATGTGGGAAACAAAGAACTTGATGTTCATTGAAAATCCTACATTCACAAGAAATAAAAAATAAGTATAATAATCAAATTAAAAATATTTAAAATTATACTTTTTGGGAAGCTTATAATAAGGGATACATGCTTACAAAAAATAAATTTTAAATGAATTCATTTGATCACCCAAAAGGTAAATCAAAAGGGGTTTCTTATCAACATTTTGATAGGTATAGAGGAGACTCAATTATAGGTATGGTTTAAATCTAACAAGGTTCTATCCAAGGGGGTTTGATCAATCCATCTTTAATTAAAATCATTTAAATGGAACCTTTAAAGTCTTTAAATCATTTGTATTTTATAAAAATATGTGATTTCAAGAAAAATCAAGATGTCCCAAAGGGGTGTAACCCATTATTGTGTGCAACCCTCACCGGCTTATACATTTGATGGCTTTGAGAGTTATAGATGTTTTAGGTTCGTCTCATATAGTGAATGCAAATAGCTAGGAGTAGGCTTTGGCATGAACATTTTGGCCACGTCAATTACAGTATCTACAATAGATGAGTACTTAGCACTTGTGATTGGGCTCCCACAGATTTCATGTACTGATGGTGTTTGTCATGGTTGTCCACCTGGAAAACATCACTGGGATTCTTTTCCTATGGGTAAATCCACACGTGCTAAGGAACCCTTGGAGTTGGTACATAGTGATCTCATGTCCTTTCTAGCTCCTTTTTCAGGGTGCCCGATATGTGCTCACTTTTATTGATGACTTCTCAGGGCATACATGGGTGTACTTTCTTAAGTACAAGTTTGATGTCTTTGATTCATTCAAGATCTTTAAGACATTTGTGGAGAAGTAGTATGGTCTTTCTATCAGGAGGATACACACATATAATGGGGGGAGTTTGTTAATCGAGTTTCAAGGATTTTTGCGAGGCATGGCTTACAACAGCCAGTTCACGATTACCTTACACCCCTCAATGGGAATTTTACCATGCACAAGTTCAACACAACTTTCTTAAAGGTCAGCATTTTTCATGTTTTTTAACATTCATGACATGTCTGAATCTTTATCAATAACACAAATTTGTTAAAGGAAATTTGTTAAGCAGATCTATGTAAAGTCATTCAAAACTCATAACTTAGTATTCCTTTATATTCTCCTAACTAACTTTCTAAACCCTCTGACTCTACTAGCCAACCAACTCGCTATAGATTCTCCCTAAACAAGAGCTCAACTAAAGGCTTAAAAATAGTAATATGTCGGATGGTTGCTATGTAGAATAAACATTTAAAAGTATTAAATGGAGTGAACTATTCACGGAGCCAATAAATGTTAAGGACGGACTATTAGAGTAAACATCAGGTGTCATCATATCCTTCTCTTAAAAATTAGAACTATTTGGTCCTCCTTGTTCTAGTTCATATGATCTGATGTATTTTCACTATATTTAAACAAATTATTGTGTTTGATCCAAGAATTTTGTAAACCTTTCTAATAGATAGTCACAAATATCTATTATCACTAAGTCACACACACTTTGTTCTCATATGAACCAATTTTGATCTCAAGAAGGCAAAAATGATTCATAAGCACACTATTATCCTTTTTAAACCAAAAAATTTAATAAGGATTTTCTTTTTGAATGGAAAAAGCTTTAATTTTTGCACCATTTATGTACTTGTCAAGTTATCAGTAGAACATCCATCTACTATAACTATGCACACTTTATCTTTACAATTGCATTGTGTTTGCAATACACTATTTCTCTTCCAATCAACTATGAGGACTTCTTTGTCTCCAACTATCATGGTCCTTCTCAATGTCAAATTATCACCTATCTTTGCTTCCACTTCTTCTATGAAGGGTTCTTCTTCTTTTAATTCTTAAGTCATCAGTTTTCTCTTAGGGTTTTTAGGATGATCTTCAACACTATGGGCCTCACTACAAATAAAGCAACTCAAAGGTTTTCAACCTCAATAAATTCATTGTACTAATCCACTACCTTTAAATCCACCTTTCTCTTGAAAGTTTGGATTCACATTATCCTCGTTCTTTTCTTCATTATTTTACTTCGAGGAACTCCCTCTTCCTTTATTTGAACTGCTACTACATCTTTTACTAGCCACTTTGTTGAACCAGCTTAATTTTTTCTCTAGTTTTAAGGCTAGTTTATATGCTTCATACATTCAATTTGAGTAGGGCTAATTCATTTTAGAGTTTGAATCTAATACTGTCAATGTATTTAGCCACAACATGCTCATAATCTTTTTAATATTTTTTATAATTTGTAACTTCAAATATTCTTTAGTATAGGATGATATGGATGACTCCTTTTGTTTT
Organism: Sequoia sempervirens; assembly: GCA_007258455.2. Classification (NCBI taxonomy): domain Eukaryota; kingdom Viridiplantae; phylum Streptophyta; class Pinopsida; order Cupressales; family Cupressaceae; genus Sequoia; species Sequoia sempervirens. The sequence continues at coordinate 17,174,554 of VDFB02049217.1, read as the reverse complement.
AGATTTTGGAATTATCTAAAGAGATTTTGTTGATAATCTAAGGGCATGAATTTAGCCTTCAAATATTTTAACATTTTTGGACATTGTTTTGTTTTCTCTCTCCCTAGATTTCTAACATTTTGGATATTCTCCCACCATAGAGTAGTATTGAATTCATCTTAGATGATGCAACTTTTACCCTTTTTGGATCAAGTTCCTTAGTTCCTTCCATGGCATAGTATTTTTCTAACTCTTGAATCGAATCTAAGAGCACCTCTAAATTGAATTCACCTTTAAAATCAAAGACCTCAAATTGAACTCTAGTCTCTTGTTTGGTGATAGCCTCAATGATTTTTTCTATAGGATCTATGGCAACTACTTGTGCCCTTCTAACTTCTTGTTCTTCCTCAAAATCGTCATGAGGAAACCTAGCCTCAAGGGTTTGT
>VDFB02049217.1:17065242-17174029 GCA_007258455.2 Sequoia sempervirens | reverse complement strand
TGTACATTTTTAATTTTTAAACACCATTTTGTAGTTCTTCAAACAACTATCCAACAGTTAAAACTTATGTTATAACTATGGAATGTAATAAATATCATTAAAAAAATTCACACCTTTAAATTCACTTCCATAACTCCTTTTTCTACAACCTTTAGCGATTTGTCATCACCAAACTTTTCTTGGATTTGAACTTTTATCTATTGTAAGAAAATTCATTTTTCCTATATATGTGATTAGAATAACCTAAATCTAAATACCAAACATATTTTTATATTTTTTTATAATAAAAGTGATTTTTGGGATAAGCTTCCTTATTCTAATGATAATAATTATAACTTTTTTATTATTAATTATATTTAATTTAAATTCTTTTTCAAAGTGATCATACAATTTATTTTTGGAAATAGAAAACAATCATTTTTAAGAAGTTAGGAAATATTACAAAAGGATTTTCAAATAATAACAACTATCACTAATACCAAACAAAACGAAAATCCAAGGAGGTTTTTCAGTGAAACCCCACCTCCAAGATATACTAATTACAACACTCAACTTTATCAACCAAAAAATAATTATTGCCTCAAATAGATAAAGTATCAAATGTAATTTAAATGCAAAAGCACATAACCATAACAATAAATTTACATGAAAAACCATAAAAGAGAAAAACCATAGTGAGCAAGCTGCTTGTAGCTATTGTCCAAATCCAGTCTGATGAATAAAAATGGGATTTACAAAAGGTTTCGTTGGCTACAACCCAAAGGAAGCTATAAATACCTAAAACACAATTTTTATTGCTTCAACCAAAGGAAGCTACAACTCCCTACAAATTACAACACTTACAAAAAGAAGCTACAACCTTAGTACTAAATACTTGACATAATCCACCGATCTTGATCATCACCACAACACTCTTCACAGTGGCATAATCTTCAACACATATGCTCAAAAACCTCTACTACCTTCAATTCACTACGTTCAGCACTCTTCATTACACATGCACTCACACATACATCTTCACACATTACATACCCTTCAATGTTTTGCAACAAACTTGACCTTTTATTTGTATCCTTCATAAGATTCAAAAAGTTTCTCCTTATCGGCCAAGATTAAATGTGTAAACATGAAATGTTAAACAACCATGACTTTCAACTCTCAAAACATCCATGATAAGAGAGAATCAAATGTGGTCCAAAATAGGAGATAATCAAGACCTATTTTACCTTAGCACACACCTTAATTATAGGATACACTTCAAATATTTGGTGCAAAAACCTCAACATTCCAAGTCAGCCCAACAAACAATTAACCTTCCATGCATCAACTCCAAACCACAAGCGATACTAGAGAGACTAGGTGACATCATGTAGATCACTTTACAAGCATTTTATGACATGCATAAACATTCTCATACACTACTTTCACAAAGATATGCTAAATTATGCTAGCACAAGAAAAAACAATGAATCCAACAACCCTTGTAACCCAAGAAAGCACACTTGAGATAGAACATTGAAAACTATACTTGCGGTTCACCTCAACACCTAAAACTTGAAATGAGAAAACATACAGATAATTTGAACTTATCCTTCAAACGATAAGATCATACATTCAAATATAGATAAATACATAGCATTCCTCTGATCTTTTTTTACTACAACAACATAGTCTTCACTTTGTTGACTTTAGAAAAAAATTTGGTAACTTCTATGCTCTGAAAATATGAACATACATACTTCACACCTATCTTTGTCTAACTTCCAAACCACAAGGCCATATCTCAAATGTGGAGGAATGCAAACTATTCTCTCGAGATTCTTAAGTAGAACGTCTTGAACCATTGACTGCATGAAAACTTCTCATAATTTATTTCATATCTTATGCAATGTCTTACATCAAGGAACAATGAATACAACATTTACTACACCATAGACAAGAATTACAACTCTCTTCATCAACATGAAGAACCATTACTTTTTTATCAACACTCACCAATTCATGGGAAAAAGGAGATGTAGTACAACTATGTATAGCATGCTCATGATATTCATCATCATGTCCAATACTTCTCAACACTTTTGATCATCATATGCAATGTTCTACATTACCACTATTGAAATCAATGACAACACATGCAACAAGTGTGTGTATGAATATTCCATATGGGAAAAAATATTATGATTAGATACTTGAAATCATAGAATTATAATTTCATTCCTTAGATACTAACCCTTATTAGAGGTTCTTAGGTATGTAAAACTATGAAATTGTGTGGTAGTTTGATAAAAGATGACATTTTTGGGATTGTGTGTGAGAGATATCTTATTCTTTTCTAGGATGATGCAAGGGAATAAAATAGTTCTCTTTGTGCGAAATTTACAAATCTTTTGGAAATAAAAAATAATTCTATTGAAGTTGACTAGATTTATGCTCTTAATTTTATTGTCTAGTCTTGTGGTATGATGTAAATATTTAGAAATAGAAACCTAAATATCTTTTTCTAGGTCAAGAAATATCTCTCTTAGTTAATCATTTAGCTCATATTTTAGCATCTTAAAATGCCTCTTTAGATATAAATTTTGATTTCCATAATGGTGCTTGAAATATTATAGGATCTACAATGTGTAAGGTAGTTATAAAATTATTTTGGAAGATAATATGGATGTTAAAAGCACTAAGGTTCAGAAAAGAGTCTATCATCCTAAATTTTGGGATAAGGTTAATTCTTTCATATTTATTGAAACTTTAGATAATTTTTTTCATTATGATAATCTTTAAAAAGGAGGGGTTGTTGATCCCAATCAAATTATTCTTTTCCTTCAAGATGAAGAGTTTGGTAAAAATATTCCTTTAGCTTTCCTATTTTCTTCTTTTCTTCACATTTTATGGAAGGATTTTGATTCTATCCAAGACTCTCTTATGAATGAAACACAACCTTCTTTGAATATAAAATCCCTTAAAATTTTACCTAATACCAGTCTTGGTTTGATCTACTTGAATGTTTGGCAAGAGAGAAATTAGAAATTATGAATGTTACAACATTGCGGCATATAAATTAGGTTTCAAGTAGAATAAGATCACGGAGAATCTAAAAAAAATATTAATTTTGGATTCAAGGTTATCAATTACTTTTTGATGGAAATTAAAAGTTCTAATGACTTGAATTTCTTGTAGCTTCTCCCTATTTTTTCTCTTGCAGTAATGACTCTCAGATTATTAGCTTACTCAATGAGAACACCCTCCTTTAGGCTTGGTAAAAATTAATGTTGATGGTGCTTCAAAAAAATATTTGTAAAATTGTTAGCATGAGTGGCGTTTTTATTGATCCCAATATTGGAGTCAAGTTCTAGTTTGTAGGTAGTCCTGGTGTTAGTTCTAATAATTTTATGGAGTTTATGGCCATTCATAAGCTCTTTTACATTCTAAGCAAAGGTGTTTCATAGATATTACTATAAAATTTGATTCTACACTCTTGATTGATCATTTCAAAATGTCTTGCTCTTGTTTCAAGCAATAGTAGTTAAATGATTGTAAGAAAGACATCAACATCCTCATTCATCATTTCAATTTTGTTAAGTGAGAACATACTAGAAGGAAAGGAAATTGAGTTCCTATTTTAGGCAAAAGCAACTTCTAATTAGAATGGCATTATAGTTGATAGTTGAAATAACAAGGATTGCCTTCTAAAATATTAATGGAAAGTTCAATGATTTTGCGAATTTTGATTCCAATACCTCTTTGGATTTGTAATTCTTGTTGGTGTGCTAGTTCTTTTCATGTCCTTCTATTTATCAATTATGTTTGACTTTATTATTACTATTTTAAATGAATTTTGTATTGATCTAATTTTTTAACATAAAGACAAATATTACTTCTAATATTGAAAGCATATATAATGTTTAATGGAACAAATACTTAAATACCCTCTCTATCTTCAATCTATTTAAATTTTCTTGATTTACTAAAATTGATATGTCATGAATCTTTCTAAGATAGGTGTACCTATCTTCTTATTATCAATTGTTATTTTAATATACTTGTCTACCTTTATATTAAAAAAGAAAGATTCCAAGCGAAAACCTATCTGCTATTAAGTCAAAGATGAAACGTACAATAGAGAACCTAATGCACCCATGGGTGCAAAGAACCCCAGCTCAAAGTAAAGCGAATGGGGACTAGAGGCTCCAAGTGAATTATTCAACGTTCAATGGAGTTAATTATTCGTCTACATTCAATGTAGTTGCTTTATTCATCGACTCTAACCCTGTAGTTCACCTATTCTTACGTGTGTATCTTTCAACGCTTTTTTCTTAAGGAGTATGTCTATCTTTAGTTTCCGCTTTGGCGATACCCTTCGCCCAAGCCCATTTGCGTTGGTATATATAGAGAGAGAGTTACGAAGGCTTGAGTAAAAGATAACCCCACAGCTCGAAACAAACAATTTGAACAAGGCATTTGGATTTGGGTATATCAAAAATGAAGGGAATGAAGGTTGAGGTGACAGTGCCGACCCATCTGAGATGCCCCATCTCGTTGGAGGTGATGAAGGATCCTGTCACTCTCTCTACCGGCCTTACATACGATCGCCACAGCAGTGAAACCTGGTTAGATGCCGGCAACGATGTCTGTCCCATCACAAACCAGATTCTGCATAATCATGAGACAATTCCAAATCATGCTCTCCGTCGAATTATTCAGGATTGGTGTGTGGCCAATAGCGCCCGTGGAGTCGAGCGAATTCCTACGCCCAAGGCACCTCTAGATCCTGCACGCCTAAATGCAATTCTCGCAGAGATTTCGTCCGGCGAGAAGGAATCCATACGCAAACTGAGGCGATTGGGTGGGGAAAGCAATAAGAATAAAAAATGCATCACCTCCTCAAATGCATCCTCTATTCTCACCTCCGTTTTTGCCAAGCACAGTGCTCAGTCTTTGAATCGGTCGCAACACTCAGTAGAGATTTGCGAAGAGGCTCTGGGGGCTCTGATTATGACTTTGCCCTTGTCTTCCCAGGCCCTGGATACGCTTGCCTTATCCGAAGCCATTGCTTGTCTTGTATGCAATCTCCGAGAGGGCAATCCCGAGACAAAGAAAAGTTCTGTTACAATTTTTCGAGAAATGATTTCCAAGGATAAATACAGAGGCATCATAGAAAAAAGCGAAGGATTGGCAGAAGGGCTGGTGCTACTTCTGAGAGAACCCATATGTCCAGGGGTGACAAAATCAAGCCTAACCATTATATACAGCACTGCCCTGTGGAAAAGGTACAGGAGCAAGTTCGTGGAGGCGGGGGCTGTTCCTTTACTGGTAGAGATGCTTGTAGACGGAGATCGGAGCATTTGTGAAAGGGCATTGTTGGCGCTGGACGTCCTTTGCCACTGCACTGAGGGCCGATCGGCTGCTTCTACACATGCTTTAAGTCTACCAGTGGTTGTTAAAAAGATGTTGAGAGTGTCTTCTTCAGCCACCGAATTGGCAATTTCTGTTTTGTGGAATATTTGCCAAAATTCTTCGGACGGTGGGCCCATCTGGGAATCGTTGCAGACAGGCGCCTTCAACAAGTTACTCTTGTTAGTGCAGGTGGGATGCTCTGAGCAAGCCAGGGATATATCAACCAAGTTACTCAAACTTTTCAACGCTTACAGACATGATTGCAAATGTGCGGAGACACTCCATTTGCGTCATGTCAAGCGTTCCTTCTAAATTAAGCAATTTGGCGACCATCGGGCAATGGAGAATGATAAAAAACAGAAAAACAAACACAGTGATTAGCCCAATAGTTGCTGCAGCGCACACATTTGATTTTATTACTTACAAAAGGCTTTACATCGATCCTGTTTTATAGAGGAGTATGGAAAATGAAAAAAGGTTCCAGATAGTAGGAACTGACATAGAGAAAACTCTGGTACATTCATCCACTGCTGTTTGTATTTAATATTTTCACCTGTTTTTTTTCGGTTAGGTGAATGATTTTGCAAGAAACCTCCAGAAGGTGTGTAGGTTGTAGAGATCACTAGAAGATTTGTTAGGTGGGAGAAATTATTACTCCAACACTCCCCCTTAATTTTGACTACATTTAATTTTATTATTTCAAATTCTCACTCTTTCAAATTGTCTTTCAAATCTGCAAACACACTAAATCATCTAAAAGGATGGGTCCCGGCCTAAAGCCTTGTTAGGTACCCATTTACAATCACTTTTTTAGTGATGACCATCAAACATTTTGTTTTTGAAAAAAAATTCCTTGTTTGCAAATTCCTTGCTTGCTCACTCATCTTCAAATTTGTAATCCAATTTCTTCGTTTTTCAGAAGTAGTCTACTACACTTTGTTACACAATAATTTTAGTTTCATTTTTTTCTCAATCATGAACTTTGATCTTGGTGGCTTCATGCACCTTCACCTTCAGCTGATCTTCAAATCACTTAAAATTTGGATGTAGCTTTTCTTGATTTCTATTATCTTTGATATATGAACATTTGCACTTGAACAACCTTTCGAACATGCTGGTCATCTTTTGCCAATTCATTCCAAAACTCCAACCACAATTCATTTTCATGCCCCCTTTCATGTATTTATTATTACAATTTGTATTCCAACACATTTTTTCAGAATGGTTTTTTAAACCACACACACTACAAGGGTGTAAGTCCCAACACTTATCCTTGGTATGCCCTTTCCTATGGCAATGTGTACACTCAACACTTTTCATTTCTTGAAAAAAATTTATTGGACTTGTAGTATCATTCCCCTTACCTATGACATACCCGAGACCTTCATACTTTGGCCTCACTAATGGCTGAATAGGCTCTCTTGTTCCTTGCCCATGTTTTCCCAAACCTTCACCTTTATAACCCATTCTTTTCATAATTTTTAAACCAACATTTTTTTCATGACAATTATCAAGATTTGTAGACACATTATCATCTTCATTATTATATTCTTCATCATGAACCACTTGAGCAATACCACATAAACCAATTGATTTATCAACCAAACAATTCAAATCTTTTGGACAACATGAGACTTCACAAACTAATGATTTTGACTTTAAACATTTATTTTCTTCTTTTAACTTTGATATTTCTTCTTTTTGTGAACAATTTTCTTCATGTAATCTCTTTATCTTTTCTTGTAAATCTTCATTATTTTTCTTAACCTCATCAAACAACTTTAATTTTTCTTCTAACTCTTCATTCTTCTTACTAACTTGCCACAAAATTTCTAAAACTTCATCAACCACTTTTAACTTTTCTTCTAATATTTTATTCTTCTCCTCAACTTGACACAAATCTTTCAAAAGTTAATTACTTTTTTCCTTTAAAAAATCATTCTCACAAATTAAATTTCCATTTTCTTTTAACATTCTTTTACCAAGTTTTCCCATTGATTCAAATAATTTGACTCTCCTTTTTTTTTTCCGATAGCCTCAATGCTAACACTCCACCAAAAAATCTTCTTGCTCTGGGCATCAGGCTCTTTTTACCCACATCTTTGCTTCTTCCTGCAACTGTATAACCAATTTGTAGTTCACAGAATAATAAACTATTCAAACACAAGTCTTATCAGACGCAACCATTTTTATTTATCCCAGAAAATTATATTCATCTCTATCCATAATGGCACTATCAAATCACATTTCAGAATATTCATAAAATAGAACATTTTCTAACAAATCAGCTGCATTATGACATTAAATCATAAAACACAAAATTACTCTATGGCATCCCTGAACAATTCAGCATCTACTTTCTCTCTGTAGACACAACGATCTTCCACTTGCCAACAAACAATGATTACTCACTTTTAATCTGGTGCTTTTCTCCCTTGACAACGACTTGATCTCCTTCCAAGCAATGACCTCTATCAACGATCTTTTTGCATCTTCAAAACAACTATCTTCAATGAGGGATGGATTTCTTCACTAGGCAACGACAACCTCTTTCAGCTTGGAGCTGGCTTTAGAACTTACTCACCCTCATACAAAAATCCTTTTCCTTCAATTTATTGGCATCAACTAACTCTTTCTTGAAAACTGAGATGGAGCTCTTGATTGCTTCGATCATGGCTTCCTCCTCAGACTTTTGCAACTTTTTCCTCTACACATTTCCTTGTCCTTCCCCACATCTCTTAACTTTCATAGCTGACACATGACACCCACAGCCCAAGATTTGAAGGGCTCTAATACCATGATAAAAAATAGAAAAACAAACACAATGATTAGCCCAATAGTTGCTGCAAAACACACATTTGATTTTATTACTTACAAAAGGCTTTACATCGATCTTGTTTTATAGAGGAGTATGGAAAATGAAAGAAGGTTCCAGATATTAGGAACCGACATAGAGAAAACTCTAGAACATTCATCCACTGCTGTTCATATTTAATATTTTCACCTATTTCTTTTCGGTTAGGTGAATGATTTTGCAAGAAACCTCCAGAAGGTGTGTAGGTTGTAGAGATCACTGGAAGATTTGTTAGGTGGGAAAAATTATTACTCCAATAGAGAAACTATTTAGTGTAAATATGCACATTTTTTAGGGGTTCTTTTGAAGACTATATACAATTGATCTATTTGCAAAATTCTGACATATTTATCAAGATGCCTCATGCATTTCAATCTTTAAAAACTGAAGGTTTGGAAAACATATGAGAGAACTAAGGAGAAAAGTATAGACCAAAAATCTCCAAAATTCAAGCCTAATATAAAACCTACAAGCCGTGCTAGACCGAGTCCATCTCGGAGAAGGAATATTTTAAGTTATGCAACTAACAAGCCAATAATTTTTAATCGTATTGATTTATTTTGATAAATGTGTAGTCATTTATGGCAGATCTGGTATTTTTAGCGAAGGCATGTTTCTATTTGAGTTTTCCAAATTCAGTTTGTCTGCGAATGGTTGAAAACCCCTAAGAGGTTCTGCAAGCCATTCATCATTTTTAGCAAGTTTTTTGACTGTTTTTAGCCACTTTTTAAAAGTATATATATAATTGATTAAAATTTAACAGTATGTAATTCTATTTCTACTCAAATACTTCCTTTCAATCCGAACCTCCTTTTTTTTTTTGTTTTTTGCATCCGCTCAAAATCTATAAGTGTTGTTTTTGATGATTAGGAATTATAATTTAATACTAGCTAATTTTTGGATTTAGTAATTAGATATCTTAGAGATTACATAGTAAAAATTCTTTAGATTCTAAATTTTTCATATGGTAGTTATGATAGGTATTACAACCAGTTTACTAAGATCAGTCAAATTACACTTTTTTCTCATACATAATTTTATGAAGGACTCTAGATATGTCTATTAAGCTTTGTATTTCAATATTTCATACAATTCCAACACTAAGATTTGCCTTTGCCTATAGGTCATCATTGACTAGAAAAGAACATAACTCTATAAAAATCCTTACCTACAAATAATCATGACAAAAAAAGAAAACAAGTATTTAATTATTTTTCTTAGTTAATCATCACTAATGCGACATTCTTATGATACTATATTTTTATGATACTATTTATTTAGTATAGTAAACATTGTTGTTCTTAATTCAAAAAGGTCAATCACACATCTACAAAGCTAGATAGCTAAAAAATAGGATAATGATTTAAAAAATGTACCTAACTTCACGGAGAGATAGTAAGGAAATTAGATATTCGTAATCTAAATTGAAATTAATTCTAAAGATAAAACTAATGATTTTATTGAGGTCCCATCCTTATATATTTTACTAAAGAAAAGGTGAAATTACCAATTCAAATTTATACACCTGTAACGAAATCCATAGTTTTTTATAATACACACATACTTCAGATTCATGGGCATCTTATAACACTCTCATACATATGATTTATAATATCTTATGTTAACATCTCTTTCTATAACTTGTCAAATTGATTCTATGGCATTCATTTTAATTAGGACACTCAGAAAAGTAACATTGCAATCAGAGCCATAAAATGTATAATTATTACATCAATTCTAACTAACAGAGACGCAGTGGTAATGTTTGTAAATGAGTTAACTTATATTGATGGTGAAGTATTTGTTGGTAATCAAAAACAGGTTTAGAGGAAGGCGAAATAGATGATCTTGGACCATGTCTTGTGCAGACAGTTTGGATTAGTCAAAAATCATCACCGTTCTTTCGGAGGTATAAATGAGTTTAGAGAATAAAAACAGTCATACATAGAAGACTTGTATAAACTTTTTATGTAGGCAATTTAATTTTCAAACTTAGGTGACACGTTATTTAGACCAGGAAAATTAAAAAACTCGAGACTTGCGACAGCAAATTGACCCTAAAAATTTAGACCCGGGTGGGGTGTAAACAAGCTGCGTATTTTATATGGACTGTATATTTAACAATTTTTTTTTATTGACTTTCGGCCGGTCGGTGGTTTAATACCATACTCGTTCAACACAACTTTCTTGAGTCAGCATTTTCATGTTTCTTAACATTCATGACATGTACGAATCTTTATCAATAACACAAATTTGTTAAAAGGAAATTTGTTAAACGAATATAATTAAGTCATTCAAAACTCATAACTTAGTATTCTTTATATTCTCCCTAACTAACTTTCTAAACCTACGAACTCTACTGGCCAACCAACTCACTATAGATTCTCCCTAAACAAACTCAACTAAAAACTTAAAAATAGTAATATATCGGATACTTGCTATGTAGAATAAACATTTAAAAGTATTAAATGGAGTGAACTATTCCTGAGCCAACTAAATGTGGGAGGGGACTATTAGAGTAAACATCCGTGTCATCATATCCTTCTCTTAAAAAATTAGAAGCATTTGGTCCTCCTTGTTCTAGTTCATATGATCTGATGTATTTTCACTATATTTAAACAAATTATTGTGTTTGATCCAAGAATTTTGTAAACCTTTCTAGTAGATAGTCACAAATATCTATTATCACTAAGTCACACACACTTTGTTCTCATATGAACCAATTTTGATCTCAAGAAGGCAAAAATGATTCATAAGCACACTATTATCCTTTTTAAACCAAAAAATTTAATAAGGATTTTCTTTTTGAATGGAAAAAGCTTTAATTTTTGCACCATTTATGTACTTGTCAAGTTATCAGTAGAACATCCATCTACTATAACTATGCACACTTTATCTTTACAATTGCATTGTGTTTGCAATACACTATTTCTCTTCCAATCAACTATGAGGACTTCTTTGTCTCCAACTATCATGGTCCTTCTCAATGTCAAATTATCACCTATCTTTGCTTCCACTTCTTCTATGAAGGGTTCTTCTTCTTTTAATTCTTAAGTCATCAGTTTTCTCTTAGGGTTTTTAGGATGATCTTCAACACTATGGGCCTCACTACAAATAAAGCAACTCAAAGGTTTTCAACCTCAATAAATTCATTGTACTAATCCACTACCTTTAAATCCACCTTTCTCTTGAAAGTTTGGATTCACATTATCCTCGTTCTTTTCTTCATTATTTTACTTCGAGGAACTCCCTCTTCCTTTATTTGAACTGCTACTACATCTTTTACTAGCCACTTTGTTGAACCAGCTTAATTTTTTCTCTAGTTTTAAGGCTAGTTTATATGCTTCATACATTCAATTTGAGTAGGGCTAATTCATTTTAGAGTTTGAATCTAATACTGTCAATGTATTTAGCCACAACATGCTCATAATCTTTTTAATATTTTTTATAATTTGTAACTTCAAATATTCTTTAGTATAGGATGATATGGATGACTCCTTTTGTTTTAGATTTTGGAATTATCTAAAGAGATTTTGTTGATAATCTAAGGGCATGAATTTAGCCTTCAAGTATTTTAACATTTTTGGACATTGTTTTATTTTCTCTCTCCCTTGATTTCTAACATTTTGGATATTCTCCCACCATAGAGTAGTATTGAATTCATCTTAGATGATGCAACTTTTACCCTTTTTGGATCAAGTTCCTTAGTTCCTTCCATGGCATAGTATTTTTCTAACTCTTGAATCCAATCTAAAAGCACCTCTAAATTTAATTCACCTTTAAAATCAAAGACCTCAAATTGAACTCTAGTCTCTTGTTTGGTGATAGCCTCAATTATTTTTTCTATAGGATCTATAGCAACTACTTGTGCCCTTCTAACTTCTTGTTCTTCCTCAAAATTGTCATGAGGAAACCTAGCCTCAAGGGTTTGTAACCTTCTAAGTACTCCACCAACTACATTACCTCTCCATCTAACATTCCTCTTGCATCTTCTTTGAAATGCCACACTAACTCCCCTCTAATCCATTCAAATTTTGGCTCTAATACAAAAATGATGTAACAGGGTTTTTAATAACCAACCAATTAAATAAATAAAATATACTTTATTTTTCCTTTTACTTGAGTAGGCATAATAATTTCAATAGTAGAGAGTCATGAAGGTTTGATAAACCCACTCAAATTATCAATATAAATACATATGTAATAGTTTTCATATTATATTAATAACTAGAAAATTGCATAATAACTACAACCATTAAGAAACCAGTAAAAGATTGGCATATTAACAAGAAGTTTCCATGTTTTTGATTCCCCTCAAAACTGATAAAAATTGTTGTTCTCTATTTTCTCCATCACTAGGTCTATAATACTATGAAATCTCCCTAACTAAATAGCTCACTAGAGATTCCCCTTGAACGAACTCAACTAAAATCTAAAAATAGTAGCCTACTTGATAATTGTTAAGTGAAGAACAATAAAAACAAACTATGAAATAAACATCTAAAAATAGCAACTTAAATTTCCAAAAAGGAATAAATATTCTCTCAGCCAACTAAACGTGAGAGGGGAATGTTAGAGTAAATTCTATACATTAGGGTGTCTGTGGGAGAGTCCCACACATTGGCATCTTTATCTTTCCATTTTTCTTCTTCTTTTATTACACAATCAACCAAAATAGCAAGAGCCAACCAAGGGACTTTGTTGGGATTAAAACAAATGAAGACACTACCAAGAAATTGTTAAAGCCACTAAAAATAATCAATAATTTCCTCTCGTGGTTAATGAGGATGTTGAGCACAAAAGAGAAATCCATTACCAACTAGGTGCTATCCATGATCCCTTCTTGTGGCCAAGGAAGAAGCCTAGAAGCAAGTCTTTAAAGTACATTGAGTAGAAATAATTTACCCACAATGACACCCATAAGAAGTCTATCATCCTTAATTTTTGCATAAAGATTCTATCATCCTAAAATTTGGCATTAATAAAGAGTGTATCCTCCTAAATTTTGGGATAAGGTTAATTCTTTCATGTTTATTGAAACCTTATATAATTTTTTTTATTATAATTATCTTTAGAAAAGAGGGGTTGTTTATCCAAATCAATGTTCTTTGCCTTCAAGATGAAGAGTTTAGTAAGCATCTTCATTTAACTTTCTTGTTTGTTTTTTTTCTTCACTTGTTATGAAAGAATTTTGATTCTATCCAAGACTCCCTTATGAATCAAGCACAACCTCCTTTGAAGGTAAACGCCCTTAAAATTTTACCTAATATCAACCTTGGTTTGATCTACTCAAATATTTGCTGGTCTAAGAGAAAATATAATTTTTTTGTTTTACAACAAGACATATAAATAAGGTTTGGGGTAGAATAATGGAGAATCTAAAAGAAATATATTAAGTTTGGATTCAATATTATCAAATGTTTTTTTGATGAAAATTAAAAGTTCTAATGTGACTTGGATTTATTGTATCTTCTCTCTCTTTTATCTCTTTCAATAATGACCCTTAAGATTACTAACTTATTCAATGGGAAGACCCTCCTTTAAGACTTGTTAAAATTAATGTTGATGGTACTTCAAAAAATAAGTAAAAAAGTTGGCATGGGTGGTGTTCACTAATTGTTATGATTATAATGCTGGAATCAAGTCCTAGTTTTTAGGTAGTCTTGATTTTTGTTCTAATAATATTTTGGAGTCTATGATTGTTCTTAAGCTCTTTTACATGCTATGCGAAGGTATTTTATAGATGTTAATATAGAATTTGATTATAAATTCTTAACTCGTCATTTCAAAAAAGGCCTACTCTTGCTTCAAACAATAGTAGCTAAATTTTATTAAGAAAGACATCAACATTACCATTCATAGTTTCAATTTTGTTAAAAGGGACCACACTAGAAGGAATGAAAATCAAGTTGCTATTTTTTTTACTAAATCAACTTCTAATTAGAAGGGCATTAAAGTCAATATTGGAAATAACAAGGATTGCCTTATCTAATAGTGATTTTGTGAATTTTGATTGCAATGCCTCTTGAGATTCATAATTCTTGTTGATGTGCTAGTTCTTTTCATGTTCTTCTATTTATCCATTATGCTTGACTTTATTATTACTATTTTAAACATAATTTTGTATTTATCTAACTTTTTAACATAAAGACAAACATTACTTCTAATATTGAAAACATGTATAATGTTTAAAGGAATAAATACTTATGCCCGTCTATCTTCAATGCATTTAAATTTTCGTTGATTTACTAAAATTGTTTTGCCGTGAATCTCTTAAATATACCTACTTTATTATGAATTGTTATTTTAATATACTTGTCTACCTTTATATTAAAAAAGAAAGGAAGATTCTAACCGAAAACTTATCTGCTATTAGGTCAAAGATAAAACGTACAATAGAGAACCTAACATGCCCATGGGTGCAAAGAACCCCGGCTCAAATTTAAAGCGAATGGGGGCTGGAGGCTCCAACTGAAACATTCAACGTTCAATGGAGTTGATTTATTCGTCTACGTTCAATGTAGTTGCTTTATTCATCGACACTGACCCTGTAGTTCGCCTATTCTTACGTGTGTAGCTTTCAACGGTTCTGTCTTAAAGAGTACGTTTCCCTTTAGTTTCCACTTTGGCGATACCGTTCGCCCAAGCCCATTTGCGTTGGTATGTATAGAGAGAGAGCTATGACGGCTTGAGTAAAAGATAACCCCACAGCTCGAACAAAACAATTTGAACAAGCCATTTGGATTTAGGTATATCAAAAATGAAGGGAATGAATGTTGAGGTGACAGTGCCGACCCATCTGAGATGCCCTATCTCGTTGGAGGTGATGAAGGATCCTGTCACTCTCTCTACCGGCCTTACTTACGATCGGCACAGCATTGAAACCTGGTTAGATGCCGGCAACAATGTCTGCCCCGTCACAAACCAGATTCTGCATAATCATGACACAATTCCAAATCACGCTCTCCGTCAAATTATTCAAGATTGGTGTGTGGCCAATAGCGGCCGTGGAGTCGAGCGAATTCCTACACCCAAGGCACCTCTCGATCCCGCACACCTAAATGCAATTCTGAAAGAAATTTCGTCGGGTGAGAAGGAATCCATATGCAAGCTGAGGCGACTGGGTGGGGAAAGCGATAGGAATAAAAAATGCATTGCCTCCTCAAATGCATCCTCTGTTCTCGCATCTGTTATAGCCAAGCACAGCGCCCAGGCTTTGAATCAGTCGCAACAGTCAGTAGAGATTTGCGAAGAGGCTCTGGGGGCTCTGATCATGACTTTGCCCTTGACATCCCATGCCTTGGATACGCTTGCCTTATCCGAAGCCATTGCTTGTCTTGTATGCAATCTCCGAGAGGGCAATCCCGAGGCAAAGGAGAGTTCTGTTACAATTCTTCGTGAAATGATTTCCAAGGATAAATACAGAGGCATAATAGAAAAAAGCGAAGGATTGACAGAAGGGTTGGTGCAACTTCTGAGAGAGCCCATATGCCTAGCGGTGACAAAATCAAGCCTGGCATTAATCTACAACATTGCCCTAAGGAAAAGATACCGTAGCAAGGTCGTGGAGGCGGGAGCTGTTCCTTTGCTGGTAGAGATGCTTGTAGACGGAGATCGGAGCATTTGTGAAAGGGCATTGTTGGCGCTGGACGTCCTTTGCCACTGCACTGAGGGCCGATTGGCTACTTCTGCACATGCCTTAACTCTACCAGTGGTTGTTAAAAAGATGTTGAGAGTATCTGATTCAGCCATCGAATAAGTTACTCTTGTTAGTGCAGGTGGGATGCTGTGAGCAAACGAGGTACAAATCGACCAAGTTACTCAAACTTCTCAACGCTTACACACATGATTGCAAATGTGCAGAGAGACTCCATTTGCGTCATGTCAAGCGTTCATTCTAGATTGAGTAATTTGGCGACCATCGGGCAATGGAGAAACTATTTAATGTAAATATGTACATTTTTTGGGGGGTTGTTTTGAAGATTATATACAATTGATCTATTTGCGAAATTACCAGGTTTAATTAACGAGATGCCTAATGCATTATAATCGCTTAAAACCAGTGGTTTGGAAAACGTGAGAGATAACTAAGGAGAAAAGTTAGACCAAAAATCTCCAAAATTAAAAACTTAATATAAAACCTACGAGTCGTGCTTCACCGAGTCCATCTTGCAGAAGGAATATTTTAAGTTATGCAACTGATAAGCCAATAATTTTTAATCGTACTGATTTATTAGCCGATAGGCTATTATGGTTGAGAATTCAACCGGATAAGTCTCACTGTCTGATGTCGGCTGAGAGTATTCCAGTTGGATTCTAGTTTGAGACATGCCATCCGCATTTTCCTGTTTGAGATAATATATTTTATTATAATACCCTAATCTCCTCTATTCGTGTTGTACGTTAGGTATGCAAATATCACTTCTGGAAGTCACTGTGCTCGCCCTCACCAAATCCCAAACTGAATCACCCAACCACGAGGAATTTGGATTGATCGACAAGATGCATTGATGAGGAGAGGGCGTGGGTAACCATACAAGATCATGCAGTTAATAAGCATGGCATCCCCCTACTCACCCCATACTTCCGTCCACCTTCCCACGTGAATGGAGTAAGTACCGGCAATGGAAAACTTCTCGATGTTAGAGTGGGTTTTCCGATTTGCATGGCCGTCTTCCTTATGCAGTCCAGTAACCAGCGCACGGTATACAATCCATTCATTAATGCAAAGGTATGGGTTAGGTGTTAGTCAGGATGGTTTCGAAGCGGTGCATGGAAGAGATGTAGTTGGCCTCATCAGCACATACAGCCAGCAGTGAATGGTAGAATTGAATTCTTCATCGCTCAACAGTAGGGGGAGACAATATTCAGGTAAGAGCATTGATGGAGAGTCGCTATGCTGAGCAAGGGAACGACTAACCAAATGATATTCTCTTATAACTACAGCTTCCAGATCGTAGGAGTTGTGGAACAAACTGATATCCTCCTAAACTTGTTTCTCCATAGCCAGAGCCAATTGGAATGTCTTGTGAATTTCAAACAACGACCTGACATTCATTATACCAGATATTTTCTCTTCTTATCAGGGAAAAAATTATAAGAGAAAAGAAAGAGCAGAGATGAATTCCAGACTAAGGTGTCTCAACATAAAGTATTCGTGGTAGGTGACCGCTTTTGAGCTCGCGATCCCACGGAGCTAATCATGCAAAGGAAAGCTGTGAGTTTTAGCAGAAGGGACTTCAAAATATCTGACTCCAAAGGTAACATCGTTCTCAAAGTCGACAGAAAGGCGATGTGTCTCCGTTACTCTACTTACAATGAAACTGAAGGTACACCTAACAATTCATTTTTGATATTGATGCATCCCTCATGCATATTGCATGCTTGGCGATATTTTTTAGGATTCTTAATAAAGAAGACTTAAAGTTCATCAATGAGTTCTATGTTTGTGCATGCGAAATGCATGGAACAAACCATTGCAGTTAGTATTTATTTTTAGATAAAGAGATCTTTTGCTGTTTAGATTAACAGTTTGTAATGAGAATGATGAAGTAAGAGGAGGAGAATCAATAAAATATTGATGTATGTTAAAACATTATGTGTTTTTTGTTGTTGTTTATTGTTAATTGTCTGTGTTTCAGAATCTACATTCATAGGCATAATTAGTGGATTCATTTGCAGTGTTTAATAGGGTTGTATTGCAGATGTTTAATATGGAAAAGGTCAGAGCCTCAATCTCTTCTCACTCCAAATATTCAGTGTTTCAGCTCAAGACGAGATTTCATGTGTTGATGGCAGATATCAAGGGCAAAACTCTGTGATTTTCATGTTAGGGGCAGCTGCAATATTTATGAAGGCGATCAGATCATCGCAGAGAGGTAGATCTAGAATCTATGAAAAGTAAAGCTTGAAGCTTACAACCTGAGGGGAAGATGTACCCTTGGGAGAAAGGATACCTGAAGAGATCAATCTTGAAGGCATATGGCAGCTGGCGATAGTTGCAATAGAGACCGACGAAAAAATAGCGTATGGAATACCAAATTGCTTGGCTACTTCCTTAATGAAGAAAACAGCCAGGTACAAAGGCGTCTACAACTAAAGCCGCTATGGAAAAATCCTTGGCGGTGGATTTAAAAACCTCTGCTGAGCAAAACCCTAGGGACAAAAATACCCTTTCTAGGTCTGCCTCTTCTTCTTTTTCATTAAATGACGGGGGTTTGATGATGGCTGTTGCAGGAGAAACGTGTGGTGTTCTGAATCGGTGTGGTTCGTGCAGGAAGATAGTGGGTTTGACAAGATTTAAGTGCAAATGTGGGGATATTTTATGTTCATTGCATGGCTATTCTAAAAATCACGAGTGTTCTTTTGATTACAAGGTGGCCGATTAGAGGGATATTGAGAAGGCGAATCCTCTTGTGAAGGCCGAGAAACTTCAGATAATTTCCGATTAGGTTGGGGTTTTAATCTATTTTAGTGTTAGGGTAAAGGTTCATTTTTCTTTTCTGGGTTAGGGTTTTATTTTCATTTTTTTATTTGTTTTCTCAGTTTGTGTTACGAGCCACAAGGCTTTTATGTCTACAATTGTACAGTTTAAATTTGGGTAATTTTTTATCTATAGGTTTGGAGGGGTGTAGGTTATTCATATGATCCTGATGAATTCGATAGAACAATTTCAGTAATCAAAATTTTAATAGCGTATTGTAGCTATCAATTTTGTTGAATTTAAAAAAAAAAATCATTATTTGAATTTTAGTAAATTGTAACAGCAGCTCTGTAATTCTCCTGCATTTGAGGAAATGGTTTCAATAAATTGGTTTAATTTGGATATCTTGAATGAGTTTGTGTAGAGAGCATGTGAGCTTTTGCAAGAACGGTATGAAGTCAGGGAAAATAAATCCACAAAAAATGTAATTTGGCAGTTATTGCATCAGCAGGTTCTTACTGACTGGATGCAAACTTCTATTAGACAACTTTATTGTTTCTTGCCCTAACAAATACAGTATGTAATTGATGCAGAGACCAAGGATTTTGAAAGGTATGCAAAGAGTGGGTAGTGGCTTGGAATAAGCAGGCTGTTACATCTCAACTGTAATCACAAAGAGTTGTCTACTTCAATGCATGTATCATGCATAGTATTCATCACTTTGATTTGTAAGGTGAAATTTGAAATCACCATTCAATTTGTCTACATGACTAGAAATTTCAAAGCAAGCCTAGAAATCTTGATTGGTTTGCCATGTATGTTAAATCAAAAGAAATGTATAGAAATCAAGTAACATCAATAGTTACGATGGATGTAATTTTCTGACTTCCACAACAGTCCCAAAGCATTATATATTGTACAAATTGTTTATTTGTTTTGACACATTGCCGTTGTTTCGATCTTTTGGGAATTCCTCATAATCATGCATTTGAAAGCATTTTTATTAATCTTTATTTTTATAAACTTGCTCAGGATTAGTAATTCTTGATGCCAATCTGGTTATGTTGTTTAGAACTTGTTCCTCTTATTTTATTTCCAGTGTCCTTTTCCATTGAGTACACTAACAAACTATAGATGGATATAACAACTAATTCAATTCCTTGTTAACAACTGCATTTGAAGGTGGTGAAGATTTGTTTGGCTGCACAAATAGTCATTTTCATTGATGAGCATGAGATGATCAAACCTTTAGTATTCACAATAAACTGGTAATAGATTGGTAATAGATTGATTGATATTGGTATAAGAAATCTTTTATATAAAAAGATTATAGATGATCGATTGATTTACAACAATTTGGTTGTCTGTTATTACACACAGAGACTGGTTTATGACATAGATGTTTGAAAGAGATTGTTTATCTGGTGTGTTTTCTGGTTCCTAATTGAAATTGTATGGTTTGTTATCTGCAAGATCATTATCACTGTTTGGAGGGTTTTGTGGAGAATCAGTGCTTTTGGTATATGAGCATTGTTAGAAAATAATATCTCATTTTTAGTGTGCTGTGTTTTATTTTGTGCATTGTGCAAACAAAATTACTTGAAAAATTGAAATGATCTAAGACCTTTTAAGTACAGTCCAAAGTGGTAGAAAGCAATGTGGGAGATAACTACAACCGTGGAGAAGTAGGAAACTCATTCCTTTGCTTAGAAGTTGGCTAAGAATTGTGAAGTGTTTTTCCTATGTCTGTAGGTCTTGAAGACAAATGACATATATCATAGAACTTCATCGTCAACCACCAACAATAATAACCAATTTAATATATCATAGAACTTGTGATTATATCCTACTATCGGCGTAACCATTGCACCTCGTTGAGGTGCAAGCGCTAGTTTTATTGAATGTGAGAGTCATTTGTATTATCCACGATCATTTATGCTGAGCTGTTCACAATGTAATACCTAAGGAAAATCTTGCACTATATTGTTTACATGAACGTACACACTGAGCTAGGTAATTCAAACACTGTGC
Source organism: Sequoia sempervirens (assembly GCA_007258455.2). Lineage (NCBI taxonomy): Eukaryota > Viridiplantae > Streptophyta > Pinopsida > Cupressales > Cupressaceae > Sequoia > Sequoia sempervirens. The sequence continues at coordinate 17,153,327 of VDFB02049217.1, read as the reverse complement.
GCACCGACTCCAACTTCTATGGAATGCACTTCAAGCTCTTTCGAATTAATCCGCACCTTACACGTTTTAATTTTTTTTTTAATTTGAAATTTCTATCATCAGATTAAGTGTTTCTCAATTAAATTGTATATTTTTTTATTTGATAAGAAATTTCTCATTCAATAATAAAAATTGTATAATCATTATATTTTTAAATTTAAATTTTTTTAATAAATCAATTTTTTTATAAAATATATTTTCTCACAATTTAATAATTTTTTTATATTTATTTATATTTTCAAAACATATGTTTCATATATTATGTTATCTACACTATATTCGTATTCATTTTCAATATTGAATCCAAATTTGATTTGAAGATTAATAAACAAAACTTTTAATCTCAAGTTCATTAAGGAATTATTTCATCAAAAAGTTAGCTTTCATAATATAAAATATTCCTCTAACTTATATTTCATAATATAAAATATAGTTATGGAAGATTATAAATTATATATAGGAAATCAGTATTAAAGGATATTTTTTATAAAATTAAGTTATTGTTTAAAATGATAAATATTTTTTATTATTCAATTATTTTAAAGTTTATTATTCATTATTTAATATATTCTCTAACATTTTTTATGAACAAAGTTAAAGTAATTGACATGATAGCACATAGTGGACTGGAATATGAGTGTGTTAACAAAATTAATTTAAAATATATTAAAGTATCGACATGTATTAAAGTAATAATGAAAAGATATAATAAAGAATATATAACTGACAAACCAAATAAAAAATTAAAAGACATATGAATTGGTGCATAAGTTTCAACCAAAAAAAATATATAAATGGAAAGAAAAAGAAAAAAGGTGGACAAAAAGTAATTACGAATTGAGGAAAAAGGTACAAAGGGGAAGGTGCAACAATAATTTCGCTATTAAAAAAATAAATCTAAAATATAACATGAATAAAATTTTAATACTTCCAACATAATACTTTGTTAAATTATTTTTAAGGGTGAAAAAGTAATTTCTAAAATGTAATTTATAAATAACATTTTGCTTTCTATTTTATCATGAAAATAGTATTTGTTAGAAAATAGTTTGTATATATTTTATTTTGGAATAGTTTTTTTTTTTTAAATCATTTTTTTATTAAGAGGGTTATAAATTATATATTATAAATAAATATGATTTATCAATTAATTTTTATTAATTTTGTGATATATTTTTTTTAATAAAATTAGTGTATAATAAAAATGCTTATATTTATAATACTTATTCAATTTATAATATTATCATAGAAAAAATAAAAATAGAATAGTATATGCAACAATTAAATTTTATCTATATGTATACATTTAATTATTTATAATTAATCAAGAAGATAAGTAGGCTTCATTACCAAGAGGGTCATGTTATGTTTGTAATAGGGAGAGAGAGGGAGGGATAAGGATGTAAAGAGAGAGGGGGGAATTGTTAGAGTAATAGGTTAATTACTTAATTAATTTAATCATGTTGATTAATTAATTAAGTCACCTTTACTTTATTTTTCACTTAAGCTAAACTTAGGCCCATTAATAATTAATTAATTATTAATTATTAGTTAATCACTTTTAGGGTTTTGATCTCATTTCATAAGGATTGATCTCTTTGTAATTATTCAATTAGTTTTTATGCACTTTTGTTTCACGACAAACAAAGCACTATTCTTGTGTTTTGGTTATCTCTTCTATGTGACATGTTACTTGCTTGTAGGTGTTCATTGGGTTCTATGAGGTTGTATTTCTCAACTTCAACATGGTATCAGAGCTTTAGATCTACTGCTTCCTATTCATTTTTTGAGAGATCTTGTCCTGAAAGTGACATTTTTGTGCATCTTGAGTCAAATTGGAGCTCACCATTACATCTAGAATGCTCGAATTAGTCAATATTGACCTTTGTTTTGTCAAATTTGGATTCAAAGCGTCAGATCTGTGAGGGTTTGAAGATACAATAGTTTTTTTTGCTATATCTAGAGGTGGGAAAAAAATCAAGTCATTTTAGGCAAAAATAGACAGTGCCATTGCGTCTAGAGTGGCTAAAGACCTAAAGATGAATTACTGTTTCACAAAAATCTAAGAATTTTTTTTTTGGAGGCACAGTTTACGAGGTTAAAAATCCATACAGCGGTATGGAATCTATACCGTGTATTGATCTATACACCTTTCTACAGCACCATTGAATTTTTGGTTCAAAAAATTTCACGTTGGGTTTAAATTTTTTTTTTGCAAGTTTAAAAAGACATTTTCATGCCTTTGAATCTTTGCAAGAATTTTTAAATCAAAAAAACTTGCTACACTTTTTATGACATAACAGTAGCATTTTCTACAAAATATTCCAAGCTCCAACCCCCAAATCCATAAACTGGGCACCCATATGTCTCGGGGCCAAAATTTTAAGCCCTTTGTTTGGTTTTAGAAGGCTAATTGTGCACCTTTCACAAAATCAAGTATATCCTGGGCATATGAACTTTTTTTTTCAAAAACTTTATATCATCGGAAAGCTGGTTCCAAGCCCATTCTAGATCTTGAAATTTTAAGCCCTTTGTTTGGTTTTAGAAGGCTAATTGTGCACCTTTCACAAAATCGGGTATATCTTGGGCATATGAACTCTGTTTTTCAAAAAACTTTATATCGTCGAAAAGTTGGTTCTGAGCCCGTTCCAGATCTGGAGGTAATTTTTTCTGAGTTTTTACCAAAAAAAATCTACTTTCATTTGAAGGTAACTCTTCTATTCTACACTTCTAAGGCCGTAACTTTTGCATACAGACGCCATTTTTTGAAAACGAATAGGCATTAGAAAGGTGTTTGAATTCTCTTTTCAAATCTGTAGTTTATTTTATCAAAAAATTTACCAAGTACATAGAGATTTTTCTAAAGTATTTTTTTCTTTTTCACACTTTCTAGCTTTCAAATTTGTATTGGGGTTTGGTTTTTTGTGTTGTGGGGGGTTTTTTTTCTTGATTTCTATATATACACATCAAAAAATAGAAACCTCCATCATTAAACACATTTCAAAACCATAAACATCATGGTGGATCACATATCAGTTGACCGTCTTTCCCCACACAATTATCATACTTGGAAGGTACTTATGTCAAGACTTCTCATGTCAAAGGGGTTATGGTCCTATTTGGATGAGAATCAGCCTTAGTTGACATGTCCATTTGAGATTCTACAACACAAAAATAAAATGGATGAGGATATGGGCTTTTTGTCATTACATGTTACATACAATCTTTTATTTCACTTGGAGGGTTGCACAACTCCTTGGGCTATGTGGACTAAGTTTCATGATCTTTTTGGCACCATTAATTAGTTCAGGGCACTTCAGATTGAGGCTGAATTGACCACCTTGGTACCTGATTCTTTTCCATCTATTGAGGATTTCTTGATGAAATTCAAATCACTCAGATCATTGTTATAGGGTTGTGGTAAGAACAAAACAGACACTGAGTGTAAATACCTAATTCTATCTAAGCTTCGAGGTTCATTTCAGATATTCTCTTCTATGTATTCTATTCCACCATGAATGCTTTGGGTCCATGATTTACCATGTCCACCATTGAGGTATTCTGTAATTGATTGACACATGAGTAGGTCAAGCTAACATAGTTGGATCCTCTTCTAGGGTCAAAGAACTAAGCATTGGTAGCTCAGACATCTTAGGGGAAGCAGAAGTAGAAACAGAAGTCGAAGACATATTTAGTAGGCAATGAGAGTTCCTCCAAGCCACCACCAAAGTCTAATTCAAAACCACAATCCAACCCTAAGCATGGTAAATCTTCTAAGTCTGGTGAGTCTTCCTCCAAGACTAAGAAGAAATCAGGTGATCCTTGTAGTTTTTGTGGCCAGGAAGGTCATCCAATTTTTAGGTGTTGGAAACGATTAGAGGCTTTAGAGGAGGCCATGCAACAACATCATATCACCTCACCTCATTCACCTTCCCTAGACATAGGGAAAGGTCATGCTCTTTCTGCACAAGCATTACCTTCAGGATCCACTTGGATTCTAGATTCTGGTGCTTCTCACCATATGACACACACTCAAGAGTCTGTCACCACACTTGTGGCCCATTGTGGCACTTCATAGATTGCAGTTGGTGACTCTCAACAACTTACTATTATGGGTTCAAGTTTTATTTCATTGGATGGTGGTTGTCTTCAGGATGTACTTGTTGTTCCTAAAATTTTGAAAAACCTCCTTTCCATTTATCAGATTTGCCATTCTAGCACTGGTAAGACAATTGAGTTCTCACCACATGATGTGGTTATTTGAGACCTACATGATCTTGATTTGGTTGTGGCTACTAAGAGTGTTGATATTGCATCCTGGGTGATCCCACAATAATGGGTTATAGTGTTTGGCCAAACTTGACATTAAAATTAGTACTTTTCATGAGATATTCACTTTCTTACACCTATAGCAGCTAAACCATTAAGAGTTTGAAGATGAATCAAACTAGTTATTTGTTAGATCTTTTGTGTAGATTCTAATTATATTTAAAAATAAAAATAAAAAAATAAATTGTTAATCATTTTATGTAATTTTTAATAACTTATTTTTTCTACTAATCAGCATTTTTAAAAAGTGATGTTTACTTTGGACTGCACAACTTGTTTTATAGACATGATACAATTCTAATTTTTAAAATACAAAATTTTCACACCAATATATAGTGCATGGATATTTTTTCATAATTTTTTTTTGCATAATTTATTTTTAATTAATTTTCCAAGTCAAAGTAATTGTAATTTGGACAGAGGTGTACTTTGACCCGCATAACTTTTTTTGTATTCATTTGAATTAACTTATTCTTTTTTTGTTGGAATAAGGAAATCAATACCTAGTGCACATGTATTTTTTAGAAAAAAAAATCTCTATTTTTCTATTTTTTCGTATGTGGGAAAGAAAGAACTTGATGTTCATTGAAAATTCTACATTCACAAGAAATAAAAAATAAATATAATAATAAAATTAAACATATTTAAAATTATACTCTTTAGGAAGCTTATAATAAGGGATGCATACTTACAAAACATAAATTTTAAATGAATTCATTTGATCACCCAAAAGTTAAATCAAAAGTGGTTTTTTATAAGCATTTTGATAGGTGTAGAGGAGACTCGATTATAGGTATGACTTAAATCTAACAAGGTTCTATCCAAGCGGGTTTGATCAATCCATATTTAATTAAAATCATTTAAATGGAACCTTTAAAGTCTTAAATCATTGTATTTTCTAAAAATATGTGATTTCAGGAAAAAATCAAGACATCCCAAAAAGTGTAACCCATTATTGTGGCAGCACCCTCTTGCTTATACAAATTTGATGGCTTTGAGAGTATAGATGTTTCAGGTTCATCTCTTATAGTGAATGTAGACATTGTGAGTAGGCTTTGGCATGAGCGTTTTGGCCATGTCAATTACAGATATCTACAACAAATGAGTACACTAGCACTTGTGATTGGGCTCCCACAGATTTCCTATACTTATGGTGTTTGTTGAGGTTGTGTACTTGGAAAACATCACCAAGATTATTTTCCTATGGATAGAGCCACACGTGCTAAGGCACCCTTGAAGTTGGTACATAGTGATCTCATGTACTTTCTCACTTCATTTTTAGGGGACAAATATGTGCTTACATTTATTGATGACTTCTCTAGACGTACATGGGTGTACTTTCTTAAGTACAAGTTTGATGTATTTGATTCATTCAAGATCTTTAAGACATTTTTGGAGAAGTAGTCTAGTATTTCTATCAATAGGACACACACAGATAATGGGGGGATTTTGTTAATTAGGCTTTTAGGGATTTCTGCACTGAGCATGGTTTACATCATCAGTTTATAGTACCCTACACCCCTCAGTAGAATGGTGTTACTGAGAGAAAGAACATTATTTTTTGGGAGACGTCCAATTGTATGATACATTCACGGTCTAGAATTAATTCTTCATTTTGGGCTAAGGCAATCAATTGTGCCAATTATATTTAGAATCAGATGCCTCATAAGGCATTGTGACATATGACTCCTGAGGAGGCTTGGACCCATGTCAAGCCTGATGTTTCTACATTCTGAGTTTTTGGTAATGAGGCTTGGGCATTTATTCTTGATGCTCAGTGGAAAGCCATGGAGAGGAAAAGTTGATCACTCATATATTTTGGCTACTATGAGGATGTTAAGGCGTATAGGTTGTTTGAACCTGATTCCAAAGAGGTCTTGTTTCGGTGAGATGTCCAGTTTGTTGAGCACTTTCCTTAGATGGATTCTTCATCGCCAGCTTCTCCCTCACTACCTAATCCTCCCTCTTCATTTCTTGAGGATTGTTTATCTCTTGAGAATGATGCAGATGATGATCCACCATCCCCACCACTACTTGATATAGAACATTTTCCCAAGTGGGCCCAATTTACTGTAGAGGTAGTTAGATCTTTGGTAGGTGATCCTTTAGATTCTCGTTGTACACGTGCACAGTCTTCAGGTGCTAGTCTTTTGAGTCATGCCATTTCAGATGATCCTTAGAGGTTTTCAGAGGTGACATGTCACCCTGAGTGGGATGGGGCTATGGAGGAGGAGTATTCTTCTTTGATTAAGAATAATACTTGGGATCTTTGTCATCTTCCTAAGGGAAGAAAGTTGGTTTGGTGCAAGCAGGTGTACGGTACCAAGTTTGCTACAGACGGTTCAATAGATAAGTACAAAGCAAATATTATTGCAAAGGGGTTTTCTTAGGTTGAGGGTATTGATTTCTCTGAGACCTTTTCTCCTATTGCCAAGATGAATTCTATTCACTTTGTACTATCACTAGCAGCTTCATAGGGATGGACACTTTTTTAGATGGATGTGAAGAGTTCCTTCTTGCATGGGGACCTACATTTGGAGATCTATATGGAGAAGCCTCAGGATTTTGTGCAGGACACTTCTTTGGTTTGCAGACTTCGACGTTCATTGTATGGTCTCAAACAAGCCCCTCGAACTATGTATGAGAAGATGGACTCTTTTTTGCTTTCCTCTCACTTCACACACTATCATTCTGATCCCATAGTGTACATTCAATGTCAGAAGGGTGATCTTTTGATCCTTGTGCTATATGTTGATGATCTCATTCTTACAGGTAGGTCATCCTCTATGATTCAGAGTGTTCAGAGAGCTTTGATGGAGTAGTTTAAGATGACTAATGTTGGTCTTTTGCATTATTTTCTTGGTCTACATGTTATTCTGTCTTTGGATGGGATTTCCATATATCAGCAGAAGTATGCTCCAGAGATTTGGCATGCTTGATTGCAAGCCTTCCCCCACACCATTGCAGTCAAGTGTTGTTACGTCTTCCACTTGCACTACTCCTTCAACAGACTCTACATTATAGAGGTAGTTGGTTGGAAATTTGTTGTACCTGATGCATTCACAACCTGATCTTTCCTTTGCAGTTGGTCTTGTCTCTAGGTTCTCCCACGATCCATATGAGAGCCATTGGCAATCTTCCAAACATATCTTGAGGTACATTTGGGGCACCACATAATATGACATTCACTACACATCAGGATCCCCTCACATTGTTGGCTTCACTGAATCAGATTGGGCTGGTGGTGTTAATGATCGAAAGTCTACTTCTGACTTTATTTTGGTTCTGGTCCTATCACATGGTCTGGCAAGAATCAATAGGATATTGCATTAGATCATCTATAGAGGCTGAGTACTGAGCCAACGATGTTAGCTAGAGTCAAGAGATTTTATGGCTTCGACAATTGATGACAGAGTTTGGGTTTCCTCCTAATAGTCCCATTGTTCTTTTGTGTGACAATTAGAGTGCTATACACATTTCCCACAATCCAATGGAGCATCAGTAGATGAAGCACATTGATATCCACATGCACTTCATCAAGCACTTGATTCAAGATGGTTCTCTCATCTTGGAGTACATTCTTACAGAAGCACAAGTTGTAGACATCCTCACAAAACCTTTGGCATCGCCACACTATCTTTAGTTGTGATCTATGCTTGGGTTGAAGGAAGTTGTCCTTCGGGGTTCTTTGTGAGGCCTTCCCTCCTTTGTGTTTTTTTTAGCATGTTGTCATCTCTTTTCAAAATAGAGTTTTTCCCATGAGGTTTTCTCTATTTTCTCTGCTTTACAAAGATTTGGTTGTATTTGGGTATGCCATCTGGCCTTGTTTTCATGACCCATCTTTGCTTTCATTTATTTAGTCATTAGTTTTTTAGCTTCTCCCTAAGTTCATATTAAGGGGGGTGTTAGAGTAATAGGTTAATTACTTAATTAATTTAATCATGTTGATTAATTAATTAAGTCACCTTTACTTTATTTTTCACTTAAGCTAAACTTAGGTCCTTTAATAATTAATTAATTATTAATTATTAGTTACTCACCTTTAGGGTTTTGATATCCATTCATAAGGATTGATCTCTTTGTAATTATTCAATTCTTGTTTATGCATTTTTGTTTCACGAAAAGTAGAGCGCTATTCTTGTGTTTTGGTTATCTCTTCTATGTGACATGTTATTCACTTGTAGGTGTTCATTGGGTTTGGTGAGGTTGTATTTCTAAACTTCAACAGGCATGAGAGAGAGATGGGGTAAGAAGATAGAGATAGAGAGGAAGATAGGATAGAGATGGAGACTACTATGAGGAGACAAGTATGGAGAGGAGGGAGAGAAAAGGAAAGGGAAGAGGGATAGATAGAGATGGAAGAGATACAAATACAAATATGAAGAGAGAGGAAGAAAATTTAAGAGAGGGAGGCATATAAGGGTAGAGAGACATTGAGAGATAATGAGATAGATATAGGAGAGATGGAAGAAGAAATATGGAGATATAAAGATAGATATGCAAAGAGATATAGATATAGAGGTCTAGGAAGAGGGAAAGAGGGGAGAGAGGGAGAGTGATAGAAGGCTAGAGAGAAGGATAGATCTCTAGAGATAGAGGGGGAGAAAGGAAAATTGAGGTAGAGATGAATATAGAGCAAGAGAGGGAGACAAATAAATAGAGAGAGGGAGAGGGAGAGATAAAGAGAGAGAGAGAGGGGGAGAGATATAGAGGAAGAGATAAAGATATATAGAGGGAGAGGGAGAGAGTGATAGAGAGACATATAAATGGTGAGATAGAGTGTTAGAGATAATAGATATAAGGAGATATAGAAAGAGGGGAGAGGGAGAGAGAGAGAGGTAGAGGTAGAGGTAGAAAATATAGATTGAGAGAGAGATAGACATATATGCTCAAAGAGAATGAGAGAGAGATAATATATATTGGAAGAGATATGGAGAAAGGTAAAGATAAAGATATAGACAGGGGAATAGGGAGGGAGTGAAGAAAGGAGAGATGGGGAGAGAAATAGAGAGAGGGGAGATAAGTAGAGAGATATAAAAAGAGGGAGTGATAAAGAGAGAGGGAGAGAGAGTAAGAGATAGGGATAGAAAGAGGGAGATGTGAAGATAGAGATAGAGGGGGAAATATTAAGAGATGAAGGAGATGATAGAGACAAGTAATAGATCTAGAGGGATAGAGATAGAGAGAGGCGAGATATAAAGATAGAGAAAGGGGGAGAGATAAAGATAGAGAAAGGGGGAAAACATACAAAGTGTGTGAGTATGAATGAGTGAGAGATATATAGATGGGGAGGGGGAAATAGGGGTTGTGTGTGTGTGTGAATGAGTAAGAGATATAAAAATAGAGGTAGAGAGGGAGAGATATATATAAATAGATATAGAAAGGGAGAGAGGGGGTGATAAATGGAGAGATGATAGAGAAGTGGAGAGATATAGAAAGATGGAGAGATAAATATATACATATATAGGGAAAGATAGGGGAGGAGAGAGAGATATAGGAAGAGGTAAGGAGATAGGGATAGGGGAGAGAGATAGAGACAAATATATATAGAGAGAGATGGAGATACATATTAATATATCTATAGAGAGGGAGAGATGGAAGGATAGGGAGATGGAGAAATAGAGATAGAAAGAGAGAGAGAGAGAGAGAATGAGAGAGTGAGATATGGAGGGATATAAAAATAGAGATAGGAAGTGATATATATATATAGAGAGAGAGGTAGAGGGAGATAATTACTCTAAAATTCCATTTGAAGATGCATCTCCAAATTTAATTCCAATTTCACCAATACAAAGGGGGCACACATGTCAATTTCCCTTACAATTATCTTGGTGACTAACAATCCACAAATCACAAGGATTGACTCTTTCAAAGGCATAAATTGATATAAGATCAAGAGAAAGAGTGCGATTAACACTTGTTGCTATATTACGTGTTAAGTCCTTGGGATGGACCTAGAATCTCACCACCATTTTCATACATTTGTTATGAAAACATGAAAACATGGAAGCAACTCACAAAAAGGAAAGTTGAGGAAGAAAGACTCAAATATTTGGAAACACAATAATTTTATATAATGTATACATTATTGGGGATAATTCTTCTATTAATAGTTTTGGGATGAAATGCATAAACAATATATTAAAAGATAATGAATGAGATATTTTATTTTAAACAAAAAAATATGAAATGCCTCAATAATTTTTAAGTATGCGAGCTAGATAGATATATATGTGAGCTAGGTATATGGCTTACATCTATTAGATATATGTTGCACTATAGATGCTACTAGCATAGATATCTCAATACATATATCTAAAAGGAGATATTAGTCTTGAAGCACCTATTTATTTTCAAAAACAATTTCAACATAGGTGCCTTGAGATTGATACCTCTCGGTACCTTTTAGATAGATGTATTTAAGATATCTATGTTAGTTTTAACATTTATCTTTATAAAAAATATTTACACATACTTGGGCCATGAATAACATAAAATTATAAACTAAAAAGTAAAATTATCTTTACTTTTATATTAATACGATTCACTAAATGTAAATCTAACCTAACTGTAACATTTAACCATAAAGGTTAATAAATAATCCTCATTTAATTACTAATAGTTAAGAAAATATTAAATTTTGCCACTCTATATTAAATGCCTCGATATGATGAATATGTTATGTTATTGCATAGTTAGTGATAATTGCATAAATAAGAATAATAAATTACACACTTAAACTAGCTTAGATATCTTATATACATCTATCTAAAATGCGCTGAGAGATATTAGTCTTGAGAAACCTATTTTAAATTGTTATTGAGAATAGATAGGCACCTCGAGACTAATATCTCTCAGAATATTTTATATAGATGTATATAAGATAACTAAGCTAGTAGCATCCGCAATACACAATGTAAAATAATAATTGATCACATATTTTGTTTTTAATAAATAATTATAATACTTTACAAATTATGATTCATATCATATTTATTCAGATGCACAAAGAGATGTGTACAATAGGAATTCATAATGAATGAGACAATTCATCTTTTATAACAAAAATTTAATATTAATATTAATAGAAGAGTTCACTTGAAAAATATATACATCACATAAAAATGTTATGTTTCCAAAGATTTTAGTCTATCTTCCTCTGCTTTTGTTTTGGCGAGTTGCTTTCTTGTCTTCATTTTTTCATAACGATCATATGTAAATGGCGGTGAGATTCTAATTCCATCCAAAGACTTAACACGTGATAGAGCAACAAATTTTAATCCTTCCCTTTCTCTTGGTCGTATATCAATTGTTTCCTTGGAAAGAGTTAATCCTTGTGATTTGTGGATTGTTAGTGCCCAAGCCAATTGTAGGGGCAATTGATATGTGCGTCCCCTTTGTATTAGTGAAATTGGAATTAAATTTGGAGATGCATCTTCAAAAGGAATTCCAAAGTAATTATCAATTTCAACCATAACATATGTAGGTAGATTTGGTGGGCCACATCTAGGTTTGTATATGATATTTTTGATGTATCCTAAAGCTCCATTGACAAGACCTACTTCTATCCATAAATTAGATGTTAACATGACCCTTGCATCCTTTGAAATTAATAATTCAAGATCCAATTCATCATTCTGACCTTCTGTTGGATTAGCACTACCTTGTTTGGTTGCAATGCTACGGGCTACTGGTCTTCTTAATGAATGTAACCTTTTTCTGTTATGGATATGTGGATTATCATTTGTTGCAAATAGATGAATATTATTATCAAAATCCTCCTTAATTGTTGAATGTAGTGAAGCATTTGTTCTTGTCATGAGTAATTTCCAAACATCTATGGTTGGATATGCATTTCTAATATTTTTGAGTATTTGGAGAAACCTTTTTCGGTTTTCACTTTCACCTTCTTGTCTAAACAACTTATCTAAAGTAACAACTGTCTTAAAATCTTCCCATAATTTTTTTGCATGTACATTACTATCATAAGGTGGTTTGCCACTTATAGGAGGTAGTTTTCCCACATCCCCCACCAAAATGATTGATCTTCCACCAAAACTCATGTTTGATTTTTCAGGATAAGCCTGACATAGTCTTGAATCAATATTTTGTAACAAATTTTATCCAATAAATCTCATTTCATCAATGAATATTTATTTTATATGTTGAATTTCTTCTTGAAGACTTGTGAGCCTTGTTCCTTCTAATTCAACAAAATCTGCAATAGGTATTCTTAAAGTTGAATGAATTGTTGACACGCCAATGTTAAAGGCTACAACTCTAGTTGGTGCTAGTAATAATAAGGGAGAACATTCTGGCTGTGATGCATCATAAAGAGCGTGATGAATTGCATTAATCCAATATGATTTACCCGTTCCAACTATTCCTTAAATTATCATGTATAGTGGCACGACATCATCCTGTTGATTATAACGTGACATAATAATATCAAGTGTTTTTTTTTCTTAGCACCTAATGTTCCATATGATATAGTTGACAACATATCATTAGGTATCAGTAAGCCATTTTCTTTCATAGTGTTGAAAAAATTTATTGCATTATTTGTGTAATCTTCTCCTTGATATTTAGCACTACATGGAGTTTGTCTATCAATATCTCTTCTTCCTAACATATCTATTTCTATTGCATCCATAATCTCTCCACAGTGTAATCTTGATATGATCTCCCACTCATGTTCAATTATATTTTGATCATTTTGTAAATTATCATCATCTTCATAATCATTGTGATTTTCAGTTTCATTTGAAATAATTATTTGTTCTAAATTCCATGGATCATAATTGAGTGAGTCCCAATTTGGAATAATTGTATTATCATCAAGTCCAATATCCCTTTGTATATTACAAAATGGCTTGTACAATAATAACTCTGACCAACAAAAATCAACCCACTTTTCTGATTGACGTGTAGGTATGGTGGTAAATCTTGGAAACACTCTTACAATAGCTACCATAGTCCTTGGTTCCCATTTGTTATCTCTTTTTCTTTTGGTATTATATGTCCAAGATCAAGCTACATCTATAAGTGTGATACTTTCCATTGCATATGGTTTGTCCATGTATCCTTGAATGAAATGTTTTAGATGTCCATCATCATCATTTTCTTCATTTTTTAGCACTAGCTTGAACACATCTCTTGAAATATTTAATGTAACAAATACTCTACTACATTCTACCAATGGAAACTCCAATAACATATGACATGTTTCTTGTGCTCCAATGTCTCTCTCAATGAGGTTTATGTTAGAAGTCTCTTGTACAACTTTGATACCGCTTCATCTAGGTTTTCAATATTTGCAAGTCGCATTAAGATTTGATGATAAGTTTCTGAACTCTTTTTTGCTTTTGTTGCATACTTTGCAATATAATTTATTATAACATGTCTTGAAAGAACTGATTGCCAATCTACATTTTCTCTCCATAACTAAAGTATATTACGATTATGTGTGTTTACTCGATCATCATTTCTTGCAGGCTCATATACTTTATCTCTTGTGGTTGGATCTTCAAATAATTTTGATCCTTCTAGATGTAATGGCCATGGTGCATTGTACCTACAAACAAAGAGTAGATTGTTAGCTTATATAAACATTTTAGTTATTTATTGGTACAAAATATATAAAAGTATGAATATCTTACCTACAAACCATTCTTCCTCTTTTTTTTCGAAGGCAATCACCCTCTTTACACATTGTATGGCATTCAACACAATTGAGAAACTCTTCATAGTCACGTGCCAAGTCTATTTGGCTTAGTTGTTGTGTATTTCAAAGGCATGGATGTTGTGTACAATTTTGTATGACCTATCATTCATGATATAACATATTTTATTAATTGAAATACAAAATTTTAAGTATCGTATATTGTAAAAAGAATATATAATTGATAATTAATATCATACATGTATGTTTTGTTGATGTGGGTCTCCCTATCCATGCATGAACAATAGAACCAAAATATTTTTGAACATTTTTTATTTCATCGACATTTCTCCAAGTAAGGTTGTCTATGTTAGGTGCTCCATCTAACCATATGAATCAATGCACATGTGGTGATCCTCTATGCTTCCATTCATATCATGACCAATAATCTTTTACCTTCATTCCCTTTTGTAGTATTTTCTTGTGAAATATTGTATATTGTAGGTGCATGTAATGTGCCACAATATGTCACGGGTAGTCAATAATATTTTTCGTCGCCATTTATGTGCTTCTTGTGGGTTAGTTGGATGTGTACCTAGCATTAATGCATGTAAATCTGGCCAATACATATCTACTACACTCAAAGTAAAGAAAATTGTTGGTGTTCCAATTTGATGCAATAGATCAGTTAATTCAGCTCAGTATTTTCCCCAATAAGACCTTGTACCCTTTAGCATTGTACCAACACACATCAAACGACCGACTAGATGTGAATGAGGGACATTTTCCATATGTTCTCTTAACTCATTGATTGTGATTGGCATATCTTGGAAGCTCTTTTTGACAAACACCGTTGATGAGTTTTGTGCATGATGTCACATAATCATATTCATCATATAATATCTAAATCATGGGTGTCTTCCAAAATGATGATCTCTATATCTGAATAAATTCTTAACAAACTCATGCAGATGAACTCTCTTCATTTGTAGTTCTATCCAATCACATCGTCCATCTAGAAATAGTGTTGGAAAAGCCATATCAAGTAATCCTTCAGTAACATACTCATTCACTAGAGATGGTCCAATTCTTGTCCAATCAATTAGTGATCCAGGATCTACATTAGGGTTATTTACCCATGCATGAATTAGTTCCTTCTCTCTTCGAGCATTTGGTGGTTTAGAGGCCATTGATGTAGTGTGATTAATAATGTTTCCTTCATTTATCTCCAATATTGGATCCGCAAATACATAGTCATCTGCATTTGAATCAAACTCCATATAAACTAATTCAATTGGTCAATTTTTTTTTGATTTGAATTGCATGTAAGTTCACTAAGTAAATTTTCATCAATTTAAACATCTTTATAGAACCTATCGTGTTCTATTTATATTTAAGTGCTCTATATACCCTCTCTCTATTAACTGTAAAATTATAAGTTGTTCCACGTTGATCCTTTTTTTGAACAATAATGACTGGTAAATCTTTTATTCGATGTGGTAAAATTTTAGCTATTTCTCTCACTTCTTGTGGAAAATTTTAGCTATAGAATTACCTTTTTACCCTAAAAAGCATTATAATAGAATTACCTTTTTAACCTAAAAAAATAAATCTAAAAAATTATTCTAATGCATAAAAATATTTTCACAATTGCATAGATTGAAAACACTATAGCCACAATATGGTATTTATTTGCACCACTTATGTATTTATTCACACTCACTGTGGGTAATTATTATTTTTATTTGCACTATTTGCACCTGCTCTCGGTAATAATTTGTTTTTAATCAACACAT
The DNA here is from genome assembly GCA_007258455.2 of Sequoia sempervirens. Classification (NCBI taxonomy): domain Eukaryota; kingdom Viridiplantae; phylum Streptophyta; class Pinopsida; order Cupressales; family Cupressaceae; genus Sequoia; species Sequoia sempervirens. Next base: position 17,137,502 of record VDFB02049217.1, on the reverse strand, counting down.
TCATTTACATTTTTTTTACTTATTACTTGCTATTTATATTAGTTCGAAAAGTTATTACTGAAAAAATGTAATATTTAATAAAATGTTTTAGTTGTCGGCTTTTAATTTTTATAAGTTAACATTTTTTTTAACACGGTCATGCTCCACCCGTGTTGTCATTATGCCTCTCAGCATAAAAATAAGTGCTTATCTTTCAATAAAATTAATCTTGTATTATATTTCAAATATTTACTAGATTTAACTCTCTATATACATATTTATACTATATTGATATGATTTTTTTATTATAGTTATTAAAAATAAATATATTTCACTAAATTTAAATGAATATGGAAGATAATATATTTTTAATTTTAATGTTACTGGCTAAGCTTTAAAAGTATCATATCATCTTCATGTTGAATAATGCTTATTTTCTAATAAAATTACTCTTGAATTATATTTCAAACATTTACTATATTTAATTATCTACACACATATTTCTATTTATTATAATTATTAAAATAAATATATTTTACTAAATTTAAATGAATATGGAAATTTTTTTTTTTTTTATGTTATTGGTTAAACTTTAAAATTATGTAATTATATCTATGTTCAAATACTTCAATTTCACCCTCGTTCTTTTTGCATCCACTCAATATCTAGAAGTGTTATTTTGGATTATTAGAAATTATAAATTAATACTATCTAATTTTTGGATTTAGTAATAAGATATCCTAGAGATTACGTAGTAAAAAAATCTAAAATTCTAAATTTTTCATATGGTAGTTATGATAGGTATTACTACAAATCCACAATGATCAATCAAATTGCACTTTTTTCTCATACATAATTTTATGAAGTGGAAATGCCTATTAAGTTTTATATTTCAATATTTCATACAAGTCCAACACTAGGAAATCCTTGCCTACAAGTCACCAATAATGATGACAAAGAAAGAAAACAAGTATTTAATTACTTTTCTTAATTAATCATCACCAATGTGGCATCTTTATTTTTATGGTACTATTTATTTAGTATAGTAAACATTGTTGTAAATGAATTAATTTATATTGAAAATGAAGTATTTGTTGGTAATGAAGTTGGACCATGTCTTGTGCAAACAGTTTGGATTAGTCAAAGATCATCACCATTCTTTCAAAGGTATAAATGAGTGTAGAGAATAAAAACAGTCGTACATACAAGACATGTATAAAGATTTTATGTAGGCAATTTTTTTTCAAACTTAGGTGACACGTTATTTAGACCAGGAAAATAAAAAACTTGAGACTTGCGACAGAAAGTTGACCCTAAAAATTTAGACCCGGGTGAGGTGTAAACAAGCTGTGTATTTTATATGAATTGTATATTTAACCCAAAAAAAAAAATTGACTTTCGGTCGGTCGGTGGTTTTTTAGCACACTCGTTCAACGCAACTTTCTTGAGTTGGCATTTTCATCTTCTTATCAATAATAGATATTTGTTAAACGAATCTATGCAACTCACTCAAAACTCATAAAACTTAGTATTCTTTATATTCTCCCTAACTAATTTTTTAAACCTACGAACTCTACTAGCCAAGCAACTCACTAGAGATTCTCCCTAAACAAACTCAACTAAAAAGTTAAAAAAAGTAACAGATGGGATAGTTGTTAAGTGAAGAACAATCAAAACAAAATTTTAGAATAAACATCTAAAAGTATTAATCTCAACTAAATGTGGGAGGGGACTATTAGAGTAAATGAGCCATGTCATCATACCCTTTTCTTAAAAAATTAGAATCTCTTGGTCCTCGTTCTACTTCATATCATCTCATGTATTTTGGTTATATGTAAACAAATTATTGTTTTTGATTCAAGATTTGTAAAAATTTTGTAAACCATTCTAATAGAAAGTCACAAATATCTATTATCACTACATCACACAATATTTTGTTCTCATATGAACCAATTTTTAACTTAAGAAGGAAAGAATGATTCATAAGCACACTATGATCCTTTTTCAACCAAGAAATTTTATAAGGATTTGGTTTTTGAATGGATACAAGCTTTGATTCTTTCACCACTTGTCTATTTGTCAAGTTATTAGTGAACCTCCATCTACTATAACTATGCACACTTTATCTTTATAATTGATTGTGTTTGAAATACACCATTTCTCTTCCAATCAATTGTGAGGACTTCTTTGTCTCCATCTATCATGGTCCTTCTCAATGTCAAATTATCACCTATGTTTTATTCCACTTCTTCTATCAAGGATTCTTCTACTTCTTCTCGGGTCACCATTGTTCTCTTAGGGTTTTGAGGGTGATCTACAACTCTATGGGCCTCACTACAAATAAAGCAACTCAAAGGTTCTCAACCTTGATAAATTTGTTGTCCTCATCCTCTACCTCTAAATCCACCTTTCTCTTGGAATTTTGGCTTCACATTTTCCTCTTTCTTTTCCTCATTATTTTATTTGGAGGAACTTCCTGTTCCTTTGTTTGAATTGCTACTACCTCTTTTACTAGCCACTTTGTTGAACCAATTCAATTGTTTCTCTATTTTTAAGGCTAGTTGGTATGTTTCATACATTCAATTTGAGTAGGGCTAATTCATTTTGGAATTTGAATCTAATACCATAAATGTATTTAGCCACAACATGCTCATAATCTTCTTAAAATTAGTTATGATTTCTAACTTCAAATATTCTTTAGTATAGGATGATATTGAGGACTCTTTTGTTTTAGATTTTGGAATCATCTAAAGAGATTTTTGTTGATAATATAAGGGTATGAATTTAACCTTCAAATATTTTAACATCTTTGGATATAGTTTGATTTTCTCTTTCTCCTGATTTCTAACATTTTGGATATTCTCCCACCATAGATTAGCATGGAGTTCAACTTAGATGATGCAACTTCAATCCTTTTTGGATCAAGTTCCTCAATTCCTTCCATGGCATAGTATTTTTCTAAATCTTGAATCCAATCTAAGAGAACCCCTAAATTTAATTCACCTTTAAAATCAGAGACCTTAACCTTAAATCTAGTCTCTTGTTTGGTGATAGCCTCAATGATTTTTTTTCTATATGATCTAAGACTACTGCATGTCCCCTTTGAACTTCTTGTTCTTCCTCAAAATCCTCATGAGGAGACCTAGCCTCAAGCATTTGTAACCTTCTAAATACTTCACCAACTACATTACATCTCCATCTAGCATTCCTCTTACATCTTCTTCATCATGCCACACTAACTCGAACCCTCTAATCCATTAAACTTTTGGCTCTAATACGATAAATGATGTAAAACAAATTTAAAAAGCCAACTAATTAAACCAGAAAAATATACTCTGTTTTACCTTGTACTTGAGTTGGTATAAGAATTTCAATAGTAGAGAGTCATGAAGGTCCAATAAACCCACTCAAATTATCAATATAAATAAATATATAGTAGTTTAATATTATATTAATAACTAGAAAATTACATAGTAGTTACGGCCCTTGAGAAACCAGTAAAAGATTGACATGTTAACAAGAAGTTTCTCTATTCTTGATTCCCCTCAAAACTCATAAAACATGTAGTTCTTTATTTTCTCCATCTATAATCCTATGGAATTTCCCTAACTAAATATCTCACTAAATTTCCCTAACTTTAGTGATTTTGTAAATATTGATTGTAGTGCCTTTTTGAATTCATTATTCTTGTTGGTGTGCTAGGTCTTTTGATGTTCTTCCTATTTATCCTATGTTTGACTTTATTATTACTATTTTAAATGGTTTTTCTATTGATTCAATTTTTTAACATATAGACAAACATTACTTATAATACTATAAAAATATATAATGTTTAGAAGAACAAATACTTATGCCATATCTACCTTCAATCCATTTAAATTTTCTTGATTTGCCAAAATTGATGTGTCAGGAATCTTTGTAACATAGGTATACCTACTTTCTCATCAATTGTTATTAGTATACCTACTTTATCATCAATTGTTATTTTAATGTACTTGTCTACCTTTATATTAAAAAACAAAGAAAGATTCTAAGCGAAAATCTATCTGCTAGTAGGTCAAAGATGAAATGTACAAAAGAGAACCTAATGCGCCCGTGGGTGCAAAGAACCCCATCTCAAATTTAAACCGATGGGGCCTGGAGGCTCCAACTGAAAAATTCAACGTTCAATGGAGTTGATCTATTCGTCGATGTTCAATGTAGTTGCTTTATTCATCGACTCTGACCCAGCAGTCCGCCTATTCTTAGGTGTGTACCTTTCAACGGCTCTTTCTTTAAGGACTACTTTTACCTTTAATTTCCACTTTGGCGATACCCTTCGCCCAAGCCCATTTGCGTTGGTATATATATAAAGAGAGAGCTATGAAAGCTTGAGTAAAAGATAACACCACAGCCCGAAACAAACAATTTGAATAAGGCATTTGGATTTGGGTATATCAAGAATGAAGGGAATGGATGTTGAGATGACAGTGCCGACCCATCTGAGATGCCCCATCTCGTTGGAGGTGATGAAGGATCCTGTCACTCTCTGCACTGGCCTTACTTATGATCGCCACAGCATTGAAACCTGGTTAGATGCCGGCAACAATATCTGCCCCGTCACAAACCAGATTCTGCATACTCATGACACAATTCCAAATCACGCTCTCCGTCGAATTATTCAGGATTGGTGTGTGGCCAATAGCGGCCATGGAGTCGAGCGAATTCCTACGCCCAAGGCACCTCTCGATCCCGCACACCTAAGTGCAATTCTGAAAGAAATTTCGTCGGGTGAGAACGAATCCATATGCAAGCTGAGGCGACTGGGTGGGGAAAGCGATAGGAATAAAAAATGCATTGCCTCCTCAAATGCATCCTCTGTTCTCGCATCTGTTATAGCCAAGCACAGCGCCCAGGCTTTGAATCAGTCGCAACAGTCAGTAGAGATTTGAGAAGAGGCTCTGGGGGCTCTGATCATGACTTTGCCCTTGACATCCCATGCCTTGGATACGCTTGCCTTATCCGAAGCCATTGCTTGTCTTGTATGCAATCTCCGAGAAGGCAATCCCGAGGCAAAGAAGAGTGCTGTTACAATTCTTCGAGAAATGATTTCCAAGGATAAATACAGAGGCGTCATGGAAAAAAGCGAAGGATTGGCAGAAGGGTTGGTGCAACTTCTGAGAGAGCCCATATGCTCGGCGGTGACAAAATCAAGCCTGGCCATAATATACAATATTGCCCTAAGCAAAAGATACAGGAGCAAGGTCGTGAAGGCGGGGGCTGTTCCTTTGCTGGTGGAGATGCTTGTAGACGGAGATCGGAGAATTTGTGAAAGGGCATTGTTGGCGCTGGACGTCCTTTGCCACTGCACTGAAGGCCGATCGGCTGCTTCTGCGCATGCCTTAACTCTACCAGTGGTTGTTAAAAAGATGTTGAGAGTGTCTGATTCAGCCACCGAATTGGCAGTCTCTATTTTGTGGAATATTTGTCAGAATTCTTCGGACGGGGGGGCCATCTGGGAAGCGTTGCAGACAGGCGCCTTCGATAAGTTACTCTTGTTAGTGCAGGTGGGATGCTGTGAGCAAACGAGGGACAAATCGACCAAGTTACTCAAACTTCTCAACGCTTACACACATGATTGCGAATGTGGAGATACACTCCATTTACGTCATGTGAAGCGTTCCTTCTAAATAAATTAATTTGGCGACCATCGAGCAATGGAGCAACCATTTAATGTAAATATGTACATTTTTTTAGGGGTTCTTTTTGAAGATTATATACAATTGATCTATTTGCAAAATTCTCAGACTTAATTGATGAGATGCCTAATGCATTACAATCGATAAAAACCAGAGGTTTGCAAAACGTGTGAGAGAACTAAGGAGAAAAGTATAGACCAAAAATCTCCAAAGTTCAAACCTAATATAAAACTACGAGTCCTATTGGACCGAGTCCATCCTGCAGAAGGAATATTTTAAGTTATGCAATTGACAAACCAATAATTTTTAATCGTACTGATTTATTTTGTTAAATGTGTAGTCATTTGTATTATTTACGGTCATTTATGCCGAGATGTTCACAATGTAATACCTATGGCAGATCTGACATTGTATTGTTTAGACGAACGTACACACTGCGCTGGGTAATTCAACACTGTATGCACCACGCCAACCTATATGGAACGCATTTCAAGCTCTTTCGAACTAATCTGTACCTCACACCTTTTTGAAATTTCTTTATTGTAAAAATTTTTATTGTTGAATTGAGTGTTTGTCTATTTTTTAATTTCAGCAAAAAGCTCCCAGTTCAATACTATAAATCATCATATTTTTAAATTTTAGTTTCCTTAATAAATCAATTTTAAATATTTTTATCTCGTAATTTTATGAATTTTTAATATCTATTAATATTTTTAAATCACTTGTTTCATAGATTAGTCATTTACACTATTCTGGTATCCATTATCAATATGTGTTGGGTTTGGTGAAGCTTAAATTGGCAAGATTTTCAAAACATTTTCGATAAGGTTGTCTTTTGTCTAAATTAGCAAGTTTGTCTCATAGATTGATTTTTCCAATTACTGAAGTGAAGATTGTTTTATAAATAAGCTACTGGTTGAATATGAATTGTAACTCGAGAATTAATATAGAGATTCCCCTGCGGTTGAAAGTGGATGTAGGCAATTGCCGAACCATTATAAAATTTTGGTGTTTGTTGTTTTGTCTTGTCTCTTTCCTCTGTTTTATGTTTTCTTTGCTTGTTTTTAATTTAACAATTGGTATCAAAGCCTGAAGCTCGATGTTGGAAATCGGTGAAGAATTTCCTGAGCTATGGAAAAGTATTGAGCAGAGATGGAAAATGATTGGGTGTTAGATCCTGGTGAAGCAGGAGTTTCAGATGATGAAGATGATGAAGCTGATATGGAAGAGAGTCCCAACTGGGATGATTAGGTTCAAGCTTTCATGTCTTGGTCGTGTGGCTCTAGACTGACTCATGATGAAGTGGGAGCTATTCATTAGATGTTTTTGGATGAAATAAATGATGAAACTGATTTTATTATTAAAGAATTTCTTGGCCATTTAGATTTAGAAGATTGGGCAACACAGAAGAAGAAAGTGTCATTTGCAAAGACTGTTGATATTTTTTATTATGAGGAATATTACAATTTGAAGAAGAGCAATAACCGTAGAAAAAGGCAGCGATCCAAAAGGAGAAAGAAAGCAAGAAAGGAAGAAGGGGCAGAGGAACCAGACGAGGGAAGTTTTGAAAGTGCTCTATGGATTGTTTTGGAGGAGAGTGAATCCCCATGTGATGGGGAAGTGTCATGGGCTCCAAAAGAAAATCCCATGCCCAAGCCTGTTTGTGTAGAGGTCTGTTTGTGTAGAGGAGGACCTCTTTGAGGGGGAAGATGAACCCCAGCCAAGTGAAGATGAAGATGACCTTGTGGAAGAGGTCGAAAATAAAGAGGCTGAAATAATGGTTTATGAAAATCCATTATTAAAGCCAGAAAGAGAACTGGTTAATAATAATCCTTTATTCACGTTGGAGGGGTTTGGTATAACAAACAAGGAGGATGATGGGTATGTTTCCTTCTTGAATCCTAATGAATATATAAATAGTTTTGGCCAGGAAATTGATACTGTCCCTATGGTGAAAGTTGAACATGCCTTGGTTGGGATTGACGTGGATGGCCCCTATGCAGAGTTTGGAATTTCTTGGCAGGAAGCTTTTGGAAAAGAAGTTGTTGTTGCTCCAAAAAACCAGCCTCCCGATCTACCCAGAAATTTATGTACTGACCAATGGGAGTTGGAAAACTCTTTCATTGTAGAGCCGACACTGCATGCAATGGGAGCGACAATGCATGAAATGTTTACTGTCAGTGACGATGAGGAGGTCTTGAAAGATGCAGAACTAGAGGAATCAACAAAATAAGTGCTTATCTCAGAAGCGGCAGAAGATGATAATGATGGCCAAAAGGAAGAAGCTGGGCAAGAAAATCAAAATCAAAATATAGGCTCGGCCCAATTTAATATAGCTTGGTCTACGACGGAATACATAGGTCTGGTAGAGCAGCTTCCTGCTTTGTTCGTTGGAGATGCAGATAAACTGCCTCCCATCATCGAGACAACGTGTGAGGCGGTGAAATCATCGCTGAGAGCGAAAGGAATGCCACTGCCGTGGAAGGAATTTAAGGTGCTAGATTTTCTCAGAGATGTGGAGAAGTAAGCGAAAATGGGTAACATGATGCCCAAGGAGAATATGACAAAGAGGTTAAATTCGAAGGTCAGAAAGCCGGTGCACCTGTTCTTTGACATTTCTACCCAAAAAGGACAAGATATGGTGTTCCCGGTCTATGCGGGGTACTGGGGAAAGATGAGGAGAACCATGGTGTTCGGCCCGGCAGAGGAGGATCGAGTCCTATTTGTGGTTGTAGAAATTGCTGAGGCTATTGTTGGAGCCTTGAAAGCGCTTGCTGCTGATAAGGCAATGGGTTTTGGACCTGGGCTGCTCGACGCTGAGTTTAAAGACTACGTGCGAAGTAGAGATCTGGCTACTGATTTTCATTGCTTTAAGGCGGGGGTGGAGCCCAAATGGGAGGACCCTCAATGTGCCCATGGAGGAAAATGGACTGTTAACAATACCCGACGTGGCAAGGATGAACTCGATAAAATCTGGCTTAACACGTTGTTAGCCATGATTGGCGAGCAATTTGATGAGACAATCGCTGAAGAAACAGATATTGATTTTTAGCTTTTTCAATGGAGGATGAGGATAGGGCCGGATGTGCAACCTGTGAATGTGGAGGTGGATTCTAGGATTGAGGAAGCATTCAATAAGTTTTTGGATAAGGTAACCAGTATGGAAAAGGAAAATATGTTGTTTTTTTGCTTTCGAGGGTGATACTTTTGATGTTTCCCTTTTGATAATCAGAGAAGTAATAAAGGAAGGTATTGCGCTTGATTGGGAAGTCTGGAAGCAATTTATTCGGTGTGTTTGTCAACAAAATTTGGCGAAGCTCAAATCTTCGTTGTGGTTGATGTAAATGCCTACAGTGGGGGAGATCTCTGAGCAGCAATTTGGTCTTCAAGTGGGAGATTGTTGGGTTTGGTGAAGCCCAAATTGGCAAGATTCTCAAAACATTTTCGATAAAGTTGTCTTTTGCCTAAATTGGCAACTTTCTCTCACAAATTGATTTTTCCAATTATTGAAGTAGAGACTATTTTATAAATAAGTTGTTGGTTGAATATGAATTGTAACTTGAGAATTAATATAAAGATTTCCCTGCTGTTGAAAGTGGATGTAAGCAATTGTCGAACCACTATAAAATTTCGGTGTTCTTTGTTTTGTCTTGTCTCTTTCCTCTATTTTATGTTTTCTTTGCTTGTTTTTAATTTAACAATATGGAATCCCAAATTTGATTTGGAGATTAGTAAGAGAAATCTCTTAATCTGATTAAGATGCAATATACTCTAAGCTTATTAAGAAATTACTTCATTTAAAAAATAGATTTCATAATATAAATTCTTCATCTAATTTATATTTCAAAATATAAAATATAATTATAAAAGATTATAAATTATATAAGAAATTAATATTATTGTTTAAAATATAAATATTTTTATTATTCAATTATTTTGAAATTTTTAATATATTATTTAGTATATTATTTAACATTTTTTTATGAACAAAGATAAAGTAATTGACTTTTAATCTCAACAATTATCTTTATAAAAATATTTACACACATTTTCCATAAATAACATAGAATTATAAAATAAAAAATAAAATTATCTTTTAATTTTATATTAATATGATTCACTAAATGTAAATCTAACCTAACTCTAACATTCAACCATAAAAGATTAATAAATAATCCCCTTATTATCTGTCTTTCAATCTATATTAAATACCTCAATATGATGAATATCTTATTACGTAGTTAGTGATAATGACAAATAAATATGAAATGTTACACATGTAAAAAAGTAAATTCTTATCTTCCAATAAAATTACTCTTATTACATTTCAAACATTTACTAGATTTAACTATCTATATACATTTTCTATTATATTGATATGATTTTTATTATAGCTATTAAAAATAAATATCTTTTACTAAATTTAAATGAATATGAAAGATAATGTATTTTAATTTCTTACATTATTGGTTAAACTTTAAAAGTATCATATTGTCTTTGTGTTAAATTATTATTATATCTTCTAATAAAATTACTTTTGAATTATATTTCAAACATTTACTAGATTTAACTATCTATATACCCTCATTCTTTTGCATCGAGTCAACATCTAGAAGTGTTATTTTGCATGATTAGGAATTATAATTTAATACTAGCTAATTTTTGGATTTAGTAATTGGATATCTTAGAGATTATGTATTAAAATATCATTAGATTCTAAATTTTTCATATGGTAACTTTATGATAGGTATTACAACCAATCCACTAAGATCAATCAAATCACACTTTTTTTTCATGCATAATTTTATGAAGGATCCTAGATATGCCTATTAATTTTTATGTTTCAATATTTCATACAAGACCAACACTAGGAAATCCTTGCCTACAAGTTATCACTAACTAGGAAATAACATAATCCTATAAAAATCATTGCCTACAAATAATCATTGACAAAGAAAGCAAACAAGTATTTATTTACTTTGCATCACCAATGTGACACCCTTAGGACACTATATTTTTATGGTACTAAATTCATTCACTATAGTAAAATTTTTTGTTCTTAATTCAAGAAGGTTAATCACACATCTACAAAGCTAGGTAGCTACAAAAATAGGATAAGGATAAAGGATGTACCGATTTTAACCAAGGGATAGTGAGGGAATTAAATATTTTTAATGTAAACTAAAATCGATTGTAAAGATACAAATAGAGTGTTATTGATGTCCCACCCTTATGTATTTTACTAAAGAAAAAGTGAAATTACCAATTTAAATTAATGCACCTATGATGAGATCCATAGTTTTTTTATAATACACACATGCTTCAGATTTATGGGCATCTTATAACACTCTCATATATAATGTTAACATCTCTTTCTATAACTTTTCAAATTATTTTTATGACATCCCTCTTATTTAGGACACTCAAAAAAGTAAGATACCATCAATTTTATGATTTTAATATAAATCTTCACACTATGATGACCAAGGTTGCCCATTTTTACTCTTCTTAGGGTAACTAACTAGAGATCTTAGTTTCCAATTGAAAATAATGTTCCTTGATATGCCAAATAGGTGATATGGTTGCAATCATTATCTCTAACCCTTGGGAAATATTCAATTCATATAGGTTTTGCATGAGATTTGAAGTATGGAATTTTATAGGGTGTAAGAATGCAACTTGATTTTCTCTTAAACTAAATATGCAAGTACATATATGTGTAATGTCTCTAGGAAAATTCACCATCATAAATTAACTAACAAAAAATTCACCACCAAAAATTCACCGCCAAAAAATTCACCACCAACAATTCACCCCATGGAAAATTAATTTTTCATATATTAAAAAATATTAATGTGATTAATTTTCCATGGCCGTGAATTGTTGGTGATGAATTTTACTTGTGAATTTGTCATGGCAGTGAATTTTTGGCAGTGAATTGCTAATGATGAATTTGTCGTATGCCATGTGTAATATTGCACATAATGCACTCAAGGCTGCAAAGGCACATGTTCAAATTTTTAAACTAAATTGACACTAGAGGATGTTGAAATTTTAAACTTGACTCGCTCTCCTAATTTATATGTAACATTAAATGAATATAACTAACCCACAAAGTGTAGTCAATACTTTATAATAGTATAGAATGTATTTAGGTTAGTGTAGAAGCTAAGCATTCTCTAGAATTATATATTTTTTATTTAACTTTCAAAAGAGTTGGAAATGATATTCGCATTAGAATATATATTCTTCAATGTACCATGTTCTCTAACACACACATGCACACGCGTGCGCGCGCGCGCACACACACATTAATTTTTTTACATACATTTTTTTTCACTTGAAATTATAAAATTGACTTCTCCTAATATATACATAATATATAACAGCAAATATATAGAATGAAAGAGAAGGGAAAACAATAGATTAAAAAATGTGATGTAAATTCTAATTTCATTATGCTAATAGGCTTATTTTTCACGTATCTATCTATCTATGTATCTATTCAAATTAAATTTTTAAATGTTATTACATACATTTTATATATACATAAAATATAACACCAAATATATAGAATGAAAGAGAAGGGAAAACAGTAGATTAAAAAAATGTGATGTAAATTCTAATTTCATTATGCTAATAGGCTTATTTTTCACGTTTATATCCAAAATACAACAATCTTTTATCATTTATATCTGCGTCTCTATTTTGTAAACAACAGTCTCACTGTGAGACAATAGGGCATTACTTTTGTTATAGAGCGAACACATCACACCCGGTATTTCCTTAGACAGGGTCCAAGTTAATCATTCAACGTTCAATGGAGTTGATTTATTAGTCGGACATTCAATTTAGTTGCTTTATTCATCGACCATGACCATTTCTTGCGTGCCTTTGAACGGGCCATTTTTTGTGCATCGCGTTTACCTTTAATTTCCAGTTTGGTGATACCGTTCTTTCGTCTTCGCACGCCCAAGTCAATTTTCACAAGTACCCTGTGACTCTCTGCACCGGCCTTACTTACGATCGCCACAGCTTTGAGATCTGGTTAGATGCCGGCAACAATGTCTGCCCCATCACAAACCAGATTCTGCATACTCATGACACAATTCCAAATCAAGCTCTCCGTCGAATTATTCAGGATTGGTGTGCAGCGAACAGTGGCCGATGAGTAGAACGAATTCGTACGCCCAAGGCAACTCTCACTCCCGCACACCTCAATGCCATCCTTGCAGAGATTTTTGCCGAAAATTGCAAACTATTACACTGCCGTTCATGTCTTCTCTCACATATATTTTTAGAGAAATCGCAGCCCCAAAAATAGCAGAGCAAGAAAAACTAAAAACAGACTTCTCCTTACATACATTTAGCATGCAGTTTTTACTGGTGTTAAACGAAAAATCAATTTAAACACTACAAAATAATAATATCTTTCATATATCCAAAAATATTCCATGTAAATTGTTCGTTTAAACTCTGGTGAACTGTAAGTTGCATGGTGGTGTTCAAAATGGTAGCAGTACTTATCAACATACTCCCTCTTGATAAAATGAATATCGAGTTCAAAAACTGAATCTTGGCAACTGCTTTTGCAAAAATGTTCCCAAGTTGTCACTGAATCTTAATATACCTCAAATTTACCTTTTTCTTAACTAAATCTCAAATGAAATAATATTTCAAATTGAAATGCTTCGTCCTATCATGATGGACAGAAGTTTTGGCCAATTTAATTACATTCATGTTATCGTGTAAATAATATTGTAGATTAAATTTATTTTTCTTCGGTTTCTTTTAAAAAAATTCAAGTCATAATAGTTGTGTATCTGCGGAAGTAATTTTATTATACTCTACTTCTATAAATGAATGAGCAACCAACCTTTGCTTCTATGAACTCCATATAACCAAACCCAAATCAAGTGAAAAATAATTATTGAACGTGGACTTTCCCCATCCAAACTACCCCAAAATCAAACACACTATAGCCAATAAGTTCAGCATAAGAATGACTACCAAAGTTTGTAGTACTTTTGATATCATTTGACTTCATTCATATGGATTACAAATGGCTCAATCATATACCTTGAAACAAGAGAAACTAAATAATCAATATTTGGTCTTCTATGAATTAGAAACATCAAACTTCGAACACTACTTTTGTAAGTTATCTTATCAATAATTTCAGCACTATCTTCTTTATATAACACAACTCCATGAGTAGTTGGAGTAGATATTACTTCACAATTGATCATATAAAATATATTTAATATATCTTCACATAGTTTATTTGACAAATGAAAATGTCATTCTCATTTCGATGAATTTCTATTTATTTGAAATATTGTGAAGCATAAATATTTTATTTCAAATTCAATCATCATAGGAATTTTGAATTCATTCTTTATCTTAGAATTATTGCCCATTTACAACAAATCATCAACATACAAACTTACAATAATAATTTCATTATCTTTATGCTTGTAAAAAAAAGTAAGCTCGTTCTTGCTTCTCTTCAAGTCATTGTACTAAAAATATCTTAAATTCTTTATTTAATTCTATGAAGATATCAAAGATAGCAATAATAATATTATTATATTTATGCTTGTAAAAAAAATGTAAGATCACTCTTGCTTCTCTTCAAGCCATTGTACTAAAAATATCTTAAATTATTTATTTAATTTTGTGAAGATATCAAAGATAGCATGATTAAAAGTAAGAGTTTTTTATTACTCTATTGATATAAGTTGAATAGAAATATTCTAATTCTCTCATGAAAATTTATAACAGATTGATATGCATACATACATACATGCATGCATACATATATATACACACACATACATATATACATACATATATATACATACATATATACATACATATATACATACATACATACATACATACATACATACATATATATATAGATATATAGATACATACATACATACATACATACATACATGCATATACATATGTATATGTATATATATGTATGTATATATACATATGTATATGTACATATATAACACATATATGTATATATATATATTATATACATAGATACACACACACACACACATATATATATATATGTATATGTATATGTATATATATATATGTATATGTATATGTATATATATATATGTATATATATATATATGTGTGTATATGTATATATATATATATATGTATATGTATATATATATGTATATGTATATATATATATATATATGTATATATATATATATATGTATATGTATATGTATATGTATATATATATTTGTATGATAAGCATGAAATTTTCACTAGTTATTTTGGTTGAAGTAACCAGAGTATTAAGAAAAGCTATTAATAAGGTTTAGACACTGTAAATATGTACTTATTCTTTTAGAAAGAAATATATATTATATTGTGCATTTAATAACATTATAAAATGTTTTATTGAATAAAGTATGAAGAGGAAAACATAGAAAAATTAGACATATTTATGAGGAAGTTATTTTGAGTTTAGTGAATAAAACTCTTGTTTTATACTTGTATTACTAGTTGTCAAGTCCTCAATTGACAAATAAAAAGTCACAAATAAGTGTCATTATTTGTATACATTATAACTTGTAAAAGAGTTTTATAAGTTTTATTGTGAAAAATAGGAGAGTACTACACTCTTGAAATAATTATAAAAATATATGAACAAGTGGTAGTAGCCAAGTTCTAAGAAATTGTGAGTATGCAATACAAATATTCACTGTGAGGAATAAGTTTTCATGACCTTAGTCATCTACTGACCATAGAAAGCTATACATTTTTATCTTATATCCTTGTGAAAAGTTAGATGAATAGCCAAATGAGTTGACCATGTGTTTAACCTTAGGTGAAAGGTCATTTCCAAGTCGAGTTAGAGGTGTGTGAACTCAATAATAAATTTCCTATGGAAGTTCTTTTTATTTAAATTGTTCGCCAAATTAATGCAAAAGTTTTTTCATGCATTTACTCAATTCACATTATTCTAGATTGCATAATCTAGTTAGATTAGTCATACTTAGTTAGAGGTTGTCTAAAGTTGTATGGTTGGTTGGGTTCTATAGGATACAACACACACTAGGACTCAAATAGCATGTATTTTTTGGTTTCATTTGCCTATACTCTTTGTGAAGGGTAGGGCCACTTCCAGATGGAAGGTGAGTAGGAAACCATCGATTTGTGGTTGGAGGTAAAGTAGTCAGGTGATTCTCTCCCTCTTACAAATGAATTCACTAATCTTTGTGAGACAAATGTAGATTTCTAGATATAGAATACTTTATAACTCTTGTTGTGTATTGTAAACATGTTTACTTTAAATGCAATTCATCTATGTAATGTGAAAGAAGAGATTATCATAATTTTTATTATTGACATTGTTGCATTTCTAATTCAAATGATTATAGTTTCCTCTTAATTATTGTTAATGTAAAATGATTGTTATATGAAGTCAAAAGAAGTTACTGTGGATTTTTAGCATGTGATATTTGTTATCTAGTTAATTCAATTACTAATTATTTTTTGTGAAAGTTGAGTATGTTATATATGATATCAAAGATATTGGGTTCAACACATGGACCTATGAGCTGATTACGAAAAATAATCTCAAAAATTAATAGTTAGCTAATGTTTGAAAGTATTCTTGTGCTAGAATGGAAGGAAGAAGAATATGTAAAACAACAAGGAAATATATACCCAAAAAATTACCTATACTAGTGGCTAAAAAGGAACCATCTCTAAAGGTAAAAATCCTATATAATATCAACTTCTCAAGAGGTGCATGGCTTGTCGACTCTAAAAAAATTGTCGACACTCTTAAGAACATTTGATTGGAAATGAAACAATGTATTGAGGTGGGAAAGAATACCATAGTACCTCTTCCCTTTGTTAAACTGAGTAAACCATCGGTACATCATGATATTCCATTCGGTTATGGTCATGATGTGCCTAAAGTAGGAAAGGAGGTGATGGAGGAGTACCTATGAGTACACCCACCCTCTAAGTTTGTTGTGGTAGACTATGGTAGTGAAGAATAACATGAAGTAATACCTTTGTCTTATAGTGATGTGTAGTCACATAAAATAAAAGAACTATTGTATTAAATAAGGATGTACTAAGAATCCACATAATAAACTAGCAATAAAACCTTGGTGTGCAATGGGTATGACAAAGAGGTTTTGAAGGTTAATTGGGAAAAATTTGGTCTATTTTTTGTATATATTTGTGTAGAATGTGAGGTCAATTGATAGGTCATTTATAAAATGATGTTTTTTGTGCACCAAATGTCTCAATGGATAAGTGATAGCTTTGAATAAACTATGCATTCACATATAGGGATCCAAACATGATTAAAAAACCCTTTGAATCAAAAAGATAACCAATCTCCATTTTCAAAAGTATTGTGTAATATTTGCAATATGGAGAGAGGGAGAGATAAAGAGGAGTAAGGAGATGGAGATAAAGAGGAAGATAGAGATAGAGATAGAGATAGAGATAGAGATGAAGATGGAGATGGATATGGAAAGGGAGAAGGAGAAGGAGAGATAAAGAGAGATAAATATGGAAGAGACAAATATATAGAGAGGGATACATGGAGAGAATGAGAGAGAGATAGAAAGACAAAGATGGATATAAGAAGTGATATAAAGAGAGGGGGATAGAGGGATAGGTATAGGGGTAGAGAGATGGAATGATGATGAGATAGAGATAGAGATATAGATATAGATTTCTAGAAAGAGAGAGAGAGAGAGAGAGGTGGATATAGAGGGGGAGAGGGGAAGAAATAAGTAGAGATGAATATAAAGGGAGAGAAATAGATAGAGAGATAAAAGAGGTAGAGGGAGAGTTAAAAATATCTAGAGAGACAAGGAGATAGAGAGGGAGGGGGAGAGAGAGAGAGAGAGAGAGATAAAGAGAGAGATATATGGTGAGATATAACTTGATAGAGAGCTAGAGCTATAAGTAGATAAAGAGAAGGGGAAGATGGAGAGACAAAGACAGAGAGATGAGCAAAAATATAAGTAGACATAGATAAATAGAGATGAAGAGAGAGAGAGAGAGAGAGAGAGAATAGGGGAGATAGAGAGAGGGATGGGAAAAGTGGGAGAGATAGAGATATATGCGAAGAGAGGGCGAAAGAGGTAGAGATAGAGAGATAGATAGGAGATAGGGATGGAGTGAGGGAGAGAGAAATGAGGAGAGATAGAGTGAGGGGGATATAGAAAGAGGGAGGGAGAGAAAGTGAGATAGGTAGATGGAGAGAGAATAAGAAGCAAAGAAATTAGGTTCTAGAGGGAGAGAGAGAAGAGGGGGGAGGGAGAGAGATAGGTACAGGGAGAGAGAGGAGAGGGTTGAGAGAGGGAGAAATAGCTTAATATATAGAGAGAAGGAGGGAGAGGGAGAGGGAGAGATATAGAGAGAGGTAGAGATAATGAGATATAGATAGAGAGGGAGAGATAGGGATATAGAGATAGAGGGAGTGAGAGTGAGAGAAAGAAGATGGAAGAGACAAGTGATAGAGAGAGGGAAAGAGAGATAGAGAGGGGGAAGATAGAGATATAGGGAGGGATATATGAGGTGTGTGTGTGTGTGTGTATGAGTGAGAGATATATCTAGGGATAGAGGAGGAGAGAGGAAGATAGAGGTAGAGATGAAGATAGAGGGAGAGAGGAAGAGGGAGAGAAATAGATAGAGAGATAGAGAGAGGTAGAGGGAGAGATAAAGATAGAGAGATATTTCACTAAAATGTAATGGAAAATGAGTTTTTAAGTGTTATCCAGGCTAAACAAATTAGATGTGTATAAATACACATAGATTAACCTAGATATAATAATTACGTAAATTTGAGGGCATATGCATTATGGAAATACTAAATGCTAATTGGGGAATTTCTCATGTTGGGTCTTGTAAGTGGGTTAGGGAGGATGGGATCCCTCTTGAGGTGTATAACTTAGTAAAAATATATTGCATAAGTATTTTATCAAGGGGTCCTTACCCCTCATATTATGGAGAAAATTAAGACTATAATGAAGACTAATCAAGATGGCTATTCAAGAAAAAAGAATATTTTATGGTTATATTTATGGAATCAGTGTAGAAATGAACATAATTCAACCTAGCATAAAAGGTGTGGACTTTGTGCAATGAGGTGGAAACAAGAGACCAAAAATATTAGGCTAGGAAAACTCTCCAATGCCATGGGAGGGGATCTCAATTCAATAGAACCCCATCTTGTGTGATAATGTGAAAAGAGAATTTAATGTTTGGAATATTCTCAAAAGCGGAGGGCTTGCCAATTACATGGAGAGGTTTAATGGGTTCAACCCCATGCTTTTAGTGGAGTTCAGAAGGAATTAGAATTCTAGAGTGGTAAAAAGATGAGAATTTAAATGAGATGTTTTCAAGGAGCTTATTTCTCAAATATTTGGTTGATTGAAGGAGGGAGGGAGGTTTATATGGATCGCAAGAATAGGGAAGAAGAATTAAGATCATTTCTTAAGGTTGAAGTTATGAGGATTCAAACAAGCTATTCAAGGTATTGTCTACATCACCCTTGGGATGAAGTGGTGCTCCAAATCATGAGGCTTGTCACACTACATGACCACTTCCAAGCCTTTTATATGTATCAATTTACTTTGTCGTTCCATTCTATTTATAATTGTTTGATGATCTATCCTTATTTTTGTTATCCACCAAAGAATACTCTTCTTGAATTCAATAAAGGAATTGGGTCCCCCTATACCAATTTCTAATTATTTTTCTTATCAAACATGCTTTATCCTTCAAACCACAACTTCTCATTGCTACTTGGAGCCATTATACTAATTTTTCATTACATTGATATACCTATAAGAAGAGATATCATTCTCATTTATCCTATCTAAAGATGGTCTTCTCCTATTCTCTCAAACCTAAGTCTCCTTCTGAGGGTAGTCCTTCCTTTTTCTCTACTAGTTCTAAGGATCATAGTAGAAGGAATTTGGGTGGTGGCGAATGTAGTCAAGGAGCTAAAATCCCTTCCAAGGATAAGGGAAAAAATATGATAGTAAATGACACTATAGCGAATGGCAATCCATAAAGAAGGGAGAGGACAAAACACAATATTAAGGGAAAGGGTAAAGTGTATGAGGTGGATGGCATTCATTTACATGCTAAAATTCCTAAAGTAGAAGGATTATGCACAAGCTCTTCTAAATTTTCCATTGATATTTCATGCTCCTCTTCATCTCTTGAAATCATGGCTTCAATTGGAAATTTTCTTGCTAACCAAACTAATGAAATGAACAAAGAGGTTATTCTTGCCAACATCATGTAGATAGAACAACGTTTCCAAAGATTTTGTGACTGAGTAGGTATGGATGAGAAGAGGAAATTGCCATCAAGATGGAGGTGGTTTAAATGGGTAAGATTTGCAAGGGAAGGGGGAATTGGCTGAGACAACATATAGTTGGAAATTTGAATATGCTCGAGATAGTACATGGCAGAGACAACTTTTACCCATTCATCACTTTCCACTTGGGACATATTCACCTCGACCAACAAAAGCTCCTCTAATTTTATTATATTTCCTATCCACATTTTCATGCCATCAATTGTGATGGAGGAAGAGGAAATGTAGTGATTATTGGAACGATCCAAGTAGCACAATGTAGACGTGTTTCCCAACTTCTTGGGTATCATTCCCATATCAAGTATTTGAAAAATTCAAATAGTGCAAATATTTTAGTGTGGGGAGATACTGAGGAATATCAACACCAACAAAGGTTGTGACCAAAAAAAAAGGATTTCAAGGAGTGACCTCGTGTGGTGTAGAATGGGCGAGGAGTGGGAGGTGACATTCATTGTTGGAAGACTTGCAAAACGTTGTTTTCCTCACTTTCTCGCTGAAGCTGAGAAAAAGCCATGGCAGAAAAATAGTAGTTTTGGTCATAGATATGCAAATAACAGTGATGAAATATAGCAAGGAATATGGATGGATGTAGTTATCTAAATTATCTTGCATCGATATTAGGTTCTTGATAGCGGTCGATAGAGGAAATCAAGTTCCCTTTGGCGTTAAAAAATTAACAACTATGATGACTTCGATCGTCTTCAGGGTCAAATGTGGCTATTGATTACTAATTTTAGCTCGGCCTCTTTCAAATTAGATACACCTTCAACATAAAATATAATAAAGTTTTGTTATTTTACCAAATTTTTGTATTGAGGTAGATAATGTTATAAATAATGGTTTTTATTTAAGAGAAATGTTAAAATTTAGAGGATCTAATTAAAAATTTAAAATGAATTTCAAGTGTGAAGTAGAAAGTCATCATGGTGTGAACTCAAACAAACCTTGGAGGAAGTCAGGAGGTGTCAATTCCTTCTAAAATATAATGGCTAAATCGGATCAAATTCCAACCATGTTAAATGAAATAAAGGAAAGAATTGGTACCTTGGAGCAGGAAGTGAGGGACCAAAGTAAATCAAAAAGAGAAAATGAGACACCCAAGAAAGGGAAGATGAAAGTAGGTATGATCGCACTACTCAAACTAAGCAAGGGAAAGATAATTCTGATACTAGAATTAATAATGAAAAGAAGAATCAACTAGCTCTTGAGTTGTCAAGAGATATGAAAAAGGTAATACTACCCAAGTTTGATGGAATAGTGAGTGGTGATGTTCCAAAAGCTTGGATCACTAAGATGGAAAAGGACTTTGAGAATAGAAACTTAACTTTAAGTTCCTTAAGCTTAACTTGGGACTAGTTTGTAGTCATTATTTGTCAACTTGGTGGTTACCTAAACTTTCCTTTGATCAAAATTTTATGAACTTTTAGAATATGCATCAAGGAGACTTGTCAGTGGTTGAGTATTGGAAGAAATTTATACATCTTAAATAGGTACCCTAGTACCAGAAGGATGAAAGGTTCATAATAAGGAAATTCATCATGGGATTAATGCCTATATAGGTGGAGAATTTGATTTGCATGGTCCAACCACTATGGATCAAGTATTTAAGAAAACTATGAAGTAGGAGTAAAAATTGAAATCAATCTCCACTTATCATGAGAAAAACCACAAAAAGTAAATTTAGTCATAATATTCTCAACCTTCTAAGAAGAGTTGAAAACTGAGTGTGATGGTGATTGAGGGAGGTGCAATGACTCCCTTGCGAGCCTAATCATAGACTAGGAATCTTGGGTGCTGGTCTGTGATGGCCATAAGGTATCATAGGTTCAACGTGTTGGTGTGTAGGTGGGTGAAGGCTACTTTTTGGGGTTTGGTGATGTATGTAGGATTCCTAGACTCGTCCTGGGGGTTTGTGCATGCTTTTTGAATTTTGAATTTTTATCTTTTTCTAAGTTGTATATCTAGATCAAGTCATTTGGAGGTGGCATGGAGACCTTGGGTGGTCAACAAAGCTCTTTTTTTTGTTCAAAGAAGCTATTACAAGGGGGCATCTTCTATTAATGAGAAGTTTGTTAACTTTTTTTTGTTCTAAGATGATGGTAGAGGATGTGATGTACCTTTCTGAACATGCTCTAATTTGCAAATTTATGGGAGTCCAAATTTCTTTTCCTTTTTTGGAGGTTTGGACCCATAATAATTGAAATCTAGGAGATCAAAAAATTATTTTGGTGGTGGAAAAAATATTCTATGTTCTTCACTCAGATAGTAGATTAGAATATGGTTTTTGAAGGAGGCCCATACTTTCATAACCAGTCATGGCTTTTTATCAAGGGTAGATTATTCACCACTTGTTGCAGCAATTCAATGTCCATCATCATATCAAGGATATCAACCATCAAGAATGTTATTGAGCTGCTATTGTGATGTTGCATTCAAGATTCAAGGTCAAGCATTGTTTGAAACTTATCTCAAGATCTAGATCTGCATCCTTCATGGTCATTTTATGTTAGATTGTTGATTTACAATACATCATTCAAGGTATCATTATCCATGTTTTGTGTTCTGTTTTTCATGTTTCATGTCCTCATTTCATTATCTTGATCATTTCGTTTAATTACCTAAAAGGGGTTTGACCTATAAGGCAAACCCCTATTCACTAATAAACAATAAATATTTCTTCTCTTTGATGTGTGATTGTATATATAGATGTTTTGGAGATTGAAGATCCATTGAATATTATGTTACAAGCTTGGATAAAGTTATTGGATTTGTCCCCTCATTTGCAAGGTTGTTATCTTCATAAAAATTCATCTCCATGTTTGAAATCAAGGTTTCAAATCTAGAAACAAAGTGTGGTAGGAAGAGAATAGATTGGAAAGCAGAATCAAACCTTAATCTTTAGAAAAAGCACACTAGGACTAATACACCACCTTGGGCATATGATTCCAAGTACAACCCAATTTTTAGGGTTTTTGAAGATTTTGAATCAGCATAGTTAGATTGCAGTTTTGGCATAGAAAACATAGTCTAGGACTAAATTACCCAGACTAGAGTATGAGTCCCACCTAGCATTAAATTCATTATTTACAACATTTCAGGACTTCATTCAAGTCTCTATAGATTCACATTTGCACACTTTTTATTTTACAACCTTCTATTCTGATTTATATGCATTTCTAGGT
This sequence comes from Sequoia sempervirens, assembly GCA_007258455.2. Lineage (NCBI taxonomy): Eukaryota > Viridiplantae > Streptophyta > Pinopsida > Cupressales > Cupressaceae > Sequoia > Sequoia sempervirens. The sequence goes on along the minus strand of VDFB02049217.1, from coordinate 17,114,256 downwards.
CATTCATTCAAGTTTCATACATCACTAGGTTTGAACATTAGATCTTGCACTTCATTGATCTTTCCAAGCCCTAGCTTGGTGGTGAACCCCTCATTTAGCCTCAATTATTTTACAATCAAACCTTAGTGAAACCCTATTATAATATGTCTTTCTCCTTTGCATGCCTAGGATTGAGATCTTTAGGGTTTCCCTTCAATGAAATAATTACAAAAGTGGGTTTTTCTCTATGTTCTAAACCATACGCAAGCATAATCCCATTTTCCATTATTACATTTTGGTGAACCTACATTTAGAACATTTCATTTTATGATTTGAATTCCACCATCATCCTATATCTAGCTTGCATTGACTTTTCATTAGATTTCACATTAGTTAATTGGCATCTAGGGTTTTCAAATCTTGCATTAGTGAAAGTGCATATAGGTTGCATTTTTGCATCTTGTGTAACTGAAAGTCATCTAAAATATGCATTTGCATTTAGTCTACAAAATTTTAACAACAAAACTAAAAACTACATCCATGAGGGGATAAAAAATTTCAAAAATGGCCAATGTATTACTGACATCATCAATCTATCAGCTTAAATTTAATGGCCATCTAGTCATTGTAGAATGAATATACCCATCTTACTAGAATAATCTTTTCATTAGAATATTCTATTTTTAGATAAGAATCTCGATAGAATCTTATAGAATTTGTGGTGAATCTTTTAACCTCAAAATAGGCTGAGGTATATTCTTCTATTCATCAGTTAATTTTGTTATTGTCAATTTTTACTAAACTAGCCTCTTGTTGGTGGGGGTCACGGGGTCACATGTCCCTTTTTAGGTGTGTCGTATGGCAGCCTCTAGGATCCAATGGTACTCCCTATCAGTACCTTCTATGGTACTACAGGTCTATAGATAGCGCAATCCACAAAAATATTTTTTTTCTGATTTATTTTTTATTAAAAATTCCAAGTAAAAAACTTTTAAAAAATTGAAATAAATTTTTAGAACTATAAATTCTACATGTAACTATATGCATTTTATGTCAACCTATGCAATAATGTGATAGTACAGCCAAATAGGGGAGTTTTTCCTTAGGCTCTAAGTGAAGTGCTCAAGTTTTTGTAATTTGATAGTCGATCTTGGGGTTTTGGGGGCCCTTCGATGTGATGGAAAGGTTAGATTTGACCCAAAATACTCAAAAATTGTAGCTACCTTCTAGATCTAGCAATCACTTTTCAACTTCAAACCCTCATAGATCTGGCCTCACATGTTTGATTTTGGTGAAAAAATTTAGGGAAAATAGATGTTCTTGAAGCCTCAGATCTCAATGGTGAGCTTAGGTTTACACAAACAAGATTTTATTTGAACTTGAAATAGAAATCCACAAAGAGGGAACCCCCAAATCTGGTATTTATTTGAAGCTTTTCTGATTCTCCAGATCATCTTTTGAGGCAAGACAAGAGCATACTCAAATTTTGAGGATTTACCAAGATTTGCAACCTAGATCTCTCAATAAAGACTAACAAGAAGCAACCCCATAAGCTTTGATACCATCTAAGAATTGGTATAGAATACTGTACACCATGCAAGATTTGGCTAAAGATTATAGCCACCCAAGATCTAGGAACTTCGTGAAAGTGCAAGAGAGATCAATATGCAATACTCAAGATTGTGATGGAATTAAATCTAGAATAGAATTTGATATGTAATGTATGAGAAATGCCTAGTTATATATCCAAGTGAGACATGTGATTAAACAAGATTGTGACAAGTGTCTTAATCCTATATCATGTGACAACTTATCATAACTACCTAGGACACATATGTTATAAGTCAAAAGATAATATAAGATCTAATGACAACTAAGACCTTCTAGGAAGATTCCCTCCTAGGAACTAAGTAGACTTAACATGTAAATAGGACCTACTAATGACTACATCTAGGTAAAACACCTATGTACACCAACACAACCAAATTCACAATATTTTTACAAAGATGCAAGGATAACACAAGCCTCCATCTAATTATTAGTACAAAGTCACATAGTAGAAGTGAAAAAATTGAACTAGACATTAATATCATGTTATGGCCACTCCCAACTTCACTAGGAAATTACCTTGAGAAGAAACATCAATATTTATTCTAAAAGCACCAAATGGGGCAAGATACCATTTAATAACTCTCTAAACCTTATGAGAATATTTGACTTGAGAGATAGAAGTAACAGATCAATTTTTTATCATATTGCATTGTATAACTAGCGAGGCAGGTGTATGTAGTCAAATTGTTCCAACTGCTTCATCCTTGCAATTACTTCATTCTTCCTTTATATAAATGCAACAATAAGATCATCAAATAGTAATATAAAACTTTATGGTCTTCATATGGTGTCAATGCCAATTAGAAACTTTGCACCTATGCATTGAAAGATTTGTAGTGCAATATGTGACTCTCCTTGTTGTATAAATGGATTTGGAGATGGAGAAACCTACATATGAGCATGTGAAGGAGGTGACATAATAATTTTGAAGGCATATTATAGTATAGCATGATATGTTGTAGAAGCCACACAGTAAATATATTTGGAGTGAATGAGAGCATTGATAGTTAATCTGGGCATGTGATAGTTTTACAATAGATAGTGGTATCCATAGGTCATGTTATCAGAGTGGAAATGAGAAAGGTGGATAAATCTACATCAGTCAAGATTTTATATTTTATATATATAATAATATCAAAAATCCTTTTTATGGTTGTGGAGATTATTGTAGGCAGTTTGTAAATTCTAAGAAAAATAACACAACATTGGGTCATATGCGGTAAATGGGTGCATGTAAGTTATTTTTCTTGCATTTTTTGGGTGAAGTTAAAACTTATGTATCTATTTTTTAATTTTTGGGACTAGCATTATAGTTCAAAAAATGTGAAGAAAATAAAATTTTGATCTGTTATGTATATAGCACATTTGATCCTTCACTCTTCAAATGAATTGAAGAAGATTAGTTGACAACAAGAAATTTGAGCTCTTCTGAAGGGGAAGATTTGTGTGGCTCTAGAAAAAAAAAATCAACATCAACGTGTGACTGGTGAAAGGATAGCAAAGTTATATGGAAGAAGATAACAATACAAAAATTCTTGAATTTCAAGGCACTTTCATCTTGTTATGATCTCAACTATACTTCAATCCTCTCATGTTGACTAAAAGTCTAGATAATAGTTTACAATTAGGCCAGTTTGTTTCATGTTGGGAAAGATAGGAAAAAGTTCATTGCATGGTTCAAGGAAGTGTTTATCTTGCTCTTCAATTTGGTGATATAAGGGAGCTATAGTGTCAAAGATTGATTTAATTTAGTTTAAAATGGATATAGCATTATGGAGATTATATTAGACAAGTATTTTGGATTTTATTAAATTCATACTTGGAAAATGAAAATTTAAATACAACTAATGAATAAAAATTTATGGGGAATACTAAGAAAAAATCTTCAATCCACTTATATATGCAAATAATTTATTGGCTTGGAATGGTAGAGGTAATAAAGATAAGGCTATTATTAATCTTGTTCTTTTTGACTCTGAATTACATCACATAAATTTGGAAAAATCAACAAGGGAAGTTTGGGATGATTTGAATATATTTTTTGGAGAAAAATAACTTAATGCAAATTTTTCCACAAAATTTCAATTATTCAAGTTCAAATGGAAGATGGAATCACAATGTCAAATCACATAAGTAATTTAAGGTCTCTCATTAGGAAACTAGCAGAATTCAAGACTCTAGTAGATGATGATGATGCTAGAGCTATATTGTTAAATAGTTTTCTTTCAAAATATATAATAATGTTATTTTTAAACCTAATTAAATAACCTCTCAAAACATAGAAGATATGATTTTAGCTCTTTTAGTACAAATGAAAAGAGAACAAATGCAGAAGATACAAAAGGCAATTTTTAACAAGAGAAAGCATCATACTTATGAAGCAATAATAAAAGGTCAAGTGCAAACAAAGGGGGAATTGCATGCTTCTATTCCAAGGAAAAGGGTCACATGGTATGGTCTTGTAGAATTTGAGCCAGTGACCTTCTTCAAAGAAAACTTAAAGGTCAATCAAATGAAGGTAACATAGTTTGTATTAAGGATGATGAGGAGGATACACTAGATAATGAGGATGAGAATCCACCAAATGATGTTTTTATAGATATTAATAAGAATGTATTAGTACTTTGAGCCCTCACACTGGAGGATGGAGGAATTTTCATCATCTCAACTCTACTTCTCACTTTGAGATAGTGCTCTACATGAGAAGTGTTTTTTCTTTCTTTCTTATTTTCCTTATTGATGCCAATGGATTTTAGGAATACATATATTGTGAAGTTTAATTTTTGGAAACAAGTAAGGGATTTGGTGTTGAACACAATACAGATTGTTTTCCAATAGTTTTATAAGACTGTGATTGAGAATTATACCCTTACAACAGTCAAGATACAAATTTATGAAACCCTATGTTTACAAAGCTCAATATGGATATCAAATAATTTGAGAATCAATGATTTGAGAGTTTCAGAAAATGGTACTCCAAGAACTTGAGAATTCAACTTGAAAAGCTATACCTTTATGAGGGTTATGAGGCAATTTGATGGAGTTCCACTTGATTCAAGATTTTTTTCTTCAAAAGATATCATGAATTCATATTTATATAATTATCATGCTTTGTTATCTAATCCTTAAGGGGGGGTCTTGGCAAGGTGAAGTTTTAGGTTTTGATGATTCATTTGCAATAATAATGTAATAAGGGGGGAATGTTAACATATTACATTGTATAACTAGTAGCAACAAGGTGTATGCAGTTAAACTATTTCAACTACTTCCTCCTTGAAATTGCTTCTTTCTTCCTTTGTATAAATGAAATAATAATCATCAAATAATAATATAAAACTTTATGCTCTTCACAAACTAGATGAATCAAATGTAACTTCTTCAAAATCAAAATACCAACTTGAAGGTAATTATGACCTAATCAAAAGATCACTTATCAACCAAATTTTATTTTAAAGAGCCTAAAATCTTCTTCCAAATATACCAATAAGACTATGATATCTTTGGAAGTTTGAGTGGTTAATTTCTAATTAATTTTTTTGAAGGATAAATATAAAACTAATATCATAGGCCACTAACATGAAAGAGAAAAAGTGGGAGGACACATAAAACTAGCCCAAAAATGAGACAAATAAATAGCATAAATAAAGAGTCAATTCCAAATATTCCACCATTGCCTCTAAAGACTATTAAAAAAATTGAAACTAAAAGAAAAGAGGAGGAAAAAATTCATCATTAACCTCATAGAGAACACATTTATAAGGGCCTAGAAATCCCCTCTTTCTAATATTATCCTAGGTAAGGTATATATTTTGGTAAAGAAAGAATAGAAATAAATCAAAATTTCATATCCTTTTCAACTATGGAAAATATTCAAACCCATTCTTTTCCTATTCTAATGATTTATATCTAGTGAAAAATAAATAAACCCCTTTAGGATCATAGCCCCAAGATATAACATTAGCCTCCTCTAGAGAACAATAAGGATGATTAGCTAAGATAGAAGATAAAGTAGCACAACACTCTAAATATCCCCCCATAGACCAATAATTTATGTCTTTCTAGTGAAAAATACAAGAATCCCTGACCAAATGACAAGCCATAAAATAGAAAAAATTAGACTAACCAACATCCAAAAATAACTTACTCAAAGGGTGGAGAATCTAGGGAAGGAAACAAAATTGGGGGGTTAATATTCCAAAATCAATCCAAAAAGAGCTTGATCACTAGATTTAACAATCTAGAAAAGGCCCCATGCTTAACAAGAAACGAAACCTTCTTAATGGTATTGTAGACCACAAAGCCTTTCTCAAGTAGATCAATTCTCAAAGCCACTTCAACAACACCCTGACTTAAATATATGTAACTAATAATTTTATGACAAGGTTCATTTTTTTGTACAATTTCTAATAAATTTTAGTAGTTATATATATTGATTATTAATTAATTATTTTCTACTCAACCAAGACCACCACTTCACTTTGGCTGAAAAAACCTATCTCAACTAATAAGACTTCATTTTTTAGTGTTTGAATTATCTGCCCATAGAAATTCTTAGAAAGATAATCTAACTCATTTAGATATATTTTAGGAGTTGAAAGCACCAAAATTTTATAAAATAGAAGAGATTTAAAACTATACTTTAAAAGTGTAAGATGGCACACATAGGATAACCAATGAAAATTCTAGTAATTGACCTACATCTTGAGTTAATAAAGAACCATTTTCCACTTAAAATGGTTAGGAGGGTTAATTAATAGTGAAATACTAAGATAATCCAATGAAATTTCTATTATTTTGAATCTCAAAGTAAAATTAATTATCTATTGAATGGAAAATGAGTATTATTAATAAAAACCCCATTCTATGTAATGTAAAATGCATTGAGCTTAGTTTACATTTCAATGGTTCATAAATGCCTCCATATCTTCACTTTTATTTAAGTCAAAAAAAATTTAAAATACATGTATAATATTATTCATGTAGCTAAGGTAAAAATCTAGGCTAGCATAAAACAAAATGCATAAAATAAACCCTAGCTAAACAATGAAACACAAAGGAGGAAAATAGCATAAAAGAAAGGAATAATTTCACCAAGCAGCCTTCATGCCCTCCATGATTAACCTTCATTGCCTCTCTCCATTTGATGTAAAATGATGTTTCCCTTAGATTTTAAGGAGCAATAAGACCTATCACAAAAACCTAAGCAGATATTGAAGGATTTCTACTCAACAATTGCAAGTATAAAAGATGTGCAAGCATAAAGTCTGAAGCATGAAGTTAAGAAGTCAAGAGATTAAGAGATATCCAAATGAGGTTGAAATTGCCTTTTTATAGAAAAGTCAATTTTGGATAAATGGCCAAGATTGTTCAAAAGTTTGTCAAAGCCCTAAGATCAAAGGCTTAAATTGCATATGACAACTAGCAATTAGGGTTAAGGAAAATTTTGGAATGAAGGGTTGAAATTTGATTTTAGGAAAATCAAACCAAAGGTCAAGAATGCATGTGACAAGAGGATGTTGGACACAGAAAAATAGACTGTTGGAAAATCAAATAATAATTTAAAATTATTTGATTTAAAAGGTTGAGTTGACCTTTTGAATTAAAGATTAATTTAATTCAAAAGTGGTGGGGTCATGTGACAGTAAATAATTATTTCAAATTATTTACTTGGTGGGAAAATAGAAAGTGGGGGAATTTAAATAAATGACTTTATTTAAAATTAGAAGAAAATTCAAGGTGGACAATAATTAAATAAATTATAGAAATTTATTTAATTATAAGAAGGCATAAGGAATTAATGATGTATTTATATAAATAAATAAAGTTTATTTAGTTAAATAAGCAGAGGAAATTGTAGACAAATAATTTAATTAAATAAATTTAGGAATTTATTTAATTATAGAGAGACATAAGAAATTGGCGACATATTTAAATGAAATAAATGTAATTTATTTATTTAAATAGTTAGGAGGAATAAAAGATATGAATTAATTAAATAATTGAGAATTATTTAATTAATTGTTGAATTTGGACTAGAGGACATAATTTAAATATTTTAATAATGTTAAGAAGAAATGTGGAGAAAAATAAAGTTTGCAAGCCTAGGTCAATTTTATGTGTCTATAATTCCTACAAGTTATTAAAAAATTGGATTAATTGTTACACTTTCAACAAATCAATTTCATTTTTTAATAGTTTTTGTTATGTTAGAATTTGCTATGCTTGTTTTCATAGCACAATGAAACACTTTTTAACAAATTGGTTGGAATTGGATTCTAACATGAAATAAATACATCACTATCTCTAGTAAAGATAGATTAGCAAAAAACAATTATAATAATTTTTACAATAATTCAAATGATCATTATCAAATGTTTAGGCAAAAATATTATGAATATTTAATCCTAATGATGAATCATGATGTATGAACTTAAATGTCAATTTTCAAAACATTTCAACACAATTTAACTTAGAAAAATTGTAAGAAACTATTATGAATTATGTAAATGTCATATTTTTTATTATCAATAACTTTTCAAAAGCACTTATTATTAATTTCTATGTATTAATTACAATAATAGTTATTTGAAACCAAAGAATTAGGTGTCGGTCCTACTGCGGGGTGCTGGTTGATTTTTTGCCACTACTATTTTGTTGTGTTTGTTTTGGTGGCCTTTAGGCCTTGTTCCACTTTTTTATTGGATTCAGTGGCCCCTTTCCCCTACTTCTATTACTCAAAATAGTTATCTGAAACTAGCCAAATTATCTTAATAAAATTATTTTTTTAAATACATACATATCTTAAATAAATAATTTTGTTCCTCCAACATTATTAGTTATATCATATTCAAATGATAATAAAAAATATATAACATATAACACTTTTTTCTTAGTTAGTACCATTGATATAAATGAGAGTAATATCTTGATGGAATTTTTTTTAATATGTTTAGGTTCAATATGATAGAACCATTCTATTTTTTATATTAAAAAAAAATCATCTGAATTGTGACATCAAATTTCAATTGAACTTAGAAGTAGTTATTTATAGTTAATGTTTGTAAATGAAATAATTACACCGAAGGCATCCCCACACTGAGTTTTCCCAACCCCTTTCAATGCCAAATGGTGTAGATTGCAATGCACTATGATCTAACAAATCTCAGTCATTCATCATTTTACTCTTGTCGCCTTCTGCATTGTCATGCATTTACTCTAGTGGTTGGTTCACCACCCTTGTTGTTGCATTTACTTTTGATGGGAGTTGGTGCAAAAAATCTCCTTGTTGAATCATTTACTTTATTGTGGATGGGAGTTGTTTTAAAAAATATTTTCTTTGCAATACAAGCTCTGCAGATCTTCCTCCCTCAAAATAGTTGACAAAGCTTGTTCATGGGAACTAACAGAGGGCATGTTGTAACCAGGAGGGAGTTGGCACATCGTCCCTCCACTAATAAAGAAGTAAGCAATCAACAAGGCCTTAGGTCTCTCGTACCCTTGGAGAGTTTTCTTAAATCTAATTTGAATTGAATGGCTTGTGTTTGCAAAAGAGAAGTAAGAGGATAGTTTTTATGAGAAACTTGATATGCGAAGTAGCAGGTTTCGCCCCATACAAAAAGAGAATAATAGAGTTGATGAAGGTTGGGAAGGATAAAAGGGATCTCAAGGTGGACAAGAAGAAGCTTGGTACCCACAAGCATGCTAAGAAGAAGTGTGAGGAGATGTCCAATGTTCTTCACAAGATGAGGTACATTTAACTTATATAGCCTAACAGTCATTTTTTCGTCAATTTCTTTGATGTACGATGTTCATGAGATGTAATAAGATTTGGCATCTAGGTTATGCTACCCCTTATCCATGCATCTTGTGTGACTATTTTTATATGTTATAGACAGATCCTATTGATTTGCTTCTGTTAACTGACTAGAAATTTTCCTCACCTATATGCCTGCATATCCTGGTACATATCACCTTATGGGGCTAAACAAAATACGCTTACAAAAAATTTACTATAGATATGCATTCCATGTAAGGTGAGCTTCAATAGTTATGCAGAGGGTTTGAGTTTCAAAACAAGGGATTTGATGCTTGATAGAGATAGAAGCACATATCAATCTCTCAAATGCACAAAGGGTTTGAAGACCAGATTTCCATCTGCCTATGTTGTACTAATGATAAGCATCCATCCATGCCTCTACTATTGATAGATTATAGCTTTCCTTTTCTCTTCTCCTCTGGATTCCCCTCCAAGAATTTTTTTAATAAAGGCTTAAAAACTCAGTTTTATTTTAAAGATTTCATGGAAAAAAACAATCTTTAGGTAAGTCGCCAAGATTTGGAATAGCAAGACCATGTATGGTGGTCCCACTGATCTCAATTGTTTATGCTCTACTTCTAGAGAGTAGAATTTTAAAACATGGAGCTGGCCATTTTCCTGCTTCGCCATTGACCTATATGGTGACATGGACATCTTAAATGTTCAGTTACTTTTTTACTTTAGCAATTTTAAAGGCTTATCATTGAATCTTGTCCAATAGAAGGTAGGGTTGGAGAAGTGGGTTTTAGTGAACTATGAAAGTGATTTTGGATTGAAATTCAATGAATAAATATTCTCATTGTTTATATTCTCATAGTTTTCTAGACGTGGTGTCATGGACATCTTAAATGTTCAATTACTTTTTTACTTTAGCAATTTTAAAGGCTTATCATTGAATCTTGTCCAGTAGAAGGTAGAGTTGGAGAATTGGGTTTTAGTGAACTATGAAAGTGATTTTGGATTGAAATTCAATGAATAAATATTCTTATTGTTTAGATTCTCACAATTTTCTCACAGTATACACCATAAGATTACAAATTTTCTTTTTTAATTTCTTTTCAAGTAGAATATCATTGGTGGAAATAACTACCAGTTTGTAAGTTTCTAGATAATATATTCAATTTTGATATGTTGATATTGGAAAATAATTTTTTTGAAAATCGTAAAAAATATAGTCAACTGGCAAAAAAACCATAAACTTTTTCAATGTTTTATCTCTTTTCCTTTTAATTTTTACATCTATTTCCATAAAATTCAAATTGACAAATAGCATTTTCCCATAGTATATTGTTTTTATAGTTGTCGTCTTTTTTTTGTTTCTTTTTTTACATCTATTTGCATAAAATTTAGATCTGTAGATAGCCATAAAGTTCACTCACAATGTATTATGATGTCAAAAGTTCTTTAGCCTCAGTCAGGATCTATATGATATATTACTCATGAGAATCCATGCTTTATGTGTTTATGGATTTTCATACTAGAACTTGTTGGTACCTAGTCTATAGTTATTTGAATGTTTTTTGCTAATAAATTAACATATATGCATTTGAATGAAAAAATTCTTGAAGGAATTTGCAAATTCTGACCAGTTGATAATTATTGGATTGCAAATCCAAGTTCTTTGAGTACTTCGTACATTTTATTATTTCCAATATCAGCTAATCATTTAGATTTTAACATATTTTGAAGAGTATGTAAGAGTTGATTGAAGGGTTAAGGTTTCTTTCAATTTACATGGTAAGTTCAAGAAGTGAATGCATATTTAGCAAAAACATTAAAAGGAACATATGCTCAATTCTAAAAATTTATAGGTGGTTCAGACACTATTATGGAAAATCTCAAATTTGTATAGAAAGTTCTCTCTTTGGTTTTCGTACTTGCACTTAGGTACTCATCTTCCCATGACTTAAATTTCTTCTAGGAAAATCATTTTGCTATTTGCAGTGATCTAGTGTACTATGGTGTGATCAAAGCCTTAATTTTTATATACTACTATGCATAAGGGTTTGAAGCTATGTAGAAATGGTGGAAGCTGCAAATGGGGGCTCAAAACCCTCAAAATCTTGTGGCAGCGGCTATGAAATAAATGTAGAAAGCTTCAGAAAAGAGTGCAAAGTCACCTGAAGATTCTGCAGAAATCGTGTCTTTGTGTCAACGATGCTAATGGGAAAAGTGTGCAGAGTTTACAAGAACAATATCACCAAGGCCACTCCTACGGATTCCAACCTGCAGAGACATAAGCAAATAATTATTTTAGAGTAAAAAAAAGCTTATGAAAATTTGAAGTGGTCATTTACATATGCTGGAAATAAGCTCATAATTAAAGCAGGGCAACTGACTTACCTAAATATTTTGCAAAAAACTCAAAGAACTAGCTTGTTCTTTCGCACTCTCCACCAAAGAATCCTGTAGCAAACAAAAATGAGTTGTCTTAAGACATCAAAAACAAGAGATCTACTTACTCTTATGCAATGTTAAAGGATAGATGAATTTGCAATCTACATTAATAATTGAATTCTAGAAACAGAAGTAAATAACTCATACTTGAGCAGTTATAACTTATGCAATGGTCTTCTTACTTCCAGTTGTACAAGTTGTCCAACAATCAAAAGTTCGTCTAATATATAATAGGCCTAACAACAGTTTCAAAACATATAATCTACACGTCCTAAATTATATGTAAGTTTTAACATTAGATCCTAACTGTAGCTTCCCAATTATAGGCGTGCAAAAAATTATGGATTTTCAAGATGGAGGATTGTTGAAAAAGGATTTTGTAAATTTGCCAAGTTGTATTGAAGTTTAACTTCTAAAGAATTTTTGTAACATGTATAATTATCAACATACATCATAACGGTTGAAATTGGTTGAATGTATATTATTGGATGTTTGATATGCATTGGGGAGTTGTACTTAGGGTTTTTTGAAGTGAAATATCATAAGTTTCGAAGACTCTCATAGCAGAAAAGGTATGGAAAGCAATTGTGAATATTTGAATGTTGTTATAGAGCTTATAGGTGTACAAATTCTTTTTTCAAGCCTAAAGGCTGGAATATTTTATAATATTGTTTTAGAAATATGAGACTGTGTTGACATTTCAACTTAAGTTTTACTCAGAAGAAGTTTCTCTTGGGTTAACTTGTCATCTTTCATGGTGTTGAGTACTCTCTTAGAATAAAAATTTAATTTGTTGTTGATGGCAAATCACATATGCCTGGAATGGCACTCCACTAGTTCTATGGAGAAAATAATTAACACGAAGGAACTTGTTAAGGAGGAGATAAAAGTAAATAGACCAAAAAGGATATCATGCAGTGATTTCTAATTATTTATGAAGGGAATTGATCTTTATAGCTAGTATGAGTTAGCTATATATTATGGGTTTAATAATATTTTTCATTTTGATCTCAGGTATGGGTTTGAAAAAGAATATGCTTCAATATAGAAGAGTGTAAAGTGGCCTCTTGGATGGCCAATTGACAGATTTCCTACTCCTTAGGCAAGCATTCAAAAGGATTCATGTGAAAATTGTAAAAACTTATATATTCTCACCAACAATGGTTATGTTAATTGTATGGGAACAATCTTAGTCAAGCTCCTCAATAGGAAAAATTGTGTTCACAACTAGAATTGCTTTTCTAAGTAGAGATCTTAAACCACTGCGGATTTGGAGCACATAAAACTTGGGGCCATGGAGTTGTCCAAGCACTTTGTATCTTGTTAATCTCTATCATGTGCATGTATTATGAAATCCCATCCTTTTTATATCATAAATATCACACTAAGCCCATCTTGTAAATTACATTATAATTCACATTCACATTCAAATTTATATTAGGAATATCACTACAAAAAAAGGAATATATTTCATTCTTAGGCTTTCACAGTGTCATTATATTTGTGGTCATTTGGAGCCACACTTTTTCTCTACTCAATTAGAGGAATCTATGAAATGTTACATAAAGGTTCATAAAATGTTTTAAGATAGTCCTAAAATCTAACCATCAAGAAATAAGTACATATATTATAATAGCATTCAATATATATACATGGTTGACCTTTAAATATTAGATGGAAGTTTCCTCAATTTAAATAATAGATGGAAGTTTCCTCAACTTAAAGGTCGTTTGCTGCACAAGACTTGCATACCACTACAAGTGCTAATGGTGTTGCTTGTGGTTCTAACAAATCGTCATATGATGATTAAAAATCTGTATTTATTTCATGTGTAGATACAGTCATATAAACCATTTTAATGTATCTTCAACATTTATGAATTGAAAATTGACATTGAATTATGAATTTTTTATTGTGTTCTCAGTTTTGTATTTAAATTTCATTTCGAACCACGGAAACCAAAACCTGAACCACCAACATAGTTTGACAAAGAAAAGTCCAACAATAATCTGTGTGATGAATAATCTATGCGAAGCTTGTCTAATTTCATGTAATGTATAACCATAGCTTCATTTTTCACTTTCAATGACCGAATAACAACGAAATACTGGTTTATCTTTAATACTTTCTCAGTTTTGGAGATCCACATACCTGCTTACCTTTCCGCCAATTAAAACAAAGGATTTGTAGTTTACAGATCTCAATCACTTTTTTCAGATTGTTAAAAAGCAATTTAACACAAAAATGAACTAATATGTCTTCAGCGTACCCATTGCACATGAGGGTGCAATTGCTATTGCTAGTTTATCTTAGAGGTGAAGTGGTTGTTGGTAATTAAAGAAAGGTTTAGAGGAAGGTGAAATAGACCAACTTGGACCATGTCTTTGTGCAGAGTCCGTCTTAGTCAAAAATCATCACCGTTCTTTCGAAGGCTTCTATTCTTTCTTTCTGCGACTGTAAATGAGTTTTAAGAAAAAAAGCAGTCGTACATAGAAGACTTGTATAAACTTTCTATGTGGACAATTAAATTTTCAAACTTCGGTAACACGTTATTTAGACCAGGAAAATAAAAAACCTGGCACATGCAACACCAAATTGACCATAAAAATTTAGACCCGGATGAGTGCAAACCAGCTGTATATTTTATATGGATTGTATATTTAACAAAATTTATTTTGAACTTTCGGCCGGTCGGTTGTTTTTTAACACACTCGTTCAACGCAACTTTTTTGAGTCGGCATTTTCATCTTTCTTACCATTCATGACATGTAGGAAACTTTATCAATAACAGATATTTATTAAAGGAAATTGTGTCCTTCGAAGAGAACCCCAAAACGAATGTACGTATATCAAGTATATATTTTCCCAGAAGCTCTGTGTATTTTACATCAACATCCATATGGTGGAATAGTTTATCTATATTTAAACAAATCAACGTTTCTGATCCAAGAATTGTAAGAATTTCGTAAACCTTCCTAATAGAAATTCATAAGAATCCATTAGCACTATGTCACACAACACTTTATATCCTCGTATGAACCAATTTTGAGCTCAACAGGGAAATAATGATTCACAAGAACATTATGATCTTTTTTCAACAATTTTTTTTTAAAGGATTTGGTTTTGTAAACAAGCTTTCAATTTTGCACCATTTATGTACTTCCCAAGTTATCAGTGGACCCTCCGTCTATAATCACCTTGCACATTTTATCTTTACATGTGTATTACATCTGAAATACATGGTTTCTCCTCAATCAACTATGGGGGCCTTTTTGTCTCCAGCTATTATGGTCCTTCTCAACATCAAATTATCACCTATCTTTGCTTTCACTTCTTCTATCAAGGGTTCTTCTCCTCTTCTTAGGTCACCATTGTTCCCCACTACAAATAAAGCAACTCAAAGGTTTTCAACCCCACAAATTTGTTCTCCTTCTCCTCATCCTCTACTTTGTTCTCCTCATCCTCTACCTCTAAAGCCACCGAATTAAAATCTAAAAATAGTAACCTACCTAATAATTGTTAAGTGAAGAACAATCAAAACAAAACTATGAAAATAACATCTAAAAATAGTACTCTAATTTTTTTAGAGGACTAAACTAGCCCTCAACCAAATAAGCATGTGAGAGGGGAATGTTAGAGTAAATTATTTGCATTAGGGTTTCTATGGGAGAGTTTCACACATTAGCATCTTTATCTTTCTATTTTTCTTCTAAGTTTACTGCACAATTAGTTAAAATAGCAAGATCCAACCAGTAGAACTTTTTGCAATCAAACTAGCTACAAACACTACCAGTAAACCACCTAGAAGTTCCTCACATAGATGATGAGGATGTGGAGTAGCAAAGAGAAACCCGTGACCAAAAATTCTATTCATGATCCCTTCATGTGGCTTAGAAATGAGAATCCTAGGAGCAAGTCTCCCTGGTACACTAAGTAGAAAGACTCTACCCAAGATGACACTCATAAGGACATGAGTGGCTCCTAAGGAAGAGGGAGGCAAGGGAAATTTGGACATTAAACAAAGAGAATTTCCCAAATGCTCAAGGAGCACCTATAAATGGTCCACCTCAATTATAAATTATCTTGCACTTATATCTACTATAAAATATTGGAACAAATCATAACTTTATTATGAAGTGAAAAATGTCAATCATAGAAAATTGACAAAAATAGTTGAATTTCTATCTTTCCATATATTTAAGAGAATCTCCACCCTAAAAGTATGTTGAATCCAGTTTAGTTTATGAGGGATGTAGGGTGAATCCCATACAATAACTATGTGCACCATGCAAAATGTTCTAGTTACAAGGGCTTAAAAAAATCATGAATCCAAGTACAAAAAATTTGGACTCTTAGACAAAACCAAAATAGGTGTTTCAATGACTTTGATTGTTGAAAAGGGAAATGGGGGTCAAGGACTATCAAATGGGATAACCTAGAATCAATAGGAAGGCCTTGGAAAAGAATACACTAGGAAAAGTAAGCTAATTTAGTCTTTAGAAGAGTTAACCAAATGGTGTGAAACATATGTTTCCAAATAGAGACTTGTGATTCTAAATGTGGCTGTTGATTTAGAGTGGAACAATGGGAAGTGGGAGATATTAAAAGATGTCCTTCCTGTGGTTTGTAATTTTGGAAAGTGGTCTTTGGACCTCGCTTCCAATATTTCAACCAAGGATTGCAAGAATTGATAGTAATTTTTTTGAATCATATCAAAGAAAATATCTCCCATAATTATATCAAAAGTTTGAAAATCTTGATTAAAAAGGTGAAAATTTGCTTTAGCTTCATTCCATGATAAAAAATTCATTGTGCGTCAAGAAAAAAGGTCCTACCAAGTTTTAACTCCTTTAGCATAGGAAATTTCAGAGAAAGAGGGGGGATTATGCCAAAAATGGGGATTTAAAAGGGATCTGCAACTCCCTATGATGACCAAAATCTCTAATTCATCTTAGTGATAAAATTTATAGAAATACAAGTGCAATAGTTACATACATTATATTAAAATAGGCTCCCTACATTCAAAATTAGTGATTCAAAGATAAAGGAAAAAGTACAAGAAGGTCCCCATGACTAGAAGTGGAAAATTGTCTACTACTCCACCATGAAAGGAGAAAAAATAAGAAGGGGGAAATCATCAATTAAGGAATCAACATAGGCCCTTCT
This sequence comes from Sequoia sempervirens, assembly GCA_007258455.2. Classification (NCBI taxonomy): domain Eukaryota; kingdom Viridiplantae; phylum Streptophyta; class Pinopsida; order Cupressales; family Cupressaceae; genus Sequoia; species Sequoia sempervirens. The sequence continues at coordinate 17,097,287 of VDFB02049217.1, read as the reverse complement.
ACAAATGAGTGTAGAAAAGAAACAATGGGAGACCTAAGCCCCATAAAAATAAAGGTAGGATTGAGGTAGAAAGATAAATGGAAACGTTAACAAGTCATGGAAGAAGAATCTCCAAAAATTTTGTAGAGAGTGACAAGGGAACAACTAGGTAGATTGGAGATAGTGGAAGAGAAGGGAGCCAAGAAAGGTATATCTACAACCTCAAACAGAAAAAACACATGAAATGGAAGATGGCATAATGGGTGTCTAATTTTTGTGTATATCATTATTCACACTAGGAATGTCCTTACAAATAGTGTAGATATATCCTCTAGTCTCCAACACAAATAAATAGGTTATTTAAATTCAATGATAAACTATACTTTAGGGAGTCCTTACCTCATACTTGATGAAGGAGCAACTCTTTTGTCTACTACTTACAAGCTCATACTCACACAAAAACACAGGCTGACACAACAAAACAAAACAAACACTTTCTTTTATTAATGAAAGGACATTACAAAATTGCAATGCAATCATATGGGTCATCTCACTACAGTCATCTACCAAATTGCAGATCTGAGCTTCCACTCTCAACTCTACATTTACCAGCAAGAGATCTACTTTCTTCTCTGCTCCATCATCTCCAGGCTCCTCTACCACCTCCACACACACTACACTACTTCTCTATCTCTCACTATCTCTTTATACTACATTCCTCCTCCATGTCAGCCTTGACATTCTTCTCTCCTATTGTCATAGTACCACCATGTTGTCCAATGGTCACTTAGATTTTCTTGATAATTACATGGTTATTTGTATCATTAGTTCTTATTTGTTTGTGCCAGGTAATCAAAATTTCCAATCATTCGATGCATGCCCGTAAATTCTTTTGACCTAGTCGATTAGCAACAACGATGTGAATCGACGAATGTTATCATGTCATGTGTCGCCACTAGGTTCGTCTGTTCCACCAACTCTCCATTCAGTCAACCATCGCACCATTTGGGTCCCTACCTCCATTGACTTGTCATGAGTTCCAAGAGTTTTATAACCAAGTCATAGGGTTGTGAAATTCCCTAACTCCCCAATCTCCCAACTTGGCACTCCTTCAATCAACTTTTCAACCCTCTGTCATCATCGTGTCAAGGGGACACCAAAAAATATCCCTTTGAAAAAAGTAAGTCTCACCAATGAGACTTTAAGGAAATTTCATTTTGTGTTATATCATCGCTTGTCGGCCTATCGAAGGGACTCCTCCCAAAGTCTCATCGAAACATCCTTCTCACTACGATATTACCTTGCCACCCTGTCGAAGGGACTCCCAATCATTTCCCATTGATAACTCAAAGTCTCCCCAATACATGTCTTCTCGCTCTATCAGAGGGACTTGCTTCCCTATCTTATCGATATTCCCAAGTCTTCTTAATGTCATTCGTTGATATGCCTTATAGCTTGTTGGGTTGTTAAAGGGATAACAAATGTTGTTCCGCCAATAAGAGACCATCACCCTGATGTGAGTTCCATGCACTTGATCATGCTACTGCTAACACCATCAGTTCATTTCAATGGGACTTGAAGGAACATCTCGTTGATATGCCAAAGTCCTGCTAATAGAACATGATCAACCTTTATTGAGTGGAATAGCTCATATCGATGCAAGATTGCTTCTATGCCCTGGATGCTCCTGCATTAGATACCCAGGGTAGGAAAGAAATGTTTCATAAACATTTTTGGATCTGATGCTCATTTAGAACCCATCATACTTCCTTATTCACCTGCGCCTTCTTTCTCAACTAGCCATTTTGACATCTTTGCCATCTTTCATCCTTCCTCTCTTTCTTCCTTTTTTCACAAAATTCATCTCCCACCAATATTCATTATGAAAATCTGAAAAGTCATCAATATCAATTTCTTCTTCTTCAGAAAAATAAAGAGATTCATGTATTACATTATTCTCTATTATTGTTGCAACCACTTGGTAGTCATTACTCTCAATTAGGTGAAAGCACAAACCTATGTCACAGTTTCAGCCAAATGAAGCAATTCGGGCGATTTTATTTTGGCCGACCAGTTTTCGGCCGATAAGGTTTCGGCTGAATCCACGAGGTAGCCACATGGTGCCTATGTGGCTGGAACTTGTCAGTCGAGTCACTTTCGGCCGAAACGTTATCGGCCGAAAATAGCCAACATGGCGCACATCTGGAAAGACCTGCTCAGTCAAGTATGTTTTGGCTGAAACCTTATCGATCAGAAGTATATCGACCGAAAAGCCTTAATAAAATCAAAAAAAAAACCAGGCCCACTATTGGAATGCTCGGGCGAAAGTGTTGAGGGTGAGAGCTTGTCGGCCGATCACAAGCAACAGGGACTATATTTTAACAGGTTCCATTCGTGGCATTCACTGGAATGTTTGATTTCTCGTCTCGTTTTTGTTTATTTTGAGAAATTTGTGATTTCTCATTTGTTAGGGTTTGATTGAAATGCAAAAATCAGGTTTTTCAGGTTTTGTAATGGATATTGGCTGAAAGGTAGTGAATGTTGTGAAGAATTTATATATTCACCATTCCTTTCAGAAATTCATCCAACTATATGAAAAACCTCTGATTTATTTTTAAGTATATCAATTAAATAGTCATAATTAGCATTGGAGGTTGCCCCCTCAAAGCAACACTGGTCTTCTATTTCACTATTCTTATATACTACCATTTAGTAACTAGTTTTGAAGATGCTCCTTCTGTTTCTATATTATTTGGTAATAAAGTAGAGGATATGTGTTTTATGTGCCGTAAAAACAAAGAGCATGGCCTTACCATAGAACATGGCCTACTAGACAACATCTAGACAAGGTTGATTGAGTTAAGAAGGATATGATTTTGAAAACAATTGTTAACTTAAGTGGACAGTCACTATGTTGAGGAGGATTATCCTACATTGCATGCAATATATCTTTGATGTCTGCTTGACCCACATTGTAAGGTGATATTGACCCTAATTTTTATACAAATCTACTTAAAATTCATCTTGTGAACCACTTATGTAGTCATAAATTCTTGTGTAGCTAGTTTCTGTAGAATAAATAGAGCCCTCATTCGATTAAGTTGTCATGGCCTAAAGTTCTATTTGACATATGACATTGAGATTGAGAATCATTTCTGGCCCTTGGAAAAAATAAATTAGACAACCATCCAAACAACTGACAACTACCAACTGTCCCAAAGAAAAGCAGATTGATATGAATAATTCAAAACTATAAATAGTCAAGACTACAACTAGGTAGGATGAATGTAGCCTTAAAAGGAAACCGCTCCACAAAGAATCTTAATAAGGATATTGCGTGTAAATCATTAAATAGAATAATTCAACCTATAAATGAATAATGGATTTTCATTCGACATGTCATCGAATTGCATTAGGATAAGTAGATTGTGAATGTGATTATAGCTAGATTGATAAATAACACAGATTTCCAAATGGTTTGAGAACTTTGACAGATTAGCATTAGCATGTTGAGAGCGATTGATTCTTTCACACCAACATATGCACATGTGCAAGGAATGAGTGGGGAAATGAATATGAATATTATTTATTCCCACCACCTCAAATGTAATTGGATTAAGATATAAATCAGAGGTAGGTGAACAATAATAAATGCAACCTTATATTATTGGAAATGTTGGTGATGTTGACCTGATCCATGAAATGTTATAGCATTGAAACAAAGGAGATGTTTTGACCATTACAAAGATGATGAAGCAGAGTCATTAGCAAGGATTGAAAAAATTGTAGAGTTTGAAATAATGAAGCTTAGAAGTGGCATTTGCATTCCATTAATGGTTGACCACATAAAGGCACTGGAACGGATTTTCATAGAGCATCAAGTGAACTGGCATTAGCTTCAATATATTATACAGGTACTTGGCTCAAATCTTAGCAGCTAGATTTTTTTGTTTCCAAAAGCATGCAGATCTCTGAACACCTCTTACTCTTGGCTACTTTGATTGATGATTTTACTTACTGGCATACAATCAATTTCCTAGAACTCAGAATCATTGTTCACATAGACTGGCATACACCTTTCTCAAGCTACTATGTCGAGTCTCCCAATAATAGCAAGTAATTAAGTCTTAAGGGTTATTTCACAGTTATAAGAATAAGCATTATATGACAACTGAAATATATGTAAAAATAACAGCATATAATAATAGTAAAAACAAATCTATTACCTATGAACCCATGAATATGATATAGGATTGTCTTTTCCCTTATACAGTGGGCCAACTTTGCTTATATAAATTGGGATAGAAACTTTCATTGACAACTTTTCATAACTATGATCAACTTCATATTTACTTATCACATACTCATTTAGTTTGTCACATACAAAGCAGTTATGGCAGGTCAAACTTCCCAATGTTGAAATATATAGCTTTATGCATCCCTTTTGAAGGATTTTTGTCAAGTATAGGTAAAGCTTTCAAATTACAATTTTAATATATATATACTCCTTTATATTTCATTGCACAAACCCTCACCTACTTTTGACATTCTGAATTCTGCAATTAAGTGTATTGTACTTGAATCCCAAATAGAAGCCGAATCAAGGGCACAATAGTCATCTTTATTATTCTCCTATTTGTTCCAAGATTAAAGGCACTACAATGGATGATCTATATTAACATTTGTTTGGTTTGCCAAGCACCTGGTGAAACCAATGTTTTACATATTGTATAAATGTATATGTCTTCTTATTTTTGTGTTTCAAATCTATAGTAACATACAAAAATGTTTCCACAAATCAAGTAGTGCCCTTAGACCATACCTATAAATGATTAGATCAATCGATAACCCCCAATGGCCGCAGACTGGAATACCTCATCATATCTCCTTGTGCAAACAAATTGTACTGTTGCATTTGTTAACTCTGTAAGTGGCAAAATATACACAAGGATATCCAATAACAAACTTGTATTTATAAATAATTAGTTCTTTTCCAATTCTTATCACATTTAGAAAAGTTATAAGGGTGGGGATTCAGCAATTTAGCATTCTAATTGTATATACATATGTGTACATGTGTGTATGTATGTATGTATGTATATATGCATATATATATGTATGTACATGTATGTATATGTGTACATGCACATATATGTGTATGTCATGCATGCATGTACATGTATTATATATACATATGTGTACATATGTGTGTATGTATGTATGTGTATATATATGTGTATGTATATATATATATATATATATACATGTGTACATGTGTGTATGTATGTATGTATATGCATATATATAACTTATGTATGTATGTATATACATGCCATGTGTATGTCGTATGCATATAGATGTATTATATATATATACGCACTGTGCCGCCTTGGCAATAACCTTGCATATGTATATATAATACATCTACATACAGCACATGCATATATAATACATGTACTATACATACAATAACCTACATATAATAATAACAACAATACATATATGCATGTAGATGTAATATATATACATATGTACATGTGTGTATGTATACATATGTATGTATACATATATATATATATATAATAATATTATATATATAATGGCATATATGTGTACATATGTATACATGTGTGTACATGTGTGTGTGTATGTATGTATGTATGTATGTATGTATGTATATATATGCATATATATATATATATATATGTATATATATACATGTATATATATATACATATACATATGTACACACATAACCATAATAATAATAATAATATATATACATATATGTATGTATTATATATGTGTGTATGTGTATGTGCCTATGCATGTACATGTATTATATATACCTAGGTGTATGTATGTATGTATGTATGTATGTATATGCATATATATGTGTATGTACATGTATGTATGTGCATGCATGTATATATATGTGTATGTGTGTATGTATGTATGTGAGTATATACATGTGGCCGCTACACATACACACACTGCCCCTATATCATGTATGCACATACTATACATATATAATACATGTATACATACACACATACATATATAATGTCATGTACATGCACCTATATATATATGCCTTACATACATACCGCCACACATATACATATATATATGCATGTACATACTACGAGATATATATATATATATATATATATATATATATATATATATATATATATATATATATATATATATATATATATATATATATATATATATATATATATATATATATATATATATATATGTATATATATATATATATATATATATGTATATATATATATATACATGCACACACATGCACTCCCACATACATACATGTGTACATACAGATATATGCACATGTATCTATATGTTTATATTTTATTCCTAAGGAATTTATTTCAAAGAATTTTAACTTTATTACTTTAATATGTTTTAAGTTAGATCAAAAAATTAAGGAAATGTTAACCTTTTTATAATTTCTAGTGTTTGATTTAAAAAATAATTGATTACAAAGAAAGGCTAGAGCATATATGACCAATTGTAATGAAGAGTATTTTTTTATTTTGATCAAAATTTTAGTATAGAGTGGTTGAAAGGATAAATATTTTTTTTCCATATTTACTCTTGGTTGAATATTACATGCATGCCTATGATTTAATAGGTTCACATAGCTTGATAGATATAAAGTTTGAACTAGATCTCATTAGATACATTTAAATTCAAAAATGTTTTCTAGTTTTGAAACTTGAAAATTTTACCTTTAATTTAAATATATATTTTTTTAGTTTTGAAAAAAAATTCAATTTAAATTTGTTTAGTTCATTATGTAATTTTGTTTTAATGATATGCAGATCTCTATCTATTTATATATATCATGGCCAATGAGGGATCTCATCATTCCCCTCGTTCTGAGCAAGAAGCTCAAACTAGATCAAATATATTTCAAGGTAGTATTGTTAGATTGGACAATGCTCTAAAATGTTTAGAGTAAACAATTCACAACTCCCCCAATTTGGCTAATCGAGATAGATTAGTCACTATTAGACAAGAGATTATTAAGATGATTGAGACAATTCAATCATACAATCCTTATGATGAAATCAGTAATGAACAATTTTATTTTTCTCTTGCTAGGAGTGTTACTGGCACAGTGAAACATAGAGAAGTTGCCAAATTAGTTTCAGGTAAAAATGTGTTATCCATGTTCCCATTTTATAGAGGAAAAAATAAAATTAGAGGATATGTGGTTACGAGGTGTGAAGATCCTCTTGTTGCGCCATTCATATACCCTAGATGGTTGGTAGCACATCATAGATGGCCTCACAATGATGAGCTGCCATTGTATTTTGTCAAACACTTATATGCAAAATTTCATTTACATATAGAGGTGGACTACACATCTTATCCTGAGCATGCTGGCCAAGGTAAAGGCCATTTTTCTGACAAACCATAGTTTAGACCTTCAAATTTTCCACCGCTTGTGGACAAGAGGGCATTAGTTGGCCCAAACCTTTTGGTTTTACCAAAACGTTTGGAATTGGCAGTAGCAGGGGAGGCAGCAACAGGGTCCACTAAGAGTCAAATTTTTGAAAACATTGCCTCTATTACGATGCAGATTGATCATATTTCATCTGATCAAGTTGGTAGATATTTATTACGCCCACGAATCAACCTCCCTCCCACTGAGGCTACATCTGCATTGTATGATCCATTTATTAGTTCCGATCTACCTACTCTTGCAGATGTCGAGCATATGACCCACACGACTCTACGTAATACGTGTAGACTCTCAATTTTGGATTTACTAGTAGCATATCAGGTTATCTATGAGGACCATGGGATTGCTCTTGACAGGGTACCAAAATTTATTAGACAACGATATCTTCATACACATATGAGCCACAGGGTGGCAAATGCAGCTCAGGAAATTCCACATCATGTTTCTGTTGATCCTTTAGCTTGTCTAGGTGGTCATCAGGATGTTACAGGTCACGTTGAGGCTACTATGACACCTGATCCTATCTATGGGACATATAGTCGACTACTTTTTTCTATTGATACTATACATGCTACGGAGCCCCCTACGATGTCTTTACATTCTCGTGATCTTAGTGACATTGGTAGAGCCTTCAAACAGGCACAACAGGTACTTTCAATTTATAATTTAAATACATGTATATATTTTTAAAATTGTGTTCTAAAAATTTATGTAATGCATTTTAAAAACTTCTAGGGGTTTAACTCCTGATTGAAATTGTGTACTTGAAAATTTTAAGCAATATGGTCAATTCCCAGACTTTGGAAATTTGGAGCATGATGGCGATCCCATGCAGTATGTAGATGAGGTACATTTAAATTTAATTTTAAAAAACTAATTACTTGATGTTTAAGTTTGAACACATTGAACTCAAGTACATTGTAAAATTTTTAGATAATTTTACTATATATGTGTACTTGAACACATGCAGGGGTTGGGACGAGGCTCAGGACACAAATCGGGAGATATTGGATCGGGATATGGATCCACACATCTTGGATCAGCAGAGCGATCAGTCCATGGATCGAGGGAGAGGTTGAGGGAGAGATCGAGCCATGTATCGAGGGAGAGGTCGAGGGAGAGATCGAGCCATAGATCTAATGATTCTATTCATACCAGACATCCCTCTCTTTGAGATTTGTTTTATAGTATTACATGTCTGAGATCATTTTATTATATGTTGGAGACACTTTTTATGATTTATGTATTGAACATTTGGACGTGTTACATACTTATGTTTTATGGTACACACATATATACTTGTTATAATTTACATGTCACATTCATACAGTTATGTTTTATGGTTTGAATCTTAGAGTTTTGTTATATACGTGCATTATTATGGTTTGATGAACTCACTTACATTACATCTATAAGTACCTTTATTTAAATTTAAATTATGGTAACTTGTTCAAATGCACTTGTTGTACATATATAGATAACTAAATACATTGTGAAATCAAAATGTTGGACTCCACTATCTAATGGTTGCTATTTGTAAATTTAAAAATATGGACATGTACATGTAATTAATTTAAATAAATAGTTAAAATGAATTTGTCTTTAATAAATAGGTCAAGAAATAGAAAAAATTGAATGCATATATGCTTGAGATTAATGCTATACATGTTTTAAAGTAGAACATAAAAATGCAATCGAAAATAGATGATAGTTAGATTTAATTCTTTAAAGCTCTAAATGTTCATTTTTAAAGTCAATAAAAGTTAAATTTATACATTTAAATTGTGCATATATCATGCTCTACATTAACCTAATTTCTAATTCCATATAATCTAATACACATGTTCATTTGAATGTGCATGCAAAGAATTCTTGAACTAGATGATGAACTATACTTGTGTCAAGTTGAATGTAAATGAAATCATATATATATGTGTGTGTGTGTGTGTGTGTGTGTTTGAAAGTGTTCACTTAAGAATGAACCATATAATTCAAATAAAGCATGCAAGCTATTAGTGGAGTTGAATGTAAATGAAATCAAATTTCTAGTTTTGAAAGTTTAAGAATTCCATGTGGAACATTTATATATATGTAATTAGAAATTGATATATATATTTAAATCTTGAAAGACATGCACATTTATTATTAAATTAAAAATTGATGACAATTCTATATAAATTAAAAATTGATCAAGTAGATCTCTTGGATGACAATTCTATATATAAATTAAAAATTGAACAATCCATATTTAATTGTACTAGAAAGATGGACCAAATTACATACATGGTCTCAAGCTATACATGGTAAACAAAGCTAAATTGATGCCAAAATGTAGCTATCTCAAGCACCCCAAACACCATCACTATGATTCACTACAATGTTCATATATATTCCAATGCACCTTAAGGTGAACAAGAAAGGACAAACCAAGAGAACCTGGATACAATCTAACATTAACAAAATGGATAAATAATTTAGTTCTATACTTAAAAGATAGGATCTAATATTCTTAAGTAAATTTGGATTTTAAAGATGAAATCAAATTATAAGGTTGAAAGTGATTTTTTATTAGGAGATTGGATTTGAAATGGATGATAGTCTAGATTAAGGATAAGGTCCCTAGATGTTGAAAACTTTGGGTGATGAGGAAAGGACAATATGATGTATGGACTAGATTGAGACCAAGTAACCAAATTTTGATGTTTAAGTGATGCTTTTTTATTATTAAGGATGGAGAATGGATGTACGGTTGAGATGGATCTAGATGGATAATTTTTAAATGATTCTAGGATGAGGGATGCTTACTTGATGAAAATTTAATAAAATTAGGATGTGATGATTAGGATACATGAAAATCCAAATGATCATTTAAAATTATTGAATGTCGTGCATTAGTAATGTATAAAAAATAAAGAAAACTAGAGACAACATTTATGTCTAGATTCTTCACCACTCAAACACCAAATCAACTAGATAATTTTATACAAGTTTGTGGAGTTGAATGTTCAAATGAAATGAAAGATTTGAATGTGAACTTAAGAATTCCACGGAACATAAATAAATTTAAATGCAAAATTGGAACATAGACTAGGTTTTGTACATATTGTTGCACGTATATATATTCAATCTAGCTCATGTATATAGGTGGAGTTGAACAAATATTTAAATTCAAAGATTTGAAAGTGAAAGTTTAACAATTCCATGTGTCAAACATAAAAATTTACAATCAAGGAATCTAGAGAGATGATATAAAGGAATTTCTAGAGATTCTCAAGAGTGAAGGTTTAAAAGAATGAACCATGTCCAACATGTAAAAATGCAATTGGAAATTTAGATGATTTAAAGGAATTTAGGCAAAATGTAAATTAAAACATTTTTAAAGTCACTGGGTTTTGTAGATCAAGCATATATATGATCTAACATACATGTCACATTCTAAAAAAAAACCATTCTAAATCATGTCACATGTCCAATCAATACAAATATATAAATTATCTAGATTTGGAGTCATAAATGTGTACACATGTATCCAAAAAACAACTTAAAGCTCCTGGTACATAAAATCTGGATCCTCTCTATCTTTAATTATCTCTAAAATCTTCTCATGATCTTCAATAGGCAACCTCCACTTTTGTTTGGCACGTCCTCTTTTAGGTAAAGTTTCTAAATTTATTTTTGTTGCCAAAACTAAGTGACTGTAATGTAGAACCTTTTGTCCTGGCCTATAATCAACAAATATAATACCATTTTTATCTATCTTTATTTGTTGATAATATGTGCCTTCAATAATGATTGATCCAATGGGATACTCTTGTCCATCACCATCTATCATCGATTCGAACAATTTGCTTTTTGGTTGTGTACATCTTAGTAGATAGTAATCTACACCTTCCGCATTTTCAGGATCTGCAACTATAGCGAAAATATCTCCTATACACACACCACATATTTACATATTTAAGTAAATTATACATTTAAAAGTTGTAAAAATTTATATTTTATATTTGAAACTTACTTAAACATAGAATATATATATATATATATATATATATAAAAATCTTGATTTTAACTAAATTAATCAATTTGGACATACCTATAACAACTAAATCAGATACACGTTCGTAATCAGCTGAATATAGTGGATCATAGACATCAACATTGTCATCTTCAACAAAAGGAGGCATTGATATTAATTGTTTCATTTCCCATTGTGAAACATACCCATCTCTAATATTCTCACATTGATCAATATTTGCATTGTCCTCAATGCAATCAATACAAAAACATGATTTTTCTCTCACATTCATTGCATAAGGCCTACTACTCCCCATTGTCATGATTTGATGTAGATTTCTAATACCATGAATTGCTTGACAATTATAAGGATTTGATCGATCAATATCTGTTTAAATTCAAACTTGAAAATTCAATTTGAAATCATGTATGTACTTGAACTTTGAAATTCAAATTTTTAAAACAAATTTTGACTAGACATACATACCTGTAACTTCCAAAAAATACCGTGTGTTGTATGTTGAGTCGCGAGCAGAAAAATGACTTTTGCACCATTCAACAATTTCGTTTGCATTTTGTATGGCATTACCTACAAGTTACACACAAGTTGGCACAATTTGTCACCTATTACTTTCAAAGAACTTAAAAGAAAATTTAATTTAGTTAAATTATATATATATATACATATCTAATCTTTTAAAAAGTATGAAGCTAAATTGGACATACCAGCAAGTTCATGTTGACGAAGTGCACGCTTCACACATGCTCCTGCTCCATCGTGCTATCATTTTCCATGTCCACTCTCATAAAAATTCCACAAAAAATTGGTGTTGCGTCTAGTATGTTGACTACATAACCAAACAAAGGCTTTTGCAGACTTAAATTGTCCTGTGAAGTTACAAATAATTAAACACTTGAAAACCTTGAATTATCTTCAAAAAATAATTTAAGTCTCAAAGTTTTAAAAGTAAATATAAATTAATTAAAAATAATTTAAAAACCAATGTACTTACCAGCACATCCATCAAACCATATCCAGTGTTGTTCTTGATTTATGCCACGTCGTCTTAGGTCTTCAAAAAACATTTTGAAACAATGAGCCTCATAGCTTCTATCATGATTCATATCATCACTAATATAAAAGTGAACCTCTTTGATGATAATTCTACCATCTTTGCTACTTTGTATTCCATCGACTGCTAACTCTACATGCCTGTAGCAAACTTGCACGAAGATTGTAACTTGCTCTGAATGATAATATTGACTTTGAATCTCAGTTTGAGGACTAAATGTATAGTTCTCAGAGAAATCTACAATAGAGAGAATACAACCTAGTGGAAAACAATTCTTTGAATAATGAAATTGCTTAGATTGCCATCTTGCACCATGACAATGTTGGATATGTGGATATATGATATTGCAAAATTTACTCATGAATTCATTGTAAGGCAATCCACTCTCTTTGAGAACAATTTTTTTGGCCTCAACTCCTAACTTTGTTAAGTATGTCTCATATTCAAATCTCTTCCAAGTAACTTGCATTTCATTATTGTCAACATGTAAAAGATTCTTCAAATCTCTACAATCATTACATACATTTTTTATACACTGAATGTTGAATTCATCCAAATTTTCTGATTTTTCACATAGAAGAGACTTCACAAATTGTGTTGTGCTTCCAGGGATGGCTAAATTTCGATCAATTGTTGCCATAACTTTTCTATATGATTGTAAGTGTAGATCAAATTCAACATGATTTCGACAACAACAAATTTCACGTACTTTATTTATACGTACAAATGATGGTCGTAGTGTTTCAAACATCCTTTGACAAATCTTCACATTTAAAAATTCTTGTTTAAATGCTTCAAAAAGTTCACTTTGTGTTGTATCTATAAAATGTTTTGGATGAGAAATTTTTGTACCATCATCACCTATTATTTGTATAGTATCCCTTCTATTGGAAGAAACACGAGAGTGGGTGGTCCAATATTCAACAACTTGTTTCTTTACATCTTCTGAAATTCTATCTTTTCGAGGAACCCTACAAATATTTACCCAATTTTTCTCAATTTTTCCATCTATTTCATCTCTCTTTTCAATATATCTTTGAACAGTTCTCCTAGAAACATTTAGTAATTCAGAAATTGCTTGAACTTGTCTTCTATATGATAATTTCTTACTAGAAATTACAGTCATCAACGCTCTACGTGCAGCACTTAAATCACTAGACCGACTCTTCTTTTCAATACATTTTAATGCTTCTTGCAGGTTTTCAACAATTGTTTGTTTTAAATCTGATGACTTTTTCCTATTATCAACCCCTAACAACTCCAAAACAGGGGTCATTTCTTTTTGTCTAAATAACTTTGCAATTAACTGTGCTCTTCCAATTAAAGATTTATCTTCAAAAAATTCATCCCATATTTTTTTAGAGTGTAATTTTAATGTGCTTTCAGATAACATATCTTCAGATGAAATATTATTGAAAAGAGAATCTTCATCCATCTCCATCAAATTTTCCATACCATAGTCCAAAACATTTATATTAGTACTAGGTTTAGTTTGTTCTTGTACTTGTACGTCACCTTGATCATCAATATTTTCCATGGGTTGTTGTTCAGTAGATGTTCCTTCATCCGCTTTTCTCTTTCTTTGTCTTACTCGTGTTCGTTCATACTTCCTCGATCTAGTCCTTCAATTTGCCATCACAAATTACACTCAAATTTGAATGATTGCCTACATAGAAATTTGTACACACATAAGCTTTCCATGAAACATGTACATGTAATATAGCATAAATATTTTAAAAAACTTGTAACTAGATGCAAAACATAAACATAAAATATTTAAACAAAAGTTTTTAATAAACATAAACATGCAAAACATAAAATATTTTTAATTGAATAATGAATATATTTCTACACATATTTCTTTGATGTTAATATTTTAATAAAAAAAAAGTGAAAACAAACATCAAATGCATTTTCAATTAAAAAACATAATCAATTAAATAAATTAAAGATCAATACACCTTAAAAATATTTCTCCTCGTCTCCAAATGCCTTTTTTTTCGTCGAAATACGTCTTGTAAAATAAACCTTCCAAAATGTTGAAATAAATCTTCTTTAATCGAAAATAGTTGAGAAAATTTTGAAATATATGTTATTTTCTAATTTTTTTAATTTGATAAATTTGGAAAAAAAATAACTTTGTTTTATATCATTCATTTTCGGCCGAGTAATTATCGGCCGATAACTTTCTGAGCGATTACTTTTCGGTCGATTCGTTACCAGCCGATAGGGTTTCAGCTGAAACCTGGTCGGCTGAAACCCTATCGGCCGAAAATATCTAGTTGGCATCCTACATGGCAGCTTACTCATCATTTTTCAAAATTTTCTGAAACATTCATTTGTGGCAGAGTATTTCTCTAGACAGATTGATTTTTTTGCAAAAAATAAAAATACCCTTTTGTAGAGCTTGAAGTGTAGAATCCAAATATAGAATTTTAATAATATTTTGATTAGTTTTGATATCTTTTATTTTTAAAATAATGCAAGTAGGTTTTAAAAATTAAAAAAGAGGTTGATTTGATATTAAAAAAATGATAGTAAAATTTATTAAAATGTTTTAAATATTATATGAGGCATAAGAGGAGAGAGTCTACTTCAAAAGGGTATAATTTTTTTTTTGAAAATAATTGAAAAAATTGAAATTAGTTGATGGCCCATCAAAACTGTCAAATTCTGACATGTTTGACTTTAAAACGTTATTACGAGAAAAATATACATCAAAATGTGATTTTTTTTTTCCATGCACAGGATATTGAAATTACCTATTTGCAAAAAAAATATAGGGAGAAATGAAGCTTTTTTCATTTTATTTCTTGACGGCCCGTGAAGTCACTCTTTTATGAAATTTTCAGCATTCCAAAATTTGTCCTTAAATTGATAAAAACATAATAAAAAGATTTTTTTTTTAAATTTTAAAAATTACAGGAATAAACTACACCAAAAGTTATACATTTTATTAGTTTACACCATTTTGAAATTCAAAACATAAAGACCACTTTTATATGGTCGAAGTTCAGAATTTTTTTTGTTGTTGGCCGATTCCTTTATAAAGTGTGACACAGGTTTGTGCTTTTACCCAATTACAACCCAGAACTCCTCTTTCTTTATGCCTCCTAAAAGACATATTCGAGCTGCAATCACTTCTTTTGCATTTATATCAATATTTACCCCTTTCTCCTCCCTCAAAATCTTCATTGTACCTGTCTTAGGTGCAACCCACACTTATGCAACTTCATCACTCTCACATTTTTTGTGGCAACATTCATCAAGACTCAAATCCCTCTAAGTCTTCTCCTTGGATGCATCCTCAATCTTGTCTTCAACAAGATATGTCATTGTTTGTGTGCCCTCAGAAGGACATATCTCCACACTCTCAAGTTGATATATTGTTGCAACAGCTCTATCCATTGCTACATCTTGATTCTTATCAACATTTGGGTGAACCTTATCATATTCTATTGCAACCTTCACTACTGCAATACTTCTTTCATTATCATTATTTTCTTAATCTAATTCAACTTCGATGTCTTCGTCTTCAAGGTCCTTTATTGTTCTCCACTCTTCAGTGGTTTCTCCTACCTTTGGATCCTCCTTCATGTATACCAATACACATCCTTTAGTTTCAAGTTCAGGTTCCTCAACCTGTTCATACTCATACTCTTCCTCGGTGTCACATGCATGACACTCTGTTGCATCCTCTTGCATTCATGCAGTCAAAACATCATTAGAAAGATAAAATTTTATCTTCAGCTCTTGTCTTCTTTTGTTTCAACCCTCTTATCTTTTCCTCCAATTTATTTAGTTCCTACTACATCTCTCTTATTTCTCTTTCTCAAAATCTCCTTTTTATTTCCTCTAGTTTGGGAATCCTTAGAATCAATCAAATGACAATGCCCCTTCTTTCCATTTTCTAGGCCTCACAAAGTTGTAATCAACTCAAATCTTCAACCCTTAGGTTTCACAAATGTAAATTGCCTCGTGTTTGATGATCTGTTTACAAATCTTCCACACCTTCAGAGACTCACAAGTCCCTCTATAGTTACAAGTACTCTTTGAAAAAATATCTCACTCACACAACTATCCTCTACCCAATGAAGACTCTGGAAGATTCTTCCTCTACCCACCTTCTCATAGTGGAGGAACTCTACACCTTCTACCTAGCTTTATCTTTGCTAGAGGATGGTGCAGGAGCACCTTGTTCACAAAATGGAAGTTAAAAGGAAAAATTGCAAAATTTCAAATTTTATTTGTAAAACCTTATGAAAAGGTCATGTAATGGTCAATTCATATGTATTTGATTCATCTAGAGGTTTCTAGGAGGTCAAAATATTGGAAAAAGAAAAATTTGAGAAAATTGCTAAAGTTGTCAATAAAGCAAAAATGCAAAAAAGTGCAAAAAAATAGAAGATGAAGAGTCTTTGTAGATAAATTGAAGGGATAGGTCAATGAACGAAGTTGAAAAGGTAGTTACTAGTTGGGAAACATCTTTAAAAATCCTAAGAGGGTGAACAAATGATTATCTCTTGTATTCTTGAAGAGTTTATATCAATAAAAGTACCTTGTTTATTGAAATTCGGTGTTTCTTTTCATTGTATTTTAGTTTGTACAATTTTCACAGAGGTTTAAGGTCATGAATCTCACTGTTTCAAGGAAAGTAGTCAAGAATCTTTCATTTAAATATATTTTGAAGAAGATATATTGAATACAACACTTGTTTGAGTCTAATTTTTATAGTTCGGTCTGCAACTTTACATAAGGTTTTGAGAGTCTAATCAAGTCTTTAATGACTTCTCCACCAATTAGGGATCTTTAGTTCAGTGGAGTAGGTTAGTATAGGATTCTTTAGGTTTTTTTTGTGTTTTTTTGTGTAGGGGAAACAAGAATGCATTGATGGAGTTGTTGCTACAAGGAATTTGAAGGGTTTTTCCATATATTTGTTGTTGCGACAGTCATGGGCTTGAAGTTATATCAATTGAAGAGGTTTGGAAATGGTTCCTTGAGCATAAGAAGACCTATCTAAGCATGTTTGAAGAGGTGGCAGAGCATATGGAGGTTTGCAACATTTACTTTCAATAAACCCTCATACTTTTTGTATTGTAAAGCCTATATTCAAGGGTTTTAAAGTATAGTGACTTATTGGGCCTAACAACCCCTAAAATTTGGTGAATATTAAGTTTTGAGACCTATTCTAATGTTTCCTAGGGGTATTAGGGTGAATGGAATTGATTTGAAGGGACCTCCTTTGTAATTTTGGCCTAATTAGGCCTACATTGAAACAAGACAGTTAAGTTATTTGTTGTTTTCTTCAAACAAAGGAATCTGATGTTGAGATATGTTTAAATTGATATAAATGGGTTTCTAAAATAGTATTTGGTTCAAGAAATTTCAATATGCATTGCCTAATATACTCGTTTTAGTTGTTTTGCACTACTAGTAGAATATTGGGGTTGCAAGCAAGAAAATGAGTTATTGTACATATAGTAATGTGGGTGACTGAATTTACCTTGCAGCTATCAAAATAAAGGTGTTAAATATGTCTATGTGTCTGGTTATATTTTTGAAGGCTTAATATGATGTTTTGATGCTTGGACAGTGTGGAATCAAGATGGAAAATAGTGTTAGGAGGGAATGAAAATGAAGTTCTGATAAGATAGATTTATGGGGTAGCATAGATGGTTTTTTTATGTCAAATAAAGGTGTAGAATAGTGTGCAAAATTCTAGTAATAGTTTTGGAAAGCAAGTTGTGTTGGTTTGTTGTCATTTCCTTGAAAGTAAGTTGCAATAAAGAGTAAAACTGTGGATGATGAATGGATGGATTGTTGTCAGAGGTTTTGATCAAGATTTTGTTTGATTTTAGTCAATTTGATGAAGATGAATCTATGTAGAGCCAAGATGTGGCTTTGTGGAATGGAAGAATTAAAGGAAATTATATGAGATTTTGATAGTAAATCAAAGATGCTTGTTCAATTTGATCTTCTCCAATTGAGGTTGGGTCAGAAGTACCCTAATGAATTGTTGTTGTTGATAGATGCTCTTGCATTAGAGGATAGTAGTTACAGACCCTCTTTCATTCCTAAAACAAACATTCTTTCCACAACTCTTTCTCTTGATCATCAACCACAAATCTTGATGCATACTCTGCACTCTCAAGATCTTTTGGCTTCAACCCACACTCACAGGTCTTGCTGTAAATCCCTCACATTTGGTGCTTTGTTATAGACTCAAGATAACCAGGTTTGATATCACTAATGAAGGAGAAATTCTCGGTTCTTCCCCTTACAATCTTATACTCACACAACAACATAGGCTGACATAGTAAAATGAAGAAAACACTTTCTTTTATTACTGAAAGTGACATTACAGAATTACAATGCCATCATATGGGTCATCTCACTATAGTTGTCTACCAAATTTTAGATCTAAGCTTTCTCTCTCAACTCTACATTCACCAGAAAGAGATCTATTTTCTTCTTTTCTCCATCATCTTTAGGCTACTCTGCCACCTCCACACACACTACACTACTTCTCTATCTCTCACTATCTCTTTATATTGCATTCCTCTTCCATGTCGGCCTTGACGTTCTTCTCTCCTATTGTCATAGTACCACCATGTTGTCCAATGGTCACTCAGATTTCCTGACACTTACATGGTTATTTGTATCATTGGTTCTTATTTGATTGCGCCAAGTAATCATTTTCCAATCATTCATTACATGCCCCTAAATTCATTTGACCTGGAGTCGATTAGCAACAATGATGTGAATTGATGAATGTTATCATGCCATGTGTCACCACTAGTTTTTTTTGTTTCACCAACTCTTTGTTTAGTCAACCATCATACCATTTGCATCCCTACCTCCATTGGCTTGTCACAAGTTCCAAGAGTTTTGTAACCAAGTTGCGGGGTTGTGAAGTTCCCTAACTCCTTGATCTCCAAACTTGGCACTCCTTCCATCAGCTTTTCAACCCTCCATCATTGTCATTTCAAGGGCACACCAAAACATCTCCCTCTAAAATAATCAAATCTCACCAATGAGACTTTAAAAAAATGTTGTTCCTTGTTATCATCAATTTTCAGCCCGTCGAAGGAACTCCTCCCAAAGTCTGATTGAAACATCCTTGTCACTACAATATTGCCTTGTTGCCTCGTTAAAGGGACTCCCAAATGTTTCCCATCAATAACTCAAATTCTCCTTGATACATGTCTTTTTTCTTTGTCGAAGGGACTTGCTTCCCCATCCTACCAATATTCCCAAGTATTCTTGATGTTGTTTGTTGATATGCTTTATAGCTTGTCATTTTTTTGAAGGGACAATAAATGTTGTTCTGCCAATAAGAGGTCCTCACCCTGATGTGAGTTCCATGCGCTCAATCACACTGTCGGTTCATCGATGGGACTTGAAGGAACATCCCACCAATATGCCAAAGTCTCGTTGATAGAACATGATTAGCCTTTATTGAGTGGAATAACTCAGATCGATGCAAGATCGCCTCTATGCCCTGGATGCTCATGCATCAATGATAGACATAATTGAGGTTTTTCTAAAAAAATGTTAAAACAATAAATACAAAAGAGAAAGAGTCAATGAAAATGGAATAAAATATTAGAAAAGAGGGCCCAAATAAAGTATTGGTAGATCTTACTCCCATTAGTAGGGAAAATTATCATAAATACAAACTACAAAGTTAAGATCTAAATAGAGATTAAGTACTCTATTTTCATGCAATGAAAAATAAAAATAAAAAGTTAGGAAAGAAACCTTAGCTATAATAAATTGTCAATAGAAAAGAAAAAATAAATTCAAATATAGAAACCAGATGATTGCATATAGGAAATAATGGTGTAGGAATTGGCTAAGGGTTTGCATGATGGCACCACACATGAAACAACAAAGGGTCAAAGAAATATTGTAGAAATAATAATAAATGAACAAGAGAAAACAAAAGAGAAGATCTATTGAAGACATCTTAGAATTTAGGAAAGAATAAAAAACACTAAATAGGGGTTTGATAGGTAGAAGGAAGAAAAAGGTTGGACAAGATAAGGGAAAAGAATGTTGATCTAGTATGCAACAACCCATTGCAAGATAAATTTTGATACCCTCAAATGTGTCTCAAAATTTGGATCCAATGGCTAAAATTAAAGTTTTTGTAACTTGAAAAATAAATTACAACCTATGATTACCTTGCTGCCGACACTATTGACTCTTACATTAGCATATCCATAGGTAGATCAGCACAAATCTATCTTGTCCAATAATTTCAAATATATGACATAACATTAAAAATTATGTTAAAAAATAGTGTCATGGGATAATAAAATGCACATTTTTACTTCAATATATCACCAAAACGATACCCAAATCACAATAGATTCCATTAAAATTACTACAATTTTATTATGTAGTTGGAGTATCAAAGATTATTTTTAAATTATTTATTCTTTTAATTTTTCATATATGTATTTTAATATTGTCCTAAACATCTTTCTATATGATTCTCATTAGGATCTTTCCTAAAACTCTTTCACCTTACTCCCTTTGATTATAAGGCACAATTTTCTAAAAAAGTAGAATTCTCTCATATTTTTAATGATTTTCCTAGTGTTGAGTTTATACTTTAGGCATGCACCTCTATTGTAACTTTTTATCCTTTGAGGACATCAACATAGTCTTAAATATTGGGTTTATTATCTAACCTTTAGTTTCAATGTTGTCTACTACATAATTCTCACATAGGCCATATTTTTTATAATATTATTTTTATATAATTTAGTAAATATTTTTTGGTTTGAATTAATGATTAAAAATATGATCTTATATTAATATTAATGAATTCATGTTTATTCAATCTTTTGGATGAGATATGATAAGTACAACTTAGCCATCTAATTAACTTTATATTAGAGTTTGATCTCATAATATCATCAATAAAAATTTAACAAATATTATAGATGTTTGTAGCATGTTTAAAATTGATATTTGATGCATGTAATGGAATTTAGAATACAATATATCGATTATGAATGGAGCATGTGGGTGGGAAGAGGAGCAACTTTGACCGGTGATGGAGAGGGAGGGGAAAATTCAAATGACAAGGATGCAGATTTTTTTCCTTCGCTTGTGCAGTCTTTGCCCCATTTGTGTTGGGTTGGCTATGTTGTGAGGGTTGCAGGGTTTTTTTGGCTGCATCTGAGGGTGATTGTTTCTCTTGCTACATGCCAGTTGGGGGAGATTGTTGGAGTCAAGGATTTTTTCTTTTCTTTCACATGTTCTTGGTGTGGTCTAGTTTTTTCTTTTGGTAAGATCACTTCCCTAGATTGCATTGCCTATTCCTATGTGGGGGAGGTGATCTTGCTTGTTTGTTTCATTGGTTGCTCTTTTTCTCATGGTGACTTGTGGGATTCGGGGGTCTTTTGATCCTCCTCTGGTCTTGACCAATTTATGTTGGTAAGATTTATTTTTCTTTTGGAGACTCTTAGTTGATGGTATTGTGAATGGCTTTATTCTTACTGGGAGTGTCTTCTTGAATTAGGGGATGGGATTTTTCTCTCTAGTTCTTTGCTTTCATGGTTTCCTTGGCAGCTCTTGGTTGTCATGGGGTTGGTGGGCCTCAAGAGGTTGGGATTCAAAGTTCTATCTATTATGGAAGGTGTGGTGGAGTGGTCTCATTCCCTCCTTCCTGTTGTTGGAAATTTTTTCCTAAAGGGTAGAAGTTGTCCCTTAAGAGACTGGGTGGTTTGGAGCCCCTTTTGCTTCTTAATGTTTCATTTGTGGATGTTGGTGTAATTAAATGTTTTGTACCTTGTCCTAGGTCATAATTACACCTTACTTAAGTTTACTTAGGGACCACATAGGAGGTTGTTGGAGATTTTCCACCTTTTGTGGACTTGACATCTCATGCCTCGTCACTTCCACCTTTTGTGGACACATCATGTGATTATCTCTCCACCTTTTGTGGGAGATCCACCTTTTGTGGAGATTATCACATTATCCTTTTCCACTTTAGATGGAGTGATAACTCTTCATTGTTGTCTCATGTCATAAGATTATGACACTTGTCATAATCTTATGCCCTCCTATGTTCTCACCTTGGCTATATAACCAAGGGGTCTCTCTCATATCATTGACATTGAATACAGTTTATTCTTGTCATATTATTTTATCTCTCTTATGCTTGTGCTTTCTATTAGGCCTCTAGATCTTGGGTGGCTACCTTCATAGCCAATTCTTACAGTGGAAGGGGTTTGCTATTTTTCTAAAGGAATTTTTGCTATTCTCTATGATGGTTCTTTTGATGAGACTATATACTAAGATCTATGTCAAGCCTCAATTTTTCATGGTTTGGAGGGGTGCCTCTACTCCCTCTATCTTTAAGGTGGAGTTCCTTGATTTGGTGTAGTTTGGTTCGATGGTGTTCTTGCTATAGATTTTTGTGCTATGGGTTGGGTGGCTTCTTGACTTATGTTTATTGGACCTAAATTTTGAGCTTCTTGAAATTTTTATGGCTTTGGATCAGTGGTTTCTCTTCTCTTGGTTTTTGGCTGGGATGTGTTCTCGAGATTTTTCCTTGCTCATGTTTGTCGTTTTACCAAAGGATGTTTTGTCATGCCTTTCTTTGGGGGATGTTTCTTTCTTTCTGGTTCCATGATGGTTGTCTTCTATGGAGGTGGAGACTACTCTTTCTGAGGTGAAGATGGCTACTATTGAGGTCAAGAAGGGTGTTGTGGTCTTGGTGGGAAGGTGTTTCTCCAGTGGCAAAGGTATTGACTTCATCCTCTCCTATAGAGGGGAGCCTTCTCTTATTGAGGTAGAGGTTGGGTTGGTGGTTCGAGTAGATAGGATCTAGGCGAAGAATGTTGCTCTTCAATGTTCTGTTCTAATTTCTAACTCCCCTATAGAGGTGGGTAGTTTGTATTTCATGGGTTTTACTATTAAGCATTTTGTTGCAATATGCTTGTTACAAGTTGATGGTTTCCTAGTTGTTCCAAGTGGTTTTTGTGTCATGTTTTGTTTCCTAACTAACTCAAGCGGTGCTTTTGTTTTGATTAGGATTTAGCTCTCTATCCCTAGTGTTTTGGGTCAAGGTTCCTTGCTTAACCTTGTGTTTTTTGTTGTTGGTTGGTTGCTTGTTGTCTTTGTGTATCTTTATGCAATGTTGTTTCTTTGGCTGAGTTTTGGGTCCCTGTCAAAACCTTCTCGTTATTGGTTTCAAGTCCATTCAAAACCTATTGTAAATGGTTTTGAGTCCATTCAAAACCTATTTTTTCCTTAAAATCAAAACATTTGGAATACAATATGACTATATCTTACCCAAAAAAACATGGTCTACCTTAAATAAATTGGTTAAAATTTCATAAATTTATTCAAGCATATAATTCATGGAACAAATGATCTCAATATTTATGTACTATTGATTTTATCATAACCACTCACACCCATTTTCTAAAAAATAATAGATTTTTGATATGCTACCAAAGAATTATTGTTGAATTCATGCAATAACATTTCACTTAAAATACAACAATCTTACATAGAAAAAATTATGGTCTATCTTTAGCTGATTAGTTAAAATTTCACACCTTTATTTAAGGAAAAAAATCATGTAACAAAGAATCCCAATAAATATAAGAGTGAATTTATCATAACCAATCACACCATTACCTAAAAATATTAATAGATATATTTTCCATATATATAAATTAGAGTGTCCATTCCCTAAATAATAAATATTATTAAATTTAGTTGTTATCAACTTTGACCATTCATTTTCTATAAAAATGGTTGTTCAAAACTTTTCCATGCATTATTTTTATTTTAAAGAGGTGCATTCTAAAATAAAGCGTTAAAAAAAATCAACTTTATATGTTTCTTGTAGATATTTTTTATAGGTGTCTCCAAAATAAAATTTTATTTTTTGATTGTTTAAAATTTCTCAAGTATTATATTTGTTTAATATTTGGTATGTTTTGGGCTGCAACCAACTGTATAGGATACCTCTAAGGATAGGTTTCTCCTCTTCCTCTTAAACTTTTCTATGAACAACTTAACATTCTCAAAGATGAATTTCTCGCTCATTTCCTTGAGAAACATGGAATTTTAGAGGATCAATTAATAAACATGGAATCATTCTACCTTTGAGAACACCACTTCTCATTTAGCCAATGCCTCAACTTCTATTTATTTTTACTTCACCCTCAAAGCACTTAAAATAGAAATCCCAATCAATCATTCATCTATCAATGTAAAACCCCTCCACGTAACCTAGAGGACGATGCAACATTGCATAAGTGCAACTAATTTTTTTATTAAAAGAGTAACAATAATAAGTAATCTACTCTAAACACATACATCCTCTAGGCCACGCAATGCATCTACATGTGAATCCCAAAACTTACAAAATTAATCTAACCATAGCATATGCAATTAACTCATGATAATAACCATACATCAAAGCATTAACCCATTGCATAATACATTAAACATGGAAATGTAATGAACATATTTCCACATATACAACACCATATAAAATGATATTTATAATTATAGTCCAAGAAAGAATAGATCATACAAATGATACAATTACCAAATACACTAATCCTCCTTTATTACAAATGAGGAGTAGATTACATACTGTCCCACTGATACAATGAACATAAGAGAAGTAACAAATCCATAGATACTCATGAGCTCTCCAAACAAGAAGATACCACCATCACGAACATGCCAAGAAATACCAACAGTGTAAGGTGCATGATCCACCCAGCCATGTGGTACCCCTAGGCCCAACCCCCGTGCTAGGAGATAGTAAAAAAGTAACCAAGACAAACCTACTACCTCTAGACACAGGCAACACACAAAACAACACTGAACCAGTAAACACATAACATAAGGTTACATTACTTCCAAAACCACTAAATCAATTACAACCACTATACAATACAAACTAATTTTTGTCATAGGAGGAGTGTCATCACAAAGGTTGCATTGGTTATCCTTAGGAGATCTTCCTAGGTCTCGGCCCCCATCCTAGGTTATCCTGGTAACCTCTCACAAACTTCGGCCCCACATGCACACTAGTGTGGAATCGATTATCTTTCGAGAAGACAAGATAACTATCTTGCCATTCTAGGCCTTCCCAACTCATATCAAGTCTAACACAAGCCCTTGAGCCAATGAACGAGGGAAAATTATCAAGTTAAATGTATTAAGCTACCATTTCCCCTAATATAGGTTATTTAATTTCCACTGATTAAACTAACTCTCACACGAGTTGTCCTAGCACCACTTTGTGTTCTGGCCCCCATTGAAAGCTACTCCCCTATTGACAACACAATAATTTATTCCACAACCCAAGGGTAGACATTGCACTAAAATTGATAACAAATAACCTCCACATCTCAAGAGGTAACACATCCCTATGGATGTCAAATATTGAATCCCAAATATGTACACTATCCAAGGAAATCTCAAAGGGTGAACAAATGATACAACAACCCTTTCACAATTTACAATCTCTGGAAGACTTACATTCTCACAATAATAAATACCCCCCCAATACA
This sequence comes from Sequoia sempervirens, assembly GCA_007258455.2. NCBI lineage: Eukaryota > Viridiplantae > Streptophyta > Pinopsida > Cupressales > Cupressaceae > Sequoia > Sequoia sempervirens. The sequence goes on along the minus strand of VDFB02049217.1, from coordinate 17,071,155 downwards.
CCATTACAAAAGTATACATAATTGAAACAAGCAACTCATGTAATTAAATGAACTACCATTAGGATTTCCTAAATCCAAATAAATCAATAACTCATATTTAAACTACATCATTTAAACATAATTCCAATTAATAAATCAACAACAAATTAACCCAATTGTTTAACTTCTAGTTTGACAATTACTCATAATATTCAATTCAAATTGCCCATAAACGTGAATAGAAAAGAACACAACTTAAAACAATTCAGGCAATTAAATAATCTAATATTCGAATTTCCTAAATCCAATTGAATCAACACCTCAACACCTCCAATTATTCAAAGTAAATATAATTCCATTTATAATAATAAGGAAATAAAATAAAACTATTTATTTAACTCCAATTCCACTGTTTCATATAATAATAAAATCAATTTCTCTATTACAATCATTGTATTATAAAATCTTCTACTTGTACATTAAACATTTTAATAACACAATATCTATTTAAATATAAATCAACTTTCTCTCTTAAGTCATTTAATTTTAAGATTTACTAGTCCATGCATTTGCATGCTTATATTAAAAATATACTTCCATTTACAAACCATAAGAAATTAAAACTAGTTGTTTAACTCAAATTTCACAAGGACATATAAATAAAAATCTCAATCTTTCTATTAAAATCATTTTTATTATAAAACACCTACTTGTGCATTGCATGCGCTAAAACAATAACAACTATTAAATAAATATATTTAATATGTATCCATATATAATTAAATATAATTATATATATACATATAAAATATATATTATTAATTATAAAAACAATTTTACTTTTCCAATTAACATTATAAAGCATCAACTTAACTAATTAACCATTTTAAATAAATATATTTAAAGATATATTTATTTATTATTTAAAAAATAAAATACAATTTCTAATATATATAAATTATATATATGATATATATATAATATATAAAATATATATTATAAATAATATATATATTATATAATATATATATAACATGTATAAAAATATTTTATATATTTCAAACATATAATAATAAAAATCTGAATCACATAACAAATTGGGGTGACGAAATTGGCAACTAAAGGTTTCAAGCACAACCAAGCAAGGTTGGTTGTGGGGTGTGGCTCACATAGCCGAATCCCCCATTTGGGAGGGCACGACCCCTGTGGGAGCACTGTTGGCACTACCTCCACAACATTGGCTCTCCCCAATGGGGTGTCGACACTAGGAGTTAGCCCAACACTTCCCAATATAAAGTTTCAATATAAACTTTCTTTTTTTTTTAAATAAATAACCAAAACCAGTAAACACTCAATTTCTCCATATGGAATAAATAATTTCCATTTCAAATTTTCTATAATATAAGTTTCATAAAATGATTTCTGCAAAATCTTGGGTATACAAGCATATACTTATATTTATATGTGTATGTATATATTTTAAAATATATATTTATATATATATATATATATATATATATGTATATATATATGTATATGTATATGTATATATGTATATATATATATATGTATATATATATATGTATATATATATATATATATATATATATATATGTGTGTGTATATAATTAAAACAACAAAACCAATTGATTGCCTGAGAAGAGGAAATTTTAGCAAAATGTTTTCTACATAAGGAATATTTCCAATTTTCATAGAAAGAAATTTTCTATAGTTTTGATTTAATTTCAACAGAGGTTCTACAATTTAACTATAATTTCCTTCAGGGTAAATCCATTTCTAAAACTCAATTTAAACAAAAGATCTAAAATATTTTCTACAGAGGTTGTAAATATTCATGAAAATATTTTAAAATAAAAGAAATCATTTTCTACAGAAACCTTTCCAATTTGCAAAGCAATAATAATTTAAATAACCTTTTCAATTTAAGTTCACAAAATAATAAAGAACCTGTTCTAGAAGATTTGTTGATTTGAAGTTTGATGCAGAGCTTCCCTTTAATCTCCAACTTTGCCAAAGCTTCCTCCAAAGGAATTGTCGATTCCCAAAGAATAGAAAACAATCCAGAACCAAGAATGAAACAAAACTAGATTCCCTAAACTTATCTAAGAGCTTCTAAAATTAAAATCCCCAAAATCTCAAAAATAATTCAACCCTCTTCAACATCCTCTCTTTCTTTTGTGAAAACAACTTCCTTTCTTTCAATTTCAATAATTCTCTCTGGGAATCAATTTTCAACTATAGTAGTAAAATATCTTGTAACTTTTAGTTATCAAAACAAATATCTTCTCTACAACAACCACAAATATTTCCAAAGATCTCTTCCAAATAATATGCATTTGAAATTTAAATAACTTATTTATTTCAAATCAAATTTAAATCTAATAATAATAAAATCACTTTATAACATAAATTATATTAAATTAAATTATCAATTATAAAGCCTCTATATCAATAATCCTGATTAATTAAATACCCAAACATAACATTTAAATTAATCCTCACAATTAAACTTTGCACAATAAATAAAATAACAAGGAAAACGTGGATAAAGAATATGACCAATACATGGACTGATGACACACTGTACTAGGGTAAAGGTTTGACTAGGTTAACCCATTACTATCTCCCAATCAACATTATTGTTGGGTAGTGGACACACTCAGACCTATGAATCCAAGTGAAGTTGTTATCATTTACCTGCAAACTTGCTAACAAAGCATATGTCGTACATGTATCCAGATAATCAATCATGCACACCATGGAGAGAATTGAAGAAATCTCAAGGCACTCGCAAGAGAGTGATGCAATATCGTTCTCTTCACCAATACAATGTCATATCAACTGACGAGATAAAATATCAATTAAAATACAATGAGTATATATAGCAATATCATCTATGCAAACATAAAGCATGTCACACATAATTACGATGCATATATTATATCATCACATCAATAAATGTCTATTATCACTCCATTGTCAGCAATCAAATAACAATCACATAAAATATGGTCTATCAAAGTATCTGAACTATCAGAGAAAACATAGAAAATTGGAGGGGTGTTACATCCTCCCCCCTAAGACTCAACTTACTCTTGGAAGTCACAAGATCAGGTAAATATACACAGTTACGAACCACTTCATAAGGCAATAGCTACTCATTAGCATAACAAGCACATTCATGAACCAAGGAATACACAATCAAAATTATCCAACACAATTCTAATTCCATAAACCCAATGTATCATAAACATCAATTCATAATGGCATGATCATAAAGATCAATGAAATTTAACTAATCACCATCTAGAATGGTGAAACAACCAACCATAAGGTCTCAAAGCATAAAACATAATATAATAAGTATCAAATTTTCATAATCATAACATAGAATAAAGTATCAAACCAACTAAACAACAAAGAAGGTTCAACATATCCCTCTAACAACTATTGAGCTACTCACTACCTGAAAGAGGACACTCCCCTGGGTCCTCATCAGAATCCACTACCACAATAATTGAAGCAGAAGGTTGACACAAAGGCTCTCCTTCTCTTCCTTGGACAGTAGGGGAGCATTAGGTCTACGGTCCCCCAATGGCCACTCTCGAAATGCAAAGGGCTTCTTCCCTTTCATTGTGTGCTTTGGCTCATCTACCTTTTTCCCTTTTTCTAACTTGTGCCCTACAAGGGCCTAAGCCAGGGTCTCATCATCCAAGATGCAAGGTGGGGCTACTGATGTAGGATTCTCTTTAATAACCACCTCTTTTTTTTGGTAATCTTTCCTGCCTTTCCCTTCTTCTTTATAGAATTTGACCCTCCCATCCCTGGATACAAATAGGGCAAAAAATAAGACTCAAAGCAAATTTAAATCACAAAAATCCACACTATGCCAATTTCCATAATGCATTCCCCAGTAGGAAGGATATTAGTGCATTACACACTACACCGAGGATCCTATCCTTTCCACTAGTTTTTTGCACCATTGGACCAACAATACCTAAAGACAATTTATGGAAGACAAGTGAGAACAACCCAAAAGGAAAAACATAAACTAAAGAGTACAACACCTTGGTGCTCGGCTTGGTGGTTATCCACCATGGTAAACACCCTATGTGATCTACCTACGTCACCTACTATTGACTCAGAAGTCGCTAGCCTATGAGTATATCCTGATGTACCCTTATTGGGACACTGTCATGCTATGTGACCCTGTTGGCCACAAGCAAAACACTTGGTACCCCTACCAAAACCTCTAACACCATGAGGTATACTAGACTACTAAACACTACCCCTAAAGGTAGACTGAGTACTCTATGCTAGTTATGCATTACTGAAGCATTTGACATGCCTCCAATTTTGGTCACCCCTTAACTAATATTTTTCACTTTGTCTAGGTGGAAAATCCTTTTGTTTCCCTTGTGAGTTCTGGTACTGTCCACTCTTTGTTGGTATCTACTATGCCCTAGGTGGTCCAGCTCTCTGAGTCTAGCCACTACATGCACTAGGTCCTACAACTAAAGTACTATCTATTTGCACTCCAACATGACCACCAAATGCCATCGCCAAGTTCTCCTCTACAAATCTAGCCTTTTCTACCATTGTCTCCATAGTCTTGGGTTTGAAAACCTGCACACCTCCACTAATCATAGATTGAGAACTTTGCATTGGCTGATAGAAATGATTACGATGAGCTTGTAGCCAACTCCAATCTCTCTTCTTCTGAAACCAAATACCACTATGTTGGGGCCGAATATTCTTATGCTCTGACTACCAGGGTGTTGGTATGTGGCGACTGATCATGCTATACTATATAGCCCATGGTATATTGTACACCCTGGCACGTATCCTTGCTAGGGTCTGGGGCCAGGCCGGTTCCCGGGTGGGGGTTCAAGGGTGGAAGCCCCTGAGAAAAAATTTCCTCCTACTTTTTCATGTCATCACCGAAAAAGGGAAAAATCAATGAAAAAAAGAAAAATCTGATATTGTAGAACCTAAAATCTGGAAGCTTCTAAGCTTGTTAAAAAGGGGTTCGGATGGGTATTACAGTATGATGAAAAACATGATTATTTGCAAGATTGTAATAAATTTTGTACTGGATAAGAAAAGTACTAGATGGCTACGGTTTGGTGGATGTAGCCCAGATTGGGTGAACCACGTTAAATTCTTTGTGTTATAATTCTATTTGTTTTAGTCTCTATGTTTATTAATTAAATATGCATTTAATTGTTAGATATCTACCATTTCTAACCCTAACATAGGGTTGTTTCTGCTCACCCTTAGTGGGTACCTGAAGCCCCTTGGGGATGCCCATAGCCTAAGATTGACCACCCTGAGATCCAACACCAATGGAAGGTGCACTACCAATCTGAACCCCCATTTTTCCACCTAAGACCATAGATAGATTCTCTTCATCAATATAAGCCTTTTCCACAGTAACCACCATGCTCATTGGCTCATGGGCAACATGGGAAGGTGAATCCCACTGACTACCTCCATGACCACCTCCATGGCCATGACCACAACCTCTACTGTGACCTCGCCTAGGTGACATAATACTACACAGACACACCATGGTATAAGACAAGGTACACAAACTTAAACCTACACACTAACACATAATAGGTTCAACATTACCCCAGAGCTCCTAGTGTTTAAACCTAGGCTTTGATACCAAGTGTAAAACGCTTCCACATAACCTAGAGGATGATGCAACATTGCAGAAGTTATAGTAGTTTTTTTCTTAAAAGAGTAACAATAATAAGTAAAGTAATCTACTCTAAACACATACATCTTCTAGGCCACGCAACGCATCTACATGTGAATCCCAAAACTTACAAAATTAAGATCTAACCATAGCATATGAAATTAAGTCATGATAATCAACATACATCAAAGCATTAACCCATTGCATAA